>OZ010786.1:583287997-584487997 GCA_963932465.1 Maratus speciosus | reverse complement strand
TTTTAATTTATTTATTTTTAACATATTGAAGAACAAAATAACCAATCAAAGAACAGATAAACTTAATTTCCGTAACTGTTAAAACAAAAATAATTCCTTAAGAATTTTATTCCTTATCAGCACTATCTTTTCGAACTAGAGTTTTTTCATTAAATTTCCAACGTCTAAACAATTAATGTTAAATTATGATTCATTATTTTACCTGATAAGGACTTTTATGTAAAATCAATATTTCTAATTAAATTTACTCTCTAATTAACATCTTGTGATAAAATGAATGAAGGCATATTTAAAAGAACAATAGGAGTTTAAATAGTAAAATGCTGAATTTAAGATTGGTTTAATTTTTTTAAATGGCATTTATTTTAAGGAAGAAATGTACATTGATATACTGTTTATGTTTAATTTTTATGTTCGAAGTTAATTTGAATATATATTTATGTCTATGTGTAAAATAAAAGTGCTTATGATCCTTAGAATAACCACGGAGCCTAGTACAATTTACTTCAATTTTAAAAAAATCTATTTATCATTTTAGTCGTACAAATCGCCATTCACCTTATTACCCTTTAACCCTATAGTCAGCTGATTTTTCTGTATTTTCGTTAAAATGTTTGTAAATCCCAGGATAAATGAATGTATTTTAATCGCGGTTTGATGGTATAATACATTCCATATCCCTTCATTCAATACACGTGGTGTTTTTTTTTTTTTTTTTTTTTTTAACTGTAATAACCGAAATGGCACTGAACTTGGTAACGGGACCTATAACGTCGAAAGAAAAAAGATTCCACAAAAAAAACCCAGTTCAAATTACCACCCATAGGCGAATATATGGCTCCGTTTTAGGTTGCGCAGCGGAGAAGGAACATAGAATACGGGTAACAAATGAAAATGCAAAATTATACATACGGATACCCCTACAGCACCAATAATTCAAAGCTAATGTTACGGTGACAACATTTGGAAAATTTCAAAGAACAACATTCACTATTTTCATTGCAGAATGATCTTCACTGTAAAAAGTATTGAATGGCATGCAACGTTACCTGTAGTATTAAAAGTAGATTATTACTATATTAGAATTATTACGCGTTTCTTTCCTTCGTCTGCAGAAACCGGTTTATATCTATTAAAAAAAAAAAAAAAAAAAAAAAAAAAAAAGCTACGCACACTGTTGCAGCTTCTCTCTATTTTGAATCGACCATATATTTTTCAATATATACTGGGAAAGCTATTGAAAAGAAAAACATGATAACTGATAGTTTACACAGATATATAGGGGAGACCGGGTCTAGTAGGCGCAGTTTTTAGTTTTTGATTTTTATAAATTTTTTATTTAAGTTTTTTAACAAACTTTAACTGCGTTTTTAAAGAACAGACATTTGGCTATAAATACCCAGAGTTTTGAGTTTCTAGCTCTTGTAGTTTATGGTTAGCGGAAGACTAAAGTAAAAGGAAAATTGTGCGCAAACCTACCTTGTCACGGGACAAGTTGCTTCTACCTATGGGGTAAGTTGGCACACGATTTATAAAAATTTAAATGAAACTCAAATAAGACACGCAGTTAAGAGAAATCAATTTCTTTATTATTAGTAAGTTTAAACAAAGTCGTTATCGCAGTACAATGTAAACTCTAAATTATACAGACATAAAAATAATGAATAAAACATCAACACTGAGTAACTTCTATCTTACTCGATATCATCATCAGAGTTACAGTTGTCACAAATAAAAAATCGAGTGTCTCCGTTTGGGCAAGCCCCATGTGCCCAAAATGTTGCATTACAACCACTTTTCACTGTGTTTGTTGTATCAGACGCCGAGCCAACTTACCCCGTGTTCAACGCGCCTACTAACCCTATAGTAAATTTCTTCACAAAAGGGAGACGCAACCTTCTAAACATAAATAATCCAAGTAAATCTCATATGGGGTAGGTACAGTTAATCATACACTAAGAAAAACTACACAAGTTAAATCTTAATTATTAAGATAAGTATTAGAAATTAGAAAAAGAATGAAGCAACAAAAAATTACTTTTGAGAGCAAAAAAGAGAACAATCGTAATAAATGTCCACTGCACGTAGGTAACGCTGCAAAACTACACTGGGGATTGTAAAAAGCAAGAACAAAGGCACTCTGTGACTGGTTGCGCAATCTATCCACAAACAGGCGATTTATGAGGACTGCACCTACTTACCCCTATAGCCAACTAGCTCCGGTCTCCCCCACAATGCACTTGCTGAAGAAGAAAATCTGTTAAAACGAAGTTTTATTTTAGGCGCTTTTCAATGCTGAAATCCGCCAAGTTAGCTCAGCTGGATGAGTTTCATCGTACATATATTTTTTATGGAAATTTAACTACTTTTTGCAGGAACATATTTTAATAGACTGTGGTGTGTAAAGCGTAATGAGTTTTGAAATTTGATTAGGTTTACGAATTTTTTTTTTTTTCTTTCATTCTGAACTTCATTGCGTGATTGAGGAATTGATTCATATTTTGAATTAACAGTTTTCTTAAATAGTTCCCACATTGAAAACTCTTCGAACGAAAGTATTACCAAACTATATATTTTCATGCAGAAGTAAGTAAATCAATAAATGAATAAATAAATAACATACAATGTAATGAAAGGAACAATATTTTTTATTTTCTTACAAAACACTATTTCTGAAAGAAAAATTAAGAAAAATTAAGAAGATACTTTATAAGTAATTTGTAAACTAAATTTCCAAACAAAAAAATGCCGTAAAATAAGTATACTGGCTCCAATGGACTGGTAATAAATCTTTTGTATTTAAAGGAAAAATAGAAATAAATCCATGGAGGCAAATTTCCACTTAAATGTCAATTTAGATGATTTTAAATTTTAATGTGAATATATATATAAAAGGAAATGCTAATGGAAATGAAAAAGCCATGCATGTAGGTAGTATTAAAAAGTTTTTATCTTAGGAAAAATTATTTCGTTCGAATATAAAAAATATTATTTTTAGAAAATCCCTAAATATCCTTTCAACTTATTCATTTAGCTGTACTTAATGGATAAGTAATTAGAATTTAGTATATTCTTCTTATGTCTAATATATCTTAATTTTTAAAAATATATTTAAATTATTCCAGTTTTTTAAAACATGTTTTAAAATTACATTTTCTTTCAAAATAAAGGTTCTTTAAAAATTTACTTTTCAAATGTATCAAGACTGGAACTTGTCTGCACTTTATATTATCATTAATAAAATTCATGCAAAAAAATACAAAAAAAAATGATCTATGTAAAATAAAAGAACAAAAAATTTATTTTACTGTTACGACGAGCGTTTCATGCATGAAAAAGATGGCGTCTCTTGTGCTGTTGTTTTTATACGGTTGTGTTTTAACGCCTTCAAGACGGTCGTCACGTTTATGTTCAATGTAGGGTGCTTATAGTTTTTAATTTCTATATCTGCAATAGAAGAGATTATTTTCAATGAAAAAAAAATTAGACGTCGGCTTCTCGACAGATTTAAACGTTTTAAATGTTAGAAATACTGAAAACATTTTTATAAAATTTATCTCTGTCCATGTGTTCGTGGGTGTATGTGTATGTCAATCAAATTCTGCATAGAATTGGACAAAATTTCATATGAGTATGTGAGTTTGAAAACACAACAATATCCAAAATTTAAAAATCATGTTTTCTTAGTCAACCTATTGTATTCGTAAATCTCCGCTCTTAAAACACAACAATATCTAAAACAACTAGCTTTATCATGTATTTCTTCTACTGCAAAATCTTGGTTTACAGTGAGAACCAATGATAGTTAACCAAAGTTAGAGGTTTTTCGCGAATCCACAAAACTTGATTTTTTTGGATAAGACGAGTTTTGAAACTCTTCGTCCACATTTCTATGTTTTTGATTCAGCCATTTTTCCTGATGTTTTCTTGATCAATCTATTGTACTCGTAAACCTCCACCGTAAAAACACAACAATATTCAAAACAACTCGCTTTATCATACATTTCTTCTATTGTAAACTTTTGTTTTACAATGATAACCAATGAAAGCAATTACAGGTTTTTCGCGATTCCCCGAAATTTGATTTTTTTGGATAAGACAAGTTTTGAAACTCTTCGTCCACATATATTTCTGTATTTTTGATTCAGCTGTTTTTCCTGATGTTTTCTTCATCAATCTATTGTACTCGTAATCCTCCACCGTAAAAACACAACAATATTCAAAACAACTCGCTTTATCATATATTTCTTCTATTGTAAAATATTGTTTTACAATGATAACCATTGAAAGCAATTACAGATTTTTCGCGATTCCACGAAATTTGACTTTTTTTTTGGATAAGACGAGTTTTGGAACTCTTCGGCCTCATATATGTCTATGTTTTTGGTCTAGCTGGTCTCACAAGGAAGGTCTCCTTACAGGGCATACTCAGACTATGTTGAAAAAAAATGCTACTCATGGATGTAATAAAGGATCATTTAAATTTAGCAGCGGAATTCCAGTAGAAAGTCAGTACAAAAAAAAGAAAAAAAACTCGAATATTTGGCGCGAGCATACGAAAACGACACGCGATTTGACGAGCAGCACTTTTCCTCGCCAAAATCAAACGACTTTAATGCATCGGAAAATTGCCTGTTAATTGGTTTTTAGAATGCGTGGTATTTAATGAATTTAAACTTAATCAATGAAAGATTTTATCATATTATTTTTGTATATCATGGAAGACGGTAGTATTCTGAGTGACGCAGCCTTAAGCCTAAAATCGTATCGTATCGTATCGTTAAAATCGTATCGTATCATAGAATTCGTAGATGGCGGAACTCATATATACAACTAACTTGACATCAAAGAAAACGCGAAAAGCCGCCTTTTAATAACTCAGCAGATATAGGTCTTATTGTTCTGAATTTTCTAGAACAGTCTTATATCTGCAGTCTAATCGTATACTGAAATTTTTACATTTCTACGTGCAGTATATTTTGAGATCTAAATAGCCATTTTTAAAGTGAAAACGCTGGTATGATATCGAGGAAGTTCCTAATTTGAAAATCTCGAAAACGGTTCTAACGATTATCTTTAAATTGATACATAATATAAATGTGATTAAGGCGAGGTGAATAACACTTTTCTTTTTTCTGGGAAAACTCTCGTTCGTTAAATGATTCGATTTTTTTTTCTCTGGAAAATGACACGGGCGATTTTTTAAAAATCAAATAAATATGTTTCAGATGAACCAAATAACAATTTACTTGTTTCCAGCAAGACTCTTGTTCGTTTTATAATGCGCATGAAAAATCGGACTATATTTCTTCGCCATTCTATGGAAATTTCACCGAAAATGCATGACACTGTATTCATACAGATGCTTTCTTTTTAACCACTTTTGGGGAGAAAAATTTTGTCTTCCCACTGGCTGAGCGGTTAAGGGCCATCGTCTACTGATCTTAAGATAGGCAGTTCGATACTCGCTGGTGCTTGTTTTCACATGTGAATGTGTTTTTTTTCTTTTAAAGCCTGTTAGTTGACCATTATTCTCAGTTCCTTTGTAATTTTTTAATTGCTATTAAGTTAAATACAATTACAATTATAATGACGCCAATTTGATGATGATTATTTCTTGGCAATTTTTCAACAATAAAAATATTACCATAAATTTTATAAATATATTTAATTTCAATCACTTTACAAAAAATATACATTAATAATTATTATTTGAATATAAATCACACGATCAGAAACGTAAAAAAATAATTCATTTCAGCTCTTCTTTTTATAATATCATTTTTTATTATTATGACGGTCAATCAATATGTAATCACTGGCATCCATAATATTATTATTATAATTATTATTATTTTCCTTGCATAAAAACTATTGTGATGTAATAATTCTTTTATAATAAATAATTTAGTTGAAAAGTTTTATTTATAAATAACAATGAAGTTTGATAACCCCGAGACAATTGTTTTTATTTAACTTTGCAATATTTACGGTTTACATAATAAGCATATCAGAATTCTGGTGTCACTAACGCTCTTCGCCGCTTTGAAAGAATCTCTTGTGACTAGAGGACTATTTCGCAAATATTAAGAAAATTACTGCATACAAAAATATTAAAATGGGTAGTATTATAGAGAAATGTCTGATAAAAACGTTGAAGTAGACAGTTTTTAAATCGAAGAATTATTTTAAGAGATATTTAATGTTAAATCTGGATAAAATTGTCTCATTAAAAAAGTCTCACAGGAAAAAAATATACATGGGAATTTAATCATTTTCATTCAATTTAATCATTCAATAGAAACTCGAAGTTTGCAGAGTGCATTTATTATTTTTAACTTGCCTAATTTTTTGACGGTTTATTTCAATTTTAAATTAAAATTTTCAGAATTTCCAGAGATATTTTTTACATATTTTAGAAAAGGTTATTTTAAATTGTTGCCAATTGTTAAAACAGCGCAAAGAATAATATATCCTTTAAATTAAAAATTTATTCACACGTGACTATTATAAACAGATAAAAATCATTTTAAATTAGAATTAAATGATAACGTGTTAAAAGCAGGAAAATATTAAACATTACGTCATAAAAATTGTTTTTACACATGCTTACTTAAAATGAAAGAAAATTATAAAATAATCAATTATTTTCAAATTAGAATTAAATGATTACGCATTAAAAGCAGGAAAACATTGAAAATTACGTCATAAAAATTATATGTACACGTGAATATTAAAAGAAAAAGAAAATTTTTAAATAATAAATTCATTGATATGTGTTAAAAGTCGTAAATGGAGTAAATTACGTCATATTGGCTAAAGTGGCCAAATAATAATATTGCAAAACAGTTTAAATTAAGAAATATATGTATATGAGAGATTTATTTCAAATTTCGAGATGATATTTTTAACTATAGTTGCCAATTTTAAGGTAGCGCAAATAATAATATTATCTTTCTAATAATAAAAATATTTTCAGTTGAATGTTACAAAGAGAAAGGAAAGTTTGGTGAAAATTATGTCAGATTTAAAACGTTACATTTAAAATCTCTTATCTAAAATCATTTTCTTATAGCGTTGTTCAAAAATACCATAAAGCAAAGACTCTGTTGACTTAGTTCCTTTTATATTTGGTAATTTTCAAATGTTTAACTAATCTTATTTAATCAAGCACGGAAACAGCAACTAACATCAGCTGATTCGGTCTTGAAATCCCTCAGTAAAAGGGAAACCCGTTTACAGTAAGATCGCCATTGATTTTTTAATTATACAGAGCAGCCTCGATTATCCGAGCTAATTGGGACTGTTAGTAAATCGGAATCGGAAATCTCGGTTAATAGAAACTGTGTGTAAAAACTCGCCGTGCTTGCGAATTTAACATCTCTTTTTAAAAATATATAGAACGTTTTTTAAATAATAAAAATAAATATATGTAAAGTTCTGTTTCGCAGCTTAACAAATTTAAAAAGAAAATCAACTACCAGTAGTAAATTTTAAAATGCAAATTGAAAAATTTACGAAAGTTCACACAGCCACTGGAAACAAAGCATTGTTCGCTATTGACTTCTCAGGGTCCAATGTTCCTTTGGAGTTGAGTGCTTTTGGGGGCAGAAGGGCCTGTATAGCACGGACAGTGAGCTAAAGAGTGTGGTTATTTTTAAGGCTCATTCAAAAGGGAACAAAAAATCAGTCTTTGTTATCGGCTCGGTTAACAGAAACCTCGATTAATCCAGGTTCTACTATAATTCAATCTTCCGTAATCTTTTTAAAGCAGATCAAATTAATGGACTTTAGCACAAAGTCACATAGCTGATAACTGCCATGCTTGTTGGCCACCTTTTTCTCAAAAAGTTTGCTTCGCCTTATTCAATTAATGAGATATCTCCGATAAAATAAGTCACATTTTCCCGTTCTAAAATACTAGTATCCAAAAATCGTAGCATGTTACTGACACTACAAGTACTCATGGAACTAGACTATTTTTAGTCTGATTTTTATTATAGACTATATAAAATTATTAAAAATATATATTATGATAGGAACTAGCGGGCTTCGTCCGCTATTTACGTTACGGATATAAAAATCATGTTTTTTTTTTTTTTAGGGAAAAAGAAATATAAACCTATTTGACGATAGTTTTATAAAGACACATTTTGTATTTGGTATATTTCCGGGGATGAGGAGGGGGGGGGGCTATTTTGATTAAATATCGCAATTAGTCCACATGGCAGATATAATTATGATAGACACTAGCGGGCTTCGCCCCTCTATGGCGCCTTATGGGTCCAACTTCCATAACTCAGAAACTACCTTTCGGACATCAATGCAACAGATTCCAAACGTTATAATTAACTTAATAATCACCCTATATAGCATTAAAGTAAATTTATGAGTACTGCATACTATTTTTTATCGTAATTTCTGAAGAGAAAAAATTATTTCGATTCCATTCTTAGGTACTGGTTTGAAAAATTTTGAAAAACGGGGGAAGGCGGGACATGAGACTGATGTTTGTCAAACAACACAACGGGGTCTGGCTTATTCAACTTGGTTTTTGATGACTTCAATTGGAAGGTGGTTTGTTTAAAAGAGTGCGTTCCCTGCCCCATGAAAATTGGAACTATTGGTGCACCATCTATATAAGGATTTAATAATTATAAATTAACATTTTGGATTTATTAATTTAAGGATAAAGTGTTTTTAAAGTAATATCAAATGAAACCCTCTGTGCGATCTGCGATTATACTTACCCACTTGTTTTTATATACAAACTGCTATAAGGAAAATTGTAATAAAATAGTAAAAATTAAATCTGCACTAAATCCCATAAGTATCTTTTTTTTAATCATTTTATCACTAACCTGAAAATAGTAATGATATCAATCCAAAAACCCTTGTCGGGTTAAAAGTTTCTGACGCAGCACTTTATCTTATGCTCTAAGAATTTCAAATATGGAACTTAAAAATACTGATATCAAATTTTGAGTGACGTTATGCTATTTCTTAAAAATATATTTGTATTTATTTCATCATTTTATTTTTGTTTTATTTATAATCGCATGTGCAAAAGTTATGTTCAACATGAAAAGATGCATAAAATTTTATTCGCTGTTGCTTTATCATTTACATCTCTCACAAATTCAAAATATGAGTTTTAAAAGATATGATATAAAATTTAAGTGACGCCTTGATGTGACTTTAAAAGGTTTGTTTTAAAATTCAATTTAAATTATTTTCGACTTGGTTAAAATATTTTTTTACATCTACACAATACTTTTAATTTTCCAGTTCACTGTTAAAAATATCACTTTCATTGAATCTATACTATGCATTGAAATGTATTTATTTCAATAAATTGATTTATCTTTTGTGTCACGCTATTCAAAATTGTGAGTAAGATTTATGTAAATGGTTTCTTTTCGTCATTGTGTCCAAACTACATGAATTGTATGAAAAAGGATGGTTTGGCGCAAATAAACCATTTACATAAATCTTACTCACAATTTTGAATAGCGTGACACAAAATATAAATCAATTTATTGAAATAAATACATTTCAATGCATAGTATAGATTCAATGAAAGTGATATTTTTAACAGTGAATTGGAAAATTAAAAGTATTGTGTAGATGTAAAAAAATATTTTAACCAAGTCGAAAATAATTTAAATTGAATTTTAAAACAAACCGCGTCACTTAAATTTTATATCATATCTTTTAAAACTCATATTTTGAATTTATGAGAGATGTAAATGATAAAGCAACAGCGAATAAAATTTTATGCATCTTTTCATGTTGAACATAACTTTTGCACATGCGATTATAAATAAAACAAAAATAAAATGATGAAATAAATACAAATATATTTTTTAAGAAATAGGATAACGTCACTCAAAATTTGATATCAGTATTTTTAAGTTCCATATTTAAAATTCTTAGAGCATAAGATAAAGTGCTGCGTCAGAAACTTTTAACCCGTCAAGGGTTTTTGCATTGATTGCATATACATGCATGTTGCTTGTTGCTGTAGTTATTTAATTTTATCACTGGAAAATATTTTTATGTTTTACAAGTTTCAAATATATATTTTAAGTTATAGCCAGCTGACATTAGATTTTTAATAGTATTATTACATTTACAGCAATATTAATTTAAAATGTTCTATAAAGTAATAAATATTTCACCCTTTTTATCTTTTTATTATCAATTTGAATGAAATTTTGCCATTGATTTATCCTCTAATCCAAGATTTAAAAAAATTTCAAAACTATAAAGTATGAATTTTAAAATTTCTTGTTGAAAGCCACCACAAATTCAGAAAGATAAATTTCGTTTTACTAATACAGCGAAATTTCTGCTAATAAATAAGACAATTTTCTTAATTCTAAAATAGTTGTGTCAAAGTAATTAATAAATTAAAGCGACTTATATACTCGTGGTTGGCAGCGAATGGGTTAAAAACATTCTGCTTACAATCAATTACGAAGCATCCCAGCAAACACATACCTTTCGGCACACGATCGGACCGCAGCCGGCAGTGTCGGTTAAGTGTCGGCATAGGCACAGTGGTTTCGGTGAAGTGTCGGCACCATGTCGGCAACTGAAACATAAGAATCTGCTTTTTCGACTGTCGGTTACAGTAATCGGTCCCCTCATGGTTATATATCGGCAAGCGACATACACCGGCAAGTGACGCAGGACCGATATATGATTTCTGATAGTGGCCCGATTAGATTTGACAACATCGGTCCGAATTCGGAATTTTAAGTCTTAGCCGACATTTTTTTTCTTTTCCTTAATTTTCTTTGAATTTGAGTTTTGGTAAGATATGTGTATTTCATATTAAATTGTAACAGCGATAAACAAAAAAAAAAAAAAAAAAAAAAAAAAAAAATCAAAAATAGTTTTTATTTATTTATTTTTTTAAGCTGTTATTGAATTCATTTTAAAAAGGCTTACAATTATTTGAATCATCAAAAGAGTTTTTTAAATCGCCCCTTAAAATTATTATTCGTTATAAACTTAATCGTAGAAAAAAAACTTCATAAATTAATTATTTTCTAACTATATACAGTAAAACCTCCCTAAAGCGACCACGTTCCGTTCCAACGAAAATTGGTCGTTCTGAGAGGTGGTCTCTTAATGGAGGTCATGTTTAAATTTAGATTTTAATTGTTGAAAAAAGGTAAGAAATAACGTTACTAAAATTTAATTTTCACATTAGGAAAAAAATTAAAAATTTAAGTAGTTTGCTCTGATTTTACGGTTTTATCTTTTATAACTTTTATTTCCAAGTCCTTTCGAAGTTCAGTAAATAAATGCATTTTTTTTTTTTTTTGGACGGAAACAAATAATGACGATTTCATTAATTTTTCTATTTCTTTCAGAGTTTCCTGACAGAATAGGGCAGGGGAGTTTATTGACTGTCATTCTTAATTTGTCATCAGAGTTAAATTCATTGCCTAAAATGGCACAAAGGTGTTCTCAAACACTTAACAGTTACCGGAATAAAAAAGAAATCTAAACTGAGTTTAGAAGTTTTATGAATAATGAACTCTCTGGAATTATTTTTCTAATAAAACCTTCTTCAAGCGACCAGAAAAAAAAAAGGAATTTGTTTCATTTTATTCCAAGAAATGGGTCGCTCATGGAGGGAGTTCAACTGGGATGGTCTCTCAATGGAGGTAAAATTAGTATTGAGCCTATGGGAATAAATTTCGTTCCATGAAAAAATGGTCGCTCAGGGAGGTGGTCACACAGGGAGGTTTCACTGTATTCATTTTAAAAGCAATAGCTATGTTTCTTATTTTATTTAAAAATCAAATTATTAAAAAAGTGTTTAAAATTATTTTACAAGCTATAAAATTATAAAATAACTACCCAACTTTTTAGCATTAAAATTTAAAAGAAAGATTCAGAAATCTCCCACTTCTAAAAAATTATTTACCCTCCCCCCCCCCCAAAAAAAAAAAAAAAAATATATATATATATAAATTAATATTTCTCTTTTATTTGATGATTAAAAATTTTTGATAAGTAAAAGAATCATTACTGCTACATAATCACTAAAAATATATTCTACATTAAACCATGAAATGACAAAAAATGAACTCTTATTCAAATTAAAAGTGATTAATTACCAACTTATTTTTTATTAAAATTAGTTTTTCTATGTTACAAATATATATTTCTTGAATTAACGCATTTAATTACATTATAATTCCATAATTATATAATAATAAGAGAAAATTGTATTAAGAGAAAAACCTCTGAAAGTCACTTATTTTATTTAATAAGCATCCTTAAATTTATAAGAAAGATTCAGAAATATCCCCCATTTAAAAATAATCTTTCAAAAGAAAAAAAAAATGTAAATTAATATTTTAAATTTATTTTTAAATTAAAAATATTGATAAGTAACAAATTAATATTGCAACATACTCATTAAATATATGTTCTACTTTAAATCATCAAAACGACATAAAAAGAATTCTTATTTTAATTAAAAGTTAATAATTACCAACTTTTTATTTATTAAAATAAATTTTTCCATGTTAAAAATATATATTTTATAAATTATCGCAACGCATGTAATTGCAGTATAATCCTAATAAGAAAATTTGAGGAACAGATGCCGTATGTTCCCTCCGCCGTTGTTGTATTGAAATGTTTGGCGATTTTTTGTTGGCGTGTTGACGGTGGTTATGAATATGGCAACCTCGATATATTGAATCTCGTGTGGCGTGTTGTTGTGACGTGTCGTTTTGGCAGCCGAGAAGTTAATGTTGGAATATTGTGAATGTATTTTGATATCGTATTGTATAGTTCTGCCTTTTTATTTTTATGTGAAATTTATTGAATGTATTTGATTGACTATGTTTTCTGTAGTCCGTTTAAACGCTGTTGCTGAAATAATTAGGAAATATGAGGAAATTTTGACAAGAAAAGAAGGTTTGTTTATAGTTTGTGACTACGTATTGATAAGCCTATTTCGGAAAATGTCGGCGATAATATTTCGAGCTGGATCTTTCAAGAAAGCAGATGTTTGTTAAGGTATGTTGATAATTTTATGTATATTTTACTGCTTTTGAGTTTTTTACATTGTGTGATTGCTAGAGAGCGAGAATTGCTGAATTTTGAGAATTCTATATTGCGAGAAATGCTGAATTCGGCGATGTTTTTTTTTCGGAAAATGTGCGCGAAGCGCACATACAACGATTACTGGTTGCAATTTTAGCGAATTTTATTTTTTATGTGTATTTTTGCATTAAAATTTTTTTACATTTTGAGATTGCTAGAAAGCGAAAACTACTGAATTTTGAGAATGCTACACCTCGAGAGTGTTGAATGCAGTGATGTTTTTTTTTCAGAAAATGTGCGCGAAGCGCACATACAATGATTACTGATTGCCATTTTAGCGAATTTTGTTTATTATTTACATTTTTTTCGTTAAGCCAAACATGCGTATAAACCGGTGCTTGGTGACATTTACTACTTGGCGGAAAAAGGGTTTTCACGCCGAGAAAATTCCAAGATGGCGGCCGGGGGAAACTTATGACATCTGTTCCAAATTTGATTAACTGAACAAGACCCCTAAAAATATTTTTTTAATACTTAATTATTCTTAAATTTAAATCTATTCTTAATTATTCTTAATTATAATTTTATCTTATTTAAACTTAAATTTATTCTTAAATTCCGTTGCTTTATCGAATTCGCTAAAATATTTATTTCATTCATTTAAATATTAAATTAACTTTTAAATAAACGCGTGTAAGACAATTACAAATAAATAAATGAAAAATAAAAACTTAAAAAAAATACACGTCAAAATTCTAATTTTCCCATCTACCATTTACCTTCAATGATAAAATATTACGTATCCATAAGACTTCCCTTTATTGCATCATATAATCCTCCCCTGGTCACGTCTGAGTGGCCGAGGGGTTAAGGCGTCTACTTCCTGCCCTGGGTTCGTGGGATCAAACCCAACCTTATCCAGCACCGAAACACTATCCTTTCAAATATGCATTGCGCGTTGGCTCATAGATGGCGCCATCAAAACATATTTTTTTTTATCAATTGATGCTGATGTCGGGCTGCGGCCGGCATTCGTATGGATAACTATCGGCGTGCTGTCGGCATAGTGTTTTGCCGATACCGGCTGTGTGCCTATCTGACGGGCGTCACTCGCCCGGCGTGTCGAAAAATATACGGAACCGGTACGGCAGCCGGTATCGTGCCGATACCGTCGGTAACGGCAAAGCGGCTGTCAGCCGATTGTTTACCGATAGCTCTGTGTTTGCTGGGATGATATAGAAGAAAGCCTTTGTATTGGCACATCCGACTAAGTACCAGAAAGTTTTATTTGAGTTATTTATTTAAATGAGGCGAAAAATACTATACGAAATTACTATTTTTCAAAATGTAAACATCGTTAAATGACCACCGAACTTGAAAGGTAAAGATGCAAAATAATATATTCATGTCAGAGTGTGGTTCTAATCGCTATTATCTTGCAGAAATCGTTTAGAGAATATTTGGGATTGTTTTAATACTTTCGCTGCCGATTCCATGTGATAGCATCGCGTGATGACAACACGCGCTGGCGCGAGATCGGCCGCGAAAGTGATCCGAAATTTTAAATTCATACCGGAAATTTCGAAAGAAGATATTTTACTTTATGTTATTGCTAAATGTCTTTTATTAAATAAAGCGTAAAATACTATTTTTTATTTCGGGCATGAACACTAAATTTCTGGATAAAAATGCAGGCCAAACTGGCAAATCTGTATGGTGACACTCAACGTGTTAACCTCCGCTATGACAATCTAAGTGCAGCATGGCAGAAAACATATAATGGGTGTTTGAATTTTGTGGCATTATTTTTCTACAATGTTGCATTCAGTATGCCTACTGACTAAATGCAATAGGTACATGTACATGGTATGCACTGTATTTTTACTTTCTTCTATCTTCAATAGAAGAAAGTATTGTAATCGAATTCTTTTCGACTTCCGGTTTTCGACGGATTTACACGTTTTGGGGGTCAAAGATTCCAAAAAACATGTTTATGGAAAATGTCCGTGTGTCCGTATGTCCTTGTGTCTGTATGCCGCCATTGTACAATCGAAAATTGTATGAAGTTTAACGTAGAATTAAACAATTTTTTTTTTAAGTTTGTAGCTATGGCAAGCAAATCCTCCATTAATTTGGAAAACATCCGCCGGTAGGGGGCACTGTAACAGCGATTTTTGTGCGATTTTAGTGGCATTTTGAATATTGTACCATCGAAAAATATATGAAGTTACTCATAGAATAGAACTAAATTTTTTGTATATATTTTTTGCCATGGCAAGAAGGTCCTCTCTGAATTTTGAAGAATTCCGTCGATAGAGGGCGCTATAATAGCGATTTTTCTTTGATTTTTGTGCATTTTGAATATTGTACCATCGAAAAGTGTGTGAAGTTATGCATCGAATTGAACAAAATTTTTTGTGTAAGCTTTTGGTCATAGCAAAAAGGTCCTCCTGAAATTTGGAAAAATTCCGCCGGTAGGTAGCGCTGTAATAGCGAGTCTTGTGCGATTTTTGTGCATTTTGAATATTGTACCATCGAAAAGTGTATGAAGTTATGCATAGAATTGAATCAAATTTTTTGTGTATGCTTTTAACCATGGCAAGAAGGTTCTCCTTGAATATTGAAAATTACACCGGAAGGGAACGCAGTAATAGCAATTTTTGTACAATTTTCACTATTGTACCATCGAAAAGTATATGGAGTTATGCATAATTCTAATAAAAATACTAATAAAACTAATAAAATTGAATTATTGGTATTTGTAACAACATTTTGAAATATAAAGTTACATGAGATAGAACAAAGTTTTGGGATTGGTACAACCAACTAGTTAAACTATATATCAGCGTAGTCCTACATATTTTTATGTATTTACTACCAAAATTTCCAAACTATAAATTTCCTAGTAGATTTCTTTAACCCTTTGAGTGGCAAATAATTGCCTTTTGGAATGTTGAATTCACACAGGAATTTTCAAAATCTTTTATTTCGAAATAAGGGAAATGAATTTTACAATTTGTTTCTGCAAAAGTTATAAAAGTAAAATTTTATTAAAAGATTCCGCTACTAATATTGATTAGAATTATGTGGAATAATATATATCACATCTCCGCAAGGTGTTAAACTGTATAATAAGAAGCTACTGCAAAGATTATATTTTGGAAATGATGGATGCGAATATTTAAAAAATATATGACGCTGCAACTCCTGATATAGTTTTAGAAGCAATATGTAAAGTTATGTGTGAAAGAAATAATCTAAAAATATTAATAACTAAAAACTCTGTTCCAGCAGAGTAAATTTTTGTTTCTATGAACGAATCTATATCTGAAAATTACTTACAATATTTTTTTTTATTTCACCTTAAATAGTTAAAGCTTCTATTAAACATGCTTTAAACTTTTATAAAATCAATATTCATATTTTATTTAATTTTGTTTCATTTTACTTCTAATAATACCCTATTTTTCACAAATGAATGCAGATTAAAATAAAACAATATATACATTTTAATGTTTTCATAAGTTCGTAAAAAAAAAACCCAAGTAGCTAATGCAGCAGTTTATCTTAATATAAATCTGCTTTTCACCTGTGAAGAAGATGCATGCAAAGGCAGCTATAATTGTAATCTTAATTTTTTTTTTTTAAATTTAAACATTCCGCCAGTTTTCGAAAATTATTACGTAATCTTAATTATAATCTTCAATTCGGTACTAATATTTTAAGCCTGACAAAAAGTTATTAATTTTGTAATCTAAAAGTTATTAAATATTTTTTGCAATGTATAATTTTACAATGTACAACATAATCAAACTTGCACAGACATAAAAGGAAGCTAACAGTTAAACGAAAAGAAAACCTGTTACAAGCTTTAAAAAAGTAACAATAACAAATAGAAACAAATGACAAAATGAAATCTTTAAAACTTCCTGTTTGACGGATGATAATACACAATGAAAAAGAAAATGTCATTTATTGACAGTAACTGTAAAATTTAATTTAGAAAGACAGGTCTGAAAATAGAGGAAAATGCACTTTTCTATCTTTTAGAATGTATCTTCTCCATTAGCTTTTTGGAGAAATTCCTTTATTTCACTTAATAATTCAAACTGACTGAAAGGCTTTTTCTGGAAAATAAAAAGGTCAAATTCTAAAAAAGTTAGCATAGGTAAATATATGTGCGTTTAAAATGGAAATTGTTTCGATTTTTTAAATGCTTATTATCGACATATGAGGCATTCAGGAGAACTTCATTTTCATTGGTGTTTTTTTTTAAAGAAAGGAACATTGATAATCTTCTATATATTTATACAGTGATAAAAAGTTACCCTTGACTAAAAGAAAATTAATGAGTTCAATCAAATTATCCCCCCCAAAAATATTATATAGATACAATATTTTTATAGTTATAATAACTTTAACTGTTTATACTGAACATTTTCATTTGATGGAGTTAATCGATTTGTGCACAGAACGGCTCATATATTAACACTAGAACACTGGGAAATTTTACGTAAGTTTAAAAAAAAAACAACACATTAAACCAGAAAATGTATTTAAAATTATTTAACGTTATTGTTTAACTTATTTCAGTGTCATTTATATTTAAGTTATTTTATGAAGAAATTTCTGTTTCGAATAGACAGTTAGTCCATTGGTCCCGTCGAATTGACACGTGTTCGGCGTTCTAGTGGTAAACGCATATTAGGACAACAAATTATTAAAACTTTTGCAAGAAAAATAAAGGAAACTTGCACATTTCAGATTATATATCATGATCTAATTAAATCAATATTTTTTTGGTAAATTAAGAGATAAATTGATTAAAAATTAACAGTAGGTTAACTAAAGGCCAGAAAGTCCCTTTCATAATTTCAAGCTTTTATTACTAACGCAAATGTGCATATACAATGTATTGCCGAATTCAGCAGACAAATTCAATGGGGGATAGTAGTCATCAAGGGAAGGAAAAACTGCACAGAACACGGGGCCACAAAGCACTTATTTATTCACAATTACAGGTTGTTTCACCCTAACTGAACTCGGGTTGACAATCGTAAATTTACGAAAAATAACAATATTGCAATTAAAATGTAGCGATATGTACAGTCGTGGAAAAAAAAATGTAAACACCCCCTACTAACTCCTCCACAAATTATCGTAGAAGAAAGTTACTGGTACCGAACGATTGGAAATAAAGTCTACTTTTAAATGATGTATAAAAATTTGCTTAGGGGGCCACCTACATATTAAAACGAACACTAACTTTGTTTTTTTCAATAGCAGTACCCAATTCTGACAGCATAAATGAACTCTACACCCTTCAATTAGCCAAAAAACGAATTTTTATGCAATTCGTACCATAAGTTTCCGAGAAATTAATTATTTTAAAACGAGCGTATTTTAAGGACTGTATCCAAACTGAAGTTCCGTACTGGATTGTTAACCGAGTGAGCCGCGTCCTTGATCAAGGCACCTTAAGCGCCACTCAAGGAATCAATGAAGCTATGTTAGATTACAGTACGGCAGAATAAATTTCAAAATGTCTACTCACTTCCATCATAGACGGCCCCTTAAACCATCATTTTGCCGTTTTTTAAGCATAATTGGAAAACTACTTGGAAGAAAAATGTGAAATTTTTGAATTTCCATAAAGCAGGACTTAATAAATCTAAATCCATCAAAAAAATTGTAGGTTGCAATTCATAATTTTTTCGAATATTAATTTCATAATTCATAATTCATATCATAAAATTATAAAAATTGCGAATTCAGCTCATTTATGTTTGGGTATATTAGTATTATTACCACAAAAAAAATTAGCACATTAGGAGCATAATTTCGGGAGATATAAATAAAAATATGAAAATATAATTTAACATTAGAAGCACTAAATTTTGAATGTTTATAATTCAAACACTTATCATTCAAATGACTTGAAATTGGGTGTCTAGGCATCGTTTGAACAGAAGATTTGAAATATCTCGTTAAAATTGGGTATTGCTATTGAAAAAAATGAAGTTATGATTCGTTTTAATATGTAGATGACCCCTAAGAAAATTTTATATACATCATTTAAAAGTAGACTTTATTTCCAATCGTTCGGTACCATTAACTTTCTTCTATGATGATTTGTTGAGGAGTTAGTAGGGGGTGTTTACTTTTTTTTCCCACGACTATACCTCGTTTATGAAGTGTGACAACATGAAGAAAAGTTCTAGAAAAACAAGGTGCTCAGGCAATCAATGAAGCCGTATGAACTGTAATCGCTGTCCAAAATTTGACACGTCAAGTGCGTACTGTTATTATTTGTGGAATATTTTCGCATCTCCTTTGTGCGGGCCTCTTTCAGCCAGACAAAGGCGCCAATGGCCACGTGATACTAGATAATTCTTTTAAAAAACATTTTTTATTGTTCTTTGTATTTTTAGTAAGGATGAAAATTTTAATGCAACGTGCAAGACTGCATTATTTGTCTTGGTCTTCTAAAATAGAAGAAATGTTGTTTAAATTTTAAAAATGAAATTGATATCGAGCATTAAAACATGCTATTTTTTATCATGGCTTCTAATCGAAGAAATGTATTGTACTTTTATTAATTGGTCTTGAAATCGCGTATGAAGTCTGGCTGGTTGTTAATTTCCAGAAATTTAAGACGATTTTTCTAAAAACTGTAAATATGTACAAATTAAATGTAAATAAATAAGTATCGTATATAAACAGAAAATTTGTAAGTATTGAAGTTATTTTTGAGTTTCGAAAAAACAAATTCATTGTGCTCTTGATATAATGTGATATAAGTCGAATAGTGAACTTTTGAAAATTGTTCTCCCATTCGATTTCCTGAGCTGTGATAAAATCTTGCAGCTCGAGGAATACTTGAAATATTATTCAATATTATTATTATTACACTTCAGACCAGGCCCCTACCTGCGGGCAATATGGCAAGCTTAACGAGTTTTGTACCTGACTGCGGAGTGGAAGCCGCTTGATCACCTGATGCGGAGATCTACCTGATTTTACCTTGTCTTTTGTAACTGTATCGCTATTTATTTTATCACTTTTGTTACTATGCTGGCCGCTTCTAGATTGCTATTAATTATGCTGTTTGGATTGGTTCGTACGTTCTCGAAAATGGAAGAAAAAAAGGACGAGGGGGGGGGGGGGGAGTTGCTCACTCTTTTACAGAACGCATACGAGCCGCCTACATTGGCGGCCATCGCCTACTCGAGTTTGATCTCGTAATTTAAAACCTTGATCAGGTGACGAGAAAATGCATACTGTTGACCCGTATAATGGAAAATGCTACAACTTTTTTGATGTCATCACATTTACAACAAAGATGAGCATGTCTATTAAAAGTTTCATTATAATGTACATCAGTTTCCTGAAAGTTATTACCGACAACCTAAGTTCAGTTAGGGTAGAACACCTTGTATGTTTGATTAAATGAGTGGTTTGTGACCCCATGTTCTATGTTAATTATTCATCATCTTGACGCTTACTATCAGCTCTCTGAATTTGTCGGTCAAATTTGGCAACACCCTGCATATTGAACTCAAGCAATTATTAAACAATTAACACCGAACAATAAAGCAACCTAGAGCACATTTCAGATCTCATATCATGAGTTAATAAAATCAATATATTTATTGGTAAATTGAGAGATAATTGAATTTTAAATTAACAGTAGGTTTTCTGATACAGAGTGTCCACATAGACTCTATAATTTCAAGCTTTTTTTTACAAACACAGATACATAGATACATCTGTGGAAAGTAATACAATATTAGGTGCAGAGATTGAAGTTCTTTTTTTTTTTTTTGCATCAAATAACAAACAACTATACAGGGTCTTGCCGAATTCGTCAGACAAATTTAGAGGTGTTATAGCAGGCATCAAGAAGAAAAAACATATCCAGACAGCATTGAGTCGCAAAGCACTTATTTAGTCACAAATACCCAAAAGTCAAAATAACCCAACAAACCCAACAAACCCAACAAACAAACCCAATTAGTCAAAATATATGGGGTATCCCACCCCATAGATTAACATACAAGATACAAAATCTGTAATGGTAACAGTACTAGCGTCACTACAGACAAGTGAGGAGAATTAACAAACCTCCGAAATTTGTCTATGTTGAAGAAATATGTTTACGCGATACGTTTTGAATATCTATTCTTTCCTAAAACGAAGCAAAAGCGGACGATATATTTATGCGTTATTTATTCAGCTGCTTTTTTTGTTATCTTACCTGTATTGTTCACCTTTAACTCACAAAATGATAATTAGATAGTAATATAAAAGAAAACCCTTAGAAAATTCAGTTACGAAAGTAAATATGGGAGTTTATGAGATTAAATTGTAAAAAATCAAATTAAGGTATTGTGTCAATTTATTCATATCGAATAAAATTTTATTGAGTGTAATGTCAGTCCCTCTGTTAATTTTAACATTTAAATTTATATAATTCTAAAAATTTGTCGGAAGGAATTTTTCCCCATCTGTAATTTTTATTATTATTTCTTATAAGTTAATATTATAAATATTATTGAATTGATTGTACGTTATTTACATTAAAAACAACATTTTTATTTTATCTGTAAGAAAGTGAAAATGCGCAAATTTTAAATGTTTATTGTAACGATTGTTTAAGACGTTAAACTTCATTAATTAATAAAACATCGGCTATAAAAATTTTCCTACCAAATGGGAACAATTATGAAATTTTCTCGGACTTGTAGAGTGCAATATTTCCTATATTTTTATATTACACCATTGCTTTTGATATATAGCATTCAAGAAGAAATTTTTACCTTGTTTTTCGCTGCACTTAAATCGTTCACTCCTAATATATAAGAAAAAGCATATATCCGTGCATGAACATAGAGTAGATATTACATATATAAAATACAATATATATATTCTAGTTCATGTATCGGTGTAAGATTCTATTGAAAACATAAACATTCAACATTAAAAAAAAGAAGGATCACAATAAGGTAGATAATAATAAAAATATTAAAAGGATGGGGAGTTTCTTCCTAATTGTCACTAATGGCACTACGATCGATATCGCATTACCATTACGCTCTATGGGAGTGTTCGATATCGTATGTTAATCTATATCTCACCCTAATTGAACTAGGGTTGACACTAATGATTCTAATAAAAATTAAAATACTGCAATGAAAATGCAACGATATGTACCTCGTTTTGTATGAAATGTATCAACATCTTGAAAAGTTTTGCAAAATACAGGGTGCTCAATTAATCAATGATACCATAAGAACCAAAGCCGGAGCCCAAAATGGGAAGCGCAAGTGCATACTGCTGGCGCTTACAATGGAAACGTCTATCACTTTTTTTGACGACATCACAATTTCAGCGAAAATGAGCATGTCTATTAAAAATTTCATCGTAAATATACTTCAGTTTTCTGAAAGCTATTATAGGCATCTCAAGTTGAGCTAGGGCAGAACCCCCTATATTTTTGATTGAATAGTTGTTTGCGACACCATGTTCCATTGCAATTTTTGTTCCTCTTGATACCCCTGTGAATTTGTCGTGAAATTCGGCAACACACTGTATGTGTAACACGAAGCACGTCAAGGCGATAATTATAAAGAGATGATTAAAAAAAAAACATTGACAAAATGACATGCCAAATCAGGCATACAACAAGGCTAAAAAATCACACAGGAACAAGGGTCACAAACCATATATTTAGTCACAAATACAGGGTCTTTCATCCTAACTCAATATGGGTTGACGGTCATAACTTTCAAAAAACTGAAGTATACTATAATAAAACATTTAACAGAGATTCTCAACTTTGTTGTAAATGTGATAACACCAAACAAAAGTGGTAGAAATTTGCAATATACGCGCCATCAGTATGCACTGGCCGCCCCATATTTTGGACTGTGATGATCCATTCATACGGTATCAGAGGTTGCTTGAGCAACGTGTTTTTCCAGAACTTTTCGTGATGTTATCCCATTTCATACAAAACAATGTCCATATCGTTTCATTTTCATTGCAATGTTTTTATTTTTCTCGAAATTATGAATGTCGATCCGAGTTCAATTAGGATGAAAACACCTGTATTTGTGACTCAATAAGTAGTTTTCTACAATATGTTCCTGTGTGATTTTTTATGCTTGTTGTATGCCTAATTTCCCATGTCATTTTGTCAACTTTTTTTTTAATCACCCTGTAGACGTTTACATATTATACTCTTTATCGACGACTCCTTGCTTTACCGAAATTTGGACCGGTCTTCATCAATTTGTTTTCCATTCACGAATTCATGGACGTGAGAACATTAAATTCCTAGAGATATATTAAGGTTAAGGCAAGAAATGGACGAAAAAGTGTATCACAGAAAAACGAAACTGAATGCATTTATTGCGACTGTGGCGAATAATGTATTCACCAAATGCTAGTTCATTTGAAAAAGCACAGTTTGAGTGTTATCATGTTTACCTACACACATATACACAGACATCATAAAAAACACACCAAAAATGGGATCTGTTGACATGAAAACGTGAGAAAGTTCTAATGCACACGCATGCATACACACGTGCGTATGGCATAGGTTTAGAAATAGAGAAAACCGATACAGAAAGCCTCAAAATGTAAAATTATACCAAAACACTCATAATAACAATAATTTCCTTGCTCTGTATGTAAATGATAAGTAATAATAAAAAAAGTAATGTCATGTATGAATATAGATTATAAAAATGCTTCAACATATTCATTGTACAAAACATCCTCATTTATTACGGTGAAAAATTTCATCCAAAAAAGGAATTTTCACAAAACTCATAACACATTTGAAACGCCAGTTGCAGCAATTTTCGTTCATAGTCGGAAAATTATTCAAATTCGCTTCTGAAGTCCTGTATGTGGTCCATAGATTTCTATATTTAGAATATCTATAGAATTTATCCACTCTCAAAGTAATGTATGACAAATTAGTTGAATTTGAAAACTCCTACCACAACTGAATCGCACATCCAGCAATTATCGCTTATAAACAGTACTGTAAAGCAATCAATATGTGTTTTCATGTAATACAAAAATTTAGTTGCGTTAAAATTGGCCTAACACATTTGAAAATTTTCTTAAAGGAATTTTCGACAATAAACGGAACTGTAGTCAAATATCTTTGTGCTGCACTGTATATTATATATAGAATTTATGCACGCAAAGTAAAGTCTAACAAATTAGATGAATATAAAAATCATACCACCGCTAAATCTCACTTCCAACAATTATTGCTTATAGACAGTACTGCAGTTGAATTTGTGTGTCCCTGTTGTATACTAAAATTTGTTCTGTTAGGAATAGCATAAAACAGTTGAAAACTTCCTTAAAGGAATTTTCGCCAATAAACGGAATTTTAGTCAAATTCGTTTGAGCATTAGTAGTTTTAGCATAGTATAGTTTTAGCATCGTATTATCTATATAATTTATGCACCTAAAGTAATATATAACAAATTAGATTAATTAAAAAACTCATACCGCAACTAAAAGCGCACTTCTATCACATATTGCTTACAGATAGTACACTGTAAAAAAACTGACTAAAATACGGAAATACTACTGGCAATCTAGACGCCAGTACTATTTCCGTATTTTAACGGAACATTTTCCCGGTAAATTACAGAAAAATTTCCGTTAAATTAAAAAAAAAAACCCGGAAAATATTCTGTAGTTTACCGGGGAAAAGTTCCGTTAAAATACGGAAATAGTACTGGCGTCTAGATTGCCAGTAGTATTTCCGTATTTTAGTCCATTTTTTTACAGTGTACTGTAACTGAATTAATTTGTGCGTCGCTGTAAATTAGGGATGCACAACATGTGGGCCGCGGGCAAAAAGTGGGCCGCCATGGGTTAACTTGTGGCCCGCGATCACAATTTATATAATTTCTCCTATTTTTTTTTACACAATTTCGTCAATTTAAAACTAGAAAGATTGCAATCTTCTTCTCCATAAGTCGCAGGAGGAAATCGCGAATTTTGTCAATTTGCTCCGGGAAGAAATTGCAAATTTCATCAGAGCCAATTAAGAATCGCAAATTTTGTTGATCGAGTTCGGGTACAACCGCGAAATTTATCGATGAGTCGAAGAAAAATCTCAAATTTCGTTGATCAACTGGGGAAAAATCTCGTGATTTATCGCGAGAAAAAATCGCGAATTTCGACACTTTGCCGCTGAAAAAATTGCAAATTCTGTCAGAGTCAGTTAAAAATCGTAAATTTCGTTGATCGGACGCGTCAAAAATCGCGAATTTTGTTGATTGTGTAATCCTTGATCGGTTGCTGAAAAATTGCGAGTATTGTTAGTTGATCGTGAGAAAAAAGCGGAATTTTGTCAATTTGCTGCAGGAAAAATTACAAATTTTGTCAGTGTCAGTTAAGAATCGCAAATCGAGAAAAAATCGCGAATTTTATCGACTCGGCGCGGAAAAGTCTCAAATTTCTTTAATCGGGCACAGAAAAATCGCAAATTTTGTCGATGAGGTACGAAAAATTTGAAAATGTTGTTGACCGGCTGTGGAAAAATCGTAAGCTTCGTCAGTTTATCGCGACAAAAATGTAAAATTTCATCAATTTGTCGCGTGAAAATTACAAATTTCTTCAGAGCCAGTGAAGAATCGCGAATGTCCTTGATCGGACGCAGAAAATTCGTGAATTTTGTCGAGGAGCTGCGGAAAAATTGCAAACTTTCTTGATCGGCTACGGAAAAAGCTCGAGTTTCGCCAGCTTATTGCGGAAAAAATTACAAATTCAGTTAACAATCACGAATTTTGTTAATCGGGCACAGTAAAATTGCGAATTTTGTCAATGAGGTACAAAAATTGCAAATTTCGTTGATCGACTTGGGAAAAATCGTGATTTTGTCAATCTGTCGCAGAAAAAAAATCACGAAATTTCACAATTGATAGAAAAAATTACAAATTTTATCAATTGGTCGCAAAAATATTGCGAAATTTGTCAATCGTTAGTGAAAGAAAAATCGTGAATTTTCCCAAAAATTCGCAAACTGCGTGATTAGCACATGGAAAAAATGACAAAATTTGAGTGTCGAACCCAAATATTATCATGAAATAGAAATTCATTGGTCGCAGGATAAATCTCAAATTTCATCGATTTTGGACGTAAAAGAAATCGCGATTTTCGCCTATTTATTGCGTGAAAAAAATCGCAAATTACATCAATGTATATCAGGAAAAAAATCACGTTTCGTCGATTGGTCATTGGAAAAAAATTGCAGATATTGTCAGTCTGTCACGTAAAATATCGCAAAATTCGCTAATCACTCATGAAAAAAAATTGCAAATTTCATGGGAAAAACTCGCTAATTTCGAAGGTCGCTCGCAAAACAAAAAAGTCGCGAAATAACAGTAAGGTTCTTGTTCTACATCTCGGTGATATATATAAATTTAAATATATTTGAAACATAGTAAAATCATTAGAATACATTGCAATATTTTTTTTCTATAAATCATAATTTAACTGAATTCCTTTGAGTGTCCGTGTAAACAAAATTTACATTCTACAGACTTTGTTTTCAGTACAGAACATAACATAGTAAACTTCATAAATTTAAATGAATTACATGGAAATTCGGGTATATTTACGCGAGTTAAAACTCGGAAAGACAGTCAGACGGCCAGTTAAAACGAATTCATAAACACTTTTCAACAATGTATTAAAAACGGCACCCCAGTAAATGTTCTTGTAAAGTTTAGCTAACGGAAGTCTAATTTAAAGGGGGTATAATTTATAAAATAACAATATTTTCACAATGATATATATATGCATGTACCAAAATGAACTGAATGATTTTAAAATTCAATGACTTGCAAATGGTGACACCTGTTAAAGCAATCAGGGGTTTTTTACTATGATTCCCTTACTTTAGTTTCAATTACCAGGGATAGATGATGTTCAGAGCCGTAAACGTCCAATCGAGGCAGAAGCAGAAATCACTCAGCCATCCTGCCAATTAAGGAGGTCAAATGTTTGAAGTGGTTTTATTGTGGTGATGTTATTTTTGAATCCGAATCTGACACCAAAGGTATTCCACTGATACCCACTGAGTTTCAAATCGGGCCCTGAAAAAAAAGATATATAGGCGAAGAAGGCCACTCCATACGTTTCACCTCCGTTATTTCTACAATTGATGCCGTCCCACTCTTTCTTCCTAGATTCAGCGCCTATTGCTTGCAACGCCTTTTATCGCTCATATTTGAAACTAAAACAAAGAATCACATTAAAACACTCCTGGCATTATACATTACTCTCCTGCAAAAATTTCTGTAACAGATGTCACTGTTCACAACTTATTGGATTTTAAAATCAGTCAGTCCATTTTAGCACCTCCGGTATATATACATGCGTGTAATTTTTCTATATACATATGTGTATATAAATATATAGAGAGAGTTCACATAACGTATATCTAAATTTTAAACATTCACTAGCCAAATTAACTAATAGTGATATGGAGTGTGATTCACATTAAAAATGTTGTCAAGATGTAAGATTCTTTTTTCTTTTAAGGAACATTTAATTGCAATAAAACTACTGATAGAGTACAACCATCAAGAACGCATCTTCCAGAAGTTAGTAGTAAAGAATGTTTCTGAAAGCAGTGAGTATTCAACAAACTATTTATTCGATAAATCATCAAATTGGCGCATGAAAGAAGTTGGGTTTTCGCAAACCATTCAATGTCGCTTGAAAGAAATTCATTGCTAAAATTGGCTCAGTAACTTGTGCTAGATCGATGTACCAAATAGATGATTTAATAGAAGAAGGTCAACCACCAGGTAGACAATTATTTTGGAATAATTCCCTGCCCCTCGTTTGCTTTCTTATCAGAGATGCGGTGATTTTAGTGCCCTCTATTGGTGACCATTTGAAAGAATATATATATATATATATATACAGTACAACCCCTATTATCCACGGAATTGAGTGGCAAGAGCACTGAGGATAATAAAAATCGCGGATAACCCGAAAAAGACTGAAAATGGGGTACAAGCACAAAAATGAGAATTCAAATAAAAACTATGTTTTAGTGTACAAAAACGTTTGAAATACATACATATGCACAGTAAAGCAGAAACCTTTGCTTTACGTCTAAATCACTAAAATAAAGAATAGCAAACAAGAAACAATGCAATAAATACTGTACAAAAAGTGTTGCGAGTTACACCTTTATTTAAAAAATCAATCACTTGTTTTTGCTTCTTTCTTTGGAAACACCTTTTTTACCTCAAAAATGAAGCTATACTTGATATGCTCCCCTGAATTTTATCATAATAGTCTTATTTAATAGTTAAAAATTTTAATTGCTGTGTTTACGTTTTATTAATAAAATCAAGAAAAGACATCAAGACTTTATATCTTATATTTTAAACATGGCAACATAATCTAGAAATATTCTTCTATTGCTTTCGAATACATGAATTTTTCTGTTTATATTTATTAGTAGGGCTGTATTTTCCTTGCTGTTGGCTTGAATAAAAAAAAAAAAAAAAAGCAATTTAACAAATTACAACGTCCATTTGGAAAATGATTTTTTCAAAGACTAAAATTTAAGACATAAAAAATCGTACGGAGTTGATCACACATTACGTACGCCATGAATTAAACATTAATAGTGTTATTACACGTACAAATTCCAAGCGACAAAAATAGCCTGCGACTCGTACGTATTATCCATCTGAAACTAATGTATTATCCAAGCATTTCATTGGCTGTTCGGGAAAAGGCTTTTCCATCGTCAAATTTCCAAGAAATCTGACGGCCCATTTTAAATGAAATTTCATTCTTAAACTTTTAAACATTCCACAATATTACTTTTTACACCGTCGTATAGAGAAAAAATGTACTTTAAAATGCAATTTGTTTGAAAGCTGTATCTCAATTTGTTTCTGAGTTATTATTTTTTTTTGTAGTTTTTATTACTTTTTTGTCATAGTGGCAACAGAAGGTATCCATCTCTGTTGAAATTAAAGGGAAATACATATTACTGTATAGACTACACAGAAAACGAATAAAATGATGATTAAACCAATAAAAACCTTCAGATATGCTTTTGATTTCCTACCCTGACGAGGACAATAACCATTTTTCCAAATGGTTAAAAAAAATCGCTCTGCGGATAAACCACACCGCGGATAATTGGAGCTTTACTGTATATATATATATATATATATATATATATAAAACCATTAATTAAACATCACCGACCATCATCAAAAACTGCAATATTGTGAATGATTGACTACACGCCATAAACCAACAATATAGAACTGCATGTGTAAAATAAGTTACCGTATACCTAATTACAAGAATTAACATGGAAGAAAAAAAGAAGAATATGGATTCCGAAAAAATTGAAAAACTTATTATATATATATATATATATACATTTACTGCTAAAGCAAGTCCTGCAATTTATAGAAATTTTCTGCCTAACCTGTTACAATGGTAATTTATATGTTTTGCTGATTGATCTAGAAATGCTACTTTTTGGTGTGTATTTAACTAAAATCTATTTTATTATTTTTTTTATAGAGTTTTTAATTGAAGAAAAAATCCATGTAAAAATTAATTCATTGTAATTCGTGTCCAATTTCCTTTTCTAGAAGGCATTAACTCCAACAATTATTCTTTATATATTCGGACATCCCGTTTAAATAATTCATTTATTTTTTTGCATGTTGGAGAATAAATTAACGATTCAAAGGCTGATAAAAATATCATTTCCCGAGTGTAAAAATAAAAATAATTTCTTGATGATATTTCTTCATTATGAAAATTATCTCATTCGAAAAGTTTTTAAAAAAATGAACTTCAACTTTGAAAGGCAAGTAACATCTATTTAGAATTTATCGCCTTTATCTCATACGATTTTTTTTTGTTTGTTTTTCAATAAACAAAGAAAAAAAGACGAAAATGTCGAAGAAAAAAAGACTTTAAAAAAGACAATGCAGTGGACATTAAAATAATAATTATTTAAACTATTTCCAACGCTGATTTTTTTTATCAACTATCAAACAGCCGTATAGAAAAATCCTTTAAGTAATTTTACGTTTAACATTCCCGCCCTTTGAAATGTGTTTTTTCATTTCTAATAGATTTTTTAAAATTTGTCTTTTTCGAATTAAGAAAATAATTGTAATTTATGCTTATTTTGCTTCTACAAAATCATGGATATCATCCAACTAATATTCCCCCAGTTATTCACACTTTTAAAAATTTATTTTGAACATATTAAAGAATAAAATAACTAATCAAAGAACAGATAAACTTATTACCCGACTGAAAAGAAGGGTTATGTGTTTCACGCGTATCTGTGTATGTGGATTTCTTTATACCCTCGAAACATCCCAACGGCTGGATGGATTTTAATGAATTGGGTCTCTATCAATTCGTCTTAACGGCCTGATGGTTATAGGCTAGGTTTTGATTTTATAAATTAAAAATGGCGGTAGGGACGAAAAAAATTTACGCACCCATATCATTGGATAGGTCTTTCAAAATGAAGACGATGTTTCATTGACTATTTTACAGTCAGAAGCTCCGTTAAAATATTCTACAACCTGGAAGTTGTGTATGTAGGATCTCTAGCTTTACTGCAACTCTAACCATCACAGACATCTACAGACCTCATCAAAACAGTGATTATAGATAGGAAGTAACAATTAAACACATCTTAAAAGTCATCAATACAAGTAAATAAAAAAAAATAGGTCTATAAACAAGAAATATAAAAAAAAATATTTTATGTCAATTCCTACTTAAGTCAATAAGAGGATTTTTTTCTCCCCTTCTTCTTTCCTCTAGAGCGGCGCTTAAAATGCCTTGATCAAGAAGAGGGCTCTCTCGGTCTTAAAAAACCTCGATTAAGAAGAGGGCTCTCACGATTATTCAAAATTAATTAATTTAATTTAATTAATGATTTAATATTTGAAAAAAACTGGATTAACACAAGTATTATTCCCTACAAGTTTAAAAAAATCTTTGAGCTTTATTGGGTGAATAAAAATTATTTTATTAACGATTGAAAAATTGAACAAGATATATATAGCGAGAGTGTGAGCTAATAGTAGGAATTGAAAAAAAAAATAGTTTCACATTGATGAGAAATAATTAGTTCGCTTTTTACGCAGTCGGGTTTTTTGATTTTTTAAATTTATTTGTTTATCTTTCGAATCTCTCTATTCTAAAAAAAAAAGTAACTACCGCTGTCACCGCCGCCGCCGCTGGTTTTGAATTTTTTGTGACCGGATGTCTTTCTTCGTTAATATTAAGTAAAATAATGCATAAAAAAATATGAAAATCGGTAGTATGATACAGAAATGTTTGATAAACACGCTGATGCAGACAGTTTTCAAATCGAAGAATTATTTTAAGAGATATTTAATGCTAAATTTGGACAAAATCGTTCCACTAAAAAAGTTTTATAGGTGCAAAAACTATTCATGGGAATTTATTCATTTTTAAATCATTTTATACGTTTGAAGTTCCCGGTGTGCAGACTGTTTTTCTTTTTTTTAATTTGACTAATTTTTTGAGGTGTTATTTCTATTTTAAATTCAAATTTTCAGCATTTCTAGAGAGATTTTTTACAGATTTTAGAAGTGATATTAATTTAAACTGTTGCCAACTGTATAAACAGCGGAAACAATAATGTTTGCTTTAAAAAAAATATTTATACATGTTAATAAATTAAAAATTTATTTACAGGTGACTATTATAAACAGAAAAAAACATTTTGAATTAGAATTAAATAATTATGTACAAAAAGGAGGAACTTATTAAAAATTACGTCATAAAAACTATAATTACACGTGAATTTTAAGAGAGAAAGGAATTTGTAAATTAATAAATTTATTAACATGCGTTAGAAGTCTTAAATAGAAGAAATTACGTCATATTTACGTCACATTACAGTTATTACATAAAATGAACACAAAATAATATTGCAAAACGGTTTAAATTTAGAAATTGCGCTAGACATTTATTTGATATTTTGAGAGAATACTTTTCAACTATTTTTGTTAGGAAATCGCAAATAATATTTCATTTCTAACACAAGTATTTGCACGTGAATATTAAAAAGAGAAAGAATAGTTTGGTCAAAATTACGTCAGATTAAAAACGACTAATTTAAAATGTCTTATTTAAAAGAACTTAATTTTCGCTTTGATAAAAAATACCGGGAGACAAAGATTCTCTTTACTTAATTCCTTTTATATTAGCTTATTTTGAAACGTTTAACTTATTTTACTTAATCAAAGACGAAAACAGCGATTGACATATGTATTTTTGGTACTTAGTTATCCCGTCGACCAAAAATCTATCATTCGCCAAACTATAAGATTAAATGCCAATAATGGTTGATCATAAATGTCACATTAACTTGACTTTAAGCAAGTTACACGTGTCTACGTCATCAAGTTATTTTTATTTCGACGTTTTATTTGTATTTTTATTAATTTTGCACTAATTTATTTGTTCTTTCGTTATTTAAAATAAAAATGATGTCAATTTGTATAATTTGGCGAGTGCTTTGGCGAAATTGGTCGACGGGTTAATCAAGTAGTACCGCAGCCGATTTGGCTTTAAAATTCCCCAGCCAAAGGGAAATGAATAGAAATCCGTTTATAGGGAGATCGCCACTCTTTTTTAAATTATAATTCAATCTTCCGAAATCTTTTTAAAGCCGATCAAATTAGCGTACTTTTAGAGTCTGCGGTGTCTGAACGGGGGTTGACGAGCGTAGCTCGTAGGGGGCAGAGCCCCCTAGTGTGTTAAAAAAAGTAATTCCTTAAAGATTTTATTCCCTATTATTACTATGTTTTTGAACTAATTTTTTTTCATTAAATTTCCAATATCTAAAATATTAATGTTAAATTATGATTTGTTATTTTATCTTATAAGGTTTTTTATACTAAAATCAATATTTCCAATTAAATTTACTCTCTAATTAACAGCTCGTGATAGAATGAATAAACGCGCATATAAAAAACAACAAGAGTTTATATAGTAAAATGCTGAATTAAAGATTGATATAAAATTTTTTATTACATTTTTCCATATAATTAACAGCTCGTGATAGAATGAATAAACGCACATACAAAAAACAACAAGAGTTTAAATAGTAAAATGCTGAAATAAGATTGATATAAATTTTTTATAGCATTTATTTTAATGAAGATGCGTACATGTATATATTGTTTTTGGTTCTTTTTTGTTCGACGTAAATTCGGTTATGTTTACATTTATGAGAAAAATCAAAGTGCTTATGCTTCTTGGAATAACCAAAGAGTCTATCACCATTATTCCAGTTTAGAAAATTTCTATTTATCATTTTAGTATTACAAATTGCAATTCTCCCTCTTTAACTTTTAACCCTATGCAAATACATAGACAAAATTAATTGATGAAAGAATGTGCTACTAAACATTTTTTTTAATATAAGAGAACTGTGTACTGTCCTGTGTTTTAGTTGAAAGCAATAAAACCTTTAGTTATTTAAAGAGAAAAGATTTTTGAATCATTCTTATATGTACTTTGAAAGAGTAAAATAATAATAATCATAATAATAGTAATAATAATAATGTATAATCATATTGCTTTATAAATGTTATCTTTTTTAATATACGCGTAGAAAATGCAAAACAGTTAATTAGAAGATCAAATATTGATTTTCTATAGCACGTCTAAAATATATGGCACAAAAAAATTGAAAAAGTTCACGTTTGTAAAATTACATAAATTTTAAATTTGGTATATGTGCTATTTTTCTTGTTTTACAAAAATATTTAAATTATAAAATCGATAAACTCTTCAAATGTTATTAAAAGAAACTTGAAGGAATATGTTTTTTTAACCACAACGAACTCGAAAATTTTCTAAATTAACTGTTTCCATAAATTATTTCTGAAGCAAATATCGTTTGAACGACTTCAAATATACCTAATAAGCTTTTGTTTTTAAAATAGAAAATTATGTTGACGTAACTAAGCATGTTGCATTTAATTAAGCTTTTCATACGAGTCGTACCTTGAATTAAAAACCTGACGTATTTTACAATTGACAAAGTTCTAATTTTTCAGGTTATTTTTAACAATTTCTACGGTATTATGTAACTTTATAAAAATGGCAGTGGTTATGTTATTCTGCATTCACGTTTTTATGAAAGTATATTGAATGTTCACATAATTTTATGGAGTGTAAGTGGTACTAACATTTTATATAATAAGAAATGAGTAATGTTATTCAAGCAATATAACTTTTTATTGGAAAATTACAGAATTGCTTTTAACTTTCACATTTTATTTTCAAAATTTACTCCGCATCAAAGATCCTCTGAGAATTATTTTGAGAGAACCCATGTTTTGGGGTAATATATAAATATTATACAGACATACATACAATAAATACGATAAACCCAACTGAAGTGAAAAATTAGCCAGAACAAGGAAGCGCCCTGGAGCCACACCGACCTACTTTGTTGCTCTACCACTGAGCCACTCCGGCGGATAACTGGGTCTGAAAAATTTCCTAATAAACCATGTTGGGGAAAGTCATCACCCATCTATCAGACAGCCTTGGATGACAGGACAACGATGAATAGATTTTCCTATTACATCGACCTACACTGTTAAAAATTTTGCAGCATTCTGGCAGGTCATTCGACCGTTTATTGAAAAAAGGTTTCATAACCATAATTTAACTATATTCTGACCATAAAATGGCCAATAATATGGTTAGAATAGTGTTAAAGTTTTGTTATGTAACCGTTTTCGGAAAAAACGGTCAAATGACCTGCCAGAATGCTGCAAATTTTTAACAGTGTACAATGTATAGTATCTCATTCAAAGCTTTTTGACAGATCTCTGGTGACTTTCCCCAACATGGTTTATTGGTGAAAAATTGCAGATCCATTTATAGGCCAGAGTGGCTCAGTGGTAGAGCAACAGCCTAGTACGCTGTGGTCTCAGGTTCGATTCCTGGCTCTGGCTAATTTTTCACTCCAGTTGGGTTTACTGTATTTATTGTATATATCTCTGTATAATATTTATCGGAACAGATGTTATATATTCCCACGGCCGCCATCTTGCATTTTTTCTTGGCGTGAAAACCCCTTTTCCGCCAAGTAAATGTCGCCAAGCATATTTATGCGCATATTAGGCTTAACGGGGTTGCAAGAACAGGTCACTTTTCGGGGTTGCCTTAACGATAAACGCCAAAAAAAAAAAAAATCGCCGAGAGATCCAAGATTATGGCCGCGGGAATCTGGGAGCACGGCAGTGCGTCCGCCAAGTTCGCACAAGCCGTAAGCTACCTTTTCCTGAACCATTTCGGCATACATTTCACCCCCTCATAACGTCGTTTTAGGGAGAGATATAGAAATTTTTCTTTTATACACATGTTCGTATGGTCAAACTGAACTAAGGTTTCACGATTTCATGTTTCTATATTTAGTAGTTTTCGAAATATTAAATTCCGAAAAAGCGCTTTTTTGTCACTGACTCACTTCGCATCATCGAATAACTAAGGTACTTCTAAAAGTCATAGAATCATGAAATTTCACAAGTAAGTCGGGTTTGTAGCAAAATTAACCAGAAAAATCTTAAAACACAGAATTTTTGCCTCTAAACCCTTCAAACAGGGGGTGTTCATTTCGCCCTAAACAGTTCCTTAACACATTCAATTGTGCCAATGTTGGGCGCCAAAACTCGATTACAGAGTTTTGAAGGGGGTCACGTGATTTCAAGCAGAATAACATTTTATATATATGCTTTTCCAAAGATGTTTGTTAAATAGAAAAAATGAATATACCTATAAATTTTAATCAGTATAGGTTATGATATATTTACGATATTAAAACAATAAAACATTTAATAAAATATAACCGCAATTCGGTACGTTTCCGATATAGTAGCCTTGGCGAAATACAGAAAATAGCCTTGACGAGAAAAGAAATTTGATAATAATGTATTTTCTGGCAACTTATTTACTGTGTCATATACACAAGCAATTTTTTCCATATGTATACAATTTATTTAATGTAAGGAACCCGTTTATTTATTTTTATATACCAACATAAATAATTTGTATATAAAAAATAATATATATAAATACATATAAAAATAACATAAAAGGGTACTTCTTAGTTATCTCGTCGACCAAATTACTGTCGCCAAATTGTAAGATTAATTGCCAATAATGGTTGCCATTAATTGTAATATTAAATGCCAATAATGGCCAATAAAACCATTAATTCGACGTTTTATTTGTATTTTTTATAATGTTTTATTAATTTATTTATTCTTTCGTTATTTAAAATAAAAAATTATGTCAATGTGTATAATTTGGCGAGTGGTTTGACGATTTATATAATTTGGCAACATTGGTCGGCGGGATAACTAAGAAGTACCCATAAAAGTTCATCAGGTTTGTTTTCATAGTTGTTTATATCATTTGGCAACATATCTCAGTTTCTGAAGTCCGAATTACTCCAAGATTTTTGTATGAAAGTTTAAAAATCTCCTTTTAATTAAATGAAATGTGTAACTAATAAACTGTCTTTAACGATGTGCGACAGATGCGGCGTCTAAAGTCCGCTGCTAATGTTATTATATTGTATTATTAGCCTAGTTACTGTTAATTTATTGTTAATTTTAAATCTGTAAAAGAAAGATTATAGTTATAGATAAGATATGTTGGTCACCAAAAACCGATTACAGAAAATTAGCCTGAGTTATAAAGGTGTTACATGATTTCAAATTGAATGAATTTTTATATGCTTTTACAAAAATCTTAATAAGGCAAATCGTTCAGTTTATCTGTCCGTCTTTCTATCTTTTACTTCCTTAAAACAAATTTTATTAAAGACCGGAAGGCGTCTGCACAGATCATCACCTCATCGAGTTGACGGCTGAAATGTTAGGATTAGTTAAATATCGATTAGCGTATTGAAATGTAACTGGTCTGCCAAGTCATATCTTTGTGGAAACCACCTACAGACCTGATTTTACAGGTTAATTGGTGGATTTTCCATTGTGTTTTCCTGCACTTATTCCTCCATGTTTTCAAACTTTTGGATGCAGAAAAATACAATAGTAAACCTATCAGTTAACCACTAAAATTAGGTCTTCAGTTGGTTTCTACCAAGATATGACTTAACAGACCAGTTGCATTTAAATATGCTAATCTAGTTTTAACTAATCCTAAAATTTCAGCTGTAAACTCGATGAGGTGATGGTGTGTACAGACGCCTCCCGGTCTATTATAAATGTCGGAATTCTAATCTCAATAGCACTCTCGTCAATCTGGCAATTATCCCTACTATTTATGGAACACTACTCCTTTAAGTGCGTTTTAGTGATGTTAATGAACTTATGCATATGCATCATACATATCATACATATCCATATAATACGTAATACATTTGCATCATACATATTATAGGTATGTGTATAATACATAATACATATGCATCATTATGACGTCAGAATAAATAAAACATTTTTTGTCGCCAAATTTGAGAATTGACATGATATATTACCAAATTTAGTGAAACGTTGCTAAATGTCGGCAAGCTTGGCAAATATTTGACGCTAGTGGCTATTTTTCAATGAGTTAATTATTAATGCGTGCCATCTATTTTCATTTTTCCGCATATCATCTGAATAGTTAAATGATATAACGTACTAATATTTCCAAAGTGCTAATAGTTTCGTCACTGCCCAAAACCTCTGCTATTGTTATTATAATTTACTGTTATTATACTTACTGTGACTATGTTGTTAACCTTTACATCGTTAAAACTTCTGTATTATATAAAGAGAATTTACAGAAACTATTAAAGCATTGAAACTGCCAGTTCTCCTTATGATTATTATAATTCTAGAATATGTAACCTGTTAATCGATATGTATGTTAGAATGAATCTTCTATAATCCGGTTCCTCGCATTTTAATTTCCAGGTTTCTAATAAAATTAGCTAAAATCTTAAAACCATGGCACATTGACTAATTCTTCAACACGATCAGGTGAGAAGAATGATAGATTTTCAAATGGATCATGATAGTGAGCCTGTAGACCTTCTATTTTTCCGTAATCGAGTCTATTGAAAATGTTAACGTGAAACAAAAAGATATTAGCATCAATATGGTTTAATGCAAATGCAGATATTGTCAAAGGATTTCATAAGAACCATTTCGCTTGTACCCAGTCGTATCAGTTAAAATACAAAAATTGGTAGTGAGCCCAATTAGAAAAGATTGCTTAATAGGTTTAAAATGTTCCGCACTAGAGAACAAATCGTAACTGCTGAGGAAACATGCATAAGCAAGTTAAGAGATATTTGTCACGAAAGATGAAATACATAACAACACAAAATATATGATGTGTTTCCATGATCGTAAAGTGTTCTTGATTTCTCTATCAAAAGCTTCCGACTTGGCGAAAGAATGGGCAAGCAAATTAAATCATGAATAACAGTAACATGGTGCAACGTTTAACATGCAATTAATAGAATATATACTGCTTGCTAGAGGCGGCTAGTACTTTAATATAAAAAGAAATAAAGTATGAATTTGTAAAGCTCGATAAGATAAATTTAGGTATTTTTATGCTATCCGGGCGCGAGTGGCAAATCGCCAAATACTGTCCCCAACTCTATTGTTCATATTGCATTCATTTCATTTTAAAATATAAACTTTTCAGTCATCTCATTTAAAGTAGATGCATTTCCCTCATTTTATTTAATAGAATATTTAACATAGAAATAAATAAATAAATGAATAAATAACAAATAATAACATAAACCAAAATATTTTATTTGAAAATCAAAGCATTGTTTCGAATTTACGCATGTGAAAAGGAAAACTGCTATTGGCGAAAAAACAAAAGGCGAATGAGGAGATTTTGCTCCCGGCTAACATAAAAGTACCGAAATTTAAGTTTTTTCATATTAATATAGTTTAGAATAACAAACTAGAAAAAACATACAAAAAGTAGTGATATCCCAACAAAAAGTTTTCGGTAAAACAAAAAAAAAAAGCGCCAAGTTCTCCTTAATGTTTCGGTCAGAAAAAGTAGTGATATCTGAAGTTCGCACAAGTTAAAAGCCAAACATCCCAAATCTTTCATTGAAAATGGCTTCCTGAGACTTGGCCGTTAATGCCTTCGAGAGGGTTTTTCAAATTTTCAAATATGTACAAATGAGCTACATGCCAACTACATTTTTTGATTATTTTAGGCATTTTATGGAACAGAATACAGAAATAAAATACACATTTGAAAAAGGCATTTAAACAACTTCAGTCTATTTAAATGCTTAGAAGTTAAAAATAACAAAATACTTGTATTCTGGAGATAATATCCCTAATTGCTAAAACATAATTAGTATCAGCTTTTAAAAGTTTATAAATCGAATACCTCTTAATGTGTGCAAACAAACTATAATAAATGTTGAAACGAAAAAAATCTCTTTCGTCAATACACAGGATTTCAATATTATACAATAAAATATAATGTAACATATTGTGAGATTTGAAGTAAGTAAATTTTGTTTTATTTCTTGGGTTTTACGTTAATGACTTTAGCTTTAGACCGTACAAAATGGCAATTAAACCACAAGTGGACTAAATGATCTGTAATCAAAACTAATGTTTGTTGAAACTGAATGGTACTTATCAGAAATCTTTCACTTATAATGTCTTTATGTGAATTTGCCTCTTTGCATCCTAATATTACTTTTAATATTTAAATAATTCATAAATGCGTAATTTTCAATCATTAATTTTGAAATGCTGTAGAAGGCATTAACGGCCAAGTCGCAGGAAGCCATTTTGAATCAAAGATTTGGGATGTTTGGCTTTTAACTTGTGCGAACTTCAGATATCACTACTTTTTCTGACCAAAACATTAAGGAGAACTTGGCGCTTTTTTTTTGTTTTACCGAAAACTTTTTGTTGCGATATATAACATCTTAGCGTGTTTATCTATAGTAGTGCTCGCGATTATACGTATAATACGCATAAAACGTATTGCACCGATTCGGAATTTTGCATAGGTATACTATGGTAAAAGCGGTTCTCTACATATACGTTTTATACGTATAATTGTGAGCACTAATCTATACCTTTAACAGTTGAATACAGGCGTTATTTATGTGTGTTTTAATTTATACCATTTCTTTGTTTTTAATTAATACCATTTCTTTGTTTTTAATTAAATTCTTTTTCGATGCAATGTCTATTATTTTTATACTATTATCAAACATAAGACGCTATTAGTCACAATTGGAATACTGAATACGCGACGTATTTGTCTAATTCACTGCATTTTTTTTTTCATTATTTTTTTTATTATTGTGAATCTTTTATGCAATCATTATGTCAAATATCGATTGGTGCGAGTAGCGAAATACTCATAGTCGCTGGTTCATTAACTACACTTATTAATTTAATTTACTATATATACAAGAATATTATTTACAGTTTATACATTATTTGAAGAATATTGGATCCAGCGAACGCACCATAGTTCCGCAGAGATCGTCGAAAACCAAACAACTGAACTATTCTTAAAGGTTGCCAAACGGCCAAACCTAAATTACAGAAGAATACGCCATGGAGGCGCGTGCGACAGTCAAGGTTAAGAGAAGCCGTAACATACCGGCCCCCGTTGACATGTGTCAACATTCAACATAATAATACTAAATATAACAATAAACAATAGGAATTAAATTTCTAAAAACAATATACACTAGTTTCCAAAAAAATTACAAATATGCTACTTCCAATAATATACACTTAAGTTTTTCAAAGATGAGAATTAGAGAAATTATAATGCAAACAGTGGTTACACTTGAATATCGTAAAAGACTATTATTAAAATTAGCACTCAATACACATAGCAAACTAATAAAATTAACAAAGTTTATAATATTTAATTAAAGAAAATATATAGATACGGTAACAGTTACATTTAGATTCTATGCGAAAACTGAAGCAAAGAATTGCGCTCTGTTATCCCAATTTTAACTTGATATACATAATAAAATGTTCAAAATAAAAATATACAATAGTGATTATAATAATGCAATGAGTTAAATGTTTTAAGATAATAGAAATCAGCAATCATCTAATGGAAGAGGACACACTTTTGAGACGGACCTCGTAACTATACCTGTTGCTGTTTTGATGTGTAAAACTCTGACTTTTTTATCAGAGCCATGTATTACTTTAAGGACACGACCTAATGCAAATTTGCTAGGAGGTAAATTATCCTCCTTTAGGATGACCATACATCCTTCTTTTAGATTTTCTTTTTCAATGTACCATTTTGTGCGTTGCTGTAAATTAGCCAAATATTCCGTGTTCCATTTTTTCCATAAAAGTTGGGTCATTTGGGTTACTTTTTGCCAGTTAGACAACCTATTATCATTAATTTTAGTCAAATCCGGTTCAGGAATTAAAGTAATTGGTCGGCCTATTAAAAATGGGCAGGGGTCAAGACTTCAATTTCATTTGGATCTGACGACAAAGGGACTAAAGGTCGAGAATTTAAAATTGCTTCAATTTCTGTGGTTAATGTCCAAAATTCTTCGAGTGTGACTCGAGAATTGCCTAAGACTCTTTTGAGATGATATTTAAAGGATTTCACCCCAGCCTCCCATAATCCACCAAAATTGGGTGAACGAGGAGGGATGAATTTCCAGTTAACAGCCTCAGAGGCCAAATAATTAGACAAAGCATCATCGGGTTTACGTACCAGGGCATGTAATTTCTTCAACTCTTTATTTGCACCTACAAATGTACTTCCATTATCTGACATTATAGTTGTGCTTTTACCTCTTCTAGCGAAAAATCGTTTCAGGGTGGCAATAAAGGATTCAGATTTTAAATCTGTTACTATATCCAAATGAATTGCCTTTGTGGCGAGACAAACAAAAATTGCAACATAAATTTTATTATAATTGCCCATTCTCTGATTTTTATACTTAATCATAAAGGGTCCACAGAAATCAATCGCACATTTTTTAAATGGTGGGCTAGGGTTTACTCGTTCTGAAGGCAAATTTCCCATTATTTGATTCGCACTTATTGGCTTGTTTCTGAAACAAGTTATGTATTTATGGACTATTTTACGCGCTAAAGATCGCCCATTTATTACCCAATATTTTTGCCTGACATGATGTAATAAGGATTGTGGCCCTAGATGGAAAAACTTGTTATGAAAATATTCAAAAATAATTTCACTTAATTTATTATTATGGGGTAAAACAACAGGATGTTTGTTTTCAAAAGTCAGACTGGAGTTGTCTAGGCGACCTCCAACTCTGATAATTCCTGCAGAATCTAAATATGCATTCAAAAATTTTAATTTACTTTTACCTGACAGGCTCTTCTCGTTCTTCAGTTGTTTTATCTCTTCAGGAAATGTAGAATACTGTACCTGTTTAATCAGGACAACTTCCGCTTTTTTCAATTCATCAATTGTTAAAGGACCACTTTTTTTTTCCTTATCATTTTTACAATTTTCTATAAATCTAAAAATATAACTAATAATACGAATCAATTTCAAAAAATCATTAGTCAAAGTAAACAAACAATTATACAGTAAATTTTCAGTCTTAACTGCGAGGTTAATGTCCTGAACTGATTTAAATTCTAACGCATAGTCATTGTTTCTAGATCTACTGGATTATTTTCTGCATGCTGAATTTTGTCACGAAGAAAGTTCGGACCACAAAACCAAAGGTTGCAATTTAAAAGTTCCTTAGCGTCCAGTCCTCTAGATATTACATCAGCTGGATTATTATCCGATGTCACATGCTGCCATTGGTAAGAGTCTGTAAGTTCTTGTATAGCAGCGACTCGGTTACTCACGAATGTTTTTAACAAATGGGGTGGTTTTCTAATCCAAACAAGCGAGATCGTGGAGTCACTCCAGAGAACGATATTTTCTATTCGAATGTCCAGTGACTTTAGAACTTTATGAATTAGTTTCGCTAATAGGAGGCAAGAACATAATTCTAAGCGAGGAATCGACACTGTTTTTATAGGAGAGACTCTGGATTTGCTGCACAATAGTTGCGCAGCAGGAGATCCTGCAACTGGTAAAGACTGAACATAAATTCCAGCTCCATAGGCTAACGAAGAGGCATCGCAAACCCATGTATGATTATGCGATCTTCATGAAAAACAAATCTAGAAATCTTTAAGTTCTCTAACTCTGAGAGGGTGGATAGAAAGTCATTCCATTCTCTCTCCAGAAAATCCGGTAATGGCTCATTCCAATCGATTTTGGCTAACCAGAGCTTCTGCATAAATATCTTAGCCCTTGTTACTACAGGCCCAATTAATCCTAACGGGTCAAATATTTTTGAAATTAGAGATAGAAAATCTCGTTTATTATAAAATTCCTTGTTAAGAATTTTCAATTTATACAGAAAACAGTCACTCTGTGGTTCCCATAGAACACCCAATGTTTTTACTGCAGTACAATCTGGTTGCTCATCAAAACTATATTCGGTGGCAACCCTAGTATGAGATTCAACTAATTCTCGATGATTTGCACACCATTTGTGCAATTTCATGTTTCCACGATTCAAAAGTTGAATTAATTGTAATTTAAGGATTTTAGCTTTTTCGAGAGTTGATTCCCCGGAAAGAAGATCATCTACATAAAAGTCCTTTAAGACGACTGGTGATGCTAGAGGTAAGTTTTTTTGTTCATCTAGAGCTAATTGCTTAAGAGCACGAGTAGCTAAATAAGGAGCGTTAGATGTCCCATAAGTCACTGTATTGAGCTTATAAGTTTGTACTGGCGCGTCAATATTGTTCTTCCACAAAATTCGAAGAAAGTCTCTTTGCGAAGGATTAATTAATACCATTCGATACATCTTCTCTACATCCGCAGTGAATGCTTATCTATGTTTTCGAAAACGAATCATAATTAAGAATAACTCTTGTGGTGGAATTTTACCCTTTAAAAGGAGGTCATTCAATGACAACCCAGACGTCGTTGGCGTTGACGCGTTAAACACAACACGCAACCGTGTAGTACTTTTTTCTGGTCTGTAAACTCCATGATGAGGTATATAATAACAGTCCTTTACGGGTTCCGATTCCTCCACTAACTCCATATGATTTAAATTTTTATACTCGTCCATAAATTCCGAATACAGAGGTTGCAAGTTCGAATCCCTATCTAATCGGTGCCAAATTTGATCGAGTCTTTTTTCGGCTAATTTTCTTGATTATCCTATAAATGTAGCATCCTCCATAGGTATGCTCACAACGTACTGACCAGTGGCAGTTCGATAATGCGTAGCTTTAAAATGATTTTCGCAAAATTTCTCTTCTTCACTAAGCAACGAACTGGAATCATTAATATTTTCGATTTCCCAAAATTGTCGCAAGGATTGTTCTATTTTTTCATTTTGAGTGAGTAGACCACAATATTGAGAATCGTTTGGGAAATTACTCACAACACCGCTAGCTACATATCCAAAAACGGTGTCTTGAAATAACAAGTTTTGTGATGAGCAGCGAATTTGACCGGCTTTCAAAAAATCAAAAAAGCATTGAGAACCTAATAATAAATCTATTTTTCCTGGTATATTAAATTTAGCATCTGCTAACGAGATATTTGTGGGTATATCAGAAATGTCTACACGAATGGGCGAAAGTGGGGTTATTTCTGTAATTTTTGGCACTAAAAGAAATTCCAGTTCCCTTGTGAAATCTCTATTTTTATTTGAAATCACAGTTTCAATTTTATAATTCAGTGTCGTAGCTGTGCCATTCAGCCCAGATATAGGAGCAAAAACCTTTGTTTTCTTTAAACCCAATTTTTTTGCAAACTCAAATGATACACAATTAATTTGACTGCAAGAATCTAATAAACTTCTTCCCTGAATAAAAATCCCTTTACTCGTTTTAATTTCAATTATTGCAGTTGATAAAATGACGCTTTTATTCGAAGAAGGAAAACAATTTGAAAGACTTTGCGAAACTGCTACATCAGGCGCCGCATTTCTTTCCCCCCGGTCCACTGTCTGCTCTTTTTCTGCCTTTTGATTTCGAGATTCATTATTAGAAACAATTGATTTATCTCTATGTAATAGAGTGTTATGAGATGAAGGCGATTTACAATGTTTACATATATGTTTTGACACACAATTAGAAACTAAATGAGATTCCGAAAAACATTTCAGGCAAAGCTTATGCTTTTTAACGATAGCATATCGTTCACCAAACTGCATATTAAGAAATTTCTTACATTTATATAGAGGATGAAATTGATCACAAATAGCACACTGCCTCTCAGAACTCGAATTTACTAACAAAGATTTCGATTTTATTTCACTGCTGATTTTTGATCTAGTTACGTTTCTATTTATACTTTTGAGCGATTGACTTCTTTTTTCTAAAAACTGCATTAAACTGTCAAAGCTTGGGACTTCAGATGTGTTTATTGACAATTCGTATTGTTTCCGAGACTCCTTATCCAATTTGTCTAAAATTATGGTTGTAAACAACCATAATTAGTTGTAAACAACCAACTGTCGCACCATAGGTCCGCAGAGATCGTCGAAAACCAAACAACTGAACTATTCTTAAAGGTTGCCAAACGGCCAAACCTAAATTACAGAAGAATACGCCATGGAGGCGCGCGCGACAGTCAAGGTTAAGAGAAGCCGTAACACATTAGACATAAGTTGCTATTATTCCTTATCATCAAAAGTTCACGTACTGTACCCAGATTTTTCTAAATCATGTATATGTATAATCAGCTATGTTATTAAAATCGCCCGTGTTATATTAATTCTAAATAAAATATTCTTTTTTAAGAATTTATATTTTATATTACTTCTGTAGATTGCATTAAACAAGGATATAATTAAAAGTTGTTATATAGACTTAAAAGGGCCTCAGGACTCTTAAAGCTTCAATTCTCGAAATTTTATGTTTTTAGATGTTAAACTACATGCTTTTCTGAACATTTTGATATAATTGTTTCCTTGAAATTCCCATTAGAACATAAATTATGGTTTTTAGAATTGTACACGCTCAATAGCTGAAGCGACATTTCCGAAACTTTGAAGTCATTTTTCTCCAAATGACGTTTTAGAGCATAACACGCACGATATATCAAAAACTTCCGAATATTTTTTCATGGAATTTTCAAGACATATGTTTCATGTTAGTCTGTATAAATTGAACCCAAAATTTCCATTTTATTATTCAAAAAAACATTTTTTTTTTTTTGAATGATTATACTGTTGAAATTTTCAAAATTTTGCATTAGCTAAATACAACTTTGCCTTAAAAATATACAAATCCTTTAAATACAAATTTATTTAGGTTCAAGGTAATTACTATAATCTGAAGTATAAGTAGGCTCCAAAATTTTCATTCTAGTTGCAATATTTACTTTGTAATCCTGCGCGTAAGCTGTTATACCAATTTTCTGCTCCTCAATTGTTTGACAGTTTGAAGCTCCCTATTAATGTTAATTTTGCATCTTGCAAATTTTTAAATGCATGAAATGAAAGAACATACTTATACCTTTCATCCCAATAAAAATTTTGTTTTAAGATCATATACGTTTTAAGATATTAAATGTTGAAATTTGTCTTTTTTTCATTTTTTTCTTATTTTAAGAATCCTGAGACTCCTGAAAAGCTGACGACGCATACCGTGCATCACCCCTGTCTTTATATTAGTGTAAACCGTCTGTGTATTTAAAAGTTAATTGTAAGGTCTTTACATTTTTCTGCAACCATAAAAGAGCATTTAAAGAAATTATGAAGAGAAGTATATAGATTTATATACCTAAATTATAAATGTCTTACGTAATTATGCATTTGGTTAAAAAAAAAAAAAAAAAAAAAAAAAAAAAAAAAAAAAAAAAAAAAACTTTGCTGGTACGGGATCTAGGCTCTACTACATACCGTCAAATAGAAATGAGCTAAAATTGGAAGACCGCCTATTAGTCCAGGCAACAGAGACAGTACAGGGGCTCTACCAAGCAAAATTAATGGAAGTTCTGGAAATTGGTTTACTTTATGTTTTTTGAGTCGCTGAATCCGAATTTGTAACTTCCCACCAAAATTTTCCCCCGCAACCTCCCAAATTTTGGCAAAATGCCCCAAAAAATGTTTTTATTAAAAAAATGCGCCGCGGTCTAAGTTATGCAATTCCACTTAACCACACACACGTTTACAGACCGCTCTTCCATCTCCCCTCCGAACTTTCTCCATAAGGTTTACTTCAAGTTTTTGGGTCGCTGAATCCGAATTTTTAACTTCCACCAAAATCCCCCCCCCGAGACCCCCCCAAAATAGTTGTTTTTAACTTAAATTTCTTATTGTTTTCGGGAAAAGCATTACAAAATTCAGAAACTAGACAAAATTTGCAAGAAATAGGATATATGATATTAGGACGTAGGATAAACGGGGAGAGAGGGGGCTGCCTCGGAACATTCCCCGCGCGCTTTTCTCAAAAACCAAATTTTTTCAAAAAATCAATTTTTTGGGTAGTTGCCGGGTGAAATTTTGGGAGAGAAGTTACAAATTCGGATTCAGCGACCCCAAAAACATAAAGGGGGTCGAAATCCAGAACTAGTATTAATTTTACCAGGTAAAATCCCCTATTGCCTGGACTTCATAACTTAGTGCATGTAGCGCCGCAGTGCATGTTCCGATGCAGCCCCCTCTCTCCCCGTTCATCCTACGTCATAATGTCATATATGCTATTTGTTGCAAATTTTGTCTAGTTTCTGAATTTCGTAATGCTTTTCCCATAAAACAATAAGAAATTTAAGTTTAAAACAACTATTTTGGGAGGGTTTGGGGCGGGGGTTAAAATTTTGATTCAGCGACCCAAAACACTTAACGTAAACCTTATAGAGAAAGTTCGGAGGGGAGATGGGAGGGCGAATGTAAACGTGTGAGTGGTTAAGTGGAATTGCGCAACTTAGTCCATTCAGCACCGCGGCGCATGTTCCGAGGCAGATCCCCCCTTTCCCTTCATCCTAAGTCATAATGTCATCTATCTAATTTGTTGCAAATTTTGTCTACTTTCCGAATTTCTAGATACTTTTCCCCTAAAATAATAAAAAAAATTGATTTTTTTAATAAAAATCTTTTTTGGGGGCATTTTACCTAAATTTGGGGGAGTTGCCGGGAGAAATTTTGGTGGAAAGTTAAAAATTCGGATTCAGCGACCCAAAAAACATAAAGTTAGCCAATTTCCAGAACTTCCATTAATTTTTACATTTAAAATCCCCTATTGCTTGGACTATATTGAATATATGCGTTTGGGAATAAAATGGAAAGCATCAGTTTTGAACTCAAAGTTAATGTTACAGTAATAATGTTTGGAAATTTTCAAATGGTAACATCCACATTTTGCATCGCTGAAAAAATGAAATATATTAAACGGCGTGAAACATTATGTATAACACTAAATATAGTCTATAATTACATGATGTTTTGCATACGTTTCTTTCCTTCGTCTGTAAAACCCGGTGTATATCTACTTTTTTAAAAAAGTCACTAACGCTACTGCAGCTGCTGTATATTTTCAATCTACTGTGTGCTTTTCACTTTGTTAGTTTATACTAGAATAAAAAGAATAGTGCTCAGTTAAACTGAATGCATTGAGCTCACAGGTTATTCACACTAATTGTATGTTATATTCTTATTTTAAAAAAAAAATGCCCCTGAAAAATAAATTAATGGGTGATTAGCCTCCTTCCCCATTTCCCCCTTTATACTTAACCAAGGAATCTCCAAATCTATTCAGGGAAGCGCCTTATCAGAATAAACTTGTATACCAAATTGGAAGCAAATCGAATAATTCTGCATGAAAAACACATGAATATAAATCAAGGGGAATTAGCTCCACGTCCCCCTCCCTTTATACTTAAATACTGAACTTCCAAATCTAAACAGGGAAGCACCTTATCAGAATAAACCGGTATAAATATTTGAGGCAAATCGGATTATTCTGCATGAAAAATCCATTTATATAAATTCATCGGGGCTAGCTCTCTGTTCCCCATTATACTTAACTAATGAACCTTCAAAACTAATCAGGTAAGTGCCTTATGAGAATGAACCTAAAAAAATGAAGCAAATCGGATATTTCTATCAAGAGTTATCGCGTTATGAACATACATACGTACATACATACGTACGTACATACATAACCTGTGGGCACATTAGTTCTCAGGCTATGATATCTTTGAGCTAAAAACTATTAAAAAGAAAAACATCAAAAGTGATAGACCATAGTTCCTTTTTTAGGTGCGTTCGTAATTATATAAATACGTAGCACCTATAGTCGTCGTTCTGTCCGTCTGTCCGCATGTAACAGAGCAAAAACTACCCAACCGAATGGTAAGAAATTTTAAATACATAATTGTTACAAAATTTTGTCGAGTCATTTCAAATTTTATGAAAATCAGATGTATAGTTTAATTACAGGGACAGTCAAAAGAATTCCTTTACATTACGGCCAATGGGAAAAATTATTTCAAGTGCATTTTAATGGTGTTACAGCCTTTCGAACAGAATGAAATTTATATGCACTTATGAAGCACACCAAAATATACATTCAGTACAATATTTGGTGCAAAAGATATTTATAAAACTAGTTGTAGTACGAACGTTATTTGCCACGTTTGACGTGCAATTTTCAACTTGTTCATATTTTTTGTTCTCTTTAATGGGTGGGTCAGTGCGACCAGAGATATTTCATTAAATTAACAGTGTTTTAATGGTTGATTCTCTCATTGAGGCCATTTTTAAAAATAACGTCGAAGCCGGTCAAATACGCACCTTTTTGTCGGTTCCTTGGACATCGCTATTAAACTAACGCATAAATATAATTTCTAATATGTGAACGGCTACTAGGCAATCCTGTTTAATATGCGCAATAGTTTCGGTTCCTTGAGGCAAAAAATCTCCTTTGGACGCGAATTCATAGGCCAAGAGACATTATACTTCTCTCTACGATAGAATGAACTTGTGAAAATTAAACAAATGTTACTGTTGCATTCATTGGCCAAGAGACAAAAATACCGTCGAAGACGGTTAATATGCAGATTTTTATCGGTTCCTTGGACATCGCTATTAAACTAACGCAAAAATATTATTTCTAATACGTGAACGGCTACTACGCAATCGTATTTAAAACGCGATATAGTTTTAGTTCTTCGAGGCAAAAAATCTTCTTTGGACGCGAATTCATAGGCCAAGAGACGATATACTGCTCTCTACGATAGAATGAAACTTGTGAAAATTAAACAAATGTTACTGTTGTATATTTATTTCTTTTAGGATTTCTGTGTTTTGTTTGCTTTTCCTTCAAGTTATAATATTAAGGGCTGATTATGAAAGTCGTTAGTAACCAGTACTACACCTACTAAATATGATTTTAATAACTGGGTTGTGCTGCAAATATTTAATATATTTGGTTTGTGTTAAAAAATTCGGCTAGAAGAAAAGTTACTTATTTTTGCTTTATTTTTTCTTGTAACGTATTAATCGACAATTAAGTCATATTTGAATCCTTACTTATTATCAATTAATTATTCAAATCGTTCCTATAAAAACAAAGAATGTGTTAATATACAGTTAAATTTTAATCTAAATATACATAAAACGCACAATTTTCGACGGTAAACATATTATTGAAGAGCTAAGTGAAAGAAAATGTTAAGTAGCAAAAATTACATTTGAAGAAATTTCAAGCGAAAGATTTGCTGTAAATTTTAATGATTTATATTCTATTTGATACCATGTGTTTAAAATATTAACATGTATGGTACTAAACTCTTTCAGAAAAACTTATTCATATTTAATTTTCAAATATTAAAAATTATTAATATTATTGACATTATTAAATATTAAAATATTAAATATTAATGAATAATGTCTTATATCTTCAAGACTAAATGGAATCTTAGTATTTTAGCTTCACCATGTGATAGGATACCTCATAACGCTTTCATCCAAAAGATAAAATTTTTTTTTAGAAAATGTAGCATAACATGTTCATCTACTCAGCACTTCAATTGTAAGCTATAATGTTCATTTAGAAGATTAAATGTGAAAATAATCTCAATTTCTGTAACATTATGAAAATCATGTTTAACACGCGCCTTTTTTATACTTCATTCAAACGCGTTTTAACCAGGTTCGATTGTAATATTTATCTTTAAAGGGCTGTTGCGTTTCTATATTTGAAGTCCTTTTTTTTACATTACAAACTACCGTGTTTTTTGAAGTAGCGGGTTTCCGATAAGAGATTCCACTTTGTAAAAGGCATTTTTTTAAAAAATAAATTTGGCCGATACAAGACATAGTCTGGAATATCTTAGAAACTCTGATCCAGCTGCGTAAATCAGCATAGGAGAAACAGAAGAGGAGAAGAAAAACAAAAACAGGCGATGGAGGATTTATGACTCATTCCGAAGGCGCTCACGTATTTTCGGTATCGGCAAGTCTTTTTTTTTATGCCGGTCGAAAGGATGGCGGTTATCGGCTAGTTGTGACGGAAGCTGACGGCATGAAGATAAGTAAAAATGTCGGTCACTTATGCGTTTGCTGTATAGTGCTTTTCCGCGCACTTTAGCTGCTAATATTTTTGAAGAGGCGTCTATTGGCGTGATGAACATTTCGGTTGAGAGTGCGTTCACACAGAAAGCAATGAGTATTCCTCAGATTGTCTGCAGGAAGTCCATAAATTTTTGAGCAGTTTTTTTTAGAGTATCCACTGAGCCTAGCATGCATATCACTTTTTTGACATTATTCTATAATCTTGATATGTGACACGGCAAGGCGGAAAACAAGAATAGTTCAGTTCGAATAATAATCCAACATTAGGTAGTTTGCAGCAGTCACAGTTTATTTTTTTTTTAATGGAATTCACAGTTTTTTTTCGTAGTAGTCCAAGGTACTGATGTACGCAGAAAGAAAAAAAAAATATATATATCACATGCTTCCCTTCTCCAAAATGTAATTCGGTACGCCGGCTATATGCACCATATTTCTGTGATGATGATGATGTCTTGCACAAGTGGTTCATTTTTGCTTAGTTTCCATACTGAATACAAGGCTGAAAAATTAACTGTTACTTATTTTAAAAGGAAGGCAAGAAACTGCTAAGGTAGAAATTATCTAAAGTTCTTTATTGTCCACCGGGATCGTTTCGAACATAGCCGAAATTACATGGCTAAGGCCGATGTTGGAGAAGGGAGCAGAAAGTTACATTTTTTACGTTCACAGAATCAGATCTTCGAAGCCAGTCCTGCAATTACATTTTCTCGAAAATGCTCTAGTGTTGGCAAGCGTACATACACAATTTCGCCAAATACATATACTATATGGCGAGATTAGAGAGAGAGAGAGACATGTGGTCAAAGTACAATAACTGAAATTGAATGGGGGATGTAAAAGATTAATAAGAAATATTTAACGCCAGATAATTACTTAGTAATTATAGCACATAAACCGCAAATGAACATTCGATAGGGTTTGCCACAGTTCTCATGGGATTGAAGCGGCCGAAGCGCCCGTTAATAAACAAAACAAAATAAAGACAGGGTTAATAACTGAAATGACACATCTATCTAACATCTGGACCAACGGCTAAAAATGGTGAAGTAATATGTCTGACTAATTTCTGCATATCATCAAACTAAGGCAGAAGGATGAAAATTAGAATCCAGTTATTAGGCGAGAAAAGGAAATGATTTCTTTTCTTTTAACTGTAGTGCGCTGCGGTTAAAATATTAAAGAGACTGAGAATTGAATGCTTAATTTATGAAGGGAAAAGAGCGCTAAAAACAGATTGAATCCGAATGCAGACAGATAATTAAATTTAAGAATTTAAAAAAATGTAATTTTAAAGGGGGGGAAGAGGAAAGGTCTTAATATTAATATGTGAAGGTAGGCGCCTTCACAGGCTGTTGCGTTTCTATATTTGAAGTCCATTTTTTTACATTACAAACTACCGTGTTTTTTGAAGTAGCGGGTTTCCGATAAGAGATTCCACTTTGTAAAAGGCAAAAAAATTTAAAATATGTAATTATTTATGTACTTAAATTTGAATTCAAAATGTTGTTTTTCCTTTATTTATCATTGACAAGTATATCCTCTGATATATATCAAGTAGTTGATCATAAAAATTTATATAAATTTATATTATGCTATTGAAAAGATTCAAAACTAAACGTCATCACATCTTATTTTTTTCAATTTATCTCCATCTCGTCTAAGTCAGATAAAATAAAATAAAAAATATTTAAAGAAGCACATTACATATAGTTTATTCTCGAATAAAACATGGAATATTTTTTATATAATCTTTAACGTGAAATAGTTTCTCAGATATTACATATCATTTTTTGTAATTTTAGGTAAAATCATTATCATCTATATATGTTTCAGTATCATCGTTGTTGATGTTTAGTCCATTAACTAAGTTTGTTCTATATTCTTTTATTTTTTCTATGCTTTCAGTACTCGTTAAAGAAACATTAACGTTTTTTTATCCGTTATAAGTTTTCTTAATAGGTTTGTAAGAAGGAAAAAAATATATATGTGATGTACTTAATCATTGTTATGAGTAAAATGTCTATTTCAATAAAAAAAAATGTTTTTCATTAACCATTATCTTATATTTTGTACCCAGAATCAAATCGTTGATAGACATTTTTAGGGAAACTCTTTAAGAGGCTTCTGTATTAGGAAGAAAGATATATTATACTAAGAAACTTTCTCGTATAAATATATATATATATATATTATTATTCTATAAGAGTATCACTGTAAAATACTAAACTAAGAGCAGATTGAAATATTTGCGAACTTGGAAATGAAGTATATAAGTAAGTGCATGATATTTTGAGAAATTATCGTAAGTATAATCTTTTACAATATAAATGTATAGAGAATGACATAGTGTGATATGAATTTCCTGGAATTTTCGGAAATGATTTCTTTTCTACCTCTCTTCAATGTAAGCGAACTTTTTTCTACAATATTTTATCTAAACGGTCTCAAGACTCTTAAAGTTTTTAAATTTACGAAATTTTAATTTTTTTAGATGTTAAATTCCTGTTTTTTCAGAACATTTTTATGTAATTGTTTAGTTGAAATTCCCATTAGAAAAGAGGTTATTGCTTTTAGAATTTTTTTTCCGAAGTCATTTTTCTTCAAATGACGTTTTTCGGCATAACGATATCTCGTGCACGATATCTCGAAAACTTCTGAATATTTTTCGTGAAATTTTCAAAACATATGTGTTTTAGTCTGTATAAACTGAATCTAAAATTTCCTTCTTATTGTGCAAAAAAAAAAAAAAAAAAAAACAAAAAAAAAAAAAAATTCGAAATTTTCTAAATTTTGCTTTAGCTGAATACAATTTTGTATTAAAAATATAAAAATGTTTCAAATACAAATTTATTTGGGTTCAGGGTAATTATTACAGTCTAGAGTATAAGTAGGCACCAAAATTGTCATTCTACTTGTAAAATTTATTTCGTAATCCAGCGCGCAATCTATAATGCCGATTTTCTGCTCGCGAAATGTCTGACATTTTGGAGCCCCCTGTAAATGCTAATTCTGCATCTTTCAATTTTTAAATACATAAAATAAAAGACCATACTTAGAACTTTAATCCAAATAAAATTGTTTCTTAAAACCAAATACATTTCAAGATATTAAATGTCGTAAATTGTCTGTTTTTTTTTTCCCTCCAATGTTAAGACTCCTGAGACCCCTTATCTTTCCTAGTCTGTCCGTTCTGCTCAAACCTTGAAGTCCAATTTTAACATACGCCCTGTGCTACAATTGACCTAAGTCAGGGTTTAATTTCTAACATAACAAGTAAAAATTAAATTTAAAAAAAAAAAAAAAAAAAACCCGACTGCGTAAAAAGTGAACAAATTAATTATTTCCAATCAATGTGAAACTATTTTTTATATTACTTACCTTATTTTTTTTTTTTAACTTGTATTGATGAATTTTAAGTTCTGTTTAATAGTTAGTTCCTATCTATAAACACTGTTTTGATGAGGCCTGTAGATGTCTATGATAGTTAGAGTTGCAGTAAAGCCAGAGAACCTACAGAACTTCCATGCTGAATAATATTTAAACGTGGCTTCTGACTGTAAAATAGTTAATGAAATATCGTCGTCATTTTGAAAGACCCAATGCTACTCAAAATGGTGCGTAAAAATTTTTTTTCGTGTCTATCGCCATTTTGAATTTATAAAAACAAAATCTAGCCAATAACCATCAAACGGTTAAGACGAAGCGATAGAGACCTCGTTCATTAAAATCCATCTAGTCGTTGTGATGTTTAGAGGGTATAAAAAAATCCACATAGCCAGATAAGCGTGAAACACATAGCACTTCTTGGCAGTCGGGCAAAAAGTATCGGAGCCCTAATATTCTGCAGTACTAACAACCGTGTCCCATACCACCCCCATCACTTCAATCGGCATATTAATATTTTATACATTATTTGCAAAGTTTGATGCATTTTTTTTTATTTAGCAAAATAAAAATTTTAAATATATCTATCAGCATCTACTTAGCTGTCAACTATTCAACTTTTTAGTTATCACCCCTTCCGAATAGAAATCTTTGCATAATTTTAATGTTAATTAATTTGAGATTTATGCGTTTAAATATGCCAAGGATTATGATGCGGTAATAGTGTTAACACAAAAAAGGAACAGTTCGCAGCTGTGTATTTTTATGAAAGAATGAGTGAGATTTACAGAAATTAATGTTTATATGCTGAAAAAGAAAGGAACGTTTTTTAGTTTCCTATAGAAGTTGCATATCTTAAACTATAATCGATTCCTTCCGCATAACAATCTTTTACGGTAAATCCATGAACATCAGATTAATGTAAAAATTTGGCGCAATTATCGGAAAGATTCGATGCTTTCATAGAAAAATCGGAAACACTTTACGATTGCTTTTTATCAGAATAACAATACATGGAAATTATATCTACTTACAAATAGGAGTGACTTCGTATATGTGCAGAGCAGAGACTTGGTATATGCAGCGTTCATGAAACAAAATAAATAGAAAAATCACCAACGTGATTATTATATTCTTACACAATAGAAGACTTAAAACGTCAAACAAACAAAACCTCAACTTGACGCTTGTTGACTTAAAAAAGAGAATACTCTTTTCAGTTTAGATATAAAAATAAAAAAAATAAAATAAACCAGCAAGTTAAAAAATATCCTACTGTCACAAAAGGAAATCGAACTGAATGCAAATTCGTTGTTCAGTCTATTGAGTGGCGCCGTGTCAACACGTCGCCGTCATCAATGCCAGACAAATATTTGCAACTATCACTAGAATAGAAAAAACGATTTTTTTTTCATCTTCATTGTGATACAAATATCATTAAAATCATTTTAAATAGTAATTTTGAAATGAAAATGTTTTTTCTTATACTAGGGGGATTGGCCCCCTACGAGCTAAGCTCGCCAATACCCGTTCAGACACCACAGTCTCTAAAAGCACGTTAATTTGATCAGCTTTAAAAAGATTTCGGAAGATTGAATTATAATTTAAAAAACGGTGGCGATCTCCCTATAAACCGGTTTCTATTCATTTCTTTTTGTTTGGGGAATTTTTAAGGAAAAAATCAGCTGCTGCTAAAAGATACAATGGCTGTTTTCGTCTTTGATTAAATAAAATCAGTTAAACATTGCAAAATAAACTAATATAAAGTGAATTAAGTAAACAGAGTCTTTGTCTCCCGGTAAAGAAAGTTCTTTTAAATAAGACATTTTAAATGTAACGATTTTTATCTGACGCAATTGTCACCAAACTTTTCTTTCTCTTTTTAATATTCACGTGAAAATACTTTTGTTAGAAAGGAAATATTATTTGCGCTGTCCTAAAAAAAAAATAGTCAATCTCAATATATCAAATAAATGTCTCGCGCAATTTTTAAATGTAAACTGTTTTGCAATATTATTTTTTGTTTATTTTACATAATAAGTGTAATGTGACGTAATTTATCCTATTTAAGACTTCTAACGCATGTTAATGAATTTATTATTTTACAATATTCTTTCTCTTTTAAAATTCATGTGTAAATATAGTTCTTATGACGTAATTTTCAATAAGTTCCTGCTTTTTATATTTTCTGTTTATAATAGTCACGTGTAAATAAATTTTTAATTTGAAGCAAACATTATTGTTTGCACTGTTTATACAGTTGGCAACAGTTTAAATTAATACCATTTTCTGAAATAAGTAAAAAATATCTCTCGAAATGCTGAAAATTTGAATTTAAAATAGAAATAAAACCTCAAAAAATGAGTCAAATTAAAGAAATAAATACAGTCTGCACACTGGGAAATTCTAACGCATAAAATGATCTAAAAATGAATTAATTCCCATGTATAGTTTTTGCTCCTATAAAACTTTTTTAATGGAACGATTTTGTCCAACTTTAGCATTAAATATCTCTTAAAATAATTCTTCGATTTGAAAACTGTCTGCATCGGCGTGTTTATCAAATATTTCTCGATAATACGGCCGATTTTCATATTTTTTATGCACTGTTGAAAATAGTATTCTTAATATTAACGGAAAAAGACCTCCGGTCACAAAAAATTCAAAACCCTCGGCCGTGACAGCGTAAGTTACTTTTTTTAGAATAGAAAGAAGAGATACATGAATAAATAAAATTTTGCATCAAAGACAGATTGAGCTCGAGGCAGCACAAGCCCAAAAACAGATATAAAAATTGAGTGCGTTACATGTCTATCTCCTACAGCAACACATTGCGTCACATGTGTTTTGATAACAAGTAACATAAAAAAAATAAGTCAATTCCTGCTTAGGTCAATAAGAGAATTTTTTTTCTCCCATTCTTCTTTCCTCCTTTCCTGGCGCTTAAAAGTCTTGATCCAGAAGAGGGCTCTCTCGGTCTTAAAATGCCTTGATCAAGAAGAGGGCTCTTTCGATTATTGAAAATTAATTAATTTAATTTAATTAATGAATCAATATTTGAAAAAAACTTGATTAACATCAAGTGTCATCCACTACAAGTTAAAAAAAAATTTTGAACTTGATTGGATGAATAATAAGCATTTTATTAACGATTGAAAATATATATAAATAAATAAATATAGGGAGAGTGTGAGCTAATAGTAGGAAATGAAAAAAATAATGCAAAAGTTTTGAGATGGGAAGGAAAGGTAAGGGTAATTTAGGCTTAAGTTTTTCGGAAGCGCTATTGCACTGTGCTCCGAAGCCCTGTATTTATGAGCTCCGGTGAATCCCTATCGATATTTAAAAATTTACTAAAAACTAAGAAGTACCGAAGCTGAGCTCCGGAGGGCTACACACTGTAAAGAAAAATCTGTAAAGTTACTAAAGTTTTCCTAAGAAACTGGGATTCCTAGAACTTTTCATGTAACGGCAACAAAAAAAATTCATGTAACAGACACACTTTTGCGCCGATAATCAAAAATTCTGTAAGGTTACTAAGAATTTTTTAGGAAACTGGGATGCCTATAACTTTTCATGTAACTGCAACCAGGGTTACAGATAAAATTTTAGTAATATTACTGTAATTTTAGTAGATTCATTTATAAAGTTACAGATTTAAGTAGCTTTACAAAAACTAGTTTTGTATATTTGCAGCTTTTTTTGTACAGTTACAGATGAAATTTTAGTAAGCATGTAACTTTACATCTGTAGAACTACAGATTTTTTTTTTCTTTACAGTGCGGCGCAAATTAAGCCCGGACCTATGTAGTGGTAGTGTGAGATTATAATTTCCCCGCAATAATACATTTGAAATTTAATCCAGCCACCCTAGAAGGTGAAAAACAATCGTCCAATAAGTTACTGTAAATGTCATAACATATCAGACCAAGTAAAAGTCATTATTTGCATCAGAGTAAAATGATGTTCTTCGATTGAATGATGGCTTGGTCGGTAAATGCAATGCATCATCTTTCAGTTCCGCACATTGGATGAACGGATGAGGGTTTGATCTTCAGGATCACGTTGATATTTTTAGATGCGTTCGTAATTGTATAAATACGTAGCACCTATAGTCGTCGTTCGGTCCGTCTGTTTGTCTGTATGTCTATCTATCCGTCTGTCGGCATATAACAGAGCAAAAACTACCCAACCGAATGGTCGGAAATTTTAAATATATAATTGATGCAAAATTTTGTCGAGTCATTTCAAATTTTATGATAACCAGATGTATTGTACAGTTTGCTTACAGGGACAGTCAAATTTTTTCCGTTACATTCGGCCAATGGAGAAAAATTATGGCAAGTGCATTTTAATGCTGGTATAGCCTTCCGAATGGTCTGAAATTTTAAATGTATAATTGTTGCAAAACTTTGTCAAGTCATTCCAAATCGTATGAAAATAGGATGCATAGTTTCATTACAGGGACAGTCAAAAGCTTTCCGTTACATTGAGGGAATTGGAAAAAATTATTGCAAGTGCATTTTAATGATGTTACAGCCTTCCGAATGATCTGAAATTTAAAATATATAATTATTGCAAAATTTTTGTTGATTCATTTCAAATTTTATGAAAATGGGATGTTTAGTTTAATGACAGGGAGAGCCAAATTTTTTCCGTTACATTAAGGCCAATGGGAAAAAAAATTATTTCACGTGCATTTTAATGATGTTGCAGCCTTTCGAACCGAATGAAATTTATATGCACTCATGAAGTGCAGTAAAATGTACATTCAGTACAATATGCGGTGAAAAAAAATATTTATAAAACAAGTTATAGTACGAACGTACCTCATTTGCCACGTTTAATGAGCAATTTCCAACTTTTTTTTTTTTTTCGTGTGTGTGTGTGCCAGGAAGCTGGATTTAGCATTGCATACCAATTTTATTCTTTTCAGAACAAACTGATTAAAAATCACAAGCAATTTCATTTATTGTTGTTCTAAAACAGGCATTTATTTCAATCAATAGTTCTTTAAAAGGTTTTTTTTTCTTTTTTATTAAACTAGGACTTCCCTCAGAGGGATTAGTCTGAGCGATATTACTGAGAACATAGATTTAATAATAACATGTGGAAGCAAAGAAAATGAGATGTTATCTTTAATTGTCCAATTGTCCATATACTGCGAAAAATTGAAATGATGAAAATAAACGAATTGTAGAATTACAAAATCTTATATATAAATTCGTATACACTGTTTAAAAAAATGGGAAATCAAACCATTCAAGACAGCCATGCATGGATATAAAATTGAAAGTACGCAATATATTAAAAGTAAAATAGAAAATTAAACACTAATTTACTTATATCGGAATTTTAACTGTATAAAATGATGTCAAGAGCATAATCAGACGCTCTGCACCAATTTGAGTAACTTTAAATGACAAATATATGATGTTTAAAAAGAATGGACTATACTTTATATGGTGTGTGCTCCCCCGGAATAGTTAGTATTGTACAATATCTGTTTTCCACGGTGCAATGAGGTTGTCGATAACATTTAAGGAATTCTCTTCTCAAAATCTAATATAATATCAAAGTACCGAATACATCAAAAGTGGCATGCAATGCTTCGTTAGAGTGTGTTTTAGATATGCTCGATCGGATTTAAATGATGAGTGTATGCTGACCACTACATACGCTGTATTGTTTTGTTTTCAAACATATTCTGCACAAGTTGAACTGTATTTTGCATGTATTAAATAAAAGAAATCGGCAATGATTACAACATAAAGTATGACACAAGATCTGAATATATCGTTTGCATAACTTTTGAGCTGTCAAAGTGTCATTTGAAGTAATTTACAAATCCATACATATTTATTCAGCAAATCATACAAACTAACATTCGCCAATATGAACCCGATTACAAAATTTCACCAGAATAAGTTAATATATAAAAAATCTACTAATGATAATTGAGAATATGACCTTATGATAAAATGTCTAGAAAAAACAATCGGATAAAAAATTCATATCACATTTAAAACGACACTTCCCTCTGTTAGTGGCCTTGGCGAGAGAGAGAAAAGCCTAGAGAAGGAACACTTTAACAAGTACTTACGGGCAACCTACTCACTGTTTCATACAGGTCTTTATTCAATATTTACACAATTTATTTAATGCTAGGTGGGTATCTATCAGTTTTGTTGCATTTAAATCGCATGTTTTGCGGAGGAAATGCAGCATTATGAAATATTTAAAGTTGCTGTACCTAATAATTACAAATTAATGGTAATTGAGATCGCTTTCCGTTAATTTCATCTTTTTAAATTTTAAATTTTTTAGAAACCATTCATAGAGACAATTGTATATTTTTAAACTAACCCGAAGCAAAATTTCAAGATTTTGGGCTCAGCAGTAACAGAGAAATAGAAAATTTTTGAAAGTTTTTTGTTTCTGCACTGTTTTTTATAGCGACATTTTTAGAAATTGTTCTATTGCGAGAATTTACGTCATGATAAATACAGCCATGTCAATTTTCATGTTTATATTCCTAACAGTTCCATGTTCTTCGTTACTTAGATCATCTTTAGATCTTTTTCCGCTTTGTTTAGTCTTTCTATTTTTTAGAATTAATTCTACAACGAGCATTTACATCTTATTAATTACTACCATGCCAAAGTTCTAGTTTCTAACCCCAACAGTATCCCAAAAATTTCAGTATTCCAAATAAATCATAGTTTAGAACCTTTCTAGAAATTTTTACGTTTATCCGTCAAATTGAACCTTTTAGAAAGCATTCATTACGAGTATTTACATCTTAAAAGTAACTACCGCACCAAATTTAAAGTCTCTAACCCAATCAATATCGCGAAATCACAATTTTAGAACTTTTTTGCTCCTGCAGCGATGTAGGTTCTTGCACTGACATAAAATAGTCTTTTTTTCGGAGCAGAGATGGTCACCAACATTTTTTTAAGTTGGCTATGTAGTTTCAGAGATAACACCTCACAAACGTACAAGCATTAATAATATTATATACTTTATAATATTATAACGCTTTATAATATTAGCATTAGATGTACAGATACAAAAGCCATTTATCTGTTACAAACTAAAGTACCGGCGTTGCCCAGAATTTGAAGGATGTTTGTTCTGAAAAATCAATTTCAAAATTTAACATACAACACAAAACAAACATAAAAAAAAACAGTCGAAATGCTGTTGAATGAATCATATGAAAACGCTATATAAAAATGTATAAATGTATATAACAGACGCAAAAGAATACAGCTATAAATGAACTTATTTCAATTTATAATTGGAGCAATAATGTTAAAATACGCCAATATTTCCCTAATCGGATTTTTATCATGCTTCAATACATTTTTTACACTCATATGACGTTATACTATATCCACCATGCCCTTTATATTTCCAATATGACGTAATATTTTCCTCTTTCATGTGGAAACCTTCAAATAGAAAAGTTATGAAGTTATATTCACTTTCATTTAAATTCGTCAAACCATTTATTTCATTTTCATATTTCACGTGAATATCTTGCAATAGAAAAGTTATGACGTAATATTCACCTTTTTTTAAAATTCGGCAAACTATTTATATCATTTTCAGTTTTCACGTGGAAATCTTGCAGTAGAAAATTAATTGTTGTAGTAATAATTTTATTGTGTTTTTTAATTGCTGGCAACTGCTATAACGAAAAATGTTTAAATTTGATAAGAAATTGCTGTTAAATTGGTGGTTTTTTATTAATTAAAAATTAACTATAAGTTATTTCGATTCCGGATTACTTTAGTTGTCTCGGCCATTTTAATACACATGTACGTATCTCTTCACAATTTTGGCTTCCAAATTGTGGATTTTTTATAGAATTACAAACAGACAGATAGACAAGTTTTCATTTTTTATATATCTCTCTATTCTATAAAAAGTAACTAACGCTGTCATCGCCGCCGCCGCCGTCGCCGAATTTTTTGTGACCGGAGGTCTTTCTTCGTTAATATTAAGAAAACTATTGCATACAAATATATGAAAATCGGTGGTATTATAGCGAAATGTTTGATCAACACACTAATGCATACAGTTTTCAAATCGAAGAATTATTTTAAGAGATATTTAATGCTAAATTTGGACAAAATCGTTCAATTAAACAAAATTATAAGAGCAAAAGCTATACATGGGAATTTAATCATTTTTAGATCATTTTATTCAATAGAAGATCCCGGTCTGCAGATTTCATTAATTTTTTTAATTTGACTCATTTTTTGAGGTTTTATTTCTATTTTAAATTCAAATATTCAGCATTTTGACAGATATTGTTTACATATTTTAGAAAATGGTATTAATTTAAACTGTTGCCAACTGTATAAACAGCGCAAACAATGATGTTTGCTTCAAATAAAAAAAATTATTTACACGTTACTATTATAAACAGAAAAAACCCTTCAAATTAGAATTAAATAATGAGGTATAAAATGCAGGCACTTATTGGAAATTACGCTATAAAAATTATATTTACATGTGAATTTTAAAAGAGAAAGGATATTGTAAAATAAATTCATTAACATGCGTTGGAAATCTGAAATGGAACAAATTACGTCACATTACACTTATTATGCAAAATGAACAAAAAATAGTATTGCAAAACAGTTTAAATTTAAAAATTGCGCGAGACAAAATATTAAAGGTTAAATATTAGATTTTTTCAAAATTTTATTATTTGTCGTTTGATGTGAGGTGTTCAGCTATAAGTATGCAAATTTTTATGTTTCCAACATAATTAGGGGCTTAGTTAGAAAAATTGCTTTAAATACACAAGTTAGAGCCCAGAGGGTTAAATATTAGACTTTTTGAAAAAATTTTTATTTGCTGTTTGATATGAGGTGTTCAGCTATAAGTATGCAAAATGTCATGTCTCCAACTTAATTAGGGGCTGAGTTAGAAAAATTGCTTAAAATACACAAGTTAAAGCCCAGAGGGTTAAATAATAGACTTTTTCAAAATTTTATTATTTGTCGTTTGATGTGAGGTGTTCAGCTATAAGTATGCAAAATGTCATGTCTCCAACTTAATTAGGGGCTGAGTTAGAAAAATTGCTTAAAATACAGAAGTTAGAGACCGGAGGGTTAAATATGACTTTTTAAAAATTTTATGATTTATCGTGTTATTGCAAGTGTTCAGCTATAAGTATGCAAACTTTCATGTCTCCAACTTAATTAGGGGCTGAGTTAGAAAAATTGCTTAAAATACACAAGTTAGAGCCCAGAGGGTTAAATATTAGACTTTTTCAAAATTTTATTATTTGCCGTTTGATGTGTGGTGTTCAGCTATAGGTATGCAAATTTTCAAGTCTCCGACATATATAGTTTCTGAGAACGGGCTCTGTGACAGACGGACAAACAGACAGAAAAAGGAGCGAGACAGGTAGGGTTTCGTTAGATGAACGAAACTCTAAAAACATGCTGCAGATGACTGTAACAACATCCTAAAATTACATTACCATCAGCGATCTTCCAATCCCGAATTTAGTTTATATTCGTTTCATATATTCTTATTCTTTTTTGCAGCCCTGTAAAATACTTATCAATATTATATACAGTAAAACCTCTAAATAGCGGACACACCGAGAATGCAGAATTTGTCCTCTATTTAAAGGTGACCGCTACTGAGAGTCAAACATGTACAGTTATTTAAGAGTTGGTAATCGAAAAAAATGTCCGCTAAATAGAGGTATCCGCTAATTGGGTGTGTCCGCTATGGAGGTTTTGCCAGTAAAACTTCTGAATAGCGAACACCTCGGGAGGGCAGAATTTGTCCTCTATTTGGAGGTGTCCGCTACTGAGAGTAAAAAATGTACAGTTATTTAAAGGTTGGTAATTGAAAAAATGCCCGCTAAATAGAGGTGTGTCCACTAATCGGGTGTGTCCGTTATGGAGGTTTTACCGCATAATAATATCATCCTTTACAAGAAAATTGCATGCTGTATGATAGACAGATAGACATCCAGAGAAAGATAACCTCCCGGATCAATAAACACTCATGTCTTTTGTTTTAATCATCCACAATTGTATGTCATGCAACATGCCAGATTTTATACAACAGGCTAAAAACGGTCACCGTGGTACGGAATACTGTATTATTATTTGTTTGCCCACCAAAACTGGTTGCCACGGGTTGTTGCAAGGTTTGTGATCACGTGGTTGAAACTGATCTATTCAATATTACTGCGTGCTTATTTTTTCTTATTTGCTTCATGTGTTCAAACCAGTTGTCTACGAAAACATCAACCGGTGAAAGTGACGCACACCAAATTTCTGTGACGTATGCAGATAAATTGTGCTTTTTTAAGAGTTTTTTCTATATAATTTTTAAACGGTTTGGAACTTATTTTTCATAGTAGGTGCATTCAGTAGGCGACCCTCATAGGTACCTTCTGGTGCAATCAGAAACGAAATCCGACAAATATTTTTTGAGTTATGCTTGACGAAAGGTTTTTATTAGGCTTTTTTTTTAGTAGGACATGGCGTTAATATCCATCGTAGTAGTAAAGTGTCCGGACAGTAATATTTCGCTGAGTATTAGCCTTCGCTTCGCTCAGACAATTATGATATAAGATTGCCTTTAAAATATTTTTTCACATTTAATTTATTAACATCTGCATTTAAATCTACCTACTTCATTCCCAATTCCCTGTTTACCGTGTTAAAATAATTGTTGTGTGCTTAGTAAAATCTGTGCCATGGCTTCATTTCCAGTGAACCTCAACCCGAAGGATATGTCACAAGTTTTACTTCGGAATCTTTTCTTCATATAATTACAAAATTTTTGTCATTAAAGGCCAAAAATACTATTTTTATTTTTTGACACGAGTTCAGATTTTCTGAATAAAAATAAAGGTATAACTGTCAACCCTGATGCAAGTAGTGTTGCCAGGTGTTCCGCATAAATCGGGACTCCAAATGCTCTGTAGACCAGAATTTTAAAGTAATTTTATTCGCCTTATCTAATGGCAGAATTATCTGCGATTAACACTAAACGTCCCAATATTTCTTTATAGCTATTCCTACCGAAAGTGGTCAAATGACCCCTATATGAAAAGGTATCTATTTTACGATGTTTTGCGAAAAATATACCAGTTGATACGCTTTGGTGTATGAATAAAAGATTTTTATAATTATTATAAATTGTTAATTTATTAAAGTGAGAAAAAATTACGCAAAAAAATTAAGGAAACAATTAAATATTTCAAGAAACTTTACTATACAAATATTGCGCAAATTTGGTTTATGTTCACCACATATTTTAAGATTATTTCGTTCTTGATATAACTTGAATTATTCAAACTAGAATCTCATCCGGAATAAAGTCAATTTCTAATTGCACAATCCCACATTAACTCTTTCTGGGGCGGTGGTATGTTTATGAAACCACATAATTTTAATTCCTAAACGCCACGATTGAACCAGAATCTTGGTAAAATATTTTCCGTTTAATATGAATGTGAAATATAGCCTTTTTCATATTTACAAATAAATTTGTTGGTCATTTCTGGTGCCAATTATTTACTTCAACACTTTAGCATTGAAAATAATTTGCCCTTGAAAGGGTTAACAAATATGATGTAATGCAGTAGAATAAGTGATGTAATAACAAAAATATGAAAGTTACTAATGTTCTTGCAAAATAAATCATTTATACCTTTATGATTTAAGGGGGGTCTGGGACACAAAAATCTTCAAATTTTCAATTATTTTTTTATTGGATTAAAAATTTTTCTGCCGTTTTCTGCTTAAAATGATGTTTAAATCCTGTTTCTATCTTAATTAGAACAGGAAATATTAATTTTTTCGTTTTGGTTTGTTTTCAAAATCTGCCTTTCAAGCTATGGTTGTCAAGGAAACGAGATCTTGAGAAATTGCGTTTTTCTTCATGATAGGTTTTTTCACCATTTCTCATATTTAAATTCTTATAACTCGAGAACCGTTAAAGATACAGGGTTGAAACTCGGAGCATATCTTTTTCTATTATTTTACTTTACTTTTGAGCCAGCATATTTGAAAAAAATATTTACTTTTGAAAATATGATTTTTTTAAAAAAAGTTGCACCACTTTTTTTGTAATTTTTTCTTTAATTTTTTTTTAATTTTTTTCTAAATTAATATTTTTTAAAATGCTGGCTCTAAATTAAAATACATGCATTTCTGTTTATTTAAATGAAAAAACAATTTAAATTCTACAAATAATATTTCGAGTTATAACGATTTTAAGTTATACCACTTTTTTCATAATTTTTAAATTAAACATTTTTTTAAAAAAGCTATGAGAAGTTTTATCATTTGATTTTGTTTACAAATAATATGGTTAACCATCACAAAAAAATTCAAAATTTTAACACAATAAATAAAAATTTTTTTTAAATGTGTCCCGGACCCTCTTAACATAAATTTATTCAGGGGTCAAATGACCCCTTGCGGTGGTTAAGCCTAAAAAATATTTTACTAGAAAAAAAAAGTAATTCGGAGATGAGGCATTTTAAGGAATAATATGGTCATATATTTTAATAAAAGTCGTGAAATATAAAGAAAATTCGTAATGTTTTAGTTTGCGTAATTCCAAAAAAATATCCAAAAAGGGTCATTTGACCCCTCGCGGTACCTTTAGTGTTAAAGATGGTGAAACGAACAGTAAGAAATTAGTAATGTCCTGAGCATTTGCAGCTCTGATTTACGCAAGACACATGGCAACACTACTTACATCAGTGTTGACAGTTCGGCCTCCATTTTTATTCAAAAAACCTGAATTCGTGCCAGAAAATAAAAATACAGTATAACTTCAAAACACTGCATAACTTCAAAAATCCGGCATCATCGGGACCGATATTATGCCGGATTTTTGAAGGAATATCAAAAGTAGTACTGTATTCTTAATAGTGTCTTTAGCCTTAATTTAATTCATTATTAAGTGATAATTATCTAAGAAAAAGAGAAAATTAAATATTTAAAAAAAACTTAGTTTATATGATATTTTCTATGTTACAGAAAAAAAAAAAATATAATAAAGTGTGGAATTATTTCTTCTCTTGTAATTTCGGAAACATCGATGTCAATTTTGTTTGATACAATTTTTTTTACCCTACTTTAACAAGATTTTCTCGCATTTTACACAAATGAAGAAATGTCTATTTCGGAAATACAGTCTTGTTTCTCTAAAGCATATATTAATTATCCTATCAAATTTATGCATTTTTGTAGTGGCAAAATTTATTCAGCCAGTTGTTCAACCTGGTCTTCTGAGCTGCTACTTGCATTATTGGCGGCTCTATTTAGAATAGCACCAGCAATCTAGCAGTCCGTTAACTTGTCCGTTGTTGATTGTTCGTTGTTGATCGTTCGTTGTTTTTTCCATTTTTACTCTTGATCTTAAAGTTGTAAAAGAAAAAGGAAGGGAAAGGATGATTTTAATGACGGATTTTTTGATGGATTTTTGAAGTCACACTGTAGTCTTTTTTTGGCCTTATTTAATGATAAAAATTCTGTCATTATATGAACAAAAATGTTTTTCTTTCGAAATTTTAGGTATGAATCTGAATTTTCAAAATAAAAATGGACGCCAAACTGGCAACCTTGATTTGCATCCGACCTCTCAGAAGCCGCTTGAGGAGAAGATTTTATTGAACCTTACCCATATGTTTCTACCAGTGTTTTTGAGGAGGTTGTAGATTACCTCAGCCTTCCCGAACGTTACTCGTGGATATTTTGAACGGTCCCCTCTGTCCCAAACTTATCTTTCATCTAGCGATTGTAAGTGATGTTCGAGTACATGTTTGAAACTCACTCTTAAATATTTATTTTTCATTTCGACTTGTTTCATTCTTTCCTGAAATAGTGATTGGGTTTCAGTCGTTATTTCAAATTAATTATGACTTGGCAGAATAAGAAGATGCCGGTAATACGCGGATAAAAAAATTTGAGTCATATTATATGGCTGACGTTAAATATATACAGTCGATCTCTTTATCCCGACACTCTAATGACCAGGAAAAAATGTCGTCATAAGCAGAGTGTCGCGGTAACCGGAGTTGGAGAGAAATATATTTATAATAAGTTGTATTTTTAATTAATTTAAAATCATTTTAAATTCCTAACGGTTCTTGCAGTTTTAAGCAATAAAACATTATTATGCCACAAAATTAACACACAAACAAAATTGAAAATAATAAAAATCAGATTTATGATGACATTTTTTATTGTTACATGAAATATTGATGAATAAACGTTTGCTTATTCCTTGATGTGGTTCCTACACTTCTTTTTTCAATTTCTTTTTTCAATATTATATAATGAATTGTAATCAATATTCGTTGTTTTTAAAATAGATGTTAGATAATTTCTGATCGTTTCTATGCAAGGCAATGCTTCGGTTTTGGTCGGATGAAAAACGCCATGTAACAGCAAGAAAGCGCCGCCTGACCTGAACAAAAATACCGCGAGTAGATTGAAAGGTCTATCTGGAGCTTAAGTGGGACAATTATAGTGTGCGGGTTTATTTATTCAGATAAAGGATTGGAGTAAAATTTCTCATTTTTCTCAATGGGTATTTTAGACGATCTTTTGAAAAGTTTGGCTGAGACATTTCTTACCTCTTAATTTCCGTGCTTATAAAATGGATTATGAAAAATGGACAAATTTCCTAAACCGTCGTTTTATCCGGAGTCGAAAATTATTCAATGACGTAAAATCCGGAATTTATTTACATTAAAATCATATATAAGGAATCGGGACTTTGAAAAACTGACGTGATAAGCGGAGTGACGTGAAAACCGGGTGTCGTGATAACGAGGTCAACTGTACATATTTTAAAATATGTACCATCAATCTGTCTTTCAATGACAATGAATGCAAAACTATGGATAGCCGTACATGTCTTCATCCATACACTTGTCTTCCATAAAGGTATAATAATTCACAACGATATAAGAGAAATGAAATTACGTGTAATCTAGGGAGCCTTATTGTCAAACTCCATATATAGTGTACACTGCGTACCAAAAATATACTAATTTGCTTCAATCTCTTAAGTTATGTCGCCAATGAAAACTTCAAAACATGTAAGAATTAATATGATGCTGATGTAATGGTACAGTCATTTTTGTTAATGTCTACGCGTAGCAATGATTGTACATTTATTATTATGATGTTTCACCCTTTATTAATAGTATTAGCAATAAAAGTTTGCTTAATTTTATTTACATTGTTGGCGGTTTCTTATTTCAAACCTATGTTTTACTCTTTAAATTTAAAACAGCTGTACTTTTTCGAACCACGGATTTCTCAAAAAATACTACAAAAAAATTTTAGTAAGTCTTTATTCCTGTTTAAATCCGTTGTAATATGACATTTTAAAAAGTCTAAAAAAATTCTTCTTGATCCTTTTGTTATATGAACAGCACTGAAAATAATTATATTCGTTAGAATTTAGTAAATGGCATATTTCTTAAATTTGTGTTTTTTGATTCGGCTATCTACTTTTAATATTAATATAGTAAAATTAATCTTTAACTAAATTGAAACAGAAATTCCTACACTGAAGAAAAAAAATGTTGATTTTCCGCTTTAATATTTGCACTCCAGCTGCCAGTATTATACCTAATAAGCAATAATAAACAGTAAATAAGCAATAGTATACCGTTAAAAAATAATAATAGGCTTAATCCATATAAAAGACAGTGTACCACTGGTTATTTACTGTTTAGTTATTTATTTACTGGTTATTTACTGTTATAATCCTGGAACCTCAACTGCCAGTATATACTGTAAGATTAACAATAATAAAACATAAATAAGCAGTAGTATACCGTTAAACAGTAATATAGGCTTAATTCATTTATAAACGGTATGCCACTGTCTATTTAAGGTTTATTATTGTTAATTTTTAGGTATAATAGGCACCTCAGCTTCCAGAATTTTACCGTAAAACCAACAATATCTTTAAGTGCATCCGATAAAGTTAATTATCTGCCCTTAATTTTCAAAGCCTATGCCTTATTGTAGTAATGTTTCTTCTAAAACTTTTACCTTGCCATTGAATATTATTGATTCAACTAAATTTCATTTCACTAATAGCTTTTGGAGAAACTAAAACATTCTAAAACTCCCTACTCTCTTTTTTGGAAACATTTTCGTCTATTTCATTTTATTACATGGCTCATTTTGGTTTTTAACAGATCCTGAGTCCTTTTATTTCTGAGTTTACTTCCTCTATTGGGAAAAAGTTTTCACTTTCTAAAAAGTAATTTACATTCTTATTGATATATAATACACTTTTACGAGATTTCTTTTTATATTCTTTAAAATATTAAAGATGATTTTCTTTTCAGATGAAAGAGTTTTACTCAGTATTACGATACGTAGCAGTATTAATTCTAAACTTACAATTTTGATGCAACAGTTAAATGTTTCAACATTTTCTAAGAGTGTAAGAGTTGTAGTAAGAGAGAATTTTTTTCAGAGCAAATAAACAACATTTTATTCAATGAATAATATTATTTAAGAAAGAATAAAAATATCACAATAAGTATTTTGCGATCAAATCACAAATATTTTGGAAAGAAGTTATTATGTGACTTCTCGATAGATGAAAGAAAGTAGTAGAACCGAATGCCACCTATATAATTTAATAAATATATACGAAAATTTAAATTTTCTGGGTTTCAAATTTCCTTCAAAATCGCACGAACTTTCTGGACAACCTAATAATATATAGGTTGAAATTGCACGTCAAACATGGCAAATGAGGAGCGTTCCTACTGTAACTAGTTTTATAAATATTTTTTGCACCGCGTATTGTACTGAATGTATATTTGAATGTACTTCATAAGACCATATTAATTTAATTCTGTTCGAAAAGCTGTAGCATCATTAAAATGCACTTGAAATAGTTTTTTCCCATTGGCCGTAATGTAAGGGAAAATATTTGACTGTCCCTGTAATTAAATTATACATCCGATTTTCGTAAAATTTGAAAGGACTCGACAAAATTTTGCAACAATTATGTATTTAAAATTTCAGACCATTCGGTTGGGTAGTTTTTCCTCTGTTATATACGGACGGAAGGAAAGGCAGACAGACAGACGGATCGAAAGACGACTATAGGTGCTACGTATTTATATAATTACGAACGCACATAAAAATCGCTCTTGCTTATGACTAAATTGGACGTATAAACTTTTTTTTTTTTTTTTTTTTTTTTTTTTTTTTTTTTTAGTAAAATGTCAGACACTGGTTCACTTTCTGTTAGTTATTGGTTTTTCAAAATGAGATTGGTGTCGGTTATTGGTGTTTTTGAGCGTATTTATGAAAAAAAAATAATATTAGTGTTTCTACTATCCTTTCAAAAAGAAAGATAAAAATAAAAGTGATTTAAAATTTTGCAATAGTGATTTGAACAAGAAAATCCTTAAGGTATCAGTTACTGTGGATTTCACTCAAACTAACAGCCTGCAAAATATTGACACATAAAAATTCTCAATTAAATAAAGATTTCCTTATCAGCAGTAGGTACTATAAGGTAAAGACAGGATATATTGCGCGGTAGGAGAGATCGCGCACAAAGAGATTCGACGGGGAGGAGTAAATTGCGCGAGGCAGCGACTCCAAGCAGTTGTACAGCAGCATTAGTGCAGTGTCTACAGGAATGTGAGCATTGATTGCCCGAGCGTCTTGGATAAAACATTGCTATTTTGATATGTTTTTCCAAAGTAAATGCTTGAATTTTCATAACTGTTCGTCAGAATTTTTATAGAATGTCAGTAGTACAAAATATTTTAAACTTAAGCAATTTCTTATAAGATACAAAACTAGACTAAGGATGCGAACACCAACAATTATTTTTAGAAGTGGCCATGCTTAAATAAAAGGCCGCGCAATCTCTCCTACCAAAATAGGAGAGTTTGCGCATCTGCTACTTAGGAGAGATGAAGCATTTCCCCACAAGTTTCAGTGCTGCGAGAGATTACGCAGCTTATTGGTAAATTTGTATGAATTGCAAATTGCGTGTAAAACATATGAATGAATGAATTTTGAAATAATTTTGGAAAAACACATAATTATCGAAACTAAATTTGGTAACAAATTAATTTGCAAAAAAAATACTTTTGTAGATAAAAATTGTGTTGATAAATTGATAATACAGTTGTTATTAAATTAATTTTATGCAATTATTTTTGTTAATAAATTAATAATATATTTGTTAATAAATAAATTAAATTTTATATATATATATATATATATTTTAATTTATGAACAATTCATTTGCTAATAAATTAATTTTGTTAACTAAAATAAATTTTCTTACAACACCTACAATGTTTTTTAAAAGATTTCACCCATTCCAAGTAGTTTAATGCATCGAATTCAAAAAAGAAAACAGGGTGCAACTAATGTAACTGATCCACAAAATATACATAAAAAAAGAATTAAAACGGATGCCCCGCTATAAAAAAAAAAAAAAAAAAAAAAGAAAAAAAAAAAGAAAAAAAAAAACTGAAGATAAGATTTTTTCAGGAAAAGTGGGAAAAAACGAAGAGAGGAAAAAAACGAAGGTCAATGAGGATGAGTGCATTGAATGCCTGAAAATGTACCAAGAGAGAACTTCGACCAGTGACTGGATTCAGTGTATTGCTTGCTGCAGGTGATTGCACGAAAGATGCATGATTTACAACAATACGTGCAGCCATTGTGGACGACGACAACTTCGTTTAGTAAACAAAATACAATGAAACTGTGGAAATGAAAATGAAGTAATTTTCAAGTTAAAAATTTTATTAAGTAGATTAATGTTATATTGTAACCTTTGTCAGGAATCTTAGTACTAGATTAAATTTTTCTGCTATTTTAATCTTCTTCTTAATTAAAAAAAATTTAACTGCTTTAAAAATTCTTTCTTTTTTATGATTTAAACATTTGGTTGAAATATTCACTCCTAATGTAATAATATTTACTCACAATAACCTTACAACAATGTTGATTAAGTGTTATTATTGTTAACAATTTAATTGTAGTTATTATTAATAACAATTTCTTCTACGTATGTGCGCAATCTGTCCTACCCATGTGCGCAATCTTACCAACCCTGTAAGGAGAGATTGGGCAAAATAGTTTTATTGGTTTTATTACTGTTGTTCAATTAAATTACAGCATAACAACAAAATAACAATGGAAATACATAAAAAAACAAATTAAGTTAAAATTATTAATGCACAATTTAGCAAAAAATTAATATTTAGACTTTTTATTATTATTCTTTTGAAATGTGCGCAGACTCTCCTAGCTTTACCTTATAGCCGACATGTGTTAACAGTTACTAAGAAAATACTAAAAACTCATTAACTGAAGATTATATTATTTTTAAATATATTTTTATATATTAAACAAATTGATGAAATGAATAAATAGATATTTTAAGATTCAATATACTCCTGTATTATATTCTTTTATGTATAGGTATCCATGATTTATTGTGGTTTTTGTGTATTCAGTAAAATGAATATCAGGTTTATATTTATGCATATATATCATGTATCGCTACGCAATATATATTCATCCCTATCTACTTTTAGAATTTATTTTTAGGAATAATTTTACATGTGATTTTTCTCGTGTCCATAACACGTAGTCAAAAGCTAAATATTTTTATGTTCAAACTTCTACGAAAATATTACAAAAAGTTTCTTGCTCAGGCAGGTTTGCCTTAAGAACTACTGTCGAATCAAGCTTATTATACGTTGTATGTTAAAAAATGACAATATGTTATGTATGTATAAAAAAAATCCAATTCAAATGCCAGTGTGTAAAAAAATCTTTTACCTACATGAATTTAAATATACTTTTTAGTATTTTTTTTTATAACTAAAGGAAGTACGTAATATTTTGTTAAATGAAGGGGCAAAATAAAATTTAAGAAAAAAAATGTTTGAACTACATTTCAAAAGAAAAAAAAATAATAAGAAAAAATAAACAGTTAGAAATTGCACGTCAAACGTGGCAAATGAGATGCGTTTGTACTATAACTAATTTTATAACAATTTTTTGCACCGCATATTTTACTGAATGCATAATTTACAATTCTTCATAAGTGCATATCAATTTCATTTTGTTCGAAAATCTGTAACATCATTAAAATGCGCTTGAAATATTTTTTTCCCATTGGCCGTATTGTAACGGAATACATTTGACTGTCCCTGTAATTAAACTATGCATCCGATTTTCATAAAATTTGAAATGGCTCGACAAAATTGTGCAACAATTATATATTAAAAATGTCAGACCATTCGGTTGGGTGGTTTTTGCTCTGTTTTATACGGACGGACGGACAGACAGACAGACGGACCGAACGACGAGTATAGGTGCTACGTATTTACGAATGCTACTAAAAAATCTAAATAAAATAATTTAGAAAACCGAAGAAGTCTCTTCCTTGTGTAATATTCGAAGTAACTTAACGTTGTTATCAGATTTTAGAGAATCCGAATGCGACTAATAGTTGTAAGAATTCGAAACAGCTATATATTTCAAAGATTTTTGCGATCAATGGCGCATCTTTGTTCAATTGTATGGTATTTTAAAGCTTTTTGTAAATCCGTGGTGCTACATTTAAGATACATATGTGGCACAAAATATCAAAGATACTGAAACCTTCGTTAAATAATTATTTTAATGTCACGATAAAAATTTCTAATTCTGTAAATATATTGATACCGGGTCAAAAATCAGACTCATGCATTAGGCATAAACTAATATTTTATTGGCCAAATTTTTGAACGAATAACAGCTGAAATGAGTCGTGGCATACTTTAAAAATATAAATATTTCTTAAGCTATTAAAATATAACATAACTACCTGCTAAATTTTGCCATACCGCCTTCTGGAATAGCCAATATTCCGGAAAGCGTTTTTATCTTTAGAAACCTCTAGAGTAACCTACTAGCTTTGAGTAACTGTCTTGGCCGTTTGCTCGACTGTAACGTTCTCGCCTATTGCTCATGAGATCCTGGGTTCAAGTCCCTGGTTCAACTCTCACTGGTGCCAATTCAATTCTATATTGTAACCCGGACATCCTTCAACAAACACAATCATCTCCACTCATAATCAACATGTGGCAGCATTAAACAAATCCTCCCCAGTACTCAACGAATTTTAAGAAATGCTCCCAGCCAAAAATTCTGTTTTTTATGCCCAATATTGCCAGTTGTCTCGCGTTAATAGGGTTTCCAAATGTTCCGGAAACCAGTATTTAAAAGTACATTTCTTCGCCTTTTCTAATGACAGAATTATCTGCTATTAAACATGGCGAAATAAACAGTAAGAAACTACGGGTGTCCAGAGTCTTTGGAGAGCTGATTTGGACACCTGGCAACGATCACGCCGCATTGCAATCGTGTACGGCAACACGACTGCAGCAGTCACACTATACAACGTGAAAACAGTGGGCAACTTTTTTTTAATTCAGATTTCTTGATTGCCACCACTTTTCTGAAATGATAAAAATTCCTTTGTTTTCGTTTCAATTAATATGTCATTGAATAATATTAAATAAGGCGAATTTAATTATTTCAAAAAGAGTTGCCAATCAAGAAATATGAATTTTTAAAAAGTAGACCACTGTTTTCACATTGGATAGTTTCACATTTTACCGGCGACATGTGCAACGCTAGTCGTCAACATGACTTCTTCACTGGGAACGAAGTGTATAGAGGTCTCATCTCATTTGAACAGTATAAAGCAAGTTACTAGCTTGCAGTAAATGTCTTGATCTTTTGCTCGATGCTAACATTCTCGTCTACTGATCATTAGATCCATGGATCAACTCCTGGCACTGCCAAGGGAATCTCTGAAATGCTATCAATTCTCATATTATTATTTTCAGCTGTGTAATTGAATTTCTACACGCAGTAGTAACTAAATTATATTAATGTTATAAATATATAAATGATATATAAATGATATTCGTTTCAAGGGTTTCTAAAGATTAACATTGAAATCGCTGTGACGTATCATATTGATCCGTGACAAGTAAATAGATGTCGATTCGAAACAGAAATTTCTTCATAAAATAAGTTAAATATAAGCTGTATAAAGGTAATTTGAGCTGATAAGTTAAATAGTTTTGAATGAAAATTCTGGTGTCAATGTATTTTTTAAAACTTGTGCAAAATTGTACGCGGTTCTAGTGTTAAGGAAGATTTTAAGAATCATAGGTAAATCGGGAGAGGTTACTGTATTATACATTATATTTTCCTAGATCAAGAAATATTTGTGTTTTTTACAGTGTATACTTGCCAACTTTCAACTTAACTTCCATAAAATATCGATTAATTTGATCCAGGTTAAAGACGTTTCGTACCAGAAATATTTTAAAGAAATGAAATCAAATAGATTCCAGTGGAAACATGAAATTAAATATAGATTGTTATATCATATAATTTTTTTTGGTTAGAAATGTCTTTAACCTGGATTTAAATTAAATAACCGACATTTTACAGAGGTTAAGTTGAATCTTGGCAAGTGTGACAGTGCTTGGAATGAATAAACCCGTGGATGATGTGTATGTTGATTTGTAGCCACGTATTTATCGAATGTTCCCACAGATCACTGAGATTGTTTAGTTGCCAAGCATTTAGCTTTATTGCTGCTACATAGTTGCCGAGCTCCCGATTTTTTTAATACCAGTAAATTCTTACAAAAATGTTCTCTTTGTTTAATTGCAGAAATTGTGCGATTATATAAAACAAGTATTGCTGCATAAAAATATTGGTGATAAGAAAATTGGGACTTGCAACTATGCATATAGACCCAAACATTTTCAGTTTGATTCAAATCTGAAGAATTAGCTGGACAATGAAATATGAAAGAGCTCTAAGAATGTTCGCCAAACCAGTCAGTAAAGTTTCTCCCAGTGCACGGAGCAGTTATTTTCATAGAACAAAGGTTTTGCACAGTTTGTGCTTAGTCATCCGACATTTCTGTATATTAAGGAGACCGGGTAAGCAAAATTCAACCAAAAAATCGGTTTTTACTTTTTTATATCATAAAATAGTTTAAACTTTTATCTTTTCAATGGTGTATTACACATGTTTATACATAAAAAAGCTTGTTATATATAAAATAAGTGTTGGATTTTTTCATTCTTTCTAAGAGCACTTCACAGCAGTGGGCAACTTTTTTTAAAGTCTTTTTTTCATTTCTTGATTGGCACTACTTTTCTGAAGTGGTAAAATTCACATTGTTTTCGCCTTAATTGATATGTTATTAAATAAGGCGAATTTTACTATTTCAAAAAAGTGGTGCCAATCAAGAAATCAGAATTTTAAAAAAGTAGACCTCTGGCAACACTGCTTCACAGCTTTAATTGACTTTTTCTCAAAACTTCGATTTTTCAGGTTTGTGTTCCTTTCTTTCAATATCTATTAATCTTAAGAACTCAGATTTTTCTAAGTACTTATATTATGTTATAGTGCATACTTTCGCACAGGGATTTAATGATTTGTTGAGAATGATTTATTTTAGGCAGTGAAATCTTACCAAAAATACTAGTTTAAAAATGTCTTTCAATGAATAATTAATAATTAATTTTCAGTGAAAATTGATGATTTTCAATAGAAAGAGAATGGTCCGTTAAAATACGTAAAGCATGTTATTCAAACTACTCTAAAAAATCTAGACCTCTATCTTTCACCATTTCTGAGAAAAAGGTAGGGTAAGTAGCCCTATTATCGTCCCCCAGTCACTTTTAGGCCCTTGGAAGTTCTAATTTTCAGTGAAAATCTACCAAGTTTGGATTTTATATAGACTAACTACCCACGCACATAGAAACATACGCAAATATAGTACAAAAAAATTTGAACAATGCGAAAAATTGTTTTGTCAAAAGTATCTAAAAAATGCAAAAGAAAAAAATGGTCCAAAATTCGTCCTCTCAAAAATTCCAATACGCCGAGGCTTAACTTATAACTAAATCAAAATTTATTTCTAAATGAGTAAGCAATTTAATTTACATTAAAGTAAGGCGCAAAGAAATGTACTAATCATCAGTGGAAGAATAACATAACGAAACATTAGCATGGTTGCCAACCTCACGATTTTTATAATACCAATATTTTTATGCAGAAATACTTGCTTTATACAATCGCAGTTTTAACGCATTTAAATAAAGAAAATATTTTTGTAAGATTTTACTGGTATCCAAAAAATAAGGAGATTGGCAAATATGCATTAGTCATCCAAACATGAGGAAAAAATTGAAAAAATATTTCATGAAGAAGCATTCCTAATTTCGTCCCAGAGACGAAAATAAGAATTGCAAGGGGGACGAAATTGGGATCACGCTACTTCCCAATATTACGGATTTTCAGTTCCCGTAAGATGAGCTGAGCGTCCTAAAACTCACTGTATGCTACTGTCAGCATCTTACCAACGTAAAATACATGCAACGAATAAGAAATAAATATTTACAGTACAGTAAATAACGTTCTACAATCGACGTAATAAGAACTCAGGTGTTCTAAAAATAGGAAATTCGACGTCTTTAATTTATGTATGCGTCTTGACGAACGAAACTTTACACACTAACCCCTTTTACCTTCCGTCCCTTCTGCCTTGCGTGATAAGTGGCGCTATTTTCGCAGAAGCGGAGAAGTTAAGGGGGACAAAATTAGGAGAGTGGACGAAATATGGGCATTTTACTTTACATAAATTTGGTGTATTTTAACATGGCCGAGATAGAGCTTACCCGGCCCCCTTAAGAAATTTTAAGTTTACGGTTACAGGGTGACATGATTTTACTAAAAGCTCCCTGTTTTGAAGATTGAAAAATTAGTAATAAATTACAGTTGTTTACAGCATACACAAATAAAGACACATGAAACAAAAATTACTCAGAAAAAAAAAACTAAGATCTTAAATTCATTTAATAAAAAGTCATTTTATCAAGAAAGTTATCAAGAAAGTTATTTTATCAAGAAAGTTAAAGTGAAGTTTTAATATTTTGAAACTTCAAAAACTTTCAAATAAAGCAAAAAGTTAGTCATTTACGCAAAAAAATCAATAATGATTCTTAAAGTAGAAAAATGTTAATAGCAATAAGAAGCTATTAAAGATATATAAAGAATATATAGCTATTTAAGAAGCTATTTAACAGCAAACATTACAAATTTGAGGGAGTCCGATGCACAAAATTCTTTTTTTTAGTATTATTTATAGAGATTTTGCTATGAAATTTTTTTCTGAAATATCTTTTAATATGATAATAATATTAAATTTAAAAAATCTGAAAAAAATTAAATTTTTTTTTAAATTTAAATTTTAAAATTTTTACCATATTTAATTTTTGATATAACTCTTGAAGTACTTGCACGATTTACACAAATTTTTATATTTTTGTGTACCAAATGTGTCATTTTAATTTGCTTTCAGGATTTCTTAAAATATTGATAGGAATTTTATGAAAACAATTTAAGTAAAAAAATGGAGTTTTTCTTATGAGTGCGTCTTGCATTAATTAGCATATTTTCACAATTATCACTCAAAATTAAAAATCCTGAATACAATTTGTTGGAAATATAGCAAAAAATCTCTGTTAAAAATTTCATACATATATCTTGCAAAGAACTTTTGATATATTCTTTTAAATTTGACAAATCGTGAAAAAATTCATTCTGAGATAAATGGAGCTAAAGTTCTCGTCAGCGGACATCGCTTCTCAAGGCAAAAGGATCTAATTTTCTAAGGAAATATCTCTGGATCTAATGAAGATAAAAGCATGCAGTTTTTGGTATTTAACGCTAAAAACTCAATATTTTTTTAAGCCAATAAAAAAATAAAATTGCATTTTATAAAAAATGTTTAGCCCCGGACCCCCTTAACGACATAGAAAATGTTACAGCATAAATACATTATAATAAATAAACAAATTGTGTGACATAAATTATCAGATATCTCGAAAACGGCTGATTTGAAACGGGTAGTTCCATTGAGTTTTTTACTCCCCACGATGAGATCTTTTCAATGATACCACGCTCGTCAAAATAGGCGAGTCTTCTTACACTTACCTAGTAACTAGTTAGTTTGTATTTGGGTCATTCCATGCAAAATGAGCAAATCAGCTGTGGCACACATGTCACAGATTTTGATCAAAATCAGTCTATAAGTAGATCATATCTATTTATGAGTAAATGTAAAATAATAGATTTCTGGATTGTTAATTTAAGTATTAAAATTTACATTAAAAGTGAATGTAAAATCGAGGTATTGTCTATGTGCTTAAAATTTCAATTTCGATTATTAGCCTTAGGAATGGAAAGAATGTATTAAAAATTATTTATAATTTGGAATGAATGATAATTAACAGACTGGCGTAAGTTAGTAATTGTATTTTTATTTCGTATCGAGAAAAAAATTAATTTTGAAAATTTTTGAGGGGAAAAAAGCAATATTTCTATTAATCCTTTACACACGAAGGACAGCCTTGACAAGCTGCAAATTGCTACACCTTATAGCTAAAAGTATATATTTGAAATATCGAAAGTTTCATTCTTGCCTTTTTTATTCCTTAATGAGAAAAAAAATAGATAGTAAAAAATGTTGAGGGTAAATTGCAATATTTCAATCACTTTTTTTTTAAGTCAAGGAAAGCTTTATTAAACTTTTAAAATATTTGATATTACAAATAAATGTGTATACTTTAAATACAGAAACTTTTATTCTTGCTTTCAGTTTATTTTTGCCTCAAGAGAATTTTAAATTAGAGTAGAAAGAACTGGCTAAGCTAAACGAAAAACTATATATCAATTCTAAATTCAAATAAAAGTACTAGATGGCAGCACTAAATATGTTTTCCCATGAAATCGTGCAATATTTTAAGATACGCGGGCGAATTCAAAGAGGTATAGCAAATGGAATCTAGAAAACATTACTATTTTGAACCCATTTTTCTTATGTTAGGAATCAAAAGGCAATCTTGAATTTTTTTTAACGTATCATGGACTTATTAATCTTTATGTCTGTGCAATATTGTTACTGTCGGGCCTGTCCTTTTTTTATTTTTGACTTATACAGAAGAGGAAAAATCATGATTTTGTAATTTTTTTTTAAGTTTCTAAGTTTTTTTTGAAGATGAAGGAAATAAATGGCCACTTTAAAACTTGGGGAATTCGATCTACATATGACATACTACATCAGGCATTAATTTCACAGAGGTTTTTTAATTCCTTTGATTTTTATAACGATTCTAATTTTTTCAAAATTCACAAATTTTCAATTTTTGCAACCAATTTATAAATAATCATGGTGTTACTAGATTATTATTACTCAGTAAATAAGAAGATAATTTTTCAGAGTTTACAAAATTACAAAAAAAATTCCTTTCTGTTAAACAGCTTTCAAGATACAGAACTTCAAACTTGCAACTTTGGACGATTGCGCACATGCCATTCTATATCACAAGTTTTTTAAATGTCCAAAACTGCTAAAAAAATTTATTTTTTGTCAAGATATTTTGCAGAGCATTACTTGAATATGAATTTAACCTGTGCATCGAATTTTATTAAAATTGGTTAGTATGTGGCCACGACTTTTTTTAAATTTTTGCTCATTTTACGTGGAATGACCCATTTGAAAAAAACACATTAAAGTAAAAAAAAAATAACATGCATATTTTAAGACATTGCCGACAATACGATTTCGTGAAATTTGTGTTTGAAAATAGTTGAAGATCCTTGCTCTACAGGAAATCTTTTTTACATTGGTTTCCAGGATTTCTCAAGTTTATGAATCAGAATATATCTTTCAGTGTTCGGACTTAATATATTAGGTCATCGAGCAGGAAACTTGTGATTAAAAACGGGCCATATTACCAACGGCAACCTTCCACCAGTAAAAAAGTATAGAAATTTTTCTTTTATTCATGACCGTAACTTTTCATGAATATGTATTTTAAATTGTAAGGAGCCAGTAACTTTGTTACAAAGGCTCTCAAGTGGTTTGAAGGTGAACATAGTGTAAGATGTAACTCTAGTATAGAGGCACTCTAGTTGTCTGCGGTGCATTTTTAATTAGGAGTTCACTGTTCCGCGAGTTAGCGGTAACCGTATGCAAATTTATTTTGCTCAGTCTGCCAGACTATAAATAGGGGAGCAAAATTATGTTAAGCGGTCAGTCAGTGGTTAGTTTGTGAGTCACTGCAGTTAGACGTTGGAGAGAGTGTGGGTTGGTGTAAATAGTTTTGGTGTAGAGAAACGGCCATGTAAGGCTGGAGCTTAGCCTGGGAACAAGAACAGATTTAGATTGAGATGAAATCTAGATATAGATTTGAAATGAACCCTGCCGTTGCAGCTCAAGCACGCTCCGGAGAAATGAAGTTACGTGAGTGAACTTTTAAGATTTATATTTAATTAAGATTGTTTTATTGCTATCACAGAGTGAGGGCGAAATTGACTAGATCTTGTCTGCCAACCCTTTGCCCGCTGTTGAATAAAATATCTATATTTAAAGCTTATAAGACTCCTCATGAACTCCCACCACTATAAATACGCCACAAAATAAGATCACAATTTCTATTTAAATTTACTGGTGGTAGATTGCCCTGTTGGTAATCTAGCCCTTTCTAATCACAAGTTTCAGAACTGATAAAATGCCATACAATGTAAAAATATATGCACAACATGATATGAATGCATTTTATTTAAGGTAGAAACCATGCTCTTTGTCAATGACGTTTAAAAAAAACAACAACAACAACAAAAAAACAGATTTGTCGTTTTCAGATGTGTTAAGTTGTATAAATATGTATAATTTTTAAGATGTTTTCGAAATATTCTTTTTATAGCTTTCATTATTACTTTCTTCTATCTTTACAAGAAGAAAGTATTGGATTCGTGAAAATTTTCGACTTTCAGTTTTCGACGGATTTATACGTTTTAGAATATCCTGAACTCAATTTGATGTTTTTTAGAAAATGTCTGTCTGTGAGTCTGTCTGTCACTCTGTCACTCTGTCTGTCACTCTGTGAGTCTGTATGTGACAAAAATTTTGTGGGCTCTCTATCTCAAGAACTAATGTACGGAATTTCACAAAACTTTAGATTCAGTTAGACAATGACATAAAATGGTCCTGATTAATTTTTGATGAAAATCGCCCAACAAATGGAGATGCTATGCGGACATTTTCACGATTTCTGCAATAGCTATATCTCAGGAACTACTGCACGGAATTTTATAAAACTTCAGATTCAGTTAGTCCAGGATATAGTTAGGTGCTGGTTACAATTTAGTGAAATTCGCCCGACAGGTGGCTCTGCTATGCTGCATTATTCATGATTGCCGCAATAGCTCTAACTCAAGAGAAAATGCACGAATTTTCATCAAACTTCTGATTCAGTTAGTCCCTGATACAAATTAGTGCTGTTTAATTTTTGGTGTAAATTGCCCAACAGGTAGCGCTGCTGTGCTGCATTTTTCACGATTTCCGCAAGAACTAATGTATGAATTTTCATCAAGCTTCAGATTCAGTTACTTCCTGTTATAAATTGGTTCTAATTAGTTTTTGTGTAAATCGCCCAAGAGTTGGCGCTGCTATGCAGAATCTTTTACAATTTCCGCAATAGCTCTATCTAAAAAACTAATGCACGGATTTTCATCAAACTTCAGATTCAGTTAGAAGTTGTCAAAGTTGTTGATAATTAGATTCTGGTGTAAATCACATAACAGGTGGTGCTGATAGGCTGCATTTTTCAGGAAGTATTAACATGTATGATATAGAAGAAAGATTTTTGATTGCCACATCTGACTAGTTTTATATGTTGAAGGATGAATTAACTGTTTAAATAGAATGTTGAAAAATCGTCATAAGTGTTAGAATAAAATGAATTACATGATGATTATTCTTTCCTATTAACACTCTTTCTTTCAATTCAACTTTTTAAGCGAAATTTGTGACATCAAAAAATACCAGTGTTTAATTAGGATTAGTTTCTTTATCTTGTAATTTCTTTTATATATATAAATTTGATTTAATTAATTTTCCCTTCCAATTAACGCTGTAAAAAGAAAAAGAATAAAGACAGACTTAAAAAGAACAATACAAATTTAAATAAAGTTAAGATGAAAATGAAAGTGATTTGCTTTTGAGGTACAGGATTTTTGAACAGTTTTAAATGTTATATAGAAAATACTGTTATGAATAAAAAAAATAATAATAAATAAGTGAAAAAAAAACATTACGTCTTTGCATAGTTAATTAAAAACAAATACAAAAATGCAGTCCATTTAATTAAACAGATTAAAAGAACATTGAAATATTTAAAAAATAACATTAAACGTTTCGAACATGTTTAAAATTATAATAAAACACACATACTACAATATATATTAAAATACACATACCCACATAAATAATGCCTGCATTCAACAGTTAAAGGTACATATATAAATATTATACAGACATGCATACAATAAATACAATAAACCCAACTGGAGTGAAAAATTAGCCAGAGCCAGGAATTGACCACGGGACTACAGTATACAAGACTGCTGCTCTAACCACTGAGCTACTCTGGCCGATACTTGAGTCTGCAATTTCTCACTAGTAGACCATGTTGGGGAAGTCACCAGCCATCTATACGACGGATGACTGGGCAATGATGAATAGATTTGGTCGCTGTTCGGTCATCCAAGGCTGTCGTATAGATGGCTGGTGACTTCCCCAACATAATCTATTAGTGAGAAATTGCAGACTCGGGTATCGGCCGTAGTGGCTCAGTGGTTAGATCAGCAGTCTTGTATACTGTGGTACCGGGTTCTATTCCTGGCTGTGGCTAATTTTTCACTCCAGTTGGGTTTATTGTATTTATTGTATGTATGTCTGTATAATATTTATATATACCTTTAAATGTTTAAAATTATTCATCAGTAACGTAAATAAACATAAATTCACGAGAGATGTCATACTTGTTTGTGACACATATTCTCAACTGCAAGTTGCATTTATCATTTCTCGTGAGTTTGTGTTTGTTTGCATAACCGATCAGGAATTTAAAACAAGTTTGAATCTTTTAACCCTTATGTGTCTTATCCAAGCCTAGTATTGCCAGGTGCTCCGTGTAAATCGCGCTCCGAGTGTTCTGGACACCAGTATTTTAAATTAATTTTCTTCGCCTTATCAATTGCTAGAATTATATGCGATTAAAGAGAGCAAAATAAAATGTAAGAAATCAGTGGTGCCCAGGGCGTTTGGAGTGCTGATTTACGCGGAACACCTTGCAACACTACCTATGTCTCTTTCCATGGGACATGGGGTGCAGCATATCATACCCAAATTTTAATCGGTGTGGCAACACTTCTACACTTTGTCTACAGAAAAATAATTAATTTCTAACAAGTATTTGAAATATATGTAATCTTTTGACTTAGTTTTAGCGATTGAAATTAACGAAATCAACGATTCAAATTAGCAAAGACAACTTTGACATGTGTTAAAACCACTGTATCCCAAAATTAATTTTATCTCCATTCTAACACAGATCTCTTTGAATTGGAATTTTTAATGAAATTCGTAATGTGAAATAAAAGATCAATAGTTAATTACATTTCATTTCACTATCTAGTTAGATCTTTTAAATTTCATGCATTAATTCTCCAAAACCACGAAGACTTTCTAACAAGTATTCGTGATATATTCGCTTCATCCTTTTAATATTTGTTTAATTTTAGGATGGGGAAGGATAAATTATGAATTCAAATAAAAGATAAAAATATACTTTGTAATTTTTAAAAATTAATTGGAGATTTTTTTCTTTTCTGATAACAGTACTCCTTTGTAATGAATTTTGCAAGATCAAAAGCGCCAATTAAGATTAACTTCTTTAGCCTAGTACTTTCTTTCATAAAAAGATCCAATTAAATTTATTATCTAGTTAACGTTATATAAAGGACAAAACAACTGCAAATTTTAAAAGAATAATTCAGGTTTAAGTAAAGAAAAGCGTATTTTATATCCGGTACAGTTTTTAAAACAAGGAATTTTTCATCAGCAATTTTTAAAAATAAAATAATGACAATTTATATTTAATAACTATGATATATATTATAAATATAAGTTGTAGCACTTAACGTCCATAATCTTTTTTGATCTTTAAAGTTAAAAAAGAGAAACCATGAACCATTTTCGTGATTTTTCCCTCATTTACAGAATATGGGAGGGCCTTATAATGAACAGTGTGTATTGTATTGAGATTTTTTTAAAATAAAACATTTTAAATGCAGAGAAATGTCTCGCGTTTTGTTCCTCAAGTTTAGATGTTTGATTATACAACATTTATATACAATACGTCCGTTAAAATTGTACAAGAACATTGTCGCATTTAGGGGTCGACACATTTAGGCACAATGACCTTATACAAAAAAGGCGATTTCTTTATACTGATTTAAAAAAATAACTAAATTGTAAAAAATGTGTATCCGTAGACAATTTTCGCCCTGAAAAACTCACTTGAAAACTCGTTTATATCATTTTTTACCAAGAAGATTTTGTTATTCCTAGCTTAAAGACAACAACTTAAGAATACAAATGATTGGAAAGCTATATGTATAAATATAAGATTTGATGCACAGTAAATTAAAAATAAATTTTATTCAGAAAATAATTCCCGATAATAGCAGCTAAAAATATCTTTGAACTAGATCTTTTAACGAAATTTTCAGGGAGAAAAAAAAAAGTTTTAATTAGGATTCATATTTTTATTTCATAGTTTATTTTATACATATAATTGCTCTAGTGAAAAATGTTCAAGATTTTTGTCTACAGAAGAATACATAATATCTAAGAAGTGTTCCAAACATATTTAAATTACTTTACATACAAAGAAAAAAATATATATATATATACTTTTGACTTACTTTCAAGTATAAATTAATAGCCAAATCAACTTTCCTATATATTTAGACCAAAGAATTAAGAGATTTGTTTTTCACATTGCCATAAATCGCGTTGAATTAGAATGTTTAACGAAATTCATAACCTGAAATAAAAGATAAATACTAAATTACGCTTCATCTCTGTATTTAGTAAGATGTTTTAAATTGCATATTTTATTTATCCAGAATTTATCCTTATATTCGCACCTTTCTTTTAATATATCTAATATTTTCTACTTTCTTTCTTTCTTTCTACCGATGACCAGGCTCCTACCTGCCGGGTTGCCCTAGCTTAACGGGTTTAGTACCTGGCATCGGGGCGGTTGACCGCCTAATCGCCCCAAAGCGGCAATAAACCTGACACCTTTGCGTCGATCGTCATCCTATCTACTCGTCATCCTACTACTTGTTTTGTGTATACTTTGTTTTGCCTGTTACTTAACGTTATATCCTGTTGTTTAGCACCAAACCAATGCACATTGCTACTCAAGTTGGTCTCGTAACTTAGAACCTTGATCAGATGACGAGACCGTCACCTGGCAAGGCACCTCCAGAGGTAAGTAAGTAAGTAAGTAAGCACCCACCCTGGGAACCCGCTTTTGGCTTATGGTTAGGTGTAACCCCCAAGCCCAGGGCAGGGAAAGTTTTACTACCTGCAAAACTCCTTAAATGATTTTTTTTTTTTTTTTTTTTTTTTTTTTTTTTTTTTTTACAGTTTAGGAGAAATAACAATGTTAGATATATGACAATTATTGAAAGTGTTTGCAATAAATATTTACAGATGACCCCTATAATTACATTTGAGAGAAATATTCATTACTATAACATATAAATATGCATAGTTTTTAGAATTTGATATTAAACTTTTTTTTTTTTTTTTTAACACAATTACCTACATATTTGCAACACTTTTATGTTATTTTCAGGATTCACAATACTAACATCAATTTAAACCATGTACAAATGTTTCACAGGTAACTCGGAGGACTTTGCACCCACAACGGATTTTACATGCACCAGGCGGCATAAGCGTACATGACGGAATATTAGCCGGCAAGCCTGGGTTCTGCGATTGAAGCCTAATTGTTAATCCATACTTGTCAAATGAAAATGATAATTTTTGGTATTGTGGGGGGAGGGGGTAGAGAAATCAAAGAATTAGGATCCGCATATATACAAGTTGCACCGTGTGTTGATTTTGAGCCGAATTGTTAGGCAAACTTAACGTTGCAAGGGGGATGAGACTCCGCCTTTCTACCGTACCCCACCGGGTAAAGACTGGCTCCCTGGGCTTTGACACTGGAGCGGGTCCGGTAGCCCGTGCAGAAAGCACATACATAAAGAGAGGCGGTTGTAAAAAAGATAAAAAAATAATACTTAAAATAAAAAAAATGATAAATAACAATAAAAAAATAACATTATTTAGCATTTTTTCCCTTTTTTGCGCATGAAGAGGTTTCTTCATATGCTGCCCCGAAATTCGTATCATAATGATAATTAAACGAGGGCATTTTAAAAAAATATTTATAACCTGAAACAGACAGATTGTTAGCATGGGTTGGGGTGCCCCACTGGAAATTGGTGTGTGCGAGTCTTGTTTTTTTCCTACTTGACCAGGACCCTACCTGCCGGGTCTTCCCAGTTGAACGGGTTTGATAACTGGTCGGGCGGTGATCGCCTAATCGACGCGTAGCGGCAATAAATTTGACGACGGCTCTGTGCCTAATGCTTAGATGTGAACTTAGTTAAAACGGTTACTTAACATTTTGATCTTCTAGTTTTGTACCTGTGATTTGCTACTCAAGTTGGTCTCGTAATTTAGAACCTTGATCAGGTGACGAAAAAAATTTCTACTTAACATTTGACGTACTTTCATCACGCTAAAGAATAAATTAATGAATCAAATGACAGATAAAAATATACTTACTCTAGAAGTTTTAAGGAAATTTTTAATATGAATAAAAATAAGATTTAATTAGGAATCATATTTTTATTTCAGTTTCTTTTATGCCCAAAATAGCTCTCGAGACTACATGTTTGTAAGCGAAGCATAGTTTTTGTCTACAGAAAAATACGTAATTTCTAACAAGCGTTCCAAATATATGTGTCCTCCACCCTTTAACTTTTGTTTAAATTTTAGCCTGTTCAAGCATAAATTAACAATTCAGATGTAGCCAAATCAAGTTACGTATGTGTTAAAACCAAAATATTCCTAGATATTTTTATTTCATATTACAATAAATTGCTCTGAATTAAAATGTTTAACGAAATTCATAACGTGAAATAAAATACCCATATTTAATTAAGATTCATCTCTATATCTTGTAAGATCTTTTAAAGTACATATTTTAATTATCCAGAAGCAAGTAAAATTTCTAACAAGAATTCATCACTGTAAAACAAATACTACCAGTTTTCCTGTAGGAATCAGAAAAATAAAAGCGGCCATTATCGCACCGAAACATTTTCCGACCCAGCTTGGAATAAAATCCATAAAAAAAAAGGAAATAGTCAATAAAACGGTATTTTACGGATTTTATTCCGAGCTGAGTCGGAAAATTTTCCGGTACGATAAGGGCAACTATTTTTCCGATTCCTACAGGAAAACTGGTAGTATATATATATATATTTTTTTTACAGTGATCTTATATCCGCTCCTTTCTTTTAATATAAGTAATAATTTCTTTTTAACATTTTGCATACTTTTAGAAGGTTAAATAATAAATTAATGATTGAAATGGCAGATAAAAGTATCTTTAAATTGGAATTTTTAACGATACTTATAACATGAAAAACAAAAATTAAATACGAATCATCTTTTTATTTCAGGTTTTCTTTTATATATAAAATAGCTCTGTTGAACGCACATTTGTAACGAATACATATTTTCCTATACAGAGAAATACATAATTTCTAACAAATATTTCAAAAATATTTGCTCTCTATGTTTGAACTCATGACACTTTTAAACTTTCAAACGGCGATTCAAAAGTACCGATTTTAAAGAGGAGACGTTTAGTAAGACGTTTTTAGAGATGGTGAATTTTTATTCTCCATTCTACGTTGTAAACGATTTAAAAGTAGCAAAAGCAACTTCCGATATGCTAAAACCACAGAATCGAAAATTATTTTTCTCTCCACGCTAACACAAATCGTTCTGAATTTGAATTTTATAAAATTCATAACAAGAATAAAAGCTCAATATTCAATTAGGGGAACATGAGTTGATATTCCGTGTTGTAGAAGATACGTCACCTAGTTTTCATATGCGCAGGCGCTGTAAGGAAGAGGATTCCCTGAAGATACTTTAATTGTCGTTTGCGTTCTTAAAAAAAAAAAAAAAAAAAAAAAGTTGCGCTTTTTTATTGCTATTTCGTCTTAACACTTCTGGTAAGTGTGAAAATCCCTTACGTTTATTTGCCTATATAAGTCTTAGTTTAAGTACCAGAGAAATGAATCTGATGTTTTTAGGGAGTACTGGTACCTGGACATTATGCAAAGCATAAATGGCGGCCGGTTCCCGCTTCTTCACGTTAGTGAGAGGGGGGGGGGGGGGGCAGGGTCTTGCCCAATACTTTGGGGTAGCCGACGAAATTTTTTGGGAATTAGATGCCGGTTGTCTTCCGTTGAGGTCAAAGTCCTTGGTTGTTTCTTCACTTTTTAAATTACATTTCGCTATTAACTAACTTGTCAACTATTTTAATCAGATACTTTAAATCAAGGATTAAATCATGATTTTAATCAACTGATTAAAAAAACAATTCATGGAATAAAATCATAAATTTTCTAAATGCTTAAAAGGACATAAAGAACTATTAATATCTAAGGTGAACATAATTCGAAAGGTTTCTATATGTATTCTGCCTTATAAATAAGCTTTATTGGCCTTATAATTAATATATTATTAATTATACTCCTTATAAAAAATTTGATGTCAAAGGCAATCATAATAATTTTAATAAATGTAAATATTGGTAGTATAAAATATAGTTTTAGATAACTAGGAGTTTCTGCTCCCTACGAGCTGCTCTCGCCAACTTCCATCTAGACTCCGCAAACTCCAAAAAACACGCTAATTTGATCTGCTTTGAAAATATTATGGAACATTAAATCGTAATTAAACGACTCGTGATGATCTCGTGTAATCTCGTTTCGATTTATTTTACTTTGGCTGATGGATTTTAAGACCGAATCAATTCCTGTCAAAACAGCAAAGGCTATTTTCGTGATTGATTAAATAAAATCAACCCAAAAATTAAAAATTATTTTATATAAAATGGCTAAGTAAGCAATTTTATAAAGACGGTATAAGAAATATATTTTAAATAAGGCACTTTAAATGTATCGTTTTAAATATGACGTAATTTCCACCAAAATATTGTTTCTAATTTTAATATTCACATAAAAATAATTTTAAAAACCTACAAAAGCCAAACCTAATCGGTGTGACTATAGCACCTGCGAATTTCCAGGTGTCTCAAGACTTTCTAAAAAGTAGTTATGTAAGGAGAAGTCAAAGGCTAGAAAGAGAGGATCTTCAACAGACGATGATATAAATGATGATTAAATTCCCTACTAAGATTCAGAAGATGGTTTCTTTTTTTTAATGGAATGAGAATGAGTTTTCAGAGTGTCTAGCAGAGTACAACAAAGCCTTTGAAAAACGTGACTGGATCCAGAACATTCAGTGAAACTGTTGGTTAAACAAATTTTTCTCAAAGTGCCTAGACAAATGTGCAGTTTGTGGCCGATCTGAGATATTGCTGAATAGGACAAAGGGACATATGAAAAATATCAACAAAAATGTTGGACTGTAAAGCACTTTATCAGAGTGGCTTTACCGTATATAAATTTGTTATAATGTTTCAAAAGAGGCATACTTAAGACCATTAATTTTTTTAAATGTTAAGTAGAACATAACCTTTTTTTCAAAAGTTAGTTTGTTCTTTTATTGTCAACGTTTTTTACATTCATATTTTTGTAATGTCCTAGTATTAAATAAGTTAACAACTTTAGTATGTCTACAATATTAAAGTTACTTTTATTCGTCCCATTATGTTTTATACTGCTTCACAAATTTATTGTTTACATTGAATTCCAGAAGGCATCTTACCCCTAGATAGTTGACAATCTTACCCATACCTTTGGGTAAGATGCCAAAATGCAAGTTTTTACAAAAACAAAAATTTTGATGTTTTCTATAATATGTGTATAGTGCGAGTAGTTTCAAAACCATACGTAAGAGTGCAAACTTCAAGAAGAAATCATTGAGTAATCAATAAAAACAACAGGCAATTTTTAAAACAAATAATTAAAAATCTACGGTATCTTCACACAATCTATCCTATATTCGCTTTCTATCTTTTATCTCTTTTTTAGCACGTTCAAGCATAAATTAACTATTGAAAAGTAGCAAAAACAACTTTCGCATCCGTTAAAACCAAAGAATTCCGAGGTTTTGTTTTCATCTTACCTTAAATCGCTTTGAATTAGAATGTTTAACGAAATTCATAACATGAATTAAAAGCTGAATATTTAATTAATATTCATCTCTATGTCTACTAAGATCTTTTAACTTGCATATTTTTATTCTCCAGAAACATATAAACTTTCTAAAAAGAATTCCTCTTATATTTCCACCTTTCTTTTAATAAATGTAAAAAAAAAAAAACACCTTTGACGTACTTTTATCACGTTAAAGAATAAATTAATGATTCAAATGGAAGATTTAAAATATCGTTAAAATAAGATTTTTAATGAAATTTATATGGAAAAATATATTTAATGAACAATCATCTTTTTATTTCTGAGTTTCTTTAACACATAAAATAGCTGTGGTGAATGCACATTTGTAACAGATACATATTTTTATTTATAAAAAATGCATAATTTCTGATACAAATTTCAAATATATTTATATGTCTACAGTTATTAGTGCGAATTTGGTATATGGGTATTAAAATTAAGTGAGAAGTATTATTCTTGCTGCCTTAGAAAGGGTTAAAGTCAAATTTTAAATGAAATTCATAACGTGATAAAAAAAAAGATCTAATTAGGAATAATGTTTTTATATCAGAGTTCTTTTATACATAACAAAGCTCTGGTTAACACATATTTATAACAGATATACATATTTTTGTCTACAGAAAAAATGCATAATTTTTAACACGTATTTCAAATATATTTTTCTCTATCTTTTAATTCTTGACTTACTTTTAACACGTTCAAGTATAAATTAAACTAGTCGTTGGGGGTCACCGTAATACTAACCCATTATGGGTATGCATAATATAAAATATGAAAGTAAAACTTATGTAAATTATTTTCAAAATGCATTGCAATTCCAAATTAAAATTTAAACGTATATTTAAATATTTTTAATACATATTAATGCCCTATTACTGAATTGCCGGTACTACTTGATTACCCCGTCGACCCATTTCGACAAATTATATAAATAGACAAACTAGTCGCAAAAAATTATGCAAATTGGCATAATTTTTATTTTAAATAACGAAAGAACAAATGAATTTGTAAAAGATTAATGAAAATACAAATAAAACGTCGAATTAAAAATAAAGTTATGACGCAACAAGCACGTGTAAAGTGTTTAATCTCAAGTGAATGTGACATTTATGATAAGCCATTATTAGCATTTAATCTTATAGTTTGGCGATAGTTTTTTGGTCGATGGGATAATCAAGTTGTACCGAACTGCATAAAAGAGATATCCTTATAACTCTAAAAATTATAATCACATCAAATAACAGTTTACTGCGTCGGATTAAGCGTCTCATTTCCAATTAAAATATACCTTTCAATTGAAATTTGAATGAAATACAGGGTCATGAAAAATCGAAGAAGGCGAAAAGTATGATTACAAATATCTCGGCAACTCATTATCCGATCGACTTCATTCTTTATTCAAAATTTATGTTCTTTTTTTTTTCTTTTATATTCACTATTTAAAAAAACAATTTCGAAAATTTTTACATACCTTTTATTAGAACGAATATTTCGAGTGTCCGAAAAAAATAGTTACGGATAATGGATGTTACTGATATTGAATAGGTTTCTTTCTATTATTACATACTAAGTACACACTAAATTTCAAGTCTCAATCTCAATTTTTTCATGTCGTGAGATAGAGCGTTTACAGACACACAGATTCACATACACACATACACACATACACACAGATAGACGGACGGCAATTTGTTTCCTAAAAATATATTTTTCGTAATCTCCAGTCTCTGAAACGTGAAAATCCTTAATTTTTTTACGATTAGAAGACTTACCCTATACTATGTATGATGGGTACGTAAAAACTAGCAAAAACAACTTTCGCATGTGTTAAAACCACACAATTCATAAATTATTTTTCTCCCCATACTAACACAAATCGAGATGAATTAGAATTAATGAAATTCATAATGTGAAATAAAAGATGAGTATTTAAATACTATTCAATTCTTTATCTAGTTAGGCATATTAAATGCCATATATAAAATCTATAGCAAGTAACATATATTAGTGATATACTTGCTTCCTTCCTTTAATATGTGTTTCATGTTGACTTACTTTTATCACGTTCAAGTTTAAATTAACGATTCAGAACAAGCCAAGTCAACTTCCGTATATGTTAAAAACAAAGAATTTCGAGATTTTATTTTTCATATTACCACAAATCGCTTTGAATTAGAATGCTTAACGAAATTCTTAAATAATAAATTAATGATTCGAATAGCAAATAAAAATATCTTTTAGCTACCATTTTTAAATAAATTTATATCATAGAAAAAAGAGATTTAATTAGGAATGATCTTATTATTTCAGTTTATTTTATGCATAAATTATGTCTGGTGATCGGGATCGGCTGAACAGACATTCATCTCATCGAGTTGACGGCGGAAAGTCCAGGATGAGACAGAACTCGATTAACATATTGAATTGCAACTGGTCTGCCAAGTGATATCTTGGTGAAAAATACCTGCAGACCCGATTATAGTGGTTGATCGGTCAGTTTATCATTGTGTTTTTCTTCATCCAAAGGTATAAACACATGGAGGACTGAGAACAGAAAAAAATCCCTGCAGGCCAGGACTACAGGCTAAGGTAGAATTCGAAGTTAAGTATACTAATTTCACCAACAAAAACTAAATCATGATTAGAGATAAACCCACTTTAACAATTTTATCTGGCAGCTTTTGACGAGTTTTTATTTCATTTTTATATAATAGCTAGTTTTATCATCATCATCATGTTAAGGCGGTATTCAAAAAAATACTTTACCATGCCCAACAATAGGGTGGAGTGAAAAAACCGAAAATCGGAAAATCAAAAGGTAATAGCACGCAAAAGTTGTGTATGGTCCTCAGTAATAAAACTGCGCAGTTTTTTTTTAAATCAAATTTTATCTTCCGGTGCCTTCGGGCCTACCAATTTCCACCAAAATCGTCCAAAACACCTTGTAGAAGCTATAAATAAAAATAAAGATAAAGCTGGAAAACAAAAATGTCATACTGCGGAAACGTTGTGTGTGGTACGCAGTAATATGTCTGCACAGATTTTTTGAAATAAAATTTTATCTTCCGGTGGCCCGGGTCCCTCCCTATTTTTTCGAAATTCTTCAAAAATGCCTTGTACAACATATAAATCGAAATAACCATAAAGTTGGAAAACAAATGTGTCATACCGCTGAAAAGTTGCGGATGGTAGGTAGTAATATGCCTACACAGCTTTTTTCGAAATCGTATAATATCTTCCAAGGACCAGGTCGTTCGAAATTTTAAAAAAATTGGCATAAATTTCTTTTATCTGTTGTACATGTATAATAGAATACATCACACAAGAAGCAAGAGTGCAATAAAAACATTTTATCTGTGAAATGTACACAATCAATTAGAGTTCAAGAATGAAAAACAAACATTTAAATCTGTTAAAATTGTACAAAAAATTTAAAGTTCAATTAAATCAGTTCGTGCTCTTCAAAACAAAAATCTAAATATTCAAAATGTATCGGCTTGGTGTTTATTGTTGTTCCTGTTGGACTTTTGTAACCTTAAAATCAAGCATAGTCTCAAAATATGGCGTAATTGATCTTATGAATATATCTATGTTGCTTGCACCACAAACTGTCGCGGCAGCTTCAGTGACCACTCTGACACAGCTTTCTACACTTTGAGTGTTGCGTGGGAACTCAGCAAACGAAATATCTTCACGATTATGTTTGTCAATGTACATCTTTAAATCATCGCATAAACGATTAGTAAAAATAGGTGGTTCTGTAACTTCTGCCTTATTCCACTGAATCAGATCAATATAATCTGCTGCGCTAAAATTGTTTGCAGGAACTTGGAACCACCTAATTTCTGCACTTGTGTTCGCACTTCGCGCTTTAAGGATTCTACAAAATCCTAGTTCGAGGATGTATTTCCGATCATCAGTTACCATGCCATGCCACTCAGTAGATTTTCTGGATGGGCAAAAAAGATATTGCGCTGTATTACTGGGTCAATTATAACTTTAACTGCCTGGGCATTTCCACGGGAAAATAAACAATTTCCCAAAGATGTCTTGCACTTAATAGCAAACCGTACAAGTGCGTACACCTTGACTACAAGCTCCGTCAATATCTGCAGATTGAACGTTAGATCTGGACTTCCCACATAGAGTCTCAAAATTCTATCGGCGAAGATAACCCATCTGCTATGTGAAAGTCTATCGGGAAATATATTTGCAAGATCTTCGAAACAACTTCCTTTCTTAATAGATAAGATCACTTTTTTCAGGTATCTTTGATCGGTACTGAGATCTTTAATAACTGTTTCAAGGTTATAAGTATCTCGAATAGTCTGTAAAGAAATGATGGGAAGATATTCACACTTGTCACCCTTTTTCGAATCGGACCGCTATAACTGTATGATCTCCTTCATCCCTCTAGCACGAATTGATTAAATATAACTTTAAACTTTTTAAACACTTTTAAAAGATTTAAATGTTTGTTTTCATTCTTTAATTTTAATTGTTTGTGTTATTTTTCACAGATAAAATGTTTGTATAGCACTCTTGCTTCTTGTGTGATGCATTCCATTATACATGTACATGTACAACAGATAAAAAGAAATTTACAGCAATTTTTTCCAAATTTCGAATGACCGTGTACCTGGAAGATAAAATGCGATTTCGAAAAAACTGTGTAGGCATATTACTACCTACCATGCGCAACTTTTCTGCTGTATGACATTTTTATTTTCCAAATTTATGGTTATTTTGATTTATAAGTTGTACAGGGCATTTTTGACGAATTTCGCAAAAATAGGGGGGACCCGGGTCACCGGAAGATAAAACTTGATTTCGCAAAAACTGTGCAGGCATATTCCTACGTACCACACACAACTTTTTCTCGGTATGGCATCTTTGTATTCCAGCTTTATCTTTATTTTTATTTATAGTTTCTACAAGGTGTTTTGGACGAGTTTGGCGGAAATTGGTGGGCCGGGGGGCACCAGAAGATAATATTTGATTTCCAAAAAACTTCGCAGTTTTATTACTGAGGACCATACACAACTTTTGCGCACTATTACCTTTTGATTTTCCGATTTTCGGTTTTTTCACTCCACCCTACTCTACAACTCGAAATTTTCTGGCACATTTTCAGATTCATTTTTAACAGAAAAGATATGAAACTTGCTGACGTGATTTTTTAAGAGATTTATGAGGGACCTGTGTTTTTTATTTTTCGTTCAATTAATTAAAACTTGATTTATAAACAATTATTTTCTCGGTAAGACAATATTTTTCGTTTCTAACACAGTCGCTTCAGGAAATTCTGTTCAAAATGCCCACTTCGACATCATTTTTTGAAATATATTCTGCCTCTATCAAAACATCGATCCTTACGGTACATTATATAGTTTCTGAATAAGAGAATCTACCAATTGGATGCGTTTGAGAGCAAAATTGAATTTCAAAAATGAGTAAGAAAATAAGCAGTTTCGATTTGAATACATCCTTAATAAAATGATTTTTTTTTCTTCAATCGCTATGTATTTTTAAATTGTTTCTGCTGTAAGAATTGGTCCTATCAAAAACATGTCTACATAAATGCTGTAGACAAAAATTAAGGAGATATGTGATAAATTCATGGGGACTTTATATCTTGTGAATTGACGGAGTTATGGATTTTTAGGTAGCTTTCTTTACAAAAAAGCTACCTATTGCAGCCGTTCGGAGGAAAGCGATTTCAAAAAATTTTGGTATATTTTCATCGATCATGACCCCCAGACCCCGAAACCACCCTCCGTTCAAAATTGATATATATATATATATATATATATATATATATATATATATATATATATATCTGACCTATGTCACACTGTAACTCCCGTAATTATGAACCGATTTCGATGTAATTCTGTGTGTACATAGTACATACCAATGTCTCGACCGAGTTCGTTGGCCAGCTTCATCCGCCGTTTTGTTTCAAAATGGCGGCCATTTAAAATTTTTAAAAAAAATTTAAAACTTGAAATTTGGTACCAAAAAATTAAAAATTGAAAAAATATTTTTTTCTTATGTATTTGACCTTTATACAAAGATTAAGGAGCAGTTTTTGTTTCGTCTATATCTTAAAAAATGGCTGAGTTATAGCATTTTGAATTTCTAGCGTGGCTGACATTTTGAAACGTCCTGAATTTTGTCACGCGATAAAAGGCGTATTTATGAACCGAATTGGATGTACCTTGGTGTGTACATAGTACATACAAATATCTCGACCGAGTTCGTTGGCCAACTTCATCCGCCATCTTGTTTCAAAATGGCGGCTATTTAAAAAAATTAAAAAATAAAAATATTTAAATGAGATACCAAAAAATTGGAAAATGAAAAAGATTTTTTTTGTATGTGTTTGACCTTAATACAAAGATTCCGGAACAGTTTTTCTTTCGTCTATATCTAAAAAAAAATGGCTGAGTAATAGCATTTTGAATTTCTCTTGTGGCTGACATTTTAAAACCACCTGATTTTTGTCACGCGATAACAGGCGTATTTATGAACCTATTTGGATGTAACTTGGTCTGTACATAGTACATACCAATGTCTCGACCGAATTCGTTGTCCAGCTTCATTCGCGATCTTGTTTCAAAAGGGTTGCCATTAAAAAAAATTTAATTTAAAATTTAAAATGAGGTATTAAAATATTGGAAAATGAAAAAGGTTTTTTTTATGTGTTTGGCCTTGATACAAAGATTCCGGAGCAGTTTTTGTTTCTGAAAATTTGTTCTTTTGTTGATATCTTAAAAAATGGTTGATTTATAGCACTTTGAATTTCTAGCATGGCTAACATTTTGAAACGATCTTGTATTTGTCACGCGATAACACACGTATTCGCCTATTTCGATGTAAGAAGGCATGTGGATAGTATACATCAACACCTCGACCAAGTTCGCTGGCCAGATTCATCAGCCATCTTGTTTCAAAATGGCGGCCATTAAATTAAAAAATATATATATATATTTAAAGTGAGGTGCAAAAAAATTAGAAATTGTAAAAGGTTTCTTTCTTAAGTATTTGATCTTGATATAAGGATTCAGGAGCATTTTTTGTTTGTCTTTACCTTAAAAAATGGCTCAGATACAGCAGTTTCAATTTCTATTGTGGGTGACATTTTGAAAAATCTGATTTTTTGCATGCGACAGCACTCCTATATATTAACCGATTTCCGATGTGAGTGAGCATGTGCACAGCAATTACTAAGGTCTCGACCAAGTTCACTGGTTAGCCTCATCCACCATGTTGTCTTAAAATGGCAGGCACTTTAAGAAATCGCCGAATTTGGCAGCCAAATATAAATTACTTTAAAGAAAAGCAGCTTGGATAAAGCTGAATAATTTCGCGAAATTCTCATTCATTATATTGATAAAAATTAGTATTGAATCTCCTATATTCGGTTTCCACTAAATTGAGCTTCGTGTGTTTGCATGATATAAGTTGGCTTTTTTAAAATAAGGATTATGAAAGCTACCTCTTCCTCCCGGCACTGGCCGGAAGGACTTTTTCTTCTTCAACCCCCCCTTTTTGTTTTCGTTTTATTTTATTTTATTTTTTATTTTTTATTTTTTTTTGCGGTACGAATAGCTCCTATCAAAAACTTGGGAGTATAAACGTTGTAGATAATATTAAAAAGATTTATAATAAAATTAATTGGATTTGATATCTTGAGAATTGATGAAGTTATGACTTTTTTCTCCTAAAAACACTATTTTTTGCTCCCCTTGAGCCCATTTTTAATTTTATGAAAAATCTGTGATGCATAAATTTTTGGCATTATTTTTAGAAGTAATAAAAGCTTTAAACCGATTTGACATGTACAAAAATTAAAGAGTTATGGGTTTTTTTCGGTTTTCACAAAACCCCTCCCTATTTCCATCCCATTGGTCCAATTTTGCCCATTAACGAACTTGACCGAGATTTTATGCGCCTTGATTTTATGTATCAGTTTGGAAGAGATTTGTGCAGATTGTGGAAATTATCGTGTCCAGAAGAAAGTGATACATATATATATATATATATATATATATATAAAGCTTTTTACTGAGGGCGGTTTTGGGTTCTAGGGGTCATGATCGGTATAGATCTGCAATTTATTTTCAGAAATTCCAACATAAGGGAGAATGTAATATGTAGTATTTCATATGAAATCTACCTAAAAGACAATGTTAAACCTACCAGTCAACCAGTAAAATCGAGTTTGCAGGTATTTTCCACCAAGATATGACTTGGCAGAACAGTTGCATTATCCGAATAGATATTTAAATAATCCTGGGATTTCAGCCTTTAATCGATGAGGTTTGTGCAACCTCCTCTCGGTCTAACTCCTTTGTAACAAACACATTTTTTTTTCTGCAGAAAAATAGATATTTTCTAACACGCATTTGAAATACATTTGCACTTTGTCTTTTAACTCTTTTCTTTCTTTTAGCAGGTTGATGCATAAATTAGCAATCAAAAGCATTAGAAACAACTTTCGCGTGTGTTAAAACTGTGAAATAAAAGCTTAATATTTAATTACTATTCATTTCACTATCTTGTTAGATCTTTTAAATTTCACATATTAATTCTCCGAAAGCACGTAGACATTCTAACAAGTATTCGTGATATACTCGCTTCTTTCTTTTAACATTTGTTTAACTTTAGCATGGGGAAGGATAAATTAAGCATTATAATGACAGATAAAAATATCCTTTGTATTTGATAAAAAAATATTTCGAGATGTTTTTTTCTTTCCCGATTTACACTACCCTTTTTAATGAAATTTGCAATGTCAAAAGCGACAATTAAGATTAAATTCTTTATACTCATACTTTCTTTTATAAAACAAATCCAATTAAATTTATTATCTAATTAATGTTTCATTAAGGAAAGAACAGCTCCAAATTTAAAAGAATAATTCAGTAATGAAGAGCGTGTTTTATACTAGATTCAGTTTTTAAAACAAGGAATTTTTCAACAGTAAGTTTTATCGATAAACGGATGAAATATTATATTTTAAATATAATCACGAATGCTGAAAAATAGAATTTTAAAACTATAAACTTATTTTAAAAGGATAAACACTTTTAAATGATAAATATCATGTTAAACTTGCAGCCACAACAAGCATGTATGCGGCCTTCATAATACAGCATGTGCACAAAAGAATGTCGCAGTTTCAAAAGCATATTATAACAGTTTAATTTAGACTGTTCACAACACATCTCACATTAAATTGAAGACAAACTCTAGTTTTTCTAGTTACTTTTCTAGTTACTGTGTTTTTCTTACAAATATTCAATATGTGAACCTTTAGTTATATGGCCCACCAAAAGTCCAACCAAAAGTCCAATTCGTTTCACAATACGGTTAACAAATATGGAATAATGGAATCAATAGCCTCTTCAATTCTGTGTCTCAACTCTGTCAAATCATTCAGTAGCGGCGAAACGTAGACACGAAATTTTGTAAAAGCCAAAAAGAAAACATCGCATGGTTCTAACGGCTTTTAAGTCTTCAGCTCATCAATAGAGCTTTACGCTTAGGGGTCGCCATTTTGCGTATGTGGCACTGCAGGCAAGTCAATAACAAAGCAGTACTCGCGCATACGCTTATCTAAAACTGTTTGAGTTAATATTTTTTTGTAACACTGAACCGTCACCCTACCACGATTACAGTTGATATTATTAAAATTTATAACTGGGACATTATTTTATGGTCAACTAGTGTAATGCAATATTATAAAGCAATAATTTAACAACAGGTAATACAATGCAGGCTATAATATACTTCCCCGATAATTCAAAAATCAGTTTTAATATTAAATATTAAGAGGTCATGTAACCTTTGAAGCGTCCAAAAATCCATTTTTCTTTTTAAATAGCTTATAATTAAATATGATTCTTTGGGAACATTTAAAAGCAAACCCCATACAAAAATTCGCATTAGAAGAGAAGTCATGTCTAAAACACTTTGAGCTTTTACTATATGATCAACGGGTGATCCTATTTTTAAAGCCAATTTTCTCAAAACCACGATTTTGATCATTGCGCGCACGATTTCTGAAAAACTGTTGCCTAGAATTTCACGAAATTTTTGGTGGATATATTAAACGTACATAAGCACAAAATGACCTATTATTATGTTTCTCAATTAAGAAGTTTAAAATTCACGGCTACTTTTGTATAAAAAAAAAATCTCGATATTTCGAATTACTCTAAATTTTTTTTTCTCGGGATCTACAAGTTTTATATTTTTCATTGTAGGTCATTTTTAAAACACTTTATATCTGTACACATTAAAAAAATCTTGGCTTGTTTCAGCCATTCAAATGGGAAAAACCATGCGCGCAATGCATGCAAGAATAATTCTTTTGTAAAAATTGTATTATCTTTAAAAATAAATTTAAAAAATCTATATATGTGTATGCCTTTTCTAACAACTTTGATTGATAAAATCAATCTTTCCTAACACGTGTTTGTGAATTTTATAATTAAAAGTTAATTAGTTAAAGAATGACTGCAATTCTTACAGAGGACACTTTTCCATGTACTTTATTGGTTCAAAGGTTACCTGACCCCTTAACAGAATTTTAAACATACAATCAAATTAAGTTTAAGATAATAGCATATTAACAAAAATATTCTACACACATTTTAAGCCTTGAAACGGAGTTAGAAACGATATTTGTTGATTTCAAATTTGAAAGACCACTGTTCATTGTTTTCTTAAATTTTCTCAACAAATATGGAGTTGGTAACAGAAGTTGGTAACAAATACTTGCTGGAACTACTATTCGCTGTCATTCAAAATTGAAGGTCAAATACAATGCACTTAATTTGCTTGCATATTACAAGTATTTGCCAGACTGGTTTGTAAACATTGGAAAAATCTCATATGAAATTATGTTTCAAGGTACTAGTCGGCAAGAGAAATTTTTTACAATTATTAAAAGAAATGTGTCTGCTTTCAGATCTCGAAACACCGATATCCATCTTGCTATCAGTTCTAAAATGATTCACTGGAAGTAAACACCCTTTTTATAAAAGCAAAGTTAAAGAGATTAGATGTTAAATGTTACTAAGAAAGGGAGAAAACATTTTTTTTTTTCATTCGTTTATTATTTTTTTATACAGGATTTTTTTTAATAAATCTAAATCGTTATTAAAATAGCTATGATTTATTTAAAACAAAGTTGAAAGTGATTATGAATTTTATTTGTCTGTCTGCGATATATCTGCCGTCTGTCTTCCTCTCCCTGCTCTAGCTCACATACATATATTCGGATTGTGATGAAATTTATGTCTGTTATTAGGTAGATTTCGTATGAAATACTACTTATCGCATTCTCCCCTATGTTGGAATTTCTGAAAAAAATTTGCAGATCTACACCGATCATGACTCCTAGACCCCAAAACTACCCAAAGTATAAACATTTATCTATCTATCTATCTATCTATATCACTTTTTTATGGACACGATATCTTCCATAATTCTGCAAAATTCTTTTCCAAACTGATACATAAAATCAAGAAGCAGAAAATCTCGGTCAAGTTCGGTAAGGGGCAAAATTGGACCAAGGGGTGAAAATAAGGAGGTGTTTTGTGGAAAAAAGAAAAACCCCATAACTTCTAATTATAATACATAAAGACTGAGTTTAGAGTTATTATTACTTCTAAAATAAACGGTCAAGTGCGAGAATTACTCGCGCTCATAGGGTCCCGTACAATAAGTATATGAATTTAAGTATATGAAAATAAGGAGGATTTTTGTGGAAAAAAGAAAACCCCCATAACTTCCTAATTATAATACATAAAGACTGCGTTTAGAGTTATTATTACTTCTAAAATAAACGGTCAACTGCGAGAATTACTCGTGCTCATAGGGTCCCGTACAATAAGTATATGAATTTTGAATTGTATTATTAAAACAATCGTTTTTAAAGAAAAATGAGACTTCGTAAAAACTATACAACGTAGGGTTTGGTATAGCTCTATATATACTAGAAAAGTATGAATGGGTATGCCGTAAAAGTTCAAAGAGATATGAAGCCTAAATAATATCAAATATTGCTATTTTGTATAAATCTTATTTAAATCATATCCTAATATGCTCATGATGAATTTAATTCGGTACTGACAGGAAAAGTAGTGCTTATTTAAACTTCATTTTGCATTTAATAAAACTAAACTCAGCGTCGTAATAATCTTTTTTTTTTACAATGTATCTAAAACAAAAGCCTTGTTAAAAGTTTAAACTTCGCATTTTGCTAAGCTTCGAAAGGAGGAAATAGAGTAGCAACGCCGCTTTGGTCTGTGCAGCGTTTTTCCATACAGGTTTTTAGTCAACCTTTAAAGACACAGTAGGTGTATTGAGAGAGCCACTCAATGCAAACTAGTCGCGAATCCCATAGTATTTATGTGATTAATTCTCATTAAATGAATCTGTTTTTAACAATTTGACCTTTATTGCTTTTATACTGCTACTGGACATTGCATTACACAAATATATCCTTAAAATTTGTTATCTAGGCTTTAAAAGTGATGGAACATAGAGTACGCCATCCCTGTCATTATGTATGTCCAAACCGTCCGTGTCTTTAACGGTTTATATATCGGCTAATTACCGACGATTTGTTAAAGAAATTCATGATCAACAATGCTTTTATACTTCTGCTACGATAGGTACTTCTAGTGCTGCTCAACACTTTTGCTGAATGCCCGTAAATCGAAATTTGTGCATAACGGAAATATGCGATTTTCTCAAAAACCAAGTGACCCATGGCAATCGCTATAATTTTCCTGCAAGGTCTACTAACGTCTACTACCTCTAATTTTTTCAGAATTTTAGTTTCAGTAGATTCGGAATTAGATGGGGGGGGGGGGACATATTATTGCACTACATTTTCGACTATAACTTTGAAAATATAATACCGAAAATTAAAAGAAATGTACTTTTGACTTCAGCGTTACGTGAACTTTCACAGGATATCCCACACGATATACAAAGAAAAGATTTCTTTTTTCAATTAACTTAATTAGCTCCTATACATTTTCCTAAATATGTTTATGAATATTTATTAATCTGTAAATATGTGGGTCAATAGTCTTTATTATTTCTCCCAATTTGAACTTTCCACGTTCCATAGTTTATGAGTAAAGTGGCTGTGACAGACAGACACAGGAGTAATCTTATAATGGTTCCGATTTTACTTTTTAAGTACGGAACCCTAAAAAGGGCCAAAAATATATGTATGACAAATTTTTGATAAAATAAAAAATGTGCTTAAAGGGCGAAAAAATAGGGTTCAGGGAGAAAAAAATTCATAACTTCGTCAATTCTGAAAATATCAAATCCAATTAAATTTATCATACATTTCCTTAATATTATCTTCAACTTTTATACTGACATGTTTTTGACAGGACCAATTCGAACCGCAAAAAAAAAAAAAATTAACAACGAAAACAAAAAAAAAGGGGGGAGGGGGGGAGTGAAGAAAAAAAAAATCTATAATTTCGACAATTCATAAGATATTAAATCCGCAAGAATTTATTATATATCAGCTTAATATTATATACAACTTTTATATTGACAAGTTTTTGATAGGACATATTCTTACAGCAAAAACATATTAAAAATACATCGAGGTCGGAAAAAAAATGTCGTATTAAGAACGTACTCATATCCAAACTGCTTATTTTGTGACTGATTTTAAATTAATTTTTGCTTTCATTTTTTTTTTTTTTTTTTTTTTTTTTTTTTTTTTTTTTTTTTTTATAGAGGCAGAATATATTTTTAAACTTTTTGTCAAAGTGGGCATTTTGAACCAAATTTCTCGAAGCGATTGTGTTGGAAACGAAAAATATGGTCCTGCTGAGAAAATAATTCCTTATAAATCAAGTTCTAATCAATTGAACGGAAAATAAAAACATAGGATGCTCATAAATCTCTTAAAAAATCACGTCAGCAAGTTTCATGTTTTATCTATTAAAAATGAATCTGAAAATGTGTCATAAAATTTCGAGTTGTTGAGGATGGAAAAATATTTCTTGAATGCTGTCTTATCATGATTTTAACAAAACTAGCTCATATATAAAAATGAAATTAATAACTGGTTAAAAGCGGCCAGATAAAATTGTTAAAGTGGATCTATCTCTGATCCTGATTTAGTTTTTGTTGGTGAAATTACTACTTAACTTCGAAATCTTCCCGTGCCTGTTGGCCGACCTGGCAGGGTTTTTTGACATTTTCAATAGCATGTTTGGTTTTGAAAATGAAGTGTGTAGCATACATAATTTGTTTACGAGGCAACTTAAAAGAATTCCGTCACATTACGGTTGCAAGTTACGTCACACTACGAGCAAAAATGGTTTGCAGTGAATATTAATGATGTTAGAATATTTAAAAATCCCTGCCGGCTCGGGCCTACAGGCGGAGGTAGATTTCGAAGTTAAGTACTAAATTCACCAACAAAATATAAATCAAGATTAGAAATAAACCTAGTTCTTTCACAAAGAATGAGCTCTAGGAAGCTAAACATTTTGTAAAAATTCTAAAATACAGGTATACACACACGCATGTATATGGAATAGGTTTAAAAATGGCTAAAGCAAATTCAGAGAACCTCAAAGTGTTAAAATATGTTAATATTTCCATAGTCTGGCTTTTATCGTGTTTTAATACGTTTCTTCAAACTCACATGACGTTACATATTCACATGCTGGTGTCCATTATATTTCTAATATGACGCATATTTTGATTTTTTTTTTATTCGTCAAACTATTTATTTCATTTTGAGTTTTCAGGCGGAAATCTTGCTCTAGAAAACTTATGACGTAATATTAAATTTGTTTTCAATTCGTCAAACTTTTTATTTAATTAATTTTCTCGTGAAAATTTTGCAATAGGAAATCAATTGTTGTGGTGAGAATTTTATTGCTTTTTTTAATTGTTGGCAACTGCTATAACGCAAAATATTTATTTTTTTTCTGTCATTGTTGTGAAAGAGCTGGTTTTATCAGAATCATGTTAAGACGGTATTCAAAATTTTGAACCCTCCCCATTTCTATTCCCTAGGACCGATTTTGCCCATTTTCAATCCCCGCCGAGATATTAGCCATCTCAAAGTTGTTGGGGAGTTTGAAGACGATTCGTGCATAATTGCGACTTTTATCGTGTGGACAAAATTTAGTACATACATACATACATATATATATATATGTATATATATATATATATATATATATATATATAAACTTTTTAGGTGGGGGTGTTTTTGGGTTCCTGGGGTCGTATAATGAAAAGTTATGAAGGAATTTTTCAAAAGTCGCACCATGGTAACGACTGCAATAGGTAGTATTTCTTACGAAATCTACCTAAAAACTACTGAAACTGATATATGAGAACCCCGAAGCCAAGGGGTATAAGTGACAAAATTGAAAAAAAATGAACTAAGTGCACAGACGACCTGGAAATATGCTTTTTTTATTTTCAGTTAAAGAAATATATGTGATTTTCTAATTATATATTGTGTTTTAGAAATCAACCACTTTTGCCGAATGATGATCAATGTTGATTAACTAATTAACTATAAATTTAAAGAAAATTGCACTCTACTTTTTTCACATTTATTGAAATAAGAGTTCAAAGTCCACTGTGAAACAAGCAGCAGTTTCCTATTTCAATTCAATCAATTATTATTGATGTCAACTTCAACGTCAATTATCTTTGAACTCAATTTACTGCAAATCGAAATTTTGTTACTTGTACCTATTAGTTTCTGATGTCCTCATGTATCAATGAGTTGCTCTACAAGATGCTTACTACAGAATATGGCTACGTTCATTTACCGGAGCACTCAAAATAATTTGGTTACTGTTCTGTCTATAAACAATAAATCGCTTGAGGTGCGTTTTCCATTGTGGTACTTATTTTTAAATTTAATTTTTTTTTTTGTTATTACTTGGAGTTAATAAAAAAAATCTACTTCATGTACAAAGCTACACAGAAGATCTCGTAGATATTTCCATTTTTTGACAGAAATTGCTGAAAAGGAATTTTCAACTGTGCTATGCGTTTCCTAACTGAACTATAAGGGACATTCAAATGAAAAGGAGACTATGGTTATATTTAAAGCATATTTAATTGCTGAATAATTTAATTACATAACATTGTAATTACAGTTCATGTGTAACATTCCAACTAAATATAATTGTCATTGTCATTGATGCATTGATCGGCGCGTAGGAAGGGTTGTAGATGGTTTCACTGTAGAAACTCTGGTGTTGCTCATGGATCCAGTTTCCCACGATATCTTGCACTTTCTTGTCCAGTGGGAACCGTTGACCTTTCAGCGACATTTATAAGAGTACGGAAATATGTGTCACATGTGGAGATAGCCAAGTTGTATCGAGGATGTTTCAAGACTGCCCACAGAAATTTTACCAGCAGGTCGAGGGTCTTAATAGCCAGATGTAATCTAGCATTATCCTGCACTAACACTATTCCTTTAGCGAGCTTGGATTGTTTAATCCTCAGAAATTGAACATCAGCTCTTTGCGCTAATCTGGAGAAATCTATCATTCATTGAATCGCAAAAAACAATTTATGAAGAATGAGTAAACTGAGGTAAAGCCGTTCACTACACATGCGCAACTGTAAAAATGCCGCGCCATCTATCGGCAGACACATTAACCTAATGCGAGCAGAAACAACGGCTCTACAGCAAAAGTCTCTATTTCATTTCAGCGCTCCTAGTATACTATGTAGTATATGCACAAATCTGTAGATCATATATAAGACTGCACAAAAGTGTCTGGATGTTTTCCGATCTTATATGATAATTGCTTAAATTGGATTTTCAAATGCGTTATGTGTTTTTGGACTAATTATTCTTAATAATTTGGAAAGTGTTTCGTAATCTATGTTTGACACATGATTTTTCGTTCTTGTTTATATTTATCCTTTAGCGTTGAAGAATAACATTGGGATTCAAAATGTAGAGAAATATATTTCGTATGTGTTAAAACGAAAAAAAAAACGAGGTTGTTTTTCTTTCCCTTTTGAGATTTTATCGAAATTTGCAAGTAATTGTCTAATTAGAATTCATCTCTTTATTTCATAACGTATTTTATACCAAAGTAGTAGAAACATGCAGTAGAAACAGACTTATAACTGATGTGCATTTTTTAACTGAAGAATATGGTATTTCTAACTATTTTAAGCTTATTTGTATTTTTTGTTTTAAATTTTGACATACATTTAGAATATTGAAAAAAGTAAATCAGATTAAAGTTTTTTTTACGGGTAGTATGTGTTAAAATAGCTTAATTACAAAATTATATTTCTTTTCATATTATCACAATCTCTCTTGAATAAGATTTTTAAACGAAAATTGCAAAATGAAAAATAGACAATTCTTAATTCCGATTCACCTCTTTATTCCATTTTTTATGCGTATAATAGATTCAATTATATTCCTCACCCGCAAGGAATGTGAAACATCTCAATAAAACTCAAATTCACAGGAGAGACAAAAATAAATTTGATGATTTTGCTGTATCATGAAATTATAGCACTTATCTCTGCAAGCAGCTGTAAAAACGTGAATAAAAGTTTAAACCCTTAAGAATTAAGACTTAGATGAATTTGGAGGGTTGAATAATTTTACCTCTCTACGCAATCCATACAATCCATTTCCTTTCTGCGGTCAATAATATACATATAGCGTAAGAAAGTGATTTTACTGATAACTACACATATGAAACTTTTTCTGTAGCAAGACGCACCTTTGACGACATATTAGTGGAATAAATGCAAAATAAATTTCTGCAAGATGTGTAACCTTTCTTGCGGTTGAGCGATAGTTGCCCTCATTAAAAACGTATCAAGGATCTTTTTAAAGCAACAGCCTCATATATGTACAGGGTTGTCGGAAAATAACTGATAAATTTTAGTGTGCTACAGGGAACCTAAACAAGCATTTTTCGTCATTGAATGTATGTCCCAAAATTGCGCGTTTAAGCGCTGATGATGAAGAAAAATGTGCGAGTTACAATAAAAGACTGCGCATAAGCGCCAAAAGCTTACCCGCGTCATTTATGTGCCACGTTTTATGATAATAAATATTTATTTTCGATCCTCTCTAGCATTCTTTAAAATATTGCCAGATAGTTTTGGTTTATCCTGTATATATATATATATATGTTTGTGTGTGTGTGTGTAAAACCATTATAGAATATTACAATTCATCATCAATATCAAATAAATAAAATTTATAAATTGAGTATCAGTGCATGATATAAACATAGTAAATTTGGATCAACAATTATTAAATTAACTAGTCAATAATGAATTTTTTTTTAACTAGATTCGATTACTTATAAATGAAATTTTAAAAAATTAAAACAATTAAAATTTGCGAAAGGTCAATATTAACATGGTGAATGCATAAAAAGAATAAATAGATAAATATAGATATGTAGGAAATCATAAATATTTGAAATATTTTGTCAAGCTATTTTTTAGTGAAACATTTTAACCAATGAAAAAAAGACTAGAAAAATGAATCATTGACAGCACTAATAAATCCATTGTACGAAATGTCGGATCTCAAAATTGAAAATACATAAATTCAATAAGAAAAAAACACAAAATGAATGCAAAAAGGGAGAACTATAATGAATAATAACAGGACTTATGTTTCGTAACTCGTTTTTAAGGGCAATGTTACGATATCATAAGTGAAATATGGTTAATTTCTGAAGTAGAAATAATAAGCTCAAATGCATATTTCTACCATATATACCGGGTGTCCCAAAAATGACTGATGGATTTTAAAATTCAATAACTTGCAAACGGTGGCAGATATTAAAAAAATTCTTGCAGGAGTGTTATGTAACATATCAGGAATTTTTATGCTGTGATTCTCAGTTTTAGTCACAAATAACATCGATAGATGGCGCTGCAAGAAATAACCGCTAAATCTGGGCTCAATTTTTCGGCCTCTTCATTATTCCATGCGAAAAAAGGAGATTAAAATGCATTGAATGGATCCCGAAGTACCAAAAATCGGGTCTGAACTGAGCACCTATTGCTCTATTGTTTGATATATTGAGCACCTATTGTTTGAAATCGAACTAAAATCAAAAATCACTGTAAAAAAAAAGCTCTTAACATCATACATAACACTCCTGCAAGATTTTTTTAAATATCTGTCACCGTTTGCAAGTTATTGAATTTTAAAATCCATCAATTATTTTGGAAACACCCGGCATATATATAATTGTTATTTTGAAAAGTCGATTTTTTAAGGTTTAAAAGAAGCGTTCCTCCTTCAAAGAAGAAATAATTGTAAATTATTTATATTAAAATACTTCATCTCTTTAAGTTCTAACAAGTGTACCTGGTATAATTGCTCATTTTTTTTAATCTTTAACTTTTTTGCATTTTGAAAAATAAACTAACAATGCAAACAACATGTTAAAATTTCCTTCGTGAATGTTAAAACAGAAGAAAGCAATTCCGTGTGGATTTTTCTTTCGTTTTAAGTCTATTCTTTTGAACTGGATTTTAAGAAAAAAATAATGCAAAAAAAAGTCAGAACTTAATCATAATTTATCTCTTTGTCTTACTAATTCTTTATCTTAAAAAAGGATCCAATTAAGTTTATCCTTTAACTAACGTCATATCAAGAAAGAAATAAGGAAAGTTGATATAGAATAATATATGATTAAAGAATGGAAATGTGATTGTATTTTTCACAAAATCAGTATTTTTTAGAACATATGCCACGATATTATTAAAAGAATCCCATTGTCATTTTATAGGCTTTCATAGCTAAATATTTTGGAATAATATAACACGTTAATGATCAACATAACCCTAACACGAGGGAGCGCATTCTTATTTTAGGCTCAATGAAATATTGGTTTTTCCATGGTTCTCGAGGTGACCAATTTCAATGGGGTTTGGATCATTGAACTCAGTTTTCGATTCTCTTACAGTTTTTTGTTCCTCTTTCCCCCGCCAGCGACACATACATTTTCTTGTACAGTTTTTAGTTCCACCTTCCAACGTCAGGCGGCAAAATCATATTCCGGGCTCTATGGACCCCATGTCAACGTGGTTTGGAACATTCAACTTAGTTTTCTATACTCTTACAGTTTTGTATTCATTCTACCATCACCAGGGACGCTTTCTTATATATGCTTTATGGGTCCGATTTCAAAGGGGTTTGGCTCATTCAACATGGTTCTCGATTGCCTTACATTTTTTATTTCCACTTTTTCCCGCCAGGGAGCATATTCTTATTTCTTGTACAGTTTTAGTTCTACATAACACCGGAAGGGTAGCATTCTTATCTCGGGTTCTATTAGCCCGATTTTAACGGGGTTTAACTCATTCAACTTGGTTTTTGATTGTCTTATAGATTTTAGTTTCATCTTCCATTTCCAAGAGGGAATGTTATCTCGGGTTTTATGGATCGATTTATATGGATTGTTTAATTTAGCTTGGGTTTCTCTTCAAATTTTCCTGTGCGAGCTTAGCACGCCCGCTATCCATTGCCTTAGGCAGCGATATGCTAGTTAGGTTCTCTGGAAAGAGGTTTGTTGGAAACACACTGCGCAGCACGACCAGTCTACGCTACCGAAAGCAGCGGAAAACAATCCCTGAGGTTCAGTTTGAGAGATTCGTTTATTTATATGTTTATATATTAATCGATTTATTAATCATTGTTTTTTATTTGTATGGAAAAAAAATGATGGACCTAGGGAACGCCGGGCGAGCCGGCTAGTTATTAAATAAATTAACACTTGTAATGTTTTTTTGATAGGGAAAAACTATATTTCCAGAATAGCTGCGTTTGCTCTTGACAGTTAGAATTCTAGTGATATCAAAGCTGTTATCTGTTACCATAAACCATTATTCAATATAACTTAACGAAGACGGAGCTCTGCAGATCATGTTACACTTTCTGATAGCTATCCTCACTAGAGGTATCGGACAAATTGAACATTTGTAATTTTAGTTGCGTTACAAGCTGTTCAAATTGCTTTTGCAACCGAAACTTCGAATGTTGATGAGAAACATAATTATTCTATCAATTTTTGACATTTGAAGTCCACCGAAGTGGAGATCGCTTTGAGGCATATAGCTACAATCTCTGTCACCTCCTCGAATGATCCTTTATTTTATACACAGAAATAGTTACACAAATCAGACATAACAATTACGTCAATATGCAAGCACAGATAGCAAAAGGAAACTAACACACCAGAGAATTACAGTCGGGAGCTCCACAAAGAGTGTGCAACAGAGCCAACGAGAGTTGAACCCACAGACTTCCTACGCTCTTAAGCGATTAGCGGCATGGTGCCTTTACCACTCTGCCGCTGAGGCTCCTATACTATCAAAAATAATTTATTTTTATATAGAAAAATACTCTTGTATTTATCACTGTTGTCAAAATTTGCGGATTATTTGTTCAGAAGTTCCGAATTCATACCAGACTTTTCGAATAGCATTTTTAATTTATTGTATTCACTGAATATCTAGCATTATATAAAGAAAGAATAATTACTGAAAATTTCTTGTAGAAATTCGAAATTTCTGAAAAAATAATCTTTCAGATATGGCAACAATGATCTTTTTGTTATTTCAGTAAACTTCACATCGATTATGTATTATTTATGCACAATCTACGGTTACCGAATTATTTAATTTTATATATTTAATTTTATTAATATTTTTATATACCTCGGTATTAAATTTTCTCCTCACATACAAATACGAAAATGAAAAATAGTAAAGAGTAACTTTCTTCAATAAACTAAATTCAGCGGAACATCAACAAGAAAATCTGACAATATATATTTATTTCAAGATGGTATTTTTACAAAACCATAATATTGTTTAGAAATAAATCATTATTCTGTATCTTTATAAGAAAGATCCGATTAAAATTCTGTATAAGTTTATTTTATGCCATATTAGTGTCATCACTCATTGAAGAAAAGCTGCTTAAGCTATTTTCGTTACAAATAACATCTGTTTTATCTGAACTGAACATAAAAAAATAACGGACGATTCCAACGCTTGCAATGAATGAAATATGTAATGCCACTTGTCACATTCAGCTCTTCATCTCTTAGTTGATATTTGTCAAAATATTTTTACACATAAGGAAATTTACAACATATTTTCGGAATAGCTTTTCTTTTATGAAATTTTGGATACATATGTATATTAATTGTATACAATTTATAAAATGTTTTATAATTATATTCTTTAAGTTACGTTATTTGTCAGTAAATTTCAATAATTTCGATTCGGTTAAATAATTTTCTAACTGAACAACATCCACTCATGTGTGTTTGAAGTGAATTGATAGCTGTTTTACGAATGTATGAAAACGTGTTAAAAATGAAACGAAATTCGAGAAAAATGTTTAAATAAACATAAATTGAGAAAAAATAGATAACCAATAAGTGTTTGAATACAGAAATTAATACACAAATGATAAAAAGATAAAGAAAAATTGTAATATAAAAAATGTAATTACATGAATCATAATATAAATATGACACAGTTTAATAAAGTAAATCAAACATTCTTATAAGTAAATTGATATTCACTTTAAGAATTAAAAATGAAACGATAATCGGGAAAAATAAATGTATAAACCAGAAAACAGGAATTCTGCCTTTTCAGAATTTAGTTTCGTCCCGATGAAAAAAAAAAAAAAAAAAAAAAGATATATATGTTTGTAAATATAAAATAGTACAACATTTATTTCAGTTTTAAGACTTAAAACACACAATTTTGTTATATACAAAATGACGTCATCCGCATCCGCTGAAGAATTAGACATTTCAGCTCCAATCTTAAACAACATCTACAGAAAAGTATGCATAGGACGTCACTATCGCAGAAATATATGCACGCAAATCCAGAAAAAAAGCGATGTCGTCATTCCAGAACCTCGACAAAAAATCGGCTATCTAATGATTCGTATGCCTTCATTTGTTTAAAAAATTAATATAGATATTGAAAAATAGTTTATAATAGCTCCATGTTTTATCAGAAATCATTTTATATTTCTTTCCGAATTTAAATTAATTTTTTTTAGTTGTTACGGGAAAATGACAATAAAAATATATAATAATCTACTATTTTCCAACTATTTTTCCTTTATTTTCTACAGAAGTGGAGTACTTTGGTTCCCAATATTAATGAAATGGCGTTAAAAACTACGAAAAAATTAATATCTCAAAAAAAGTGAAATGCAGTTTTCAAACAAATTGCATTTAAAAGTATTTTTTCCCTATACGACGGTATAAAAATTTTAAATGTGCGGTGCTTAAAATTTTAAAAAATATCAGTAGATATTATTCGTATTTCACCGTAGAATTATACATCTGGTTTGTTTTACGGGTGGATTATACAACGGAACATTATTTTTTACAGACGGCACTTTAACTGCTGGCCAAAAGAAATAACATATCGGAGACTAATAAACATAAACTGAGAAAAAATAGATAACTTTTCAGTGTTTGACTACATAAATTAATACAGAAATGATAAGAAGATAAAGAAAGATTGTAATCTAAAGATATAATTACAGGAATCATAATATAAATATGACAGAGAATAAAAAGTAAATAAAACATTCTTATAAGTAAATTAATTGGTACTCGTTTTAAGTATTACATAGGTCGAAAAATCATGCGTGAAGCATAGACAATAAAAACTTTCCAACACAATCAAAATACTGCAACAAAACTTTACAATTTATTTGGATGAATGATGTCTAAACAAACAAGGGATGACAAAGGATGACCGCTCCGGGAACTCAGCTTTTGCTTTAGAGTATAAGTGCCATCACGGTAGGAAATGTCTAAACAATCAAATTAAAAAAATCAAAATACATTTGAAAATCCATTACTGCAAATACCACGAATAATACATACGAGGGGGTATCAATAAGTTTTTGCCCTCACATAGAAATAATTAAGCAAAGTTTATGAAATTGCTGCAGTGTATTAGTCTTTTTCTATATAGTCACCGTGCACAGTAACACTTTCCTGCAATTGTTATTTCAAAAAGAGGGGGGAGGATGTATTCGGGGAGGCGAGATAATAGACCCAAGGGGGGCATTTTTCTAACTTTTACCGACCCCCAAATGTGACACATTATTGGAACGGCCTGTGACCACTTATACATGTTATGCATCTCCTGAGCCCATCGCCCTAAATCCCCCCCAGGAGCATGAATGGTGTCCGCGAAATTTAGAAAAATGCACCCTCGGAGGTCAAATTGGGGGGGGGGGTCAGGATGAGCATAACATGAATGAGTGATCACAGGCCTTTCCAACAATGTGTCATAATTTGGGGTCGGTAAAAGTTAGAAAATTCAGTCCTGTGGGTCTACTATCGCGCCTCCTGGAATACATCCTCCCCTCTCTTTTTGAAATACCGCTTGCACAATTGTATTACTGTGCACGGTGACTATATAGAAAAAGACTAATACAATGCAGCAATTTCATAAATTTTACTCAATTATTTATATGTGAGGGGAGGGCAAAAACTTATTGATACCCCCTCGTAATATATCCGTTTTTTTTTGTGGAGCCCAGTATATGATCCATAAATTCATATATCCCTTTAGGCCCTATCCCACACAATTGTGTGGGTGATACTAAAGTAAAAAAAAAGACTTTTCCTGTTTTTGTGAGATTTAAAACCAAATCTGCACATTTATAGGAGTTAATTGGCTTCAGATGTTTTAATAAGACACAACTAGGGGTCACTAACTACAGTACAGGGTTAGATTTTCTGCTTTTAAAAAGACTATATCATCTAACAGCAATAGACAAAGAGTATGTACTGTCGTAATTTCTTTTAAATATGATATTTAGTGTTTGCTTAGATTTAGTTTTTCTTTCCATGTACTTTATTCATGATTTTAATTGATTTTGTCGTTGATAAATTAATTATGTTTTACAAAAGTTGAAAAACAAATGTCCCACACAATTGTGTGGGTCCATCATTTACCATTTCCAAAATAGTTACAATTCCTAATATATAATTTTTTTATTTTTAAGTCATTTTTTATCAATTTATTTTTTATTAATTACATTTTTAAAGCGGATTAATTTTAAATTAATTGGTTTGTACTATTCATAATTTCTATTTAAAATGGATAATATTAGATATATAATATGCATATGTAACGAACTTTATGTTTCTGTTCTGAGTTATAGATGCCATATATGATTTATATGTTTTATATGAGTTATATGCAAACAACAAGATATATTTTTAAGCTTGATAAATTCATTGCATTTTGTCGTTACAGCAAGTAAAACACCAGGAATGAATAATAAATTATGGAAAGTTCAGCAAATTCTCGACAGATTCCGTAGTGTCTGCTTGAATTTACCAGGAGATCAGGGAAATTTTTCCATATATGAGCAGACGATTTCTTTTTTTAGGACGTGCCTATTGAAGCAGTATGTAAGAAACAAACCACACTCTATGGTAACAGCATCATCTGGGATAGTTTTATATTTTGTAATACACAAGTGGGAGAGTACAGACCTGGTCCACAAGGATTTACGCTTAGGACCTGATGTAATCCTTACTCTGATTCAGACTTAGTTTTTTGTACTTCGATCGGTATTTCAACAAAATACTGCTGCTGGAAAAACTAAAAAAAAAAAAAAAAAAAAAAAAAGAAATTTGAAGGATCAGGCACAATCCAAACGGAGTGAGGGGCATACCATTTGTCAACAGCTCTTAAGAAGGGTGCGAGCATTGAGCACGTCTCAGAAAATGAAATTGTATTGGCCTGTCCCAAAACAAAAAGTGTTTCAAAAATTTTCATTGTGGATGATGGAAATTGTCGCAATAAACAACATTTTTTTTGTTTAAACTTTTATTTTTGGATATTTGCACAAATAAACCCAATCTACACAATTGTGTAGATTTAGTCCATAAACGTCTAAATTAAGGCCGAACCCACACAATTGTGTGTGTCCTCCTTTGGCATAACCTGACATCGGGTATTTGTTTTTAAATTTACAATCAAATTCGATCCTATCGATAAGGGGAAACCACCCAAACTTTCAATTTCTACCAAAAAAACTCCCGGTTTTAAAGGGATGAATGTTACATAGTATGTTAAATGTGAGCTTAATCAAACGCATGACACAGTTGAAATTTCCCATTCAGCAATTTTGTCAATAACCGGAAATGCACTTGAGATCTTTTGTGTCGCTCTGTATACTATCTATAGAATCTATACACACCAGGTAATATGCAAAATTAGTTAAATTTCAAAACGCGTATCAGAGCTGAAAACGCATTTCCAGCAATTATTCTTCAGAGTTTGCACTGTAGCCAAATATTTTAGTGTGTCCCTGTAAATGAACGATAAATTATATGCACACTAGATTCTAAAATAAGAGTTTTGTAAAAGACCTCAGAGATATATACAAATTTCTATCTATTTAAAATAGTGTAATATCATTAAAATACACCGCTAACAATGTTTCCCCTTTGGACGTAATGTAATGTAATTCTTTTTTGTCACTGTAAATAAATCGTTAATGCTACACACTTCATTTCCAATAACACACATGACACAGTAAACACAGTAAATAGTTAAACTTTTCCAGAGTAGTTAAAAAATGTTTATAAATTCTCTTTATCAGGCCGTCTGTCTGGTCGTACTCTATCTGTGTAAATATGGTCCAATTGCCATATAATTCATATATGTTACTCAGGTTTTACCATGCCATGTTCTGAATCGGAAATAAAGTGCGTTAAATTAGAAACAGATATATATAACTGAAATACACTATGAGGTACTTACTATGGAATAAAGTGTGCAAGAACATTTACCTGTTATTTAAAAGGACAAATAAATTGAATAAATAAAATAAAATAAATTGTTAATTTTGCAGTATCATACTGGCAGCTGGGGTGGCCAGTATAATGCTGTAAAATCAACAATTATACCATTACATAACAATAATAAACCGTAAAATAAACATTAATATACCGCTAATTAGTAATGTATAGTATAGTTCTGCATTTCCATTTATAAAACGGTATACTACTGTTTATTTACGGTTTATTACTGTCAATTTTACAGTATAATGCTATAAAATCAACAGTTACTTTTTACAGTGCTAAAAATTTCAGTTACTATACTGTCTATGAACAATAATGGCTGGAAATATATTTACAATTGTATGCAGTATGCGTTTTTAAATTAAATTAATTTTTATCATATTACTCGTTGCGTATAATTTCAATAGACCATAAACGGGATTTCACAAAAAAAATTGAGAAAATTTCCTCTTATTGGTGGAAACTGATGAAGAGAAATTTTCAACTGTGTTATGCGTTTCTTAACTTAGCCAAATTTTGGCAAACTATGTGTATACGCAAAACTATATATCATATGAGGGACTCACAATCATAGTAGATCAAGTCCATTTTGAAAAAAAAATGACATAGTCCATTTAGAAGGTGCAAAAAATCTGTTTTATCTAATCCACAGTGAACCAAGTCTGTAAACTGATGCAATATATTAGAAATTATGTGAAATCCGGCTTGGTTCACTGAAGGAAGATAAAACAGATTTTATGCACCTTCTAATTAGACTATATTATTATTTTTTTCAAATGGACTTGTCTACTATATTTGTGAGCCCCTCATATACAAGGTTATACAAAAGAATTTGCCCATTCTGTGCGACTTACAGATGGTAATTTCTGAAATCTACACTTTTATATTTTTTAATTAGACAATTTCTCCCCGGGATTGCAGTTATACTACAAAACAAAAGCTGAGATTTGAGGGGCCTTCGTTCCTTGTTTAATTAGACATAGGTAGGTCTTGTAGAGTTTTAGACCATGGTAGGCTTTGACTACTTAGCGGAATTTGTTTGATTAGTCTCTCCCCCCCCCCCCCCCCCGGGAATGCAGTTATACTCTAAAGCGAAAACCGAGTTTCCGGAGCAATCATTCCTTATCATCCCTTGTTTAATTAGACATTATCTTTCATCTTTTAAAACAATGAAGTTTGTTACACAATTCTGATTGTTATGGAATGTATTAAATATTCTATGTTTGGCGCATGCTTTTTCTTTCTTGATTAAATTTACTGATGCATTTGATTCTCATCTCTAAGCACACTGGCGCAAATATCAATTATGTGGTGTCGAAAATTATGAAATGTTGCTGGAGGAATGACATAGTACTTTTTCATTGAGCTAGTCCCAGAGGAAGAAGTCAAATGGTGTGAGATCTGATAAGCTTGGGGGCCGTTCAATATCATAAACAATGATTTTAGCACACATTTGTAAACAAAAACTCATAATTTATATACTGTATCTAAGTATCTAAGAGTAGAAAGAACATCACACGCAAAATATAGGGAAAATTGTGCAACAGCATAAATTTAATTTTAAACGAAACGTTAACCCCTTGGGGACGAGCGACCGGTATACTTGGCGCATAAGGTGCTTAGAATCAGTGAATATTCTCACCAGTGAATTCTTATTTAAAATTTTGCTTATTTAATCCGAACATCTTTCCGATTCAATTAAGCAAAAATTTCTGTTTTCAAAAACCGTTTATGAAAGAATATTCAAAATTTACGCAGACTAGTTTCGGTAGCGTTTAGCATACCAACATCAGTGCAAAGGATAATGGAATTTTGCTCAATTATATAGAGGAGAAGCGGATTCAACTGAGAAGTTCGTTAACCAATGGGGAAACAGGAAAATACGGGTACTAGCCAATAGGAGAATAATATAAGTAATGCCAGCAAAAATGTTTAAAATACTGGTAGTAATTAAGCAAAAGAGGATTTTATGATATATTTTCATTAATCCGATAGAGGGGGAATTGCGAATTCACTATTAACAATATTATACTATTAACAATAGTTAGTGAATTCGCTATTCCTCATTTATCGGATTGCTGGAAATATTTTATAAAATCCTCTTTTGCTTAATTACTACCAATATTTGACACATGTTTGGTGCAATTACCTATACTATTCTCCTATTGGCTGGTACCCGTATTTTCTTGTTTCACCATTGGTTAATGAACTTCTCATTTGAATCCGCTTCTCCTCTATAAAATTTGGCAAGTTTCCGTTATTCTTTGCACTGGGCACGGCACGGTAAAGGCTACTGAAACTGGTCTGCTCAAAGTTTGAATATTCTGGCGTTCTTAACGTCGCTTTTAAATTTATATCATTCTGCGGCCAGTAGTATCTTAATAATTAAAGTTACATAATTATGAAATAAAACAGAATTTAAAAAGATTAAATAATATTTTAAAGTTTAAAATTTAGGATAAAGTGTAAAAGTACTGAGAAATAACTTATTAATGTTCAACATGTTAAAATTCCACACGAAAAAAAAAAAAAAAAAAAAAAACTTAATGAAACATTTTATACCGGTAGACAAATAGATATATTACACATATAAATGTAGGTTTATTCTTTAAAAATGTAACATTTTCATAGAAAGGAGATCATAAAGTATTAATCTTTCCTTTTCGAACTTTTAGCTACGTCCATTCTATATTATTGATTCGTTTGAAAGCATTTTTCACCTTAAGGATATAGAGAAACAGAAACGTTCTAACGGTTTCAACTCCCATTTTTAGAAACATTTTCAGATGTTGTATTCTCTAACGGTTCCCATTTCTATTGTTAACAGTTCCTAAGTGTCTTTATTTCTATGTGTCTATCCTTTATTGATCAAAATTTTCACTTTATAAAAAGTAATTTTAAGCCTTATTGTTTTACAAGGGAAATTTACAAGAATTGTTATATTTTTATGTGTATTAAAAAGTTTTTATGTGAAAATACTTGCTATTAATACTATTATTCTGTATTGCTCTGTATTATTTTTGTTATTTAAATAAGACTTTCTTTTTATTTCGTTCGAGGATTTCTTCAGAAATTATTTAATGTGTGTTTTTTCAAAATAAATAAAAACATTTAATGTTTCTGCAACAATGACTTTTAAATCGTTTGTTAAAGGAATAATAAATATGTGTGACGAATTATTTAATTTTTTGAATCTATAATTTAATAAAAACAAAACAAAAAAATTTATTAAGTATTTTTAATATTTTAAATCGTCTAAAAATGTCGTTTAAATTATGCATTAAATTTTATATTTTTAGATAAAATTTAAAAGTATTAAGCAATAACACATTAAAGTTCATGAAGTTACAATTCCACAAGATAAATAAAATTTAATGAAACTTTTTAAACCGGTAAACAAATAGATATATTATAGATATAAATGTATGTTTATTCTTTAAAAATTTATTATTTTCAAAATGAATAACTTCGCAGAAAGAAGATCATAAAGTATTAATATTTCCTTTTCGAACATTTAACTACGTCCCTTCTATATTATTGATTCGTAGGAATGCAGTCTTCGCCTTAAGGATATTGTGAAACTGAAATGTTCTAACGCTTTCAAATCCCATTTAGAAAATTTTCAGATGTTGTATCCTCTGACGGTTCCCAGTTGGATTGTTAACAGATCCTGAGTGTCTTTATTCCTATGTTTCTATCCTTTATTGAGAAAAACTTTCACTTTATAAAAAGTAATTTTAAGCATTATTTATTTAGAAAGAAAATTTTCAAGAATTGTTATATTTTTATGTTGAGGAGACTAAGGAGGGTTGACCATAAGGGAAGCTTGACCCACACATCAGTTTTCATATTTAAAAGAATTTCAGAGTTTTATCAATAGGTGTCAACCAAAGCTACAAGAATGCTCAAACAACAATCTCTGTTTCATACAGATAATCGAAATAGGTGTGGAAAAAAATCATTTGTGAGGTGTTTTCAACGTAAACGTTGTGTTTTTTAGAAATATTTTTAAAGCTTTTTGCAGATAAAGTATATCATAGAAATTAAAGTAAATAGGTTTTAAGTAATGCAGAAATATCGAGCTTTCATTCGAAGCATAAAGATTATAAAGTAAATTAGGTTTAAAATAACAATGTGCTATTCTTTAGAAAAGGGCAATTTGGGGAGGCTTGACACAGTCAATGAGAGGGAGGGTTGACCAGATGTTCAAGTCTCCCTTAACACATTCACAACGGGGAACGAGAATTCTCGTTTTCATTCAAAAAACATCATTGACCATGGGTGTGGCTTCTACCTTACGGAAAATGCATTTATATAATGATGTCTTTATTTTTTTAGATTGTAAGACATTTTATAATAAATTCGTGCATTGAAAGATATTTATCGATATATAAACTTGGGAAACTTATCTCGAACACCGATTTACAAAAGACTCTCAGAATAGGGAGGATATTCTACTGTTTTAAAATTCAGATTTGATAAAAATTGCCCTTCGGCAATGTGTTAATTAAAGTGTTATGGGAATCTTTTTACTATACACTGTGCATAATTAAAGATTAATGGTTATATATAAAAATAAATGCAAATTTACTATGCCAAGTTACAGTAAAATGGGATGAAGGAAAAGAAAATGTTTAAAACTGATTAAAGAAAGATGTGAAAAATTGCTATGGTACCCACTGCACAAAAATTAACGAAATATAAATAGGAAAGTTGATAGGAACTTTTTTCTATTTAAATATTACTTACAATAGGCAAATAGAAACAGCGGAAAAGACTAAAAAGGACTAGAAAGTACGAAAGCAGCAGTCTTAACCGTTTCAGCGGCAGTGGTACGTTTATGAAACCACTTAATTTTAATTTCCAAATACCACAATGGCACCAGAATTTTGTTAAAATATTTTCCATTTAATATGTATGTGAAATATAGCCCTTTTTCTTATTTTCAATTAAATTTGTTCGCATATTCCGGTGTCAGTCACATATTTCAGCATTTTAGTACTGAAAGTACTTTGCCCCTGAAAAGGTTAAAAGATGTTAATGATAAGTTAAGCCCTCATACGGCTGCAAAAGAACATATCATTGATCGAAAAACTTTAGAAATGTATGTAGACAAATTTCAACATGATGAATAGAGTGAGATCAAATCTATGTGACAATTAGAGTTGTCAGGTCGGATGTCACAAAAAGTAGCACAAGGAGACGAAAAAAAAAAGCGGGACAGTTGTTACTAAATCCGTGCATTATAATGCATGAAACCCTATGAAAACGGAACTTGTCCCTAGCGGAATAATGTCTTAAATGTTAAAATTTCGTTTTCTTTTCTGTACAATTATACCTGCTTAGACAAAATACTGTTTATAACAAATTTATTTATCCTATGACATATGATTGCGCCTAAACAGGTTTGCTTAAGCGCCATATTTTCAAAAATAATTTTTATAATAATTAAAGCATGTAGCATAAAGTTAGTTTGCTTTCTTTAAATAGATTTTATTTCTCTTCACAAATATTTCAATATAAAACAAAGTGGGTCAAGCCTCCCATATAGCGAGTCAACCTCCCATATGTGGTGAGCCTTGTCCAGTTATTTTCTCAAAATTAAAATCAATCATTTTTCAAATTTCTTATATATTACACTTATATAGCAATTTTATTTTGATAACTTGCTGCATAACGAGTAAAATGATATACAAAACTTTATTCTACGTTCAACATTTAAAAAATAAAAAATCATTCTGTGAAAAGTGGGTCAACCCTCCCTAGTTTCCCCTACTATATTGAAAAGATCTTATTTGGAAATATACGTTGTTATTATAACAATGTTCGGTATTACCTATCGTATTATTACTTAAAGCTCCTTAATTTCGTTCTAGTATTTATTTAGAAGTTATTTGATGTGAGAAATGTTTTTCAAAGTAAATGTTTCACCAACAATGACTTTAGTCGTTTGTTAAAGAAATTACTTTGATTTTTTTAATCTATAATTAAAAAAAAAAATAAACGGTCAAGTGCAAGTATTACTCGCGCCCAGATGGTCCTGCACAATAAATATACGAATTATTAACTGTATTATTACAAAAATCGTTTCTAAAAGAATAATCATTAGTTATTAATTATTAATTAATAATTTATATTTTTTATTATTAATAATTATTAATTATTTCTATTCTAGATATTTCATTTAAATATTACGTACTCGTCTGTTTTTTAAAGAGCGCAAATTTAAAATGAACATGATAAGTATTTTAAAATAAATTCCTCTCGTATATATTGTTATTTTCTGAATACATCAATAAACATTTGTATTACGCACATAACTCAATTCTGTATAAATATTTTTACTAAAGATTATATTAAAAGATCACAAAAAATCAACCATTTATATTTCATACTTACAATTTTCTAGCTAAATTTAAATGTTATTACAAAAATATTTTCAAATAACAGTTTCAAGTGCGAAATATTTTCCTATCATTAAAAAAAGTTAATAACATGCAAAATATTTCCATTTACAAAAATTGTGCTGCAAGCCGTAAATTAATTATTCTATTATATTGTATTTTATTTTCACAGAGACTACTTTTTGTCGCTAATGAATATGAATACATTAGAATTAAAAAATAACAACCGAAATTAAGTTTTTATTCTTTTACCTCGGGCAAAAAATTCGCTAAAATGTTTACATTTAAATCCATTAAAGTTAGTAATGCTAATGGAAGTAAGATAAATAATTCAATATGTCAGTTAATAAATCTATATTAATAAAGGAAAGAATTTTTTGGGTATATTTGTGTGTGTTTGTTTGTTAGTTTAGCGATAGCTAGGAAAATTTATCGCACCAAGATGTCTGCAAATATGGTTACAGATAGAGGTAAATGCGAATGCATGCGCAGGAACGAGCTTCCAACGGATATTTTAAACAGAAATATCTCTTAAATTAAGGTGTCCCGGGGATCGAAAAAAAGAACTGCATTTTTCCTTTCGCGAATTTCTACGATGATTACATCAGCATCAAGAATATTTTTTTATGAGTTATCAAGTGTATCCTGCCTTGTACGTAAAAAAAGAAACTTTAAGTCCAAACGCATGAGAATAATGCCTGTATAGAGGATTCTCACTGCCTTTTAACCAACTTTAACGATTTGGCGAATAAGAAATAAAAAACAGTAGCCAAATGAAAAAAAAAAATTAGCAGAATAAATTTGGCGTGAAACACTGAAAAATCTATCTTTAATCCTTTATTATATCCTTTTTTTTAAATATGTTCTAAAATAACCTGTTTTTTTGTAATTGCTTGTTAAAATAGAAATTCGACAATCCGTTACAGATGCTATAAAAATAAGTATATTAAAAATAAGCACATTCTAAATGTCTCCTAAATGTGTAAGTGTTTCAGGCATTCTTTTAGCAGTGTAAATAAAAATTCAAAACAGCTATCTTTGATTTACCATTGTGAAAATATACACTAAAAATTGTTATAAGATTTCGACGCTAAGAGATACAAAAAATCTAACTGGTCAATAATACTTTGCATACAGTTTATAAATAGTATGGTAAATAGTTAATTTCAACAAAACCACATTACAGCAAAAACTTTCTCTATTTGGCTCTTGATGCGAGTAATTTTGGTTGTATTTATACCGGCGCGACCCGCCGCTGGCACATAGACAGCTTAACATACAATAGAGAAATTCATATCACATAAACCTTTCTGTGTGTTTGTCTGTTGCTAAATTCAATTGGTGTTGAGTTAGCATCTCTATAAATAGATAGTAGAGCAATGTAAATGGCACGGTGCGATTGAATATTTAAATCGCCATCAGTCGTTCAGCAACGCGGATAAGAATCTCAACTGTAATGGCACATACACACAAAAAAGCAGAAATTGAGCACTGTCTGCGAGTCTGATTGTTCGTTTACTCTCCAAATGAAGCATTTTGTCTCGATTTGGCGTAATGGAGAACGGCAGCGAGATTTTTGCCTGTAAAGATAGTTTATTTTAAATTATACCAAAATCTGGCTTAATATCATACAAACTTCTTAAATATTTACCTGTTCGCAATACTTCAATTTCCTTTCTTTAACCATGACCTTGTGTGAATGTAATACGTTTCCCTTTATACTTGGTGACACTCCGTGGTGTTCAAGTGTACTTTCGACTCATCTCAACTTATTTCATGTTAAAAGTTTCTGAAGCTCTCACTGCAGTTCTCCATTCATATAATTGATCAAGAGTCTGTAGTAGGAAGCTGTCTTGTCTAGACATTTAAACATTTTAACATCATATATATCCTGAATGACGACTGCAGAAGCAATTTGAAACGTCAATATCAAGCTTTATCGTTAATTATTTTTGTTTTGGTTCATACAAAAGTTCTTGTTTATGTGTACCTTTATGCAAGATTCTGTATTTTTACGTATAAATCCATTTATCTCAGAACGGAATTTTTCATAATTTTACATGATTTCTCTTTTTCATCTAAACTTTCTTGTATGATATCTATATGAAATTTTGTGCAGAAGTTTTATTTAGTTTTGATAAAATGTCCGCAGGTTTTTACGGTTCCGTACTTAAAAAGTAAAAACCGAACCATTATAAGATCACTCCTGTGTCTGTCTGTCCATCAGTTACAGCCATTTTACTCGTAAACTATGGAACGTGGAGAGTTCAAATTGGGGGAAGTAATAAAGACTATTGAACCACATATTTGCAGATTATTAAGCATTCACAAATATATTTAGGAAAAACGTAGAGCGGCTAATTAAGTTACTTGAAAAAATCTTTTCTTTGTATATCGTGTGCAAGGTTTCGTAATGCTGAATTCCAAAATACATATATTTTAATTTTAGGCATAGATTATAAGAGATATCATTGAAAATGTTGTTTAAAAATATGTCCGCCAGCATCTATTTCTCAAACTACTCAAACTAAAATTATGAAAAAAATTAGATGTAGTATAGTCATTAATTTAAATCTTGCTGGAAAATTATAGCGATTACCTTAGGTCGGATAGTTTTTGAGAAAAGCGCATTTTTCCTTTACACACAAATTACGATTTACAGGCATTCAGCAAAGGTGTTGAGGAGCGTTAGATGTACCTATCGTAACAGAAGTATAAAAGCATTGTTGATACCGAGTTTCAAAAAAATCGTCGGTAATTAACCTATATATTAATCTTTAAAGAGACGGACGGTTTGAACATACATAATGACAAGCGCGGCGTACTCTATCTACAATTGAATTGTAAAGCCGAGATAACAAATTTTAATGGTATATTTGTGTAATGCAATTCCCAGTTACAGAATAAAGCAATATGTCAAATTGTTAAAAATAGACTAATTTAATTAGAATTAATCACATACATACTATGGGATTGGCGACCAGTTTGCATTGCGTGGATCTCTCAATACGCCTCCCGTGACTTTAAAAGTTAATTAAAGCGTAACTAAAAAAAAACGCAGTACGAACCACAGCGGTGTTGGAACTTTGCAACCTCCTTTCGAAGCGCGCTTATCACAATGTCAAATTTAAACTTTGAACAAGGGTTTTGTTTTAGTCACACTGTAAAAATAAAACATTATTACTACGTTAAATTTAGTTTTATGAAATGCCAAATGAAGTTTAAATATTCACCTCTTTTATTGTCTGTAACGAAATAAGTTCATCCTAAACAGATTAGGGTAAGATTAAAAAAGAGTTATACAGAATAGCATATATTTTGTCTTCATATCTCTTTGAACATTTATGGTATACCCATTCATACTTTTCTAGTATATACAGCTATAACCAACCCTACGTTGTATAGATTTTTACAAAGTCTTATTAGTTATATTTAGTAAAACAGTTCATAATTCATACATTTATTGTACGGAATCCTCTGAGCGTGAGTAATACTCGCACTTGATGGTTAATTTAATTTCGTGTGAATAGTTTAAAAATAGAATCCTCGAATAATAAGAATAATAATAATAAAAACATTCTCATAAATTCTGATTTTTTGACTGGGAAATTTACTACAAATTTAATATTTTAATAAATCCTGAAGACAAATTAATAGAAAATTTGTTTTTCACATATTTGTGAAAATAGTAATTTCATCGGGCAAATAGCTCGTAAGTTAGGAATAACGTTAAATATGTTTAAAAATAATTAACTTTTATTTATTTCAGAGTTTAAACAAACTTTTTATCTCAAAAGTAATCACTATAGAAAGAGACATTCAAGGAATAGAATTCATTAAAAGTGCATATAGATAAATAAAAATAAATATTTTACAGCCGTACGGCCTTAAGACACAAATTCTGAGTATTGATGTGACGACAATTACTTGAAAATATGTTGTTGGAAGATCTCCACTAAAACAATCGGGCCTTGTTCAACTGCGGTTCTGATTTAAGGGGTCTCAAGACTCTTAAAATGGAAAAAAAATGAAAAAAGTCCATTCTCAACATTTAATATCTTAAAATGTATACGATATTAAAACACAATTTTTATTGAGATAAAAGATATGAGTATTTTCCCTCATTTCATGCATTTAAAAAATTGCAAGATGCAGAATTATCATTTACAGGGGGCTCCAAACTGTCAGACATTTGAAGAGCAGAAAATTGGTATGACAGCTTACGCGTATGATTAGAGGATAAAGTTTGCAACTAGAATAACAATTTTGGTGCCTACTCAAACTTCAGATTATAATAATTACCCTTAACATAAATAAATCTGTATTTAAAGCATTTTTACATTTTTAAAGTTATTCAAAATTGTATTTATTTAATACAAAATTTTGAAAAATTTGACAGTATAATCCCCTAAATACTTTTTTTTTTTTACAATAAAAAATAAATTTTAAGCTCGGTTTATACAGACTAACATACAACATATGGTTTGAAAATTTCGTGAAATAATATTCAGGGGTTTTTGTGATATTTTGCGCGTTGCCTCAAAAACGTCATTTGGAGAAAAATGACTTCAAAGTTTCGGAAACGCCGCTTTAGCTATTGAGCGGTTATAATTCTAAAAGACATAACTTCTGTTCTAATTAGAATGTGAAGGAAATAATAATTGAAGGAAACGTCGCTTCAGCTATTCAGCGGTTATAATTCTAAAGGATTTAACTTCTGTTCTAATGGGAATTTGAAGTAAATAATTCTATCAAAATATTCAAAAAATGACAGGAGTTTAACATCTAAAACTATTAAAATTTCGTAAATTTTGAAGTTTTAAGATTCCTGAGACCACTTAAGATTTTGTAATTACTTTTTGTTGTTCTTGTAATTAATTTATGTTGAATGGAACAATTAGCGTATTTCCCAGATCCAAGAAATTAACTTGCGATTATGACCCATACATAAAACTAATCCGAATTCAATCTTTTCCCCCGATATAGAAAAATAAAGTTTATTGGAAGTTTGTTCAACGATCTAATGATTAACATGTATATTGTAAGCTGACCTTTTTTGTACAAATTATATCAAAAACAAAATGAAGAAAATTTGCACAAAGGACTCCCGCTGCGAAATTGCAGTGACATATTTTAACACTATGCAGGCCGCTGACGCATTTTGGCGTCATTTATGAAACTACGTTAAGAAATTCTAAATTCTTCCCAGAAATTCTGAATAGTTATATTTGAATATATTATGTGAACTTTTGAAAGTTCACTGTCTTACTTAAAAGGCGACTATAATAATGAAAAAGATGTTACAAGTTAAAAATATGCATTTTATTTAAAACGTCTTAGTACTTCCATGCTTTCCAAGCTCATTATCAAAGAATATTTTAATAACTAAATGTTGTTTACTTATATGAATACGTCACTTTGTTTTGAAAATGAGAGAGACAATAATTATTAGAGTTGAAATGTAGAAGTAGCAATCTCTTGGATCAAATTTAATTAGAGAAAATATATACTATTAATAACTGCAGTTCCATTTATTTTATGACATCACTCTGTTCTCATATGTCACTTTTCATCGGTAGAAGAAATATTTAACTGCCGTACCTTAAATTTTAATACGTTACTTGTCTCAAGTTTTCAAGATATATTTTCAGGATACCGAAACATAAAACAGGAATATTGTACGATACGGAGTCTTTAAATACTTGATTGGTTTTTACACAGTGAAAAGTGAAGTATGAGGACAGACGATGTCATAAAATAAATGGAACTGCAGTTATTAATAGTATGTATTTACTCTAATTAAATTTATTCCCAAAAACTGCTACTTCTACTTTCAACTATAGGTGTAGATTCACGGTTGCTAGTCGCCACGTGGCGACTAAATTCTTTTATTTTGCGTCTAAGTTGCCATCCGTTGGCGAATTTCGTGTTTTTTCTCGCGGTCATTTGACGAAAATCGCGTGTTTTTTCGCGATCCGCTGGCTAAAAACGCACGTTTTTTCGCAATTCTCGACAAAAATCGAGTGTTTTTTCGCGATTCTCTAACCAAAATCGCGTTTTTTTCGCGATCTTTTGACGAAAATAGCCCTTTTCGATTCTTTAGCTAAATTCTGGTTTTTATAGCGATCCGCTTTTGAAATTCGCGTTCTTTTTGTGACGCTTTGGCGAAAATCACGCTTTTTCGCGATTCTTTGGCAAAATTTGCGACTTTGTTTGCGATCCTTTGTAAATATTCGTGTTTCTTCTGCAATTTTTTGACGAAATTCGCGCTTTTCCTCCGACCCTTTGAAAAAATTACCTTTTTTTTTCTGCGATCCTTTGATGAAATTTGCGGGTCTTTACGAGATTCTTTGAGGGAATCTTTATTTTTCGGCCGATCTTTCTTCGAAGTTGGCGATTTTTCTGCCAATGTTGGCGAAATTTTTCCAGCGATTCTTTGACAGAATTGGCGTTTTTGGGGAGATTCTTTCACGAAATTCCCGTTTTCCCCTGATCCTCTGACAAAATGGTCGATTTTTATGAGAAAATAGGCGAAATTCGCGTTTTTTGCGTGTTTTTTTTGGCGATCCTTTGACAATATGTGCGCTCTTTTCTGCTGACGATAGACACAATTCGCTTTTTCGGAGACCATTTGTATAAATTTTCGATATTTTTTATGTCCAAACTTTCGGAACCGAATGCCTTAAATTTTCGGTGTTGGTGTTGGTGCTATTTATGACGGCCAATTATCAACACGAGGGATATAGGCCTTATAAGGGGGGGTGCCCCCCGTAGGGTCTTTCAAAGGAAATCAAAACCGTAGTTACGCATGGTAATCCAAGGTTCGAAGAAATCCACGAAAACTCCGAACGATTAGGACGGCGGGCGCGATTTGATTCGAACATCAGCACCTCCCCAGCACATTTACAATCTTCAAGAGCAGGACCTCTCGGCCACTGGTGGGGCCCTTCAATTTTCGGAAAATTCGGAACAAAATCACCCCTGTAATAATCTGAGATAAGATTTTTTTAAAGATAATTTTTCTTGTGTGATCTTGCAAAACAAATATTTGAATTGTATTTTGATTTTTATAGTGCAAAATAATCTCGCACATTCACAATGTTTTTTTTTTTTTATATGTACTCTTATATTACATAATGGAAATAAGAAATATTGTTTTCTTAATATTCACCACTGCCATGATTGCTTAGCTTATTCTTATAGATATATTTTTTACCTATAACTTGCCCAATTTTATCTCCTGACTATACATAGCTTAAGATTTATTTTACACTTAATATATATCCAAATTTAAAAAGATTGTGTGATTAAATGAAATATACACGTTTGATGCAATTAGTCTGTCTTTCTTTTGCACATATATGGATTATTTTTCACTTTGAATTCCTGAATTTTTTGCCCATACATACGCTATTGCTTCTGCGATTCTTTCATAATGTGGCGACTGGATTATTTGGGTTTAGGAGCCACTGGTTCCTTAAAAATTTTGGGAATCTGCACCTATACTTTCAACTCTAATAAATATTGGCTCTCTCATTTTGAAAACAAAGTGATGTATTCGTATAAATACACAAAATTTATTTATAAAATTATCTCTGATGATGAGCTTGGAAAGCTTGAAAGTACTAAGAAGTTTTTAAATAAAATGTATATTTTTAACTTGTAACATAATTTCATTATTTTAGTCGCCTTTTATGCAAAACATTGATTTTTTAAAGTTCACATTATATATTTTATATTTGAATCAAGATGAGAAATTGCGTTTCGTCTAATGATTTTATATTAGTTATTTTCGGTTACTGTAATAATACATAGTTCGTGAATATTAGTATAAAAAGTTTTCTTGAATAAATATGAAATTCCTAAATAAAATAAAAAATAAAAAACCCGCAAGATTTGGGAATACTTTTTGCGGCATGTATAGTGTTAAAAATGTGAGTATTCGTTATTCGTTTCAATGTAGGCCGTCCAATCATTATGACATCTTCAACAAAAAATTCCAAATGTGTACACTACATTAAAACTGGTCATTTTGTTTGTAAAAGAGATAAGCAAAACAGATGACAGCAGAAAGTCTGTAATGCTAAACCTCACACATATTGTGAAAAATGCAATCGAACATTATACATGCATTGCTTACCTATATTTCATGTCAAATAGGTATGTTTATTATGAATATCTTAGATTTTAATTACTTTAATTCTCAAGATTACATTACCTGCAGAAATATATGCAGTGTTTGTTATTATTATTATCCGGTTCTGGTATTTTATTATTCTATATACTTGAATATTTCAACGTAATGTATTTTTTTTTAAACGTAACGCCTTGCGTATTTAACCCTTTAACTGCCCCGGACGTATATGCAGTGAAACCTCTCTTAAAGACCACCTCTATAAGGAGACCACCTCTGATAAAGATCGTTTTTTTATGATCTATAATTTTTTAATTTTTTAGCTATAGGCTCAATGTTAATTTTCCTTCATTAAAAGACCACTATTTCCCTTCTTCCTCCTTGAAAGACCACTTTTCAACTTTTCAGTCGAAGAGTAGGATTACTTTTCTTTGCATGGAGAAATCTCGAAATTCCACTTCTCTCGGGAAAATACGCTCAGCTAAGTCTATTTCCTTAGAACAACGAATAAAGGTCCTCTTTTCTACCTCTAGGAGGAAAAAGCTCGTTCTCGTGCATTACCGAGTGTTATGTCACTATGGTTACGGAGGGATAGTTGGTTTTGTTGAGAGAAGGGCTATTGTCCCTTTTCTGGAATTGGCCGAGTAAAAGACTCTTGTAAAGCCCAAGAGTCGTTTTCAAGAGGGAAAGTGAAGGAGGAGCGTCCAGATTCCAGTTAACCCACAGTACAGTTAAGTTCTGTTGCTTTTTTTTGAAAAAATTGCCCCTTGTTTTTATCACCTCAGTTTTGTTTAACAGTGGATGTTATAAAACAGTGCATATTCGCATTGTAGTGCATAGTGTGTTTTTCTTGCTGTGTGCTTAGTACACCGATTTAGATGATGCCTAAGAGAACTATGTTAACTTTAGAAGACAGAGTGAAAGTTTTAAGAACACAGGATCATCAGAGAGGAAATTGGTAACATGGTGTAAGAATTTTTTTTGGGGGGGGGGCGGGGGCAGGACTCATACGAACTTCAATTCTAGTGCCAAAACGAAGTTCTTTAGAAATTTTGTGAATGGCCATCAGTTATTGTATTTTACTCAATTTTTGGTCTGCTTTATCTGTACTGTAGTTACCATAGGTCCTATATTCTCTTTCTAAAAGAAATAAATAACAAAAGTATTGATTGCAAATTTTGAAAATTATGTAAAACAAAATGTATAATAGTAATTTGTTTTAATAGTTTCAGAATTAAAATCGTTCTATAAAATTTTCGCTAGAAGATATAAATCCGTAGGCTAATTAAAATTAAAATTATAATAAAAAAACTGCAAATGCCCAATGATATATTATAGTTGTTCAAATATTACTTTGAAAATATTGATTTGAATGGTAATTATTATTGTTTGATCGGGATAGTAATAAAATTGTTTACTTGCTTAACAATTACAAGACTTAATTTTTTGTCAAATATTAAATAAAATTATTACTATTATTATTATTATTATTGCTGCTGTTCTTCTTCTTCTTAATATTATTGTTGTTGTTGTTGTAGTTGTTATTTCAATATACTTTTAAAAAGTTTAAAATTTTAAAATAACATATTTTCCCAAACAAATCTCATTCATGCACATACAGCTTTAAGTATATCTAAAACTGTTAATTATTTTATCTCAATTAATTTTACAATACTTGCATAAGAAATTTTCAATTGATTTTATATTAAAAACATAAATGCTCTATATCTCTTTATGTTCACTTTCTAAAAGAAAAAATTCTGTCTTTTAATGGACAAAATTCTTTTGTATTTGCTTCCTTTGAAATAGTTGAGATTTCCTTTGTTTCCAAAGTCACGTTTTACGATGTCATGTGTTCTCATTAAAACATTTCTTTAGTCGTCAGAAAATCTTATTTATTCCGAAATGGTGAAATTAGATATTGGATTGGTTCAAATTGCAGACGTTTAATAATAAAGAAATTTCTTACTGTGTATTTATTGTTAATAAGTATATTTTATTACTTTTTTGCTTTACGAATATTAGTTTTTATAGATGAAACACTTGCTTTATCATCCAATTAGTATGCAAATTATAAAATATGTATAAAATATCTTTAGAATGCTTAATCAATAAAGTAGTCAACTATATATACGTATATCTATATCTAACTAGACTAATATTATAAAGAAGTAGAAATTGTTTATTTGTAGGAGGTAAGCTCTGGAACTACCGAACCGATTCCAAAAATAATGGTATTAAAATGATAGTGTTAGTCAAATTTAGAACATAGGCTATATCTTATGTACGTAACACTGCTCAAAAGGGGGTGCAGGAGCAAAAAACGTTCTAAAAATGCGATTTTTGTGTTACTAAAGGGCCTAGAAATATGAAATTTAGAATGGTAGTTATAAGGTACTAATGATCTCTAAAAACATTTCTTTAAAAAATTGAAATAAAAAAGGGATGAAAATGCGCGAAAAGCGTTCTAAAAAACGTTCTAAATGGCGATTTTTACGCAATTTCAGGAAGTATCAAACCGATTTCTTAAATAATGGTGTCAAAATGATTGTGACAACCCTTGCTCCAATATAGGCTACATTTTATGTCGGTGCCACTACACCTAAAGGAAGTGCAGGAGCAAAAAAAGTTTGAAATTGCGATTTTTGTATTACTGAAGGGCCCAGATACATGGAACTTGGAATGGTAGTTACTTATAAGATATATAATATCTCTAAGAACATTTCTTAAAAAATTCGAAATTTAAAAGTGGTGAAAATGCGCGAAAAGAGTTCTAAAAAACGTTCTAAATGGTGATTTCTACGGCAATCTCAGAAATTACCCAAAACCTATTTTTTTAAAAATGGTTGGAAATTGATGATGACAGCCCTTGCTCCAACAGGCTCTATTTCATGTCGGTGTCACTACCAACTAGGGATTGCAGAAGCAAAAACCGTTCTAAATTGCGATTTTTGTGTTACCGAAGGGCCTAGAATCCTGAAATTAGTCAGGGCAGTTATTTATAAGATACAAGTGATCTCTAAGAATACTTCCTAAAAAATCGAAAATTAAAATGGGTGAAAATGAGCGAAAGGCGTTCTAAAAAATTTTCTAATTTGCGATTTCTATGCAATCTCAGGAAGTATCGAACCGATTAAAAAAATATTGGGGTGAAAACTATAGTGACAACGCCTCTAACATAGGCTGTATTTCATGTCGGTGCCACTACCGTAAAGGGGGTGAAGGAGCAAAAAATGATCTAAATTGCTTTTTTTTCTTTTCTTTTTTCTTTTTTTTTTTTTTTTTTTTTTTTTTTTTTTTTGTAATACTGCAGCGGCTAGCAACTTCAAACTAGGCATGGTAGTTACTTATAAGATATAAATGATTTTTAAGAACATTTCCTAAATAATTCGAAATTTAAAGGGGTGACGAAAAACGTTCTAAAAAACGTTCTAAATTGCAATTTCTAAGCAATTTCAGAAAGTACTCAACAGATTTTAAAAGTAATGGTTGGAAATTGATGACGACAGCCCTTGTTCCAATGCAGGATCTATTTCATATCGGCATCACTACCACCTGGCGTTTGCATTTTAAAAACACATTCTAAATTGTGATTTTTGCGAAGCGAAGGGGCTAGCAACTTGAAATATGGCATGGTAATTATTTATGAGATGTAAATACTCTCTGAGAAAAGTTCCTTAGAAATTTAAAAGGAGTGAAAATAAGCGAAAAGCGTTCTAAAAGCGTTCTAAATAGCGATTTCTACGCAATCTCTGGAAATATAAACCGATTTCAGAAGTAGTGTGTCAAATTGATGGATACAGTCCCCGCTCCAACATAGCCTATATCTTACGTTGTTGTTACTGCCACCTGAGCGTTACAGGAGCAAAAAAGTTCTAAATTGCGTTTTTTTGTAACTGAGATGGTCTAACATTTTAAATTTGGAATGGTAATTACTTCAAAGATGCCAATGCTTTCTAAGAATTGTCTAAAGAAAATTCCAAATTTAAAAGGTTAAATTGAGCGAAAAGCGTTCTAAATTACGATTTTATGCAATCGTATAAAATACGAATCCGATTTCAAACATAATGGTTGCAAATTGATGGTGATAGAACCTGTTCAAACATAAGCTATATTTTATGTCGCGGGTTCCAGGAGCAAAAAAATTTCTAAATTGCGATTTCTGCGGTACTGAAGAGGCTGGAAACTTTAAATATACCACGGTAGTTACTTATAAAATATAAATTTCCTCTAAGAACAGTCGAAATTAAATTCGAAATTAAACAGGGGTGAAGCGAAGGGAAGGAGCGAAAAGCATTCTAAAAGAGTCATAAATTACGATTTCTATGGAATCTTAGGAAATAATAAACCGCTTACATAAGTTATTGGTTGCGAATCAAGAGTGATAGCCCCTGATACTATACGGGCTACATTTTGTGCCGGTATCAGTACCACCTGGTTGGCAGGAACAACAAGAAAGCCTTTAAAAACATCTAAATTCCGTTTTCTATAGAATATTAGGAAATACCAACCGATTAGGGGAGAGTAGCCATATTTGGACCACCGCTTTAATTGGACCGTTGCCATTCTACCGTTAATTACAGGAAGAGACTCCATCTACCGCTGAAATCCTACTCATCAGAATGACGTCACTCATGATTAGAAGAAGCAGCCGCCTACCACGTGCTGTTTTCAGACAATTAAAAAAAACCAAAAGTTAGCTGTTTTGATCTATTTTTTTCCTACTAAACGTAAGTGAATATTTTAAAACTAAGGTAAGTTGTTATGTTTTGATATACATATATGAATTCATCTGTTTATTGCGCATGTTTTTCACGCGGATTTGTTTAATTTTGTTTTGGTTCTTAGTCTTGAAATTAACTGTTTTTAAAAATGGCACAGTTGCCGTAATTGGGCCAATTTAAGTTGCTTAAATTGGACCAGATATGCGATCATAAACTTGAAAAGTAAGTAATGAATTTCGAGGACGGTACGCTTTGTATACTATTTTTTTATATTTTATAAAGGATTACTATCTCCATGCAAGTTTTTTTTGTATATCTGGATTAATTTCTTTATACAGTTTAGGCCTATATAAACATAGAAATATTTTTACAAATCTATGCAATAAATTTTGCTTGCAATGTCTTTTATCTTGTATGCAATTGTATTTTTTTAATTCTTTATTCCTACGGCATATTTGATTTAAAGAGTTGAATTCAAACATTTTCCTCCTGCAGAATATTTGTGATGGAAGACGTTTTGCAGTTCTGGAAGGTGGAATTTTACTTTTTTGCCATTAAAACGCATAAAATCTCAAACCTTGATGAAAATGTTGAAAAAGACATAGACAAACTGTCTGGAAGAAAAACACCCGTGACAGCAAAAGCTGTTAAAGATATAGGAAAGAAAAAGCAGAGAGTAAGTTGTGAAGAATTTCACCTGAATCAAGGCTGCATCAACAAATCCTCACCAAATGCAAAGAAATCATTACAAAAATTATTTCCATTGCTAAATTTAGTTTAATCAAAGTACAGAGGGAGCTAAAAAACTGTTGTGTTAACATCATTGCCATATAAACTAAACCTTGAAATGAAAAAAAGAGAAAAAAAGACAAAAAGGATGCTTTCACAGCACAAAAGCAATTGGAACATCGAGTTTTAGAAAATAGGCGTAATGCAATTAGCAAGAAAATGATGGAAGAGAAGAACTGCAAACATAATGTAGAGAAAACTTCTGTTGACAAAAACAAATCTGATAATTCATAACCTAAAAAGAAAAAATTAGACAGTGATGATTGGTTTTGGCTAATTTGTAAGAAAAATAAAATAGTAGAAATGGTTCTGTGTTCAGAATGCCATTTACGGTTCCATGTTGTGTGCGATGGAAAACAAAAACAAATAAACAAAATTCATGTATAAGCTTTGCTTCACTCCTTATATGATATTCAAGTAACTGACAATTAGTTCCATAATTTCTATTCTTAATTACTGATAACTTTGATTTATATTTTGAATACATTTTGATTTAAAACAATTACTCTTATTTTTCAGATATTTGATTTCATTATATTTGATTGCTGTTATTTTGCTTGATTGTTTCATTAATTGCAAAGTTTGCTTTTAATAAAATTAGTTATATTCCCTAGTCATTAAAACAACCTGATATTATTTGGTCCAATTTAGGAGACTGGGGATCCAAATTAGGCAACCAGTTGCTGAATTTGGACCACTTTTGACAATTTTTTCAAATTAAAATAAAATTTAATATTTTCAAAATGAAATTGATCTAAATATTTATTTAGTTAGTAGATGAATAAATTGACCCTGTATAATGATATTTTGTAGATATTCCAAAAATTAAGTTAGTTACACCTGAAAATAAGTGAAGTGTTTCGAATTCGGCTACTCTCCCCTACAAAGTTAATGTTGGCAAATTAATGGTGACAGTCTATGTTTCAACATTTTTCGATACATTCTATTTCAACTCTGTTTCGGCATTTTATGTTGGTACCACTAACACCAGAGAGATGGTAGACTGTTAGACAAGAAGCTTGGAATTTTACATTATGGTTAATTTTAAGAAGCAAATGTGTTAAGATGGTTTCTAAAAAATTCAAATCTTCAAACGAATACAGAAATAAGCATAAAAGTATTAAATTACTTTCTAAATTATAATTTAATTGGAATTTGTTTTAGTGAAATTGCTTGAATGAAGTAGAATTTTTGAATGAAAATTGCACATTTAGACAATTTTCCAGGGGAGGATTTAGTACATAATTATATTATTCTATGTTGAATAATAATGGAATTATGGAAGTAAGTTCTATAGTCCGATATATCCGAGTATGAAAGATTACGCTTTTTAAAAAGATTTTGTTGAATGAATTACGACCGAACTTACACTGTTAGTTAGATACTTTTCAGGGGAAGGGTTTAACCCTTTATCTACAGACGGCACTTAAATGTACCATTAAAATAACTTGTTTCAATTAATACATCGATTAGTAGTAATACAGTTTGAAATAAGTTTTTGATGCATTACTTTATCTTGTTCCCAAAGCATTATGGGTTACACAAAGCAGAAATATTTTTAAAATGATGATTTCTTTTGCCTTTGCATCTTTTCAGCTTTCTTGGTGTTGGGGGTTCAACTCGGAAATATTGCTACATTTTTATTGTAAGAATATTATATTTGCATATTTCTTAATTCTGTAAATACTAAGAAAAAGATTTGAGTGGAGTTATAAATATTGACAAAATCCCTATGAATTCAAATTTAATTACTCCTTCAAGTCCTTCAATCCTTTTAAAACCCTTCTAAAATTTATTAAATGATTATGTAAATCTTGTAATGTTGTTTCAAATATTTACGAAAAATGCTTAAGAAGACGCAATTTTTTAGATTTCATAATTCAGTACATGGTGGGTTAATATATAACATGGTTTTCTACGTTTCTTAGTTATAGAGATATGGGGAATGTTCTATAATGAAGTGAATCCGATTATAAAAGAATAGCCTTTTTAAAAAGGATTAATAGACGGGTTTTTATAAGCCTTGCATTGTCAGTTAGATAATGTTTCAGGGAAAGTTTTATTATACAACGTATCATTGTAAGTTGCTGTTATAAAATTAAGAGGAGAAATTCTATATTCACGTGAACCCGATTATGAAAGATCAGCCATGTTTAGGGTTTCGTTCATCACCCTATTCGTCTCACTTCCCTGTCTGCCTGTCTGCCTGCCTGTCACACAGCCCGTTTTCCGATATTATATATATTGGAAACTTGAAATCTCGCATACTTATAGATGAACATCTCACATCAAACGGCAAATCATAAAATTTTGAAAAACATAATTAGCAGACATTATTAATTAAAAAAACACATTAATTAAGTCATAAACACTTTTCGACAAATTTGAAAAGTGTTTATAACTTCGGTTTGACTATCCGTCTGTCCGCGCTCCAACTCTCGTAAATATACTCGGATCGTTCTGAAATTTTTGGATGTTAGTGAACTCTACCATAGCATGATCCCTATTTCAAATGAAGTTTGCAGCATGTTTAGTTCATTTACAGGGACAGTCCAAAGTTGTCCGTTACATTACGGCCAATCGGAAAAAAATTGTTTCAAATGAATTTCAATGGTGTTACTTTCTTTCAAACATCGTAAAACTGATATGCATTTATGAAATCCACTAAAATGTGCATTCTGTAGAATGTGCGGTACAAAGAATAATTATTATTCATTTACAGGGCCACACAAACGAATTCCGTTACATAATGGTATGGGGGGGGGGGTAATTAATCACGGCGTATTTTAATTATGCTAAACTATTTCATATATAATGAAATTGATATACGTCTTTGAGCTTTAGTATGAATTATGTCATGTATAATACGAAGTGCATAGCATTTACAGGGACACACAAAAGATCTCAGATACTATATTGTATCCGAATTACTTTATATTAGCAATGATTGTTCGAAATGCATTGTTAATTATGATATGCGCTTTTGAGTTTCACTATATTTATGCATACCATATAGTATGTATAAATACTATAGTTCATATACAGGGCGTACATCTACAGAAAAGAATTCGTAAGGGTTACTGAGTATGAGCGTAAATTGCTTAAAGGTGGTTTTTAAATGAGTTATGCATTTTTACGCTGAACTAAATTTAGTTTACTAAGAAATGTTTGTAGAATATAGATAAAATGATGTAGAGGACCACGAAAAGGCTTGAATACATGACCGTCTATGGATGATAATTTTTAGAAATGTGATTTCTGTAGTTTTAAGAGTGTTTTAGCTTGAATACAATTTTAGCTAAATAGTGGCGTGTAATAAAGGTACTAGGTAAAGTACAGGGCCATACAAAAGTATTCAGGTATGTTTCTAAACTAAATTTTCCCATTATATAGTATATATATCAATCTACATATCAGATACAAGGCTGTTAAAAAGAATTGGAATACATATTTGCCTATGGATGATAACTGCTGTAAATCAGCTTTTCAAAAGTTTTATGCGTTTTCTAAAATGTTTACTTAGTTTTCCCATTTACCTTATTTCACTAAATAACGACGTTTTTTTAAAGCATTCAGGAAGTGTTGGAAAGTATTTCAAAATCTGTGCATAACGCAGGACTTTTCTTCCTCCTTTCTCTTTCATTTGGAACTTTTGCGCGGCAGAGAGCCATAAAAAAATTGAGTTTAAAATTTTTCGTCGTACCTGAATGGTTATAAATACGTTTGTAAATTTCGGCGATTGGAGCCGCCCTAATGTCTTTATGGTATTTCCATGTAATAATGTCCGTGGATGATTCTTTACTTATATGGAATAGAGATATACTATTAAAGTTATTGCATGAAAATCACGGTAATAAATGTAGCAGATATCCGAAAGCTTGTGTATGTAGAAAGGCGTGTAACTAAATGTAAATTATACATTACACTTGCTTATAGAATTGAATAAACGAATAATTGCTTACTAAAGAAACATATATTTCATTAAATAGATGGTCCATTTTATAATTCATAATTTCTTTGTTAATAATAGAATATAAAAAGATGCGAATTCATTGTTGATTAGAAATTCTACAGATTCTTATAGTAATAAAAATAAATGTAGTAATTTTCGTCGCATGGCGGAGTAGCTTGTCATTTACCGTTAGAGACGAAATATTTATGACAAGACAGATTCGTCACTTTGCTAAAAAGAGTTAAGAAAGTTAAATGTACACTTGATATTAAAAACATATAGAATGCATGGAAATATTATTTGATAATAAATATATTTTCTATTCAAAAATATTTTATAAATAGTACATTTTTTCTATGAAACTATAGATTAAAACTACACATTTATTTCGTATACTAGTTTCTATCTTTTTTACACATACAGAATTGTTATAATACACAATAAAAATTGTTAATGGGAGAAAAATGTTTTGGTTTTGATGACTCTTAATTAAGAAAACAAATTGCTAAAAAACATCTACTTTTTGGAATGACAAAGAATAAGATCCCCTTAATCTGGAGTAATTTTAGAGGATATCTGGTATGAACTAATGCCTCATGAAGTATTTAGACTACTAAATGAGGGACCTAAACCAAGTAGATTTAGAAAAAAAAATATATAGTCTATTTAGAAGGTGCATAAAATCTGTTTTATCTACTCCCACAGAGAACCAAGCCTGTTTCCAAATACTGTCACACATATGGCATCTGTTTACAGACTTGGTTCACTGTGAGAGGGAATAAAACAGATTTTGGGTACCTTTTAAGTGGACTACCTATTTTTCTTTTTTTAAATGGACTTGATTTACTATGGTTGGGAACCACTCGTACAATGTATACCATTATCATCATATTTGATTACGTTTGATGCCCGATATCTTTTATTACCTTGAACTAGTTTGAAGAAAAATTCAAATGAAATAATCTCCTAAAGTGTTTAAAGTGTTTTCTCAATTGAAACAATTTTGTTGAAAAGATTTATCCATTTATATGTTAATATCATCAAATGTATTCCTAGAAATTTATGCGTAAACATGTTAAACAAATTTTCAAAACATCTTTTGTATCGTCTTGTATACTATGAATTTAAAATAAAAAACAAATAAACATTTCTCCTTGCATACTAATGTTTACTCTATTTAGCTTTTATATTTAAAAATGTCTAAATACTACGCACATAGGACTTCTTTTAAATATCTTTTATTATCTTGAATAAATTTGAGATAAAATTCAAATGAAATAATCTGCGAATGTGTTTAAAGTGTTTTCTGAAAATTTTGTTGAAAAGATTTATACATTTATATGTTAAATTCTTTAATGAGATCAGTAGAATTTATGCTTAAATATATTAAATAATTTTTGAAAATGCGTTTGTTATTAAACCAGCATCGATGTTAATATCAATTTAACAATTTCATTGAGCAACTTTTAAACTCATTAGCATAAACACTACGAAAGTTTTTAAAGAAAGTTCACAGAAGTTCTACAGTGCTTCAAAAGCCTACAGCAAGTAGCAAAAAGAAATTTCTATTCAATTGTAATTCAAAGTGTAAACAATAAATACCTCAAATGATGTTTGGCGTTCATCTTTATTGCTCGATGGAATTTATATATAGTATTTAGGGGAGAGTAGCCGAATTTGGACCACTTCACTTATTTTCAGGTATAACTCACTTCATTTTTGGAATATCTGCAAAAGATCTTTACATAAGGTAAATCTATTCATCTACTAACTAAATAACTATTTAGATTAATTTCGTTTTGAAAATCTTAAATTTTATTTTAATTTGAAAACTTTGTCAAAAGTGGTCCAAATTCAGCAACTGGTCGCCTAAGTTGGACCCCCAGTCTCCTAAATTGGATTAAATAATATCAGGTTGTTTTAATGACTAAGGAATATAACTAATTTTATTAAAAGCAAAGTTTGCGATTAATGAAACAATCAAACAAAATACCAGCAATGAAATATAATGTAATCAAATATCTGAAAATAAGAGTAATTGTTTTAAATCAAAATGTATTTAATATATAAATCAAAGTTATCAGTAATTAAGAATAGAAATTATGGAACTAATTACCAGTTACTTGAATATCATGTAAGGAGTGATGCAAAGCTTATACATGAATTTTGTTTATTGTTTTTGTTTTCCAGCGCACACAACATGCAACCGTATATGGCAATCTGAACACTGAATCATTTCTGCTATTTTATTTTTCTTACAAATTAGGCAAACCAATCATCACTGTCTAGATTTTTCTTTTTAGATTCTGAATTATCAGTCTTTTTTTTTTTTTTTTTTTTTTTCAACCGAAGTTTTCTTTAGATTATGTTTGTAGTTCTTCTCTTCCATCATTTTCTTGCTAATTGCATTACGCCTATATTTTAAAACTCGATGTTCCAATATCTTTTGTGCTGTGAAAGCTTCCTTTTTGTCTTTTTTTTTCAAGGTTTAGTTTATATGGCGATGATGTTAGGACAACTGTTTTTTGGCTCCTTCTGTACTTTGATTTAACTGCATTTAGAAAGGGAAATAACATTTCTAATGTTTTTTTTTTTTTTTTTTTTTTTTTTGCTTTTGAGGAGTATTTGTAGCTGCAGCCTTGTTGCAGGCCAATTTCTTCACAACTTACTGTCTGCTTTTTGTTTCCTATACCTTTAACAGCTTTTGCTGTCACGGGTGTTTTTCTTCCAGACAGTTTGTCTATGAATTTTTCAACATTTTCATCAAGATTTGAGATTTTATGTGTTTTAATGGCAAAAAAGTATATTTCCACCCTCCAGAACTGAAAAAGTTTGCCATCACAAATATCCTGCAGGAGAAAAATGTTTAAATTCAACTCTGTAAATCAAATATGCCGTAGGAATAAAGAATTCAAAGAAAATAAATACAATTACATATAAGATAAAAGACGTTGCAAACAAAATTTATTGCATGGACATTTAAAAATATTTTTATATTTATATAGGCCTAAACTGTATAAAAAATTTAATCCAGATATACAAAAAAACATGGAGATAGTAATCCATTATAAAATATAAAGAAAATAGTTTACAAAGCGTACCGTCCTCGAAATTCATTACTTACTGTTCAAATTTATGATCGAATATCTGGTGCAATTTAAGCAACATAAATTGTCCCAATTACGGCAACTGCGCCATTTTTTTAAACAGTTCTTTTTTTAAACAGTTCTTTTCTTAAACATGTTCTTTTTCAAGACAAAGCACAAAAACGAAATCAAACAAATCCGCGTGAAAAATATGCGCAATAAACAGATGAATTTATATATGTATATGAAAACATAACAACTTACCTTAGTTTTAAAATATTCACTTACGTTTACTAGGAAAAAATTAGATCAAAACAGCAAACTTTAGGTTTTTTTTTTTTTTTTTAATTGTCTGAAAACAGCACGTGGTAGGCGGCTGCTTCTTCTAATCATGAGTGACGTCATTCTGATGAGTAGGATTTGAGCGGTAGATGGAGTCTCTTCCTGTAATTAGCGGATAAATGGCAACGGTCCAATGAAAGCTGTGGTCCAAATATGGTTACTCTCCCCTATAACAAAAGACAGAATTGCTCAGTAAAAGAAATCAAAATAATTTAAAGAGTCACACAGATTTTAATTTTTAATAAGATGTTTCAGACAGCGCTTAAAGTACCAAGAGCTAATATTTTTTACCCTTTTATTAAATGTAAATATCGTCATATTGTTAAAAGATTTATAAAATATTTTATAGAAAACTATTATCGTCTTAGTTTAAGAAGAGAAATGTTTGACAACATTTTAAAAATACATTTGTTGAAGGCCTATTGTTAAAGTTTATATAATTTCTTGGGTAACATAAGTGATTGAGAGAATTAATATTTTTTTTTTTTTTTTTTTTTTTATATATATCTCAGGCGAAAGTTAAGATAAACGCTATAAATTTCGAAACGATTTCATTAAGAGTAACATAATTTACATCAAATCTTGTGTAATTATTTATTGAATTTTAACTAAAAAAGGTTTTAAGGGTTGTCTATAAATGTACTTTAATTTTACGCACATTTTTATATAATCTATGAGCGTGAGTTCTGAGATGGGGTAACGTTCATTTACTGCCACAACCAGTCTTGTAATCAGAGCGCAGTTAGAGTCAGGCTAATTTTAGGATAAGAAGAATCGGAATCGGAGTCGCTAAAAACATGCCGACTCCGACTCCGACTCCATCTTTTTCTTGAACAGTTTGAAGTGAAATCAAACTAATTATATTTAATTATAATTTTCCAAAGTGAATTATTATTTTTATTTTTTAACTATATACATTAATAATTATTTATTTCTTTTTCAGTTTATTGGCTTGTTAATAATTTTACCCGGAAGTCTTTTACCCGGGTGTCTTTTATGGACACCATGTATGTATGCAGGAGTCGGAGACGGAGTCAGGGTGCCTCTTTTTAAAATTCTAGGAGGCGGAGTTGAAGGCGGAGTCGATCGTTTTTGCTGCCCATTCCGCAGCCCTGCTTGTAATTATAGATTTTGAGATTATAGAGGTTTTTGTATGTAGCTGTGAGACTATAGAAACGTTTAAATACAAGTACAAATCTGTAAAATAAATCTGACAAATAAAAGCAAAAATCTGTTTAAATTGCCCCTGAAACTTTGAATGTTTACAGCAATGCACACTTTTTAAAAATTTTTTTACTGTCTATGATTGATCTGACTAATCATTTTTTTCTTCGCTTATATATAAAAATATATATAAGAAGATTCAAATGATTGCACAAGCATTAACACTATGCAGGCAGATGACGCATTTGTAACTCATATATAAAACTATCGGTAATCACTTCTCCACAGAAAATTTGAATAGTTACTTTTGGTTAGTAAGATTTAACATCGTTGTTATAGCGTGAATAAAATAAAGAAAAATTAGTATTAAAATGATCTGGTGTTCTTAATTAAAAAAATCGCCAGATTTGGCAACAATGTTTGCGGCCTGTATAGGGTTAATATTATATAACTTTGCCGCCAGCAAAATGTCTATCATACCATTTAGTTTTATGATTAAATAAATTTGTCATAGCACTGTTTGGTGCCATAATTTTTTTCACTACCCCTATTCCCAAACAATAATCATCGCGTTGTATGCTTACAACAATTGCAAGATAAATGATCTTCATGGAAGACGTCAACAATATTTTCAAGAAAAGTGAAAAAGAAAATTATTATTTAAAAATAGTGGTAGTATAAATAATGACCACACTGTCTTCTGTAACAGCTATTACTATTTATATTTTTAATTTTGGATTGAATAGGTCAAATGAAGTAGAAGAATGATCCGATTAAACTTTACTACTATACTAGATTAATTTTCACACAATTATTCTAATTGGTAAACAAATCATATTAGATGTAAATTTTCAACTGGGCGAAAAATGTCCGGACCAGGATTCGAACCCGGGACCTCCCTGGCTGAAGCCGCCAGTGCTCTGCCATCTGAGCTATCCCGGACGATTCTGGTCGAACTTTTTCACCCAGCTAACCTTGAAGATTACAGCATCTGGTCTGAAACCTGGTTCAGCTCAGGTAATCTCAGGTAATGGAACTGAGATTTGTTCTGTTGAGCTGAACCAGGTTTCAGACCAGATGCTGTAATCTTCAAGGTTAGCTGGGTGAAAAAGTTCGACCAGAATCGTCCGGGATAGCTCAGATGGCAGAGCACTGGCGGCTTCAGCCAGGGAGGTCCCGGGTTCGAATCCTGGTCCGGACATTTTTCGCCCAGTTGGAAATTTACATCTAATATTTACTACTATACTTAGAAATTTCATGTCTATTGATGTTTACAATTTTCTACAGAATGCTATATCATGCATATACAAAAATAATAATAAAGAAAATTACAAAATAATTTATTTACTTTTCACTCCCGAAAAACTTTTTTAAGATAACAAACAAATATTATTGAGTTACTTTCTTTTGGTCTAAGAGTGTTTTTTAATATAAAGTGCTTTCAAGTATATCAAAAATTGGTTACGGCTACATAAAAGAGTTGATTGTTTACCTTTGACGAAAATGATGGAGTGAAAAGAAATTTATTTACATTTTGATATTGAAAAAGTTTAATTACTACAAAATTCATGTTTCTTGTGGTATCTCTCAAAAGTCTTTTCAGCTTTAATAACATGTATACTTTGTAAGTATTCTTAAAATGTCTAAAAAAAAATAGTTTTAATATATCACATAAAACAACTTTGGAAATTTTAATAAATTCTATTTATTTTCCGGGTGTGTAAATACTACGTTTAAGACTTATTGATCATTTTTATATACTAGGGGATGGAATCCTGACTTTCTGGGTTTGAGAATATAAAAGAAAACCATTTTTTTATGTTATTATTATTATTATTAGATTGCCAATAACAACACCAATTTTTGTTTCATTTATAGTATTTTAATAAGTTTTAACTTAGTTATCGAATATCAGCAGGGAGCAATTTCCATTAACTTAAGTGTAAATGTATTTATCTTTCTTAATCGTCTGCTCGGGATATAGATTTTTTTTTTTTATTATTATTATTCATTCTGGAAAATTGTTTTAAAAACCATTAGTATATTTCTATACCGTTTTCAAATAAATTGCAATACTGTTTTCAAACAAATTGCTTCTGTAAATACATTTTTTCTCTATTCAATGGTGTAAAAATTGAAAAAGTGCGATGCTTGGTTAGAAGTTCCAAAATTTGCATTTCAAGCTAAATTTATTTGTCTGAACTTTGTCGTCATTTGACCAACATCAAAATGACGTCAACGTTACGGACGGACAGATTTATCCTTTATAATATAGGTTTAAAGTTTTTTCTAGTGGAACACAAAAAATAAATCTATACTATTTTGTTATTTTTAAGCAGTACTTGGTTCAGCTCCAGGTTTCAGACTAGATGTTATAATCATTAAGGTTAGCTGGGTGAAAAAGTTCCACCAGATTCGTCCGGGATAGCTCAGATGGTAGAGCACTGGCGGCTTCAGCCAGGAGATCCCTGGTTCGAATACTGGTCCGGACATTTTTCACCCAGTTGGAAATTTACATCTAATATGATTTATTTAACAATTAGAATAATTGTGTTAAAATTAATCTAGTAAAGTAATTTAGTTGCCATTTTTAGAGGAACCTCTTTAAAACTTTAAAAAAAAAATTTCACAAATTAATTCAAATTTTAAAATTCTGAAAATTTATATAACATGCGGTGATCTATGCGAATAACTTGTGTTGATTTCATTGCTCAAAGTTTCAGGTGCTCTGAAATACAAACCGACAAACATATATTAATATCATAGATTCTGTATACGTATCAAGTACGATTCTAATACCAGGAAATATAAAATCTATTGAAATTTTTCATAACAAGTCTAACTCAAATTATATTCTTAACAAAATTTTCAGGTATTTTTCCACGTATTTTTCTGTACGGTTTTTAATACATTTTCATCGGAGGTAACAAATAGTCTTATGTTTAATAAGATTTATATTCTACATAATAAAAAGATAAAACCTAACAAATTTTCAATTATTTCAATTATTATTATAAAACATTCGTACTTTGTTACTGAAAGGTGTAAAATAAAAAAAAATAAAAATAGTAATTTTTTTATAAAACTGTTTACATGTTTTGTGTGCATCGAAGCTATTATCAAGACAAATATTAAATATTGTAAAACTGAGCGGTCTCTGAAGTAATAATTTAAATCGCCATCATTCAATTTTTCACGTAGTCTTTCAGAGTGCGCAAGTTATTTATTTATTTTTACTTGGATGTTTATTTTCCTATGCGTAACTATGGTGTAACTCCAGCCATAATTTAAGATAAATGACGCTGCAACGTTACATATTAAAATTTTACGTGTATACCTATGGTTTCTCTTATAATGGATGTAAAAATTATGTAACATGCTCTAGCAATTAAAATAAGTGCATTATTACCGGGTGTTATAATTTGTGATACATTCGAACTTTTAAATCAGAATTAATAAGTCATTTAAACAAAGCAAACAAACACTAAAATAATATTGAATTATATGATTGTTTCCCTTCAATTTGAATAAATTTAAATATCTCATCAACGGTTTATTCATTTTATTATGATTTGAGATATTTATTAAAATGCGCGCATTTCTCTAATTTTGAAATTCGAGTTTATGCTTATACTGATTTATTAATGAGGCGAAATGTATTTAGTTCGAAATGAATTCTGAATGAATTCTTTTTGATAACTTTACCATTTGAACATATTATTTCTCATAAATAATGGAATTTAATGCAATTTTCGAAATATAACAGATTGGAGGGCGGTTGGATACATTTTACCCTAGTTAAATTAAATTAACATTGTAACCAGAATATTTTAATAATATTTCCTTTTTATAAATAATTGCATTTTATTATTTTAAAATACAGTTGGGGGATCGATTAACGAACTTAATTCGTTCCAAAATAGTGTTCGTTAACCGATCATAAATTTAGTATAGATTTGTATGGGAATTCAATAAATTCGTTCTTAAAAGTTAAATAATATGTAAAAATAATATAAATCTTTCCTTTATAATAGGGTTAATATGCGTCCTTATTTAATATGGTCAGATCGTATTTTGATGGCTTGTCAGTTTCCTGGCGAATAATAATAATAATAAATGACATGCCGTTTGCAAAAACTTTTAGGGTTATTACATTCTTTGACTACGGCATTATCATATCAATTTTTCAATTCGACCTTTCAAAAATTTCTTAGTTCGCTAATAGGTCGTATTTACTGCAGGGCCCGATAAATTAAAGTGAAGCCTTTAGCTTGTTAATAATTTGTGAAAAAAATTTCAATTAAAATAATTAATTTGCAATTAAAAATACTTCTTCAAAAATGGACACAAAATACGAAAATTAATGTTCCTAATCTGTTAATTCTAATTTTGGGCCATAAAATGTAGGGCTCGAACACCCGGCAACCCACGGATTAATTAGGACATACATATACAACTGTTAAAATATTCTCTAAGTCGACAATAGATGCAATTATATATAGCAAATTTGAAACACAGCATTTCTCCTTCTTAACTTTGCGATATGAGGTGTTCGTTAATCAAACATGTGTTCGTTATCAGAACATAAAAATCTCTCGCGAAAGTGTTCGTTAACCGATCTGATCGTAAACCGAACAGTTCGTTAACCGATCACCCACTGTACTTGATTAATAATGATTAATAAGATAATACCTGGAGAAATGTAATTTAATAAATAGAAAAAAAAAGTTAAATGCGCCAGAACTTTAAAAAGGATGACGACCACCTGATGCAAGAATCTAGATTGGGGGTCTTAATCACATCTCAGGTTCTGTCAGATAGTATTAGAAATTTTTCAGGATGGTAAATTCTAGAACATGGTCCCAGTATATTAAAGAAATTAATTTAATTTCGTATAACCTACCAATCAAAATATTATGGGAGATGTTAAAATAATAAAAACAAATCGTATAATTAGGATTAATAAAACTTATTAAATCTTTAGAAAAATAATTAATTTCTAAAATTAATTATCAAAAACGTTAATATACAATCAACAATATAATTTCAAAACAGTAGTTTAATAGTTTATTTCGTAAAAGCAGAAATAAGAGTTTTAAAATAGCTTATAACGATTTCAGGCTAAAAAAATTGAACGTCATTGAATCTATTTGGGAAATTCAATTTTGAATGGGTGGTGTCTTGAGTAACATAAGAATAATGAACACTGTAAAGAAAATATTCCGGTAAAATACGGATATAGTACTGGCGTCTCGATTGCCATTACAATTCTCGTATTTTAGCGGATTTTTTTTACAGTGTATTTAACATTATTTTTCATAGTATTAACATAATTTATAATTATGTGATGCTTTCGTACTGTTAAATTAGAAATAATATGTCATTAAAGAAGGTAGGTCACACAAAATTTTTAAAAGAATTAAGGAGTATTTGAAAAAAATGACACAAACCGTATGTAAATAGAATAATTTGATTAAAATATTTAAAGATTGTTCTGTAGAACTGTCTGTTACTGCCGCGCTATATTTCAAAATTTAAATACATTTACCTAAGAATTTTTTTTCAGGATTTCTCAACCTAAAATTGGTATACCTACGTTTCCAATTAAAAGATAAATTTACGTAACTGTGTAAAAAATGTTTTAATAATGTATTCTCTAAATTGTCTTCGGAGGTTTCGAGGTTAGGGATAAAATTTTGAAAATGCCATTTTCATTTTATAAACGACACTTAAAGATATTCTTCTTTCAAATATAATTATTATGTTTTGAATATGTTTTTGAAAATTCCCCCAAAAATTGATAACCATTATTTCCGGTACAAAAAAGCGGAAAAAAAAATGCAAAAATACTTTTTAATTTAGCAGATCTATCAAAATTTAAACATAGCTTTAATTTGATAAAACATATTATTGTTACCAGAATTTGTATTTGAATGTATGTACAACCCAGTGTTGCCAGATAGGGGACTTTTTTATTTCAGATTATTTGCCTGCCACCACTTTTTAAAAATAGTATAATTCACCTTATTTTTCAGAAATTTTACATAATTTTAAATAGGCCGAATATTTCTATTTCAAAAAAGCGGTGACAATCAACAATCTGGGGACAAAAATGTCCCCAATATGGCAACACTGATACAACCGCTAAATCCAGGGTCAATTTTTCAGCCTCTCTCTTCTTCCATGCGAAAAAAGGAGATTAAGATGCATTGAACGGTTCCCGAATAAGTACCAAAAATCTGGTCTGGACTGAACACCTATTGCTCTCAGCGCCATCTATTGTTTGAAATTCCAACTAAAATCAAGAATCACTGTAAAAAAAAACTCCTGACATCATATATAGCACTACTACAAGATTTTTTTAAATATCTGTCACCGTTTGCAAGTTATTGAATTTAAAAATCCATAACATCCATCGTCTCAGGGACAAATATGAATATATATATATATATATATATATATTTATAAAATAATAAATCTAGGTTAAACGCGCCAAAACACGTCTTATGTAAAGAGAGATTTTCTATAAGAAATTACTGCCACCGAAGAATTTCATGTTCTGGCAATTTCAAAATCGATACGACCCCTGGCATATTTTTATTTTTTATTTTTATTTTTATTTTTTATTTATTTTATTTTTTTAATACTTACAGCTTTAATTCATAATAATTGACGGTGGTAGGTTATGTTTAATTAATGGTTATATATATATATATATATATATATATATATATATGAAAATCTCTCTGTACATAAGACGTGTTTTGGCGCGTTTAACCTGGATTTATTATTTTATATATATATAAAAAAAATTGTATTCATATTTGTCCCTGAGACGTGCTACCCATGATATGTGTGTAAACGAATATACATTTCAAAGAAAACAATGAGCAAATCACATTAAATAATGAACAAAATTAAAGTTTTATGTCTTAGCTAATTCTACAGAACGCATTTTATAAAGATTAAAACAGAATAGAATTTCTTGATTGCGTGTCTTTGCGTTAAATAAATTGAATTAATTTTATAAATTATTTGAATTCATTAATTATTCATTTTATTTTGATCTGAAATTTCTATTACTATTCATGCCTTTGTATAATTTAGAAATTTTAACATCTGTTTATTCTAGATTATTAATGATATGAAATACATTTCGTCATTTCAACAATGTATTTCCATAAAGTAATAAAGTCTAAACAAATGGAAGATTTTATTCATTGTTAGAATTGTTTATTAAATTATCAAGTTTTAAATAGCATGAATGTTAGGAATTTAGATTATTCTCTTCATCAAATAAAATAAAAATTACATTTTTCATATGTGAAGCGTTGAGAATGAAATGAGATCAAGTCTATAAAATGGTATACAGGGAAATTTGAAAGTAAAATAAATAGGGAATTCTTACTTTTCGTTAAGAATCGTGGGAGACAAGAGATATTTGTTGTTCGCATTTTCATTAGGACGTGTTTAGTTACATCACCGATTAAATTATTGACTTTAGGACAACAATTCATCTTAAAATCGCACTGCACAAGTAAAGGCGCTTAAATCCAGACACATATGTTTCTGAAAAAGCACTTGAGACATCTAAATGTGAAACTGCATACAATGTACATGCAGGCAACATAGGTGTCTGAATATAAGATACTTAAGTGTCTTACTACCATCACGGTATAAACAAACTGAGGAAAATGTCTAAATAATTATGCTAAGTCTGAAATAAAGACATTTAATAAATCTGATACGTACCTGTAAGTGGTACAATTGTATCATCTCTATACCTTGATAAAAGTGTATCTATATATATGCCAGCACGATTAAATTTATCCCTCTGTCTGTATGTATGTGTGTGTGTCTGAAGTAGCTACTGAAATCTACCCCACGTGGAAGTCTGAACATTTGGGTACGGATAGTCCAAGACAGGTCCTGATGCACCTGAGGTTCAGATTTTTATTTTTTTAAGGTCGGGGCCCCTGGGGCCGCTTTAGGTCTTTATGTACTAAATTGTTAATAATTTGCCCCTTTTTCATCCAGTCTTCTTCGTTTTGGGGGACCTTTCTTCATTTAGTTATTCTCGCCTTTCTAATTTGGTCTTGGGGCAGTTGAAGTTTTTGTGCAAAAAATAAATTGTTAATAAATTGCTTTCTTTTATTCCGATCTTCTTTTTAAGGATCCTTTTTCCATTTAGTTATTCTCACGTTTCTACATTTCATATAAGACATTGGGGCCCCCTGGGGAAACGTAGGGCCCAGTCAAGGGACCCTTGAGTTTTTTGCGGGCCGAGCATCTTTCACGTTCTATTTTTCTGGCGTTCTCAGTGCATAATTTTCAAGCAACATCCTCATATACCAAACCCTCCTAAACCAACATCCTCATATTTTTGGAGGGCCCTAGGGCCCTTTATAAAACATTTACCGAATCTTTTGTTCATTTCTTTAAAATAATATTCTAATGAGTTATTCATACATATGGTTAATTTTGACTAATTGAAGATCTAAAGCATTTTAACATGTATTTATGTTAAAACCCTGTTTCTAACTGTCAGTTGGTCCCTTTTGGGCCACCTATTATAGTTCCTTTAAAAATGGTCCGATTAACTAAACTTTTTTATAACAGCTTCTTACGTCCTCCAGTCGCTACATGAACGAAAAAAAAAATATTAACAATAAGACATCAGCTGCCATCAATTTTGAATATTGATCGCCTTCTTGGTCCCTTGGTGCAGCTTTTTTAAAAATGATCCGAATTGCATGCAATTTTCTTTAACACAGTTCCAGCATCCGCTGATTATTTTAAAAACTACTAAAAAATATCTTTATACCCAACTACATGCCAGTTAAATATGTGGCACCTTGGGGTCCGGTACCGGGCAATTTGAATATTATTTTTTATAAATTGTTAATAAATTGCCCCCTCTTAATCCAATCTTTTTTTTTTGTATCTTTTTCCCTTTAACTATTCTCATGTTCCTACATTCCCGTTAAGACCCGGGGTCCCCTATGATCCCGTAGGGCCCGATTTGTGGCACTTAAACATTTTGTGCGACATGAATTTTAATCTTATAATTTTCTCACATTCTCAATGCAAAAATATAAAGTTAAGTTTTGGATTTCTCTTCCCGGACCAACGCCCTTATATTTTTACTGTGCCCCGTTCTAAGCACCATGAGCCCTGTTCTAAACATTTCCATCCCTTTTTTGCGCATTTCATTAAAATTTCATTCCAATGATTAATACATACCTATGCTTAATTTTGACTAATTGAAGAACTGAATTGGAGTTCTAAGAAAGAACTAAGACCAGGTTCGTACGAGTACCGTTATTTTCAAGGCCAAATATCAGAAATTTTTTTACAGAAAAATAAATCTAGTTTAAACGTGCGAAATTTCGCCTTATTTAAGGAATGAGTTTCTATGAGAAAATGTCCGAAGAATTTCTTAGTCCGGAAATTTAAGGATCCGTACGAACTCTGAAGACCAATTAACATGTTTTTATGTTATGACTCTTTAATTTTAACAATCAGTTGGCCTCCTTTGGGTCATTTATTATAGCTACCTTAAAAATGGTCCTATTCACGAGCTTTTTTATCTAACAATTTCTTAGGTCATCCAGCTACTACATGAACGACAAAAATATTTCTCTGACTTCAGTTCCTCCAATTTTGAATATTAATCTCCTTCTTGGAGCCTTTGTTGCAGCTTCTTGAAAAACTATCCGATTTTATTACAATTTTCTGTAACATAGTTTTAGCGTCCTCCAGTTTCTTTAAAACTACCAGCTACATTCCAGTTAAGATCCTGGCCCCCAGAACCCAGTCATTATTTTTACCTCTGCTTGCCAAATCTTGCAGCTAAGTTTTTTTTTTTTTACATTATTTAATTAAAGATTTACTTTTCACAAATATGTAAAGTCTCCAGGGGTTGCAGGGATACCGAATTCCCTTATGGAAATAGTAAGATACATACCTTGAAATACTAACAGACATGAGATCAAACTGGGAGAAATGTAGGGATAGAAAGATATTAGGACAGACATGACTGTGATCTACAGTATTTGCAAATTTGCATTATATCATTACTTTTAATATTCAAATAATTCATAAATGCGTAATTCTCAATCATTAATTTTGAGATGACACTAGATTAATATTAATCTAGTGTAATTTCGTATCCAGCGATTTCTGGAGTTCCATTACCTGAGATTTATTATGTTGAGCTGAACAGGTTTCAGACCAGATGCTGTAATCATCAAGGTTAGCTGGGTGAAAAAGTTCGACCAGAATCGTCCGGTATAGCTCAGATGGAAGAGCACTGGCGGCTTCAGCCAGGAGGTCCCGGGTTCGAATCCTGGTCCGGACATTTTTCGCCCAGTTGGAAATTTATATCTAATATGATTTGTTTACCAATTAGAATAATTGTGTTAATATTAATCTAGTTTTAAAATCTATGCTGAATTTAATATTTTATGTGTTAAAAGCGGGCGAACTGTGAGTAACATTTTTAGACTCCGTATAACTTTAAGTCTATAGTTTAGAAATAGATTGAGAACTAAGAAAAAAAGAGACATCTTTTCGGAAGAGCACACAAAAAATAGAAGTGAAAAATATTAATTTCCCGAGGAGATATTTTAAATATACGAATGCATCAAATGACCATAGACTTTACATTAGTGAGGAGAACTCGGAAGCTGAGTGACCAGCCCCCTTAAGGGATCCAATATTTTAGCACTTTTTTAAGTATTACTGGGATTACCGATTTTCGCGCTATATATTCTAGACGCTGTACTACAAAGTATTTAAATAATAAAAGTATGTTAAGGGTACCAGGTACTCTTAAGAATAATATCTATTTGCGTACTATTCATAAGGGTAATTATCTTTAAATTGGTCAGTGATTAATCTGATGGAGTCAAAATAAAACGAGAAATAATATTAATAAGGAAAAATAAATATAAAGAAGAAAATAAGGAAATAAAAATAAGATTATTATAAAACTTTTAGAAAATAAATATATTTAAAGCACGCCCAGTAATATCCCACAATACAACACATCATTAAAAAATATGTTTACACAGAATTCCTAACAAATACTATATAAAATGTATCATGTTAAATATAGTTTGACAAAAGTTGGCTAAAAGATTAAAGGCTGAATGTGACAAGTGGTGTTACATATTTCCATCACCGGTAGCATATATTTTAACCAGTTGTCATATATTATTTTATTTTCAATTCAGATCAAGGAAATGTTATCTGTAACGAAAAGAGCTTTTCAATAATGAATGATGACATTAAGATGACGTGAAGGAAACTTACACAGAATTATAATCCAATATTTGTCACAGGAAATATTATAAAAGTGAAATGTATTATTATCTATCTATATTATAAATAAAAACCTGTCCGTGCATCGCGCTGACGTCATTTTGTCGGTGGTAACAGCAGGCTGTTTGATTTAAATTTTATTAACATTTATTGCATTTTTTGAACTTCTAAATACGCACATTTTCAATTTTTACACCATCCAATAAAGAAAAAAATGTACTTTCAAATGCAATTTGTTTGAAAAGTATATCGTAATTTATTTGAAAACTGCATCGCAATTTACTCATTTTTTATAGTTTTTAAATTACGAGGGTAGGCTGATAAGTAATGCAGACATACGTGGAAAGCGCGAACGAAATGCCATCCAGAAGCGCGCGTCTGGTGGCATGTGGGAGTAACATTCCCCCTCTATACGCATGTGTAGATATGAAGTCGCTGAATTTATTCAGTGTATTTTTAGAAGCGGAAGTATAGAGACGTGTTCTAGTGCTAAGTGAACGCGAGTTAAACAGCGTGTCCTTATCGAATTTTTAACTGCTAAAAAGTGACTCATGTTGATATTCATTGTCGTTTAAAGATGACGATGTTTTTGACAAGTCTACTGTAAATCAATCGGAAGTAAAATTTTGTGTTTGCGGGCCTAGAAAAGCGATAATTGTTGATGAAAAACGCAGCGGATGTCCGATCACTGCCCAGACGATAACCATCGCAAACTCATCGACGATTTGATTAAAAATGACTGGCGAATCACTCAAAAGTGTATCGCAAACATTATTGGAATATCCAAGGAACGTACATTATTGAACAAATGAGATACCATAAAATCCGCAACTGCAGAGGCTCTGCGAAACCTGAAGTTTGAAACGATTTTTCTCCCTCCTTAATTCTCAGATCTTGCGCCTTGCGGTATTTTGTTTCACTAACCTCAAACGTAATCATTACACCTCGGATGATGAGGTGAAGGCAGCTGTGAAGTCTAGCATTCGAGAAAAGTCGGAAGGAATTTCAGTGACGGAATGAAAAACTTCTTCACGTTAGGAGAAATTTGTTAGCCCTAACGGTGACTATGTTGAAATATATACATATTATTTTCAAGCTTAAGAATTGTACTTTAATGTACTTTTTGTCCGATCTTGCTATTTGTTTTTATTCGTGTCCTACGAGCATGTGTGAATTCTTTTCAGCCTACTCTCGTAATTTTCAAGCATGATTTTTTTTTCCCAAATCTATCTCTATCGCGTGCAGGCGATTGCAAAAGATAAATAAGTTTGCGCTTAAATTAATATTAATTGCTCATCATTAGATTCCAGTTTATATTCTATAACGAAATTAAAGAAGTCATCAACCAATAAATAAAAATATAAAATATAAATAAAACACAAAATTAAGACCTGTAATCGAATTTCGCGTTTACTCTATTGAAATGAACGGAATCAAAAAAGACCAATTGTTAATAGCGAACTAGCAATTTCTTTGGCTGTGAACATCTGACGTGAGGTCAATATGTAAATATCTCTTTGTATAGTTTTGAAATTTTATTTGAACGCATTATTGCTATTTGTCATATAAATGATTTTAAGGGACGAAAGACCTTGAAACCTTTAAAAATCAATTTCTCATTTTTTTTTTTTTTTTTTTTTGTAAATTTCGCTTTAAATATTATTCAAGGGCACATTATATGTAGTATGGCATGCATTTATCACAAAAAAAAATGACAAAAAAATGGAATTTAACGCGTCGTCTTAGAAATCTTCCAAATGCCCTCTGCGCGTTCCATATCAATGAAAATCCCCAATATTTTTTTTTTATATAAAAGTTTGTTTTATATATGTAAATAAAACTGTGCACCAAATTTTATATAATTGAATATAAAGGTAAGGAGAAAAATTGAAAAAAATTTAAATTTTTTCGGAAGAATTTCAAAAAATTTCGAATTTTTTTTATACCTTTGTATTTAAATATATAAAATTCGATGCACAGTTTTATTTACATATATAAAACAAACTTTATAAAAAATAATTGGTGATTTTCATTGATATGGAACGCGCAAGGTGATTTCGAAGATTTCTAAGACGACGCGTTAAATTCCATTTTTTTCTCAAAAATAATTTTTTTTATTCTTTTGCGATAAATTCATGAAATAATGCATATAATGTACCCTTGAGTAATATTTAAAGTTAAATTTACAAAAAATAAAAAACTGATTTTTAAGATCCCTCGTGCCCTTAAGTATTGTTTGTGGGTATTCTTAAAAAACATATTAAATGTAAAAAATCTATTACAGTTATCAATAAATAAAAAAAAGAAATAAGAAATAAGAAGAGTAGAGCATTGCGACTCTTTCTCAAAGGAATAATTTGATTATTTGCTGATACATTTTTTTCATAAATTTTTGATTAACTGCGATTATTTTTATCAAACAATATGTGTTAACGGTATATAAGTCTATCACATCAAAAGCCTCTTGCAGAATCTTGAAAAAAATATTTAATTCATCGCAGTGCCTTTAGTATGTACAGAGAAAAAAAAGATGTTAAAATCACAAATAATATGTACCATGGTTTTCACCTGCATTCTGTAACCCGGGAACCTCGGGTTTATTCACTTGTATATGCAACATATTATTTTTAAAATATCTTCTTCAAAAATGAATTATCACTTTATTATTTTCCGAACGCATTGTGTAATAAAGGTATCAGAATCATAACTTGTATATGTATATGCGTATCGGATTAAACAATATAACCCAAAAACGGCACTTCCGATTCAGCTGCCATTTTCTGAATATGTCAGTATATTAAAACCATTATATCAAGAACTGTACAGTATTTCTTAACAATTGTCCTTTTCATCGATGTTTTTGTTTTTGACCTGCAAATTACGTAGATGGTGAGAATGAGCATAACTATTTAGCAAACTATGAAAAAAAAATCTGCCAGTCTAAGAAAGAATCTGATAGAAATAATAACTAATTAACTTTTATCCCTAAATCTCTTAATTTCGCGCCTGTGACTTTGACGAGCAGTGTAGAATACTTTTTTTTTTTTTTTTATTCAGATTCTTTAGTTCCGACTAATTTTTTTAAGAGAGTGCAATCGGCTTTATTCTCGCATCGTTTTATCTGCCATTAAATAAGGTGAATATTACTTCTTTAAAAAAGTGGTGGTAATCAAACAATCTGAATTAAACAAAAAGTAGCCTAAACTTATCGGGCATGATGCTTAACACTAGAACCGCCATAGCGGTGATTTTGACCGGTGCCAAATAAAAATATTTTGATTCGAACCATAAATTTCTTTCTAAAATAAGTTAAATTTGTACCGCGGAGAAGTAAGTTAAATAAATAACTTTGATAGTTTTAAATAAAAATTCTGGTGTAAAATATTTTAATAACACTTGAGAAAAATTTCCGGCGGTTCTAGTGTTAAGGGGTTAAAAATAATGTGAAGATGTACCGTAGTAAGAATACAACTTGTTTCGATGTTTCAGCTGTCTATAAATAAATCATAGGATGTATCACAGTTATCCCAGATAGCATAATATTATATTTTTTATTCATAAACATAGCGTTACATGCCAAATATGATTCCTTTTCACACTCTTGACTTTTGAACATTGATAGCAGTAAGGCTAGAAATGGTATCTAGGTTACAGTAAGCAGTCAAAAAATGGTGTCTACACTGTTAAAAATATCGTGAAAAATTACCTCTGTTTTTAAAGGCTCTCTGTTTTCTGACCAATGAGAACGCCACATTAATACCTATGAAGCACTCTTATTAGTCAGAAAATATATAGCCTTGAAAAACAGAGGTAATTTTTCACGATATTTTTAACAGTGTAGGTTACAGTAAAGAGTCTATCCCTTCATTGTCAAGAAAGTTTACACCTTCCTGTAGAAGTAAAGTTTATAGTTAACTTACTGTTTTCGAGAACCGGACAAGACACAGAAAAACAGACAATGACAATGTTCTGAGAAGTATTGCTTTTGTACAAAGAAACCTTTTGCGCAAATAAGTCCTAAAAATAAAATGTGGAAATTGCTTATATTTTTTCACGAATTCGTTATCGTTGTGTGACCGCCCCCTGAATGCTAGGCCAGAGCGCTGACACAACAATAGCTGGTATCGTTGTCGGATTTTTTTCAGTGCTTGTACAGTCCGTTGAAGATGATTACCAATAATTTCTAAAAGTTTTCTCTGCCTTTTTTTTTAGATTCAATAAGTCATAGAAAACTATTAGAAAATAGAGGTGCGTAAATTCAGGAGACCGTTTATAGTCTTAAAAATATCCGCCAATGACATCCGCCCTTTTTGTGTCAGAGCTCAGCTTTACCATTCAGAGGCGGTGCTTATGTCACGAAACGTGTAAGAAAGAAAGACAAAACACTACTAATTTTTAAAGATATTATTCTCGATGTTCTATCTGTTTTCCGTCAGCTGCAACACACATTAGGCCCTTTCAATAGACGCTGTACTTTTCCCATTATATCACGTAATTCGTTGGTAGAAGCATAACCTATGTGGTGTTGAAGATCCTGCAAATTTGTTAGGATTCATACACACTCTAATTAAGGTAGACTCGCTGGAAGAAGCCAAAAATGTAACATCATTTAAGGGTGCAGCCCATTCTGTGTAACTATCATTGCCAATGATTCTTTGCACATATTTATAAATATATATATATATGTTGTTTCTAAGTAAAATCCTATGTAAATGTTATTTCTAAGTTCATTGCATCATATATAATGTTTACAAATATATCGGGAATGTTTCAATAGCAAAATGTTAATTTTTTAAGAAAGAAAATTGAACATCAAATGAATATAACTTTTAACGCTTATAAGAGGTAATTGTTGTTTCTAAGTTCATTGCATCATATATAATATTTTAAAATAAATCGAGAAATTTTTCAACAGCCAAATGTAACATTTTTAAGAAAGAAAATTATACATCAAATGAATATAAACCTTAACCCTTACAAGAGGTATATGTTGTTTCTAAGTCATTGCATCATATATCATATATAATGTATAAAAATACATCAGAAATGTGTCAATAGCAAAAGGTAAAATTTTAAGAAAGAAAGTTGTACATAAAAGTAAAATAATCGTTCACCCTTACAACAGGTGATTACAAATGTGACTACTTAATATTTACTCCAAACTGCCAAACGGCTACCAGAATATTTTCATAATTTTTTTCTTTCATAATGTAGCAGGAGAAAAACAAGCATTTATTTTCTTATAAATTCGTTTGTAATTTCTGGAATCAATCAATCATTTTCATCATTTTACGTACAAAACTGCTCTGCGCCTGAAAGGGTTAGAGGGCAAATGCTACCCTATTCGTAACAACCGATATTTATTGTCCAGATATATTGTTTAGAATATGACACCAGTATTTTTGCATCGAAAATTTCAACAGGTGGTTCTCGAATGTGACGGCATTCGATCGTTAAAGGTTAAACAATTTGTTAAAGTTTATATATGTCACGTGTTGGACAACTTTTCTACCCATTACTTTTGTTTTAACAACGTTATTATATTTTCAAATAAAAACAACTATTCCAGGGTTGGCGAACTTATGGCACGCGTGACAGAGTTGGCACGTAAACTAATTTTTCTGGCACGCGAAAAAATTAAATTTGGTAATCGTTACACAGATAAAATCCATTTTTTTATTTCTGTTATAACCAATAAAAATGTTTTACATACGGACAGTACACAAATAATGCAAATATTTCTTGCATGAATGAACACATCAGAATGATTTACTTTCCTGCCATGCTATGCAGCATTTTAGACATGTATTTTGCCTTTCTATACGAATTTAAAAAGTTGTAATTTTTAAATGCATTTCGTTTGACAGTGATTGCAATAAAATGGCAAATGAATTCAATTTAACTGTGTATATTTGTAAAAATAACAAAATATGAACTAGATATAGAGCATTTTCCATCGAACGTACAACAGCAAAAATCTCACCAATGCATTATTAGCACATTGTTTAATGCAACTTCGAAAGTTATAATCGGGATGTTGCATTAATAATAAGTTAAAAATTAATGAAATAAAAACTGGTATTTTTCCCCCTTGCTAGAATACACACCACATAAATGAATCCTATTTACGGATTAAAAATAAATTCCTTTAATGGCTGATACAGAAAAATCAAATTTTGATTTTTAATATTTTTTAAATATTAATATCTGAAAACAACTGATTTTATAACCAATAATTCGTATAAACACCGTACTCTTCAAAATTATTTTTGCATAAGTTTGGGACGTTGCATTGTTGTTAGATATTGTTTGTGAATTTTTGACACGCGCACATGAAAAGGTTCGCCGAGCCTGAACTATGCTAATATGAGAATCTAGGATTTTTTTGTTACTATTAATGTATAGTTTATATTTTAGCAACTTATAAGTTAGCAGATATAGGTATTTATGTAAGTACCACGTGTAGGATATTTTTCAGTCTTCCATGGAATGGCCATGAAAGGGGAAGATTGCTTAGGTATAGGATTTAAAATGAGGAGAACTTTGAACCTATTAAAAACATGCAGCTTACTTACCTCTAGGGTTTAAAATGTGGAGATTATTAAACCTATTAAACGCTCATTCAATATCACTTGCAGGGCAGCTTTTCTAAATATCAGCGCTGTTTTAACAATGGTATTTTATCCTTAAAGTAAAACAACTAAGCTAATATTAATATCTAGGGGTTTTGTGCTATTATTAATGTATAGATTATATTTCAGAAACTTATAAGTTAGTAGATATAGGCATGTAAGTATTACGCGTGGAACCTTTTTTTCAGTTTTTCATGGAATGGCCATGAACGGGGCAGATTGCTTAGGTATAGAATTTAAAATGAAGAGAACTTTGAACCTATTAAAAACGCGCTGCTTATTTACGTCTAGGGTTTAAAATGTGGAGATTATTAAACGTATTAAACGCTCATTCAATATCACTAGCAGGGCAGCTTTTCTACATATTAGTGCTGTTTTAACAATGCTATTTTATCCTTAAAGTAAAACAACTATGCTAATATTAATATCTAGGGGTTTTGTGTTATTATTAATGTATAGTTTATATATTAGAAACTTATAAGTTAGTAGATATAGGTATTTATGTAAGTATCACTCGTAGGACATTTTTTCATTTTTTTATGCAATGGCCATGAAAAGGGCAGATTACTTAGGCATAGTATTTAAAATGAAGAGAACTTTGAACCTATTAAAAACGCGTAGCTTACTTAAGGGTTTAAAATGTAGAGATTATTAAACCTATTAAACTCTCATTCAATATCACTAGCAGGGCAGCTTTTCTACATATTAGTGCTGTTTTAACAATGCTATTTTATCCTTAAAGTAAAACAACTATGCTAATATTAATATCTAGGGGTTTTGTGTTATTATTAATGTATAGTTTATATTTTAGAATCTTATAAATTAATCGATATAGGTATTTATGTAAGTATCACGTGTAGGACATTTTTCAGTTTTTCATGGAATGGCCATGAAATGGGAAGATTGCTTAGGTATAGGATTTAAAATGAGGAGAACTTTGAACCTATTAAAAATGTGCAGCTTACTTGCGTCTAGGGTTTAAAATGTGGAGATTATTAAACATATTAAGGTATCTGACTACGTTAAAAATGCAATTTTCGACCAAAATTGTCAAATTTATTTTATTTTATTTTATTAAAGACCAACTTTGTACCTTTCAAAAACTGCATTTGTTTTTATTGTACGATAAATAAATCCGGAGTTATAGCGGTTTTAAAACTACTCAACAGCTGTCACTCAAACCGAAAATGCTGTTTAAAGGGCTTTAAAATTTAAAAATTTTGAATTTTTAAATTGCTTTTAAAGGGTCTTATGTTTGGAGAAATTTCGCGATTTCGGATGCATTTGTTTAATAATAAGAAATGTAAATAATATGTTCCATGAAATTTAGATGTATATTACTGTAAATTCTTGTAGTAAAACATAAATCTAAACTTTAAATGCATTTTTTGGAAAATGTAATTTTCGGTGAAAATTCCATACACAAAACATGATTTCTCAAAAGGTTATTGGAATATCGCTATGAAATTTAAAATATATGTTATTTACACTATTGTAAAGGCAATGAACTAAAGATTTAAATTTAGAATAAATATTTTTTTGTTTTATGGATGTTTGTGTGGAATGACATCGATGAATTTTATGAAAATTAACATGCAAACAGGTGCGATATGCTATAAGTTTTGAAATACTTAAAGAATATCTTAGATTTTAGTTCATTGCTTTCACCAATGTCATAAATATGAAGTGTAAAAAGGAAATTAAGATACATACAGTAGAATTTCCTTTAGAGCGTTTTGCGTTTCGCGCCAAATTTCTCTAAATTTTACTATAAATTCCTCCATTTACCAAAATTTTATCAATGAATGAAATATTTTTTACCTTTTTCACATTTTCCAGTCCTAATCTTAGTAAAAATAAGTTTAAAAATAATTAAATAGCTTTTTTGGAAAAAATTGCTCCGTACGTAGGCAGGCACATAAAATGCTCATTCAATATCACTTGCAGGTCAGCTTTTCTACATATTAGTACTGTTTTAACAATGCTATTTTATCCTTAAAGTAAAACAACTATGCTAATATTAATATCTAGTGGTTTTGTGTTATTATTAATGTATAGATTATATTTTAGAAACTTATAAGTTAGTAGATATAGGCCGTGCAAGCACAGAACTATCGGTAAGCAATCGGCCGACAGCCGCTTGCCACTACCGGCGGTATTGGCACGATACCGGTTGCCGCTACCTTTTCCGTAACTTTTTTGATACACCGCGCGAATGCGGCCCGATTCATGAGGCACGTAGCTGGTCCGGTATCGGCACAAATGTATGCTGACAGCACGCAGATAGCTATCCATATTAATCCCGGCCACAGCCCGACACCAGTATAAATTGAAAAAAAAAAATCTGCTTTGATGGCGCCATCTATGAGCCATCGTGGAATGTACATTTGAAAGGAACGTGTTTCAGCGTTGGAAGAGTCGGGGTTTTATCCGACGTACCCAAGGTCAGGAAGCAGACGCCTTAACCACTTAGCCACGGAGACTTGATCAGGGGAGGATTATATGAGGTAATAAGGGGAGGATTATATGAAGTAATAAGGGGAAGACATATAGATAAGTAAAGGTTGTCGTTGAAGGTAAGTGGTAGATGGGAAAATTAGAATTTTTAAGTGTTTTTATTTTATTATTTATTTATTTATGTGTAATTGTATTACGCAAGTGTATTTAAAAGTTAATTTAATATTTAAATGAATCAAATAAATACCTTAGCGAATTCGTTAAAGCAAACGAATTTAAGACCAAATATAAGAATACTTAAGACACAGATATAATTAAGTATAATTAAGAAAATATATAAATTTAAGAATAATTAATTATTGAAAAAAATGTTTTAGAAGTTTTGTTCAGTTAATCAAATTTTATTTTTAGGATTTATAATGCAATTACATGCGTTGCGTTAATTTACAAAATATCTATATATAACATGGAAAAATTTATTTCAATAAATAAAAAATCCCTGCCGGCCCGGCCTACAGGCAGAGGTAGATTTCGAAGTCAAATATACTAATTTCACAAACGAAAACTAAATCATGATTATAGATAAATCCACTTTAACAATTTTATCTGGCCGCTCTTGACGAGTTTTTATTTCATTTTCATATAATAGCTGGTTATATCAGAATCATGTTAGGGCGGTATTCAAAAAAATACTTTTCCATGCTCAACAACTCGAAATTTTCTGGCATAATTCCAGATTCATTTTTAATTTTTTTAAAAAAATATGAAACTTGCTGACGTGATTTTTGAAGAGATTTATAAGCGACCTGTGTTTTTATTTTTTGTTCAATTAATTAAAACTTGATATATAAACAATTATTTTTTCAGAAGGACAATATTTTTCGTTTCTAACACAATCGCTTCGGGAAATTCCGTTCAAAATGCCCACTTTGATATCATTTTTTGAAATATATTCTGCCTCTATCTAAAAATCGATTATTACGGTACATTATATAGTTTCTGAATAAGCGAATCTACCAATTAAATGCGTTTGAGAGCAAAAATGAATTTAAAAACCAGTCAGAAAATAAGCAGTTTGGATTTAAGCGCATCCTTAATACAATGATTTTTCCAACACAATCCGCTTCGGTAAATTCGGTTCAAAATGCCCTTTTTAACAGCATTTAAAAAAATATATTCTGCCCCTATCAGAAAATCGACCATTACGGTACATTATATAGTTTCTGAGTAAGAAAACGTACCAATTGGAAGCCTTTGAGAGCAAAAATGAATTGTAAAATGAGTCAGAAAATAAGCAGTTTGGATTTGAATACACCCTTACTACGATCAATTTTTTACTTCAACCGGTATGTATTTTTAATTTGTTTTTGCTCTAAGAATTGGTCCTATCAAAAACTTGTCTATATAGATGTTGTAGACAATATTAAGAAGATATATGATAAATTCATGGGGATTTTATATCTTTTGAATTGACGGAGTTATGGATTTTTTTCTTCTTCAACCCCCCTTTTTGTTTTCGTTTTTAATTTTTTTTGCGGTACGAATTGGTCCTATCAAAAACTTGTGAATATAAAAGTTGTAGATAATGTTAAGGAAATTCATGATAAAATTAATTGGATTTGATATCTTGAGAATTGACGAAGTTATGGATTTTTTTCTTCTTCAAACGCCCTTTTTGTTTTCGTTTTTAATTTTTTTTTTTTTTGCGGTACGAATTGCTCCTATCAAAAACGTGTGAATATAAAAGTTTTAGATAATGTTAAGGAGATTTATAATAAAATTAATTGAATTTGATATCTGGAGAATTGACGAAGTTATGATTTTTTTTCTCCCAAAAACCCTATTTTTTGCGCCCCTTGAGCCCATTTTTAACTTTATCAAAAATCTGTGATACATAAATTTTTGGCCCTATTTTTAGAAGTAATAAAAACTTTAAACTGATTTGATATGTACAAAAATTAAGAAGTTATGGGTGGGTTTCTGTTTTCACAAAACCCCTCCCTATTTCTCTCCCCTTGGTCCGATTTTGCCCATTAACGAACTTGACCGAGATTTTATACCCATTGATTTTATGTATCAGTTTGGAAGAGATTGGTGCAGAATTACGAAAGTTATCGTGTCCAGAAGAAAGTTATATATATATATATATATATAGATAGATAGATAGATAAAGTTTTTTACTGAGGGTGGTTTTGGGTTCTAGGGGTCATGATCGGTGTAGATCTGCAAAAATTTTTCAGAAATTCCAACATAGGAACATCCCAATAGGTAGTATTTCATACGAAATCTACCTAAAAAGTTGGTAATCAATAACTTTTAATTAGAATAAGGATTCATTTTATGTCGTTTTGATGATTTAAAATACAACATATATTTAATGAGAATGTTGCAATATTAATTTGTTACTTATCAATAGTTTTAATTTAAAAACAAAATAAAATATTTATTTTACATATTTTATTTTCTTTTGGAAAATAACTTTAAATGAGGGATATTTCTGAATCTTCCTTATAAATTTAATAATGCTTATTAAATAAAATAATTGAATTCCAGAAGTTTTTCTCTTAATCCAATTTTCTCTTTAGGAATTATAATTTAATTAAATGTGTTAATTCAATAAATATATATTTGCAACATAGTAAAATTAATTATAATAAAAAATAAGTTGGTAATTAATTACTTTTAATTAGAATAAGAGTTATTTTTTTGTCATTTGATGATTTAATGTAGAATATATTTTTAGCGATTGATTATGTAGCAATAATTATTCATTTACTTATCAACTTTTTTTAATCATCAAATAAAATAGAAATATTAATAATGAATATTGTCTTTATTTATTAGTATTATTAATTTTTTCTTAAGTGGGAGATTTCTGAATCTTTCTTTTAAATTTAGCTTGTAAAATAATTTTAAACACTTTTTTAATAATTTGATTTTTAAATAAAATAACAAACATAGCTATTACTTTTAAAATGAATATAATAGATAGCAAATACGTTCAATTAATTTATGAAGTTTTTTATCTACGATTAAGTTTATAATAAATAATAATTTAAAAGAGCGATTTAAAAAACTTTATTGATGATTCAAATAATTGTAAGTCCTTTCTAAAATGAATTCAATAACAACTTTTTTTAAATAAATAAATATAGGCTATTTTTGACTTTTTCTTTTGGTTATCACTGTTGGAATTTTTTATGAAATTCATGAAATATACATATCTTATCAAAACTTAAACTCATACCAAAAAAAAAAAAAAAAATGTCGGCTAAGAGTGAAAATTACGAATTCGGACCGATGTTGGCAAATCTAATCGGGCTACTATCAGAAATCACATATCGGTCCTGTATCACTTGCCGGTGTAAGTCGCTTGCCGATATGTAACCATAAGGGGACCGATTAAGGTAACCGGCAGTCGAAAAAGCAGATTCTTAAGTTTCAGTTGCCGACATGCTGCCGACACTACACCGAAACAAATTTGCCCATGCCGACACTTAACCGACAGTGCCGGCTGCGGTCCGATCGTGTGCCGAAAGATATGTGTTTGCGGGGGTATTTATGTAAGTATCACGCGTGGAACATTTTTTCAGTTTTTCATGGAATGGCCATGAAAGAGGCAGATTGCTTAGATATAGAATTTAAAATGAGGAGAAATTTGAACCTATTAAAAACGCGCTGCTTACTTACGTCTAGGGTTTAAAATTTGGAGATTATTAAACCTTTTAAACGCTCATTCAATATCACTAGCAGGGCAGCTTTTCTACATATTAGTGCTGTTTTAACTATGCTATTTTATCCTTAAAGTAAAACAACTATGCTAATATTAATATCTAGGGGTTTTGTGTTATTATTAATGTATAGTTTATATATTAGAAACTTATAAGTTAGTAGCTATAGGTATTTATGTAAGTATCACGCGTAGGGCATTTTTTCATTTTTTCATGCAATGGCCATGAAAAGGGCAGATTGCTTAGGCATAGGATTTAAAATGAGGAGAACTTTGAACCTATTAAAAACCCGCAGCTTCCTTACGTCTAGGGTTTAAAATGTGGAGATTATTAAACCTATTAAACACTCATTCAATATCACTTGCAGGGCAGCTTTTTTACATATTAGTGCTGTTTTAACAATGCTATTTTATACTTAAAGTAAAACAACTATCCTAATATTAATATCTAGGTGTTTTGTGCTATTTTTAATGTATAGCTTATATTCTAACAACTTACATCGCGTCCCAAAAGTTTAGACAATTAATAAAATTTGTATTAACATAAAAAGTAATAAGGTACAATAAAAATTCGTGAGATAGGTAATGAATAAAAGCAGTTTTGTTGACATACATATACAAATTATGATCCAAGGTTTGAAATTATAAAATATACATTAAATTATATAAAAATGTGCTGTCCCAAAAGTATAGACACCTGTAATTTTTTTTTTGGTTTTATATTTATAAAAGTAACTAAAAACTTACTTTTACTATTTAATTGTATTGCCACGACACTTTATAACATCGAATGCACGTTGTTTCATAGAATTAACTAAGCATTGCATTACAGAAGGTGGTATTTCACACCACGCTTTGTCAATTGTAATTTTAAAGTCATTTACACATGTATATTGCTTTCCATTTTCATATATTTTACGAGATAAGATCTCCCATATGATCTCCATGGGATTCAAATCTGGACTAAGTGCTGGCCTGTGTAATATTGTGACATTGTTTTGCCTAAACCATGTTTTCGATGATTTGGAGTTACGGATGGAATCCCATCTTGTTGGAAAACACACTCTGGTCCTGCTAGAAAATCCAAATTACATGAGGGTAGAATGTTATTAAAAATGGTTACAGTTGATAATTTATCTGTGCGTGAAATTACATCAATTTCCAGAATTTCAAAAAGTACTGTACACAGCAGAATTAATACTTCAACAAATGTTGTTTACAGGAGAATGAAAGCAAAGCCCTGCTTAAAGCAGACACATACAGATGCACATCTAAAGTGGACTAGAAAGGATATGCCATATGTGGAAAAATGGATTTCTGTCATCTTCAGTGATGAAAAGAAATGGAATTTAGACGGCCATGATGGTCACAAATTTTACTTGCATGACCTAAGAAAAGAACCCGAGAATTGTTTCAGCAGCTAACAAAGCGAAGGATCCGTAATAACCTGGGGAGGGTTTTCTTTCAACGGCCAAACATTTCTAGAATTTATGGACAGAAAAATGAAATCAGAGGATTATCAGTATGTTTTACTACCAATTTGCTGCCAATTATGGTATTGACTGCAGGACCGGACTGTGTTTTCCAACAAGATGGGGAATCCATCCATACCTCCACATCGAAAACATGGTTTAGGGAAAACAATATCACACTATTAGACTAGCCAGCACTTAGTCCAGATTTGAATCCCATGGAGAACATATGGGGGATCTTATCTCGTAAAATACATGAAAATGGAAAGCAATATACATGTGTAAATGACTTAAAAATTATAATTCACAAAGCATCGTAGGAAATACCTCCTTCTGTAATGCAATGATTAGTTAATTCTATGGAACAATGTGTATTTGATGTTATAAAGTTTCGTGGCAATACAATTAAATATTAAAAGTAAGTTTTTAGTTACTTTTATAAATGTAAAACCAAAAGAAAAAAATTACAGGTGTCTATACTTTTGGACAGCACATTTTTATATAATTTAATGTATATTTTTTTTAATTTCAAACCTTTGAGCATAATTTATATGTGTATATCAGCAAAACTGCTTTTTTATTACCTATTTCACGAATTTTAATTGTACCTTATTTCTTTTTATGTTAATGCAAATTTTACTGATTGCCCGAACTTTTGAGACACGGTGTATAAGTTAATAGATATAGGTATTAATGTAAGTGTCACGTGCAAAACATTTTTTCCGTATTCATGAAATGGCGCTCTAATGTTGTAGTTAGGTAAATCTATTAGAAACGTTCTTTTTTTTACTGTACTCTGAAAATGACAAGAGAAATGGTTCATTTAGAACATAATTTAGTATTCCATTCCTACTATTTTACTTAACACAATAAATTGCTCGTTTGACAAAAAAAAAATCATTAATAATATTTAGAAATGCTATTACTTTAAGAGAGCGGGGATAATTTTTAATATTATAAAAAATGACTGTCATCTCCAATATAACTCGCTATCTTTTTTTTTTTTTTTTTTTTTTTTTTTTGGTATTTTTGAAATTGGAAACTTGACAAATGAAAAATAATAAGAATTACTTTCTGATATTACGTCATTAGGAGATTCATTTTTTGTTTCATATTTGGACAGCTTTGAAGTTAAGTTAATAAAAGCAATGGGTTAATCAGTGTATCATTTGCGGAAAGATAAATTAATACTTTTAAAAAATTAACTTTGTCATAGCCTAAGTTTTATATACTATAAAGCTTAACGAAATACTTTAGAAATTTATATTTTGTCCGAATGATAAAATATAGGAATAACATAAAAATATTGAATGCAAATTAAAGCTGTTCTCAAATCCAAAAGTGCTACTATCTGACATATTTTTAAATTTATTTTGTTAAAAAGGCATGAAATTGACAGCTGTTGTTATTCAGAATCAATGTAATCGAAAGAGGGTTTCCTATTTTCTGGTAAAGGCAAACGGTCTTTCGTCTGTCAAAGTGATCGTTATACGGAGTTTTCGAAATAATTAATAAATGTAAATAAAGGTTTTTAGAAAGTGCGATATATTTTTTCTTAATTTCTAGCCAAATTCAACTTTGTTATTTTTTCTTTCGTGCTAAGGTCTCAATATAAAAAAAAAAATAACATAAAATTTTATATGCTTAGCAAAGAAAATAAATAAAGGAAATTATTCCTTACTTCCATACTTATAAAACTGCAGATCGTGTTATTTAATTTTAATTATTTATTAAATTGCTATATTTAATATAAATACATTTCACTTCTGGGAACTTAATATAAATACATTTTTAAATATAACTCGTGTGTTTTTCGTACTCACTAATCCTGATACTTATGAAACGTCAAAAAAGCTCAAAAAAAAAGCGAGTCAATAAATACACTAATTTAAAAAGGCTAATAATACTAATAATGGAATAATAAGAAATCCCTGCCGTCCCAGCCTACAGGCGAAGGTACATTTCGAAGTTAAGAATACTAATTTCATCAACAAAAACTAAATCATGACTAGCAATAAACCCACTTTATCAGCCAATTTTAACTGGCCGCTTTTGACGAGTTTTTATTTCATTTTTATATAATATCTGGTTTTATCATAATCATGTTAAGGCGGTATTCAAAAAATACTTTTCCATGCTCAACAACTCGAAATTTTATGGCACATTTTCAGATTCATTTTTAAGGGGGCACAGGACCTTTGAGTTTGTCGAAACAATCAAAATCCTTCTTCAAAGTACCAAAACACAAACAATATGCAATTAAGATCTTTTTCTCCCTTTCCTGCCTAAAGTATATACCCTTAAGTACATTATCCAGAAAAATAAATGTTGTATGTACAAAATTAATATTTAAATTTTAAATTTAATAATTCATCTCACGAATGCGTGATTAAGTGCTGTGCGCATGATAAAACTCTAAATTATGCATATATAAAACAATTTTAGAACAAAATAGAATCATAACATACCTACTTATAACTTAAAACTAAAATATACGCAAAAAAATTGTTTAAAATTTAATTTTACCACAATATAAAAAAAAGTTCAAAAATCTGAATTTGTATTCAAGATTTTCAAGTTCAAAAAAATAAATAACCAAAATATCTATACATTTTTTTTTTGTTTTTACCTGTAGACTATAAAGAAACGCATATTTGTTTAATTTTTATTAAACTGTAGCTTGCATACTTTAAAAGTAACAGCGCGCGCAAACTCCAAATTTACTAATCTGAGAAAACGCTTTTCAAAGTTTCAATACCTACGGATCTTCTATTATACTCATCATCTAAAAATGATTATAACTCAAGAAATAATGCAGATTTTTCAATGCGGTATTTTGCATATTGTTCAGAAATTTTAAAACATTTAGAATAAAGCAAAAGCTGAAAACTGATTTTTTGTGTGAACTGTGCTCCCTTAAAAGAAAAAAAAATATTAAACTTGCTGACATGATTTTTAAAAAGATTTATAAGCAACCTGTGTTTTTATATTTCGTTAAATTAATTAAAACTTGATGTATAAACATTTTTTTTTCTCATTAGAACAATATTTTTCGTTTTTAACGCAATCGCTTCTGGAAATTCTATTCAAAATGCCCAATTTGGCATCATTTTTTGAAATATATTCTGTCTCTATCAAAAAATCGATCATTACGTTACATTATATAGTTTTTGAATAAGAGAATCTGCCAAATGGATGCGTTTGACAGCAAAAATGAATTTAAAAATAAGTAAGAAAATAAGCAGTTCGGATTTGAATACACCCTTAATAAGATGATTTTTTTCTTTAACAGCTATGAATTTTTAATTTGTTTTTGCTGTAAGAATGGGTCCTATCAAAAACTTGTCTATTTAAATGTTTTAGACAATATTAAGAAGATGTCTGATAAATTCATGGGGATTTTATATCTTGTGAATTGACAGAGTTATGAAATTTTTTCCTATCCAACACCCACTTTTAGTTTTCGTTTTTAATTTTTTTTTTTTTTTTTTTTTTTTTTTTTTTTTTTTTTTTTTTTTGCGGTACGAATCGGTCCTTTAAAAAACTTGTGAATATAAAAATTATAGATAATATTAAGGAGATTTATAATAAAATTAATTGGATTTGATATCTTGAGAATTGACGAAGTTGTGAATTTTTTTCTCCAAAAAAAAACCCTATTTATGCACCCCTTGAGCCCATTTTTAATTTTATCAAAAATCTGTGATACATAAATTTTTTGCCCTATTTTCAGCAGTAAAATAAAACTTTAAACTGATTTGATATGTACAAAAGTTAAGAATTTATGGGGTTTTTTCGTTTTTCACAAAACCCCTCACTATTTCCTTCCCCTTGGTCAAATCTTGCCTAATTACGAACTTGACCGAGGTTTTATGCCCCTTGATTTTATGTATCAGTTTGGAAGAGATTTGTGCAGAATTGTGGAAGTTATCGTGTCCAGAAGAAAGTGATATATATATGCAGGAATATTATATGTAAAATGTTAATATATAGATGACTTGAATAACTAGACGTTGGAATAACAACACATACACTTTAATACAATTCTATAAAGATAATTTTACACCACTTCGTTGATACCTTGGTTAAATACAGTTCATTTCTCACTTAAAACTCACAAATACCTCTTTCGAACAAGTTAATTAGGCCTAACAGTGCCTTTCTTGGCATCACGTAAGCCGATGCTTCGTGAACAATACTATTTTATAGACTGACTCTTTTCTAATTTTGAATATGTCCAAACCTTGATCTCGTGATCGTGAATCTTCATTACTCGTGTTTTCAAATCATGGATAATAAAAATACCAGAGCGTCAGTTAATTTGCTGATCATGCATGTTATAAAGAAAATAAAGTATGTATAAATTCAAATCCTACAAATCGGTCATCCTGACATGATGGCCTCGACATCAATATCTTGGCTTACTATATTTCTATGCTCGAACAGCTTAACTCTTGGGACTTTTATGTATTTTTCTTTCACCTAAAATTTTGATTACATATTCAATACACATACACATATACTTCAACTACCCGTCTCGTCCAGAAGTTTAACCCATAGACCACGGCTTCATGTATTCGGCCCCGGTTGGTGTCTTTCCTGGACCTTCATGATATCCTACTTTCTTTACTTCTTACCGATTATGATTCTTGGTGTCAGTTATCTCATATGGCCCCAAATATTTTTCTTTAAGTTTGGTAGTATTGCCAAATTGTGTCCTCTTTATGGCGACGATGTCTCCTATTTTGTATTTTCGTGGGTGTTTTCTTTTCTTATCAAACTGCACCTTGTTTTCTTCTTGTATTTTGAATATATTTTTCTTTGCTTCTTCTCTTATGGCTTCGCGTTCTTTCATCATACATTCGATAATTTCTTCTTCCAAAATTTTCTTCATGTTTTGCATGTCACTATCCTTCATTTTAACTCCTGTCATTAATTCAAAGTGACTATACTTGGTGCTTCGTGTTACTGTGCTATTGATAATTCTTTGTAATTTTGGTACATACCTATACCATTTGGATTCATCATCACTAGATAATTTTGACAAAACGGATATCATCACTCTGTGTATTCTTTCCACCTGTCCATTTCCTCTTGGTATCCCAGTTGATATCTCTAGAGGTTTAATTCCTTCCTTTGTAGAATATTCCTTCAACTTGTTTTCAGTAAAAGATTTTCCTTTATCGGTTATAATTCTAGTTGGGTTCCCGACAGTTGTTTGTTGTAGTTCCAATTTGTCTATTACTTCCTTGGCAGACTTTGATTTGACTGGGTAAAACCACGCGAACTACGGTGAAAATATATTGATATTTTTTATTTGTGAGAGGTAATGGACCTATGTGATCGATGCGATAGGTTTCCAATGGTTTGTCTCCTTTTGGTATAGGGTTTAGAAAAACTTCAGATTTTCCTTGTTTCCAATTATATAAGATACAGTCAACACAGTTCGCGATTACAGTTTCTACTTTCTTCCTTAATCAAGCTATGTAAAAACCTTCCTTCACTAGATCTTTTTTCTTTGATACAGCAAAGTGTCCTCTTTCATGAATTTTTCGAAAGTTTTCTCGATGCATCTCTTCCGGCACCACCAACTTTTCTTTTCCGTTATCGAATCTGTATAGTACATCATCTTTCACTAAGTAATTATTGGATGATCCATTTTTAACAAGCGACTTGATGCTTTTGCGCTATTGCGATTCTTTTCGTTATTTCTCCTTGCGATCTAGTAATCACTAATACTGATTGGTACATTTCGGCTTAATGCATCTACATGTTTCATTATTGTTGCTGCTCTATGTTCTATCTCGTAGTCGTATTCTTCGATGAGTAATGCCCATCTTGCTACTTTAGGTGCTAAATCTTTTTTATTTAATGTTTTCTGGAAGGCAGCGCAGTCCGTTCCAATCATGAATTTGTTTTCCATTAGGTAATTTCTGAATTTTTGTAGAGCTTCTATTGCGATTCTTTTCGTTATTTCTCCTTGCGATCTAGTAATCACTAATACTGATTTGTACATTTCGGCTTAATGCATCTACATGTTTCATTATTGTTGCTGCTCTATGTTCTATCTCGTAGTCGTATTCTTCGATGAGTAATGCCCATCTTGCTACTTTAGGTGCTAAATCTTTTTTATTTAATGTTTTCTGGAAGGCAGCGCAGTCAGTTACAATCATGAATTTTTTGCCCATTAGGTAATTTCTGAATTTTGGTAGAGCTTCTATTATGGCTAATACCTCAAGTTGATAACATGAATATTTCCCCTGTTGTGGTGAAGTTTTCTTGCTCATGTATTGTAATGGATGAAATTTTCCATCATCTCCTTTCTGTAATAAAACTGCGCCAAATCCTTGGCTGCTTGCGTCAGTATGGAGTTCCAGTGTGGAACCTTATTTATATAATTGAAAAACTGGTTTTGTTGATAATATTCTCTTTAACTCATTAAAAGCTTCGAGCGGCTCTCTTTCAAATTTGAAACAATTTGCTTTCCTTAATAAATCACTTAGAGACTTGGCGATTTTGGATTAATTCGAGATGAACTTTCTGATGTACCCTGTTAAACCTAAAAAGGATTGTAATTGTTTTGTTGCAGTTGGTTTAGGGAAATTTTGCACGGCCTTTTTTTTCGCTTCAGACGGTTTTGTGGTCCCATTTTCAATTATATAACCCAAGAACTCTATTTTCTTTTTAAGGAATTGGCATTTTTTAAATTAATTTCTAAACCATACGCTGATGCTACTTCTAATACTCATTTCAGCTTCTTTATCCCCATCATCTGAGTGAATCACAAAATCATCCATATATACAATGATAGTGCCTTCTCGCACTAAATCTTGGAATACTGTTTTTACATATCTTTGAAATTGATTACCCGATATGCACAATCCGAACGGACAACGTAAAAATTCGTATTCCCCTTCATGTGTTACAAAAGATGTATATTTACGACTGCTTTCATCAATTTCGACGTGGAAAAAGCCTTTTTTGAGATCTAATGTCGTAAATACTTTTGTCTTCTGCAATTTATCGATAACATCCTCAATTAACGGTAGTGGATAGCGATGTTTTAATATTTTTCGATTTATTTTCCGATAATCTATGCACAACCGGTGTGACCAATCTTTTTTCTTATTCAGGACTACTGGGGCCGCAAAATCTGAGTAACTTCGTCTAATGATCTCATCTTCCAACCACTGTTGTATTTGCTTACTGATGATTTCCTGCTCAACTAGAGGTAACCTCATTGGTCGTTCACAGATAGGTTTTCCATCCGCCAATAGTATTTTCATCTTTAACCCAGTATCCTTTGTTTTATTTGGTTTGTATGATTCTATTAATTCTCGTATTTTTTCTCTGTTAGTTAAATTTGTAATATGATTCAAATCCACCTCGGCATTTACGTAGTGGATATTAACCGTACCTTCCCAACCTCGATTATCGTTATCTATATTTGATGTGGCTACTTCATCTGTTTTGGAATGGACATCATTAATTTTAATGTATCCCACTCGAACATAATTGTCGTTTATTATTTTAACAACATCTTCCACTACTTTTAACGTCAAGCCTTCGACTGGTATTCTACCTATTATTAAATCATAGTCAGTTTCTTGTACCACGTAAAATTTATCCTGTATTTCTATACCATCTACATAAACTGTATGCAAGAAATAACCGGTTGGCTTAATTTTTTTTCCACCTATACCCGATATAGTTATATTGTCGCTGGTTAACTTTGGCGCGTTTATTACAGTATGATATCTTGAATTGGCGATTGAAATATCACTCCCTGTATCGATTATGATGTTTGTTTTTATTCCTTGGATATCCAGGATTCTTCCTTTCTTACCATTTAACGTGCCCGTATTAAGTACTTTTCATTGCGTGTTTTGGCTCCAATCTTGGTGTTTCGTTTCTCATCAACTTTGATTACGTTGCGGGTTATAATTTGAATAATCCTGTTGTGTTTTACTCCCCATGGTATATTTCGCACTCACGTGACCAGATCTACCGCAATGATAACAAATTATATGCCCCTCGTTTCTTTCATGGTTCACATTGTGCCTATTCTAAACTTGGCGCCTTTTCGAATTGGCGTAGCCAGCCATTCTCGATCGTTTATCCTCAAAACTCCCTCTTGTATTCCTTATAGATTGTTTATTGCAAACCCTTCGTGCCGTTTCGTAAATATCTAATTTGTTTACTAATTCGTCTATCCTTTTTATTACTAACAATTCCTCTGCAAAATGTGTCTTTGTTTCTGAAGGTAAATTATGCCTAATTTGATTAACTACAATTAATTCCGATAATTCCTCGAAGTTATCTATTTCAAGACCGTCAATCCATTGTTTGAAATACACTTTAATCTCATAAGCGAAATCGCGCCAATTAGCCGATGGCTTTTGAGTGAAAAAATTTCAGCCTAAACTCTTCTGGCGATAGTTTGTACCGTTTCAAAAGAATGCTTTTTATGTAATCATAATCATGCATTTCGGGTTCACTTTCCCTGGTTATTATATTAATCACATCTAACGACATTAGGTTAATTAAATAGTTGACCCACTCTTTTTTATCAATGCCCGTTTGCGCCATTTGCCTTTCATACATAGCCAAGTATAAACTAATATCATTCGTACTATCATATTTTGTTAATAATCTAAGCAATTCAAATTGTTTACCTGGATTTGTCCTTGTGTTCACATCTATGTGCTGTCTTGAGTTTTCTTGTAGTTGTATTTTCTTAATCTCAAACTCTCTTTCGCGATCTGTTTCTTCCAATTCTATTCTCCATTTTCTCTCTTCCATTCCCATTTTCAGTTTCTTTTCTTCGATCTCTGCTCGTAATATCTTTTCTTCAAGTTCCGATTGCAATTGTGATTTTTGTTTCTTCTCTTCTCTTTCCTCTTCTGCTTTCTCTTCTCTATCCGCCATAATTACTTCTAGGCGATCCTTTATAAAATCTTCATCGTAATCCTCCCAGCTTTTAATCAGCTTTATTAGGACAGGGATTGTCGATTTTTCTGGTGGTTCAATTCCGCATTCCTCGCAGAGATTTATTAGACCTTTTAGCTTTATTCAAGGATCCCATGTTTTTCAAAGTTGTATTTGGATAAATACGATTACTGTTTTAACATTTGCCTTGTTCATTCACAATCCATCTTTTGACACTGGCGATTGACAACAATTTCTCTTCGATTAATATTTGACTATCTATTTCACTACTAGTAGTTTAATATCCTTTTAAGATTCCGTTACGTAATATTGATTATTTATTCCACTGATAGTTGCTTAATATCCTGGCATCGAGCCCCCAAATTTGTAGGAATATTATATGTAAAATGTTAATATATAGACGACTTGAATAACTAGACGTTGGAATAACAACATATACACTTTAATATAATTCTATAAAGATAATTTTACACCACTCCGTTGATACCTTTTTTAAATACAGTTCATTTCTCACTTAAAACTCATAATATATCTCTTTCGAACAAGTTAATTAGGCCTAACAGTGCCTTTCTTGGCATCTCGTAAGCCCATGCTTCATGAACAATATTATTTTATGGACTGACTTATTTCTAATTTTGAATATGTCTAAACCTTGATTACGTGATCGTGAATTTTCATTACTCGTGTTTTCAAATCATGGATAATAAAAATACCAGAGCAACTGTTAATTTGCTGATCATGCACGTTATGAAGAAAATAAAGTATCTCTAAATTCAAATCCTACATATATATATATATAGATATATATATACATATAGATATAGATATATATAGTATATGTAGATAGATAGATAGATAGATATAAATTTTTTTACTGAGGGTGATTTTGGGTTCTAAGGGTCACGATCGGTGTAGATCTGCAAAAAGTTTTCAGAAATTCCAACATAGGGGCGAATGTAATAGGTAGTATTTCATACGAAATTTACCTAAAAAGTGCATTTTTGTAAATGAATGCCTTTTTTTAAACAGATATTTCTCTCACAGATATATTAACTGCTATCTTCTTATGAACCTATTACCTTTTGTGAAATCTATCTGTTTATTCACATTAAAAAATAAATTGAGTGCCAAATACTCGAGTAACAGAAGACGCGACGAAAATTTATTTCATATTAAAATTCAAAATAACCGAAATGTAAATGAAATATTTTTTTGAAATTTTACGAAATTTATTTATTTTTATTAATTATTTCTTTTTGAGTGGTGTCTTTTCTTTTTCATTTTCAAAAGGTTATGTGAAAGTTATGAGTCTGATTATTGCTAATTTTTTTAACTACTATCCTATTTTGCTAGCTTGATTTACTGCAATCAGCATATGAAGTCTAACTACTAAATAAATTGTAAATTTTAATTAACTTAATTTATTTTTGAATTTTACAATTTAGATTGTTTTTTAATTTATTATATTTAAAATGGGGGGTGGGGAATTAGAAAAGAAATTTTTTTTTTAATGTCGTAAATATTTAAAAGTAAAACAATTAATAAATTAATGTAGACTTTTTCCACTGATAAAATTGTTTCCACGATTAGCATCTGAATAAATATGTTTTTTTTTAAATAAAGGCTTTCAGCGTGTAACTTTTTATTTTCTGTAAAATTATATTGTTTATGTGGAGCATTGTATTTCCTCTTTTCGAATAAAATCATTAGTGTTTTAAAAATTTTGCAGCTAAATCTAATTGCCTCTATATTGCTAATAAATTTACCATTATATAACATTTGCAACATTTTAAATTCAGCAAATAATGTGTGTACTAAATTTGATGTAAATTTTAATTTATTTATAAACGACATAATTTTTCGCATTGGTTTTTGAAGTGATTATATAAACTACTACTGAAAACGAACTTCCAGCAATTATTCCTCATAGACAGTAATGTTACATAATTATTTTGTGCGTTCAAGTAAAGGAACGGTAAAATCTATTTAGACTATAGAGTAAGCATCTTACAATGCTCATCAGTGATGTGTATCAATTTTAATATATTTTCAATAGTGTATCATCATAAAAATCCACAGCAAAAGTTTTTCTTTTTCTATCCATATACCGTTACGTAGCGGAATTCTTTTGAATTTCTTTATAAACGAACTGTCGATGTCAAACACTCATTTTCAATACCGAGCAAGCCTCAGTAACATATATCAATTACATGGCTATTCTAGTACATATTTACGTGAGTTACAGTACAGACAAACAGAATCTTAAAGCTCTGTTGCACTAAGTTGAATTGAATGCGTTTGTATCTACGGTAAAATATAAAAAGTCTCTTGCTTAATTATGATATAATGTGTTAGTAAAATTTGAAATCCTGAACACTAGAATTAAACACGCTTAGTCGGCGTATTAGCTACCATCATTTTTTGCTGAGAAAATTTGCATGATTTACATCTATTGTCTCTATAAACATATAAAGAAAAATGTATATCAATGTACATTTTTCGGTTTATTTCAATCAAAAAAGCTAGCAATCAAATCGTCAGTCTATTTTCACGTATTTTTTCCACTATTTTACTGTGCATACACAAAAAAAAAATGTAATTTCGCAGAAATAATACTGTTAATTGCACAAATTTATAAATACAATCACTTTTGTTAAAGACATAAGTTATATATCAAATCAAAATCAAATAAGGGAAGCACCTTATCAGAATAAGCCGGTGAACCAAATTTGAAGCATGTCGGATTATTCTGCATCAAAAATATATATGTATAAAACCAAATAATACTGATAACTAAACAATTTGCGTAATATTTTTTGCAGCTATCTTACTTTAAAAAAGAAATATATTGCGAAAATAATAAAAAAACCCTATTTTTATTTGTTATTTTAATATCAATTATTTTTTAATTTAAATATACTTTTCGAAATTGAAATTTAATTTGATATCATTCAAAAAATTAAATCAAAACGAAAACAAAATTTATTTTTTTACACCGATTGTATATATTGTAACTATGGGGCTCTGCCCCCTGCAAGCTACGCTCGCCAACCACCGTTCAGACACCACAGGATCTAAAAACACACTAATCTGATACGTTTTAAAAATATTAGAGAAGATTAAATTATACTGAAAAAAGCTGTACAGATCTCCCTGAAAACGGGTATCCATTCAATTCCCTTTGATTGCAAAAATTTAAGGGCGAATCAGTTGCTGTTAAGACATCCAATGGCTGTTTTCGTTTTTGATTAAAGAGGATCAGTTAAACATTTGAAAAGAAGCTAAAATAAAATGAATTAAGTATACAGAGTCTTTGTCTCCCGGTATTTTAATACAATCTCTATAACAATAGCCTAAGTCATGTGACTACCATCAACAGTTCCGGCCGGACCACTTCGCTTTTTATACTTTAGGTGCCATTTTGGTACTTTAATGTTAGCCAGGCACAGGTGATAAGTCGCCAAATATTATCCTATCGCTATCATTTCATCTATATAAAAATAGTACAAGTCATCAACTACCATAAACAAATACGGTCTGAATTCTTTGCCTTTCATATGAAAGTTTGGCACAGATGTCATATACGCCCCATTTTGGCGCGATTTTTTTCCGACGCCAATTTGGAGAACGCATCAACAGCATAAACAACAACATCCGGCTTACCATATCAAGCAAAATAACGATACTTTTGCTCCAGTTAATTGCCCGTTCCGTATATGACGTTGGCATAAGAAAAAAGTCGCGCTAATATGGGTCCGTATGTTTTCCATTTTGATTAAAAAATAATTTTTTTTTCGAATAAAACTACTTGAAAGTTGCCATGGTCGCAAAGAATTCTTGGTACTGTTGCGCTAGCGGGATGCAAATCTCGCCAATAGCTTTTTTTCAACTCGCCATTTAGAATTTTTTTTTTTCGAGTGGTAATATTTGGCCAGATGTCATATACGCACCGCAGTTTTGGCGAGATTTTTTTAAAAAGAAAATTTGGCGAAAACCTCGTTTTCAAATATCAGTTACATATGCATTTTTGTTATTACTTAGTTATTTCGTCGACCGAAAATCTATCGCCAAACTATAAGATTAAATGTCAATAATGGTTGATCGTAAATGTCACATTCTCTTAACTTTAAGCAAGTTACACGTGTTTACGGCATCAAGTGATTTTTATTTCGACGTTTTATTTGTATATTTATTAATGTTATACTAATTTATTTGTTCTTTCGATGTATAAAATAAAAATTATGTCAATTTGTATAATTTGGCGAAAATGGTCGACGGAATAACTAAGTAGTACCGTATTTTTTAATTATTTTCTATTATTTTCTATTTATTATTATTAAAAAAAAATTGTTGATAACTATAGAACAAAATAATTTATATAATTTTACAAAATAAATAAAAGTATATAAACAATTATTATTAAATAAACAACAATAGCCGGGTTACCATGTCAATCACAACAATGCCATTTTGGCACCAATTAGGAACCTCGGTGAGTAGATAACATCTGTGCCTATTTTTTTTCTTTTCGTTTTGTTTTAAAAACAAAGAAAGAAGTGAAAGCCATCAATTTTAAGTGAAAGTATTCTAAATAAAATAAATGAAATGATCATATTTTAAATGAAATTAATGAAATATAAAAAAAAAATGCGACGGGTAAAATGTTTAGCAAATTATCACCTGCGTCTTGCTAACATAAGAGTATCGTCAGAATTGATTTCTCTATCAGAATCTTTCGATTTGGCGAAAGATTGTTGAAGTAAATTGAATTATGAATAAGAGTAGAATGGTACATTTCTTAGCATACATTTAAGGGAGACCAAACTGGTCGCCAAATTAGTTTAAAATAATAACCTTTTCTGAAATATATATAAAAAAAACATCTGTTATGATTAAAATTTGAGTTGCCATCATTAGAAAAATGTATTTAAAATTAGAAAAAAGTTAATATTTCGAAAACCAATTCGAATTTTAAAATTGAGATCTGCGGATCAGTACTGATTTTTGGTGTTAATTTCATCGCAAAGTATTCCATACTTTAGGAGAAATCGCCGTGAAACATAATCAGTTGTTTAATCAGTCGTTGCAAAAAATCGTTACATAAATTCGTTTCATTTCAGCCGTTTCATATATCCGTTTCATAAATGCATTTCATTAGGATTTTATATATATAAGGTAGATTTATAAAAAAAAAAAAAAAAAAAAAAAAAACCTTTAATTCAACCAAATTATCTGTTAATGTTAAATCTCTCAGTAAATAATAAAATAAGTTGAACATGAAACTTTGAAGATATTTTTTTAATTTTTCAGACTGTTTACTATATTAAATATATTTTAGTACTTTTTCAAACTCTGAAAATTTGTTTACATTGAGATTTAGTTACATTACGTGAGCTTCTTACCATTAAATGTTAATCCTTAAATAAATATTTCTCTTCTTAATTCATGGTAAATGCTATTAAAGAATAAGTTTATCTTACTTTAAAAAAAGTTTAATAAAATTAATTATTATCTTTTAATAGTATGTTCTATGTTTATTTAAATAATATAATAGACAAAGCGAGATTTGTTCTAGAGTTATGGGTAAATAAACGCTATTTTTTTTAAAGAAAGTTTTTATTTCTTTTTACTAGACAGAAAAAAAGATGAAAAACATTAGTGATAGCTGATAAATGTATCTACTTCTACCTGTGCTTGTATTTGTCGTAAACTAAAAGAATAGCGTTATAAAAGGTAAAAGTAAAAGAAAAGCGCCCATTTAAAATGATGGCATTGAACTCACAGGCTATTCACACTAATTGTATATTATAGTCTTATTTATGTCTATTATTCATAAAATACAATTCACTTTTTTCGAGCAAAGCAGGTGAATAATTAGTGAAGCGCATTATCAGAAATAACCGGTATACCAAATTTGAAACAAATTTGATAATTCTGCATGTAAAACACATTTATCTAAACTAAGGGAGGTTAGCCTCCATTCTCCCCTTTATAATTAACCAATGAACATCGAAATATAGTCAGCACCTTATCAGAATAAGCCGGTGAAACAAATTTAAAGCAAATCGGATAATTCTGCATCAAAAACACATTTATCTAAATTAAGGGGATGGAGGACTAGCCTCCAGTTTCCCACTTTATACTAAACCAATAAACATCCAAGTCTTATCGGGGAAGCGACTTATCAGAATAAACCCGTTTACCAAATTTGAAGCAAATCGGTTAATTCTGTTTGAAAAACCCATTTATCTAAATTAAGGAGGGGATAGCTCCCCTTACCCCTTTTATATTTAACCAATGAACACCCAAAACTAATCAGGGAACCGACTTATCTGAATGAACCTAAACGCAAAATTTGAAGCAAATTGGATATTTCTATCAAGAGTTATCGCGTTACGTACATACATACGAACATACAGAATCTGCGGACAAAAAAGCTCAGCTTTTGATAGCCTGTGAGCTAAAAACATTACATATCAATTACACCCCTTTCCATCTGATTGGCGTTTATTGCAGTTTTCCGAAGTCGCAATATTTTCCAAAATTAAGAAACTTTCGCCTTTTTCAAAGGAAGAAAGGAAAGTTAATCTGAAAAAATTTTTCAAAGATAATAGATTCAGGGTAACTTTGATCCGCATTTTCTCTATTTTCCCATGCCGCACTCTTATTTTAAGAATATTGTTGCAACTAGGGGCATACAAGATAAGAAATGATCCTAAATTATCGTATGACTATAAAAAATTAATGAATAATAATGATAAAAGCAATAAAAAATGAATTTCTAACATGGTTGAAAGTTACCCAGCCATTTAGGGTAACTTTGCACCATATGATAAATATTATCTAAAATAATTCATTATAAAAAAAGTATTATAGTTAGTACAACTTTGAACCCCCAAAAATGTATTCAGATATGTAAAGACTCCGAATTTACATTTCCCAACATCACAAGATTTGAATAATTTATGATATTACAACAAATATTATGCATGTGAAAATATTTATATGTTATATCCAATGCACACTTTCGGCATTTATATAAAATATACGTGCAAATATGGGAAATTTTTGTCAGTAGCTCCTATAATCAGTAAATTATAAACATCAGTATAACTTTGAGGCGACTCAATGTTACCCTGAAAATGTAGTAAAATTGCAAGTTCCTTCTTATTTTACATTTTATTAACTATTAATAAATAAATAATCACAAAATATTAACACAACAGTTAGATAATAATATGTCTTATAAATGAATATATTGTTACTTACTATGAAAATTTAATTGGATTACAACAACTTCAAAACAGCATTCAAAATTAACTTGGAAACAGCACTTCACAAAAATAGTTAGATGATGCAATTAATTGCGCATAATGTTGCTAATTTATTTTCTAAAATAAAGAGTAGAAATCGCAGTTTAGAACTTTGCCAACAGAGAACAGTTCTTGAGTTTATTTAGTCTTTTGGAGTTTAAAATATTGAAAATTAGGAGGTGGTGCAAAGTTACACCCCATGGTTTAATGTAACCCCGAATGACTGTATTTGAAATAAAATATTAAAAGGAGCTTTCATACTGAAAACTGACTGCATTTTAGAGCTTTCTTTCATTCTTCGAACATTCTAATAAGCACAATTTTATTATTGTCTATCTTTAAATTTGTTAAAATGCGAATGAATGATGATTATCCTAACTAACCCTATAAAACACTAATTTTTGTACATTCTGAAAAAAGACAAATTCTTCTTAATTTAGGAAAATGCTCTATAATCATAATCCAAAACACAGGTTGGTCATTAAAAAAAAAAACTTCCCCGTTATATGAATCCCTAGCGTCCTAACTGCTCAACCAATCGAAAAGAAAATTTATATAAACTTATTTGAAGGTACGCGCTCGAGATCGTGGTGATTTAAAACAATAGATTTCTCACTGTTACAGTTACAGTGAAAATATTTCAAAAATTTCGAATGGCAACACCCATTTTTGACGCTTTCTAACAAAGTTGAAAAGTGTTTTTGACTTCGGTTTGTCTGTACGTTTGTCCGCGCTCTAATTCTCTTAAATATACTCGGATCGTTCTGAAATTCTTGGATGTTAGTGACCTCTACCATAGCACGATCCCTATTTCAAATAAAGTTTCTAGGATGCTTAGTTCATATACAGGGACAGTCAAAATTTCCCGTTACATTACGGCCTGTGGGAAAAAATCGTTTAAAATGGTTTTTAATGACGTTACATGCTTTCAAACATAATAAAATTGACATTCATTCATCAAGTGCAATAAAATATGCATTCTGTAGAATATACGGTGCAAAGAATAGTTATTATTCATTTACAGGGCCACACACAATAATTCCGTTACAGAATGATATAGGGGTGGAGGAAATTGTTTGCGCCATATTTCAATTATGTTAAATTATTTCATGTATAATGAAATCGATATACGTCGCTGAGGTTTACTATAACTTATTTCATGTATAAGACGAAGTACATATCATGTACATGGACACACAAAAGGTTTCATATACAATATTGTATCCGAAGTACTGTACAGTAGCCATGATTGCTGGAAATGCATTTTTAATTATGCTGTGCTTTTATGATTCACTATATTTATGCATAGTATATGGTGTGTGTAAATGTTCTAATTCATATACAGGGCTACACAAAATAATCCGTAATGGTTACTGGGCATGATTGCAAATTACTTAAAGGTTTTTTTAAAATGAGTTATGCATTTTCACGCGGAACTGCATTTGGTTTACTAAGAAATGTTTGTAGAACATAGATAAAAGAATATACAAAGTCGCGCAAAGAATTGGATACATGGCCGTCTATAAATGATAATTTCCGGAAATGTGATTTCAGTAGTTTTAAGACTGTTTTATTTTGAATTAAACTTTAGCTAAATAGTGGCGCGTAATAAAGGTACTAGGTTAACTACAGGGCTGTACAAAGGTATACAAGTATGTTTTGATCGATTAGTATAAATTGCTGAAAGAGAAATTTCAACTTGTTATGCGTTTTCTTGCTAAACAAAATTTTCCCATTATATAGTATATATACATCAACCTAAAGTTCAAATACAGGGCTGTTCAAAAGAATTGGAATACATATTTGGCTATAGATGGTAACTGCAGAAATCAGTTTTTCAAATGTTTCATGCGTTCTCTAAAACATTTACTTAGTTCTCTTATACACCTTATTTATCTAAATAACGAAGTTTTGTTAAAGCATTCAGGAGGTGTAGGAAAGTGTTTCATAATCTATGCTTAACGCGTGATTTTTCGTGCTTGTCTTCCATGCGTTGAAAAACCATAAATGGCGCTGGAATGATACAAGTACGATGAAAATTGCCGGCGTAAAACACTTGCAAAAAAGAACATTGCGAGGAATGAAGTAGGGACTACAAGACATGTTTTTCAGTAGCCGATTCTTTTATTCACTTGTGAACTGAGAAATGTTGTAAGATTTGTTTTAAAATGTGTACTATTATTACTATATACTTTAAAATGTTAAAAAATTAAAATGTAATAATTTGTTTTAGAGTGCTGAGTATTACGTTACATAGGAACTGTTTAGGATTGAGTGTCACGATATTACACATTCAATTTAGTCATACGCGTATCGTTCCAACGCCATTTATGGTTTTTCAAAGCTTTGAAGAATTTTCACAAGAAAAAAAAGGGTGTTGCCTTTCGAGAATTTCGAAATTTTTGCATTGTAACCGTAACCGTGTGACCTCTATTGTTTTAAATCATCACGATCTCGAGCGCATATCTTTAAATTACTAAATCTGAAGTTTCCTTTCGATTAGTTGAGAGGTAAAATCGCTAGTGGTACATTATATTAGGGAAGTTTTTTTTATGACCACCTTGTATACAATAACCACTTTCGAGTCATCCCATATTTCGAAATGCGTTCCTTTGTCTTTAGAAACCTCATAAAATAATTTATTTTCGAGATTTGATGAAGAATTTATAAATATATTTTTTTATCTGCCCGTAATATTCGGAAACGTTTTCCGAGTATTATTTGAAATGCATAAACCACTTCTATGTACCCGGAAAATCAGTTTTTCCGATGCTATTCATTCTCAGTTAAAAAGTTTCAGCTGCATAACGGAATTTATACATACAGTTATAACAAAATAATATTAATGTTAATGTTAATGCTTTAAATTTTGCATGTTAAACTGTTTTATGAACATGAAAACATTTACTTGAGAATGGATTAAATCAGAAAAAGCGATATCCCGGTGTAAGAAAACTGAGTAATACGTTGTAAAAAGTACTCGGAGACGTTTCTGAAAATTACGGGAAAAGAAACATCGTTTTTATAAATTCTTCATCAAATTTCGAAAACAAATTGTTTTCTGAGGATTCTAAAGATAAAGGATCGCTTTACGGAATCTGGAAAGACTCGGAAGAGGTTATTGTACATTTTCATTCGTGATTACAATGCATTTTGCTAGTTGAAGAAACCGTTGTCTACTTTTTCAATGTGAAAACACCTGAAACAAAATATTGAAAAGTGCTTTCACCTTGGAAAGTGACAATATTTCGGAGTTTTCTTTAATTCTTCAAAACTTCTGATAAGAACAGTTGTATTATTCTCTGTCTTTAAATTTGTTACAATGCTTTGAAAGATGATTATGCAAACATAATATAAAACACTTACTTTATGTACTGTAAAAAAAGCCAAATGATTCCTAATATCGGAAAATGTGATATAAAACGGAAATATACAAAAACTCTTCGGAGTTAATTTGTGAGTTCTTTATATTTATAGAGCTAAGAAAGAAATATATTTTTGAGATTTGAAAAAGCAGTTATAAATAAAAAATTTCTTTTGCTCCCACAGATTTTCTAAAAGGTTTCCGAATAGTTTTTATACTATAGTAATCAGTTTTCTCAATCCGAAAAATAGACATTTTGGATGTGTTAACATTAAAATTAAAATTAATATTATTTTGTTACACTTGCATGTATAAACTTAATTACGCATCTAAAAATGTTTAACTGACAAAACCGACATTTCAGTCTGATAAAACTGATTTGTATACAGGGTAATCGAAAAGTCACGCAACCCTTGAAAAACATTTTGTTTACTAAACTACAAACATGATTTAAATTACAAACTTAAATTAAAATGAAATAGTAACAATAGTGAGCGAAAAATGAAAATGTTCCATTTTTTCTCGAATACAAAGAGGTATGTGTTTTTTCAATTTTGACGGCACTCTTCTCAATGGTGGAACACTTAGTTTGGTACTTTTCGGTTAGCCGGGAGCCAGTGTTATAAATACATATATGTGTGTATATAAATGTATGTATATATACATATACATTTACATATATATATGTGTGTATATATACAATATGTGTATATGCATACATGTGTATATTTTCATATATGTGTGTATATAAATATGTATATATAACACTGGCGCCCGGCTAACCGAAAAGTACCCTTAGTTTTTGTTTAATATTATGTTCGGTGTTTGTCTTCAGGTCGACAATGGAGTGTGGGTACTTTCTCAAACTCTTTCCGCATACCATGAACATTAACAGCAAGTTTGATTTATTTCTGACATTATCTTGCCGTGACAAATTAGAATTGAGAAATTCGCAGCAAATTTCACGCAAGGTATATCATGCCCCACTTTCATGAGTAGTGTTTTGTGAAACTGATGGCAAGACTGTCATTAATTCACGAAAGTGACGAAAGCAAAAAATCCCTCTGTTGAGAGAATAGACATTCGCTCGTATAGACATAGGCTCGTATTGTAAAGTACAAATATTACCTTAATTTGTTTATGGTGATGAAACGATGCATGCGCCTTCTTCGGGTGTGTTTGAATCAATAGACCTGATCCCTTATGGACCCCTCCGAAGTGGATAAATTTATAGTATAACAGTTGTAAACAGATAGTGGAAGTGGAAAGATTATTAATTTGCAGTAAGTTTGCAGTATTTTTGATTACTTGTTTGCTGTTAATTTGCAATAAATTTGATAGAACATAAATTTAACTTGTATGACAAGTTAACTGCAAATTCAAAGTTTGGTGATTACGACGTTTACGTTATGTTGCTGTAGTCTTGTTATGAACATTCAGCCTTGTCATGCTGAGCTTGCTGCAACTTTGCAGGTTTTCAAAGCAAGACTGCTGCTAATTTTCTGGAAATTAAAAATGCTTTCTGTGTTCTGCGGTGACTGGAACATCTTATTCTTGATTTCCTCCATTTTTTGAGAATTATGATCGAATGGGCGGCTACTTCGTCTTTTTATCATGAACGCTTCCAGTTTCTTGAAATCGTTTACCAAACGTTAAATCTTTGTCTTTTTCGCGCACGAACATTAGGATATGTCTCTTTAAACGCTTAAATAACTTTAGCGAAAGACTATGTTGAAAATAAAGTTAAACCATAAAAATTCTTTGTGCTTAAAAAATTTCACTTCCATCATCGATATCTTTCACGAAACAAATGACTTTTACAGGCTACAACATCAATTAACTGGAACTGAAATTTCTACTGATAAATGAATTTCAAATGGATAGTGCTTTTATTTATCGGAAAATAATCTCATTATTATTTATTTCGGATTTTGTACAATTTTGGAAAATTTGGGTTGAGCGACTTTTCTATCACCTTGTACTATAAAAACTACTCCAAAACGTTTCCGAAAATAAGTGGTAGCAAAATAAACTTTTTTTTTTTTACAAATGCTTCTTTAAATCTAGTATAGATACTCGTTTCTGGTGATTCTAAAGAAAAACAACACTTTTCGGTATTATTAGGAAGTCGGATATGGTATTGTTTATTTTCTATCCAGGTTTCCTGGATTCCCTTTTTTTAAAATGTACATCAGGATAAAATTTCATAATATTTACCTTCATTGAATGTTTTAGAATTGTTTTAAATCTCTAAAACTCTATAAATTTTAATAGAAAAATATATTACAGTAGAAAATACAGCTTATTGAATGAGGTGTATTGACAGCGATAGGTTCAAGACTAAGTAATTGTAAAGAAGCTTTGTAATCACTTGGACTCATCTCAATTCGAGATGAATTCAGGTTATTGCACTTTCTTGCATAATCTTAACTACACAGCTAAAAATATTTAACCCTTTATGTACTGAATTATGAATTCATGAAAATTTCATCATTAAAGCATTTTTTGTGAATTGTTTAAACTACATTAGAAGATTTACACAATCTTTTAATAATTTTAGAAGGATTTTAGAAGTATTTAAAGATTTAGAAGGATTCATTAAATTTGAATTTATCGGAATTTTGTGCAATATTATTAACCCCACTCAAATCTTTTAATTTAAATATTTTTCTCAGTATTTTGTGGAATTAGGAAATGTACAAATATAATGTTCTTACGCTAGAAATACATACAGAATTATTTCCGAATTGAAAATTCCCCCCCCCCCCCCAATGTCAAGGAAGCTGAAAATATCCAAAGGCAAAAGAAACCATCCTTTTAATTTTTTTTTTTTTTTTTTTTTTTTTTTGTGTGTGTGTGTGTAATAGGGTGTGCCGAAAAAAAAAAGTTTTCTCTTTTTGATTCGCTATATCGCGGAAAACTTGTGTCTAAGGTACCTTAGTAAAATGCAAAAACAAAATAAGTAAATTTTTACGTTTGGCGGGAGCGCATCGGGCCTAAAATTTGAGAAAAATCTCGATTTTGATAATTTTTCTAATTAACCGAAATAAGTCAAATGACTTCTAGAGCAAGCAGCTATCAACATATTTTAGTAGAAGAGAGTATAGGAATGATAAATAAATGAAAAAATATATACATTTCGCAATACATTTTCAGCGTATTCTGTTTTTTTTAAAATCATTTTTTTTTAAATGCAAATTTTCATTGAAAAAAAAACTTCTTTTCTGAATGTAATATTGCTGAGTGTAATTTCACTTTGTAATAAAATACAGTACTTCACAGTGTTTTGGCAGTTTGAAATCAGATTTGCTTGAAAAACTAGGCATTGAAGATCTCAGGAAAAGTGTCGTTCTTATAAAATCATCTCTGGAATTGGACATGCAGACTTTATGTGACGCTTTGGTTACCAGCTTCACGCACCGTTCTATTGCTTGGGTGTGACATGGGAATTGGCGAAATTCCATTGGGCCGATGTTTCACCTGACTGGACCTTAGACCAAATCTCTTCAACTAGGACTCTTCGCAGCAAAGGTGGTGGTGAAAGTGTAGTAGAATTTCCGTAAATCATTTCGGTGTAGTCTTTAGCTAGAATATTGATTTTGGGTGTTTGAAAACACCTGATTGACTTTCTTTTAGACGTTACGTTTTCTAGCCTTTATAATTCTTCTGAAACATAACTCTCGTATAGGATCTTTTTTATCTACTATCATACTCAAAAGCAAATTTTCTGGATTGGCAAAATATGCGTTTCTCTCAATCACTGGGTCAATGAACTTCATCAAGTTTTCATGGAGGAATATTGACGATTTTATAACTTCCAATACATGTTCTGGTCCATTTGTGAAGTCTTTACTTTTTTAAATTCTAAACCATAGAGGTACATATGACTTTAGGTCTTGTGTCCGTATGTTGGATTTTCAATACTTAAATACAACCGGAAAATTCTGTTCGCCGTTGTAAACTACGTAGAGTGGGAAAGTGTGCCAGGCTCACGAGCAAATAAATCTTCAGTATATCTGCCTGCTTTTATAGCACAACTAATGTCCAATAGTTACCGCTGATCTTTGCTTAAAATTTGCCGGTAAATTTCTGGAATTTCACACTCATCACTGTCATAATTTACTTCATGGAGTTTCTCACATTTCCTGAGCTGCGTTCCAAACGGACCACTAAATGATTTTGTCCCAGTTGTTTCACCATCTAAAATTTAAAACAAATGCCGGAATGGAAATTAAATCAAATGTAAGAGGCATACCTCCCACTACCAAACATACTGTAGCGGTCTTTTAACTTCTTCTTCAATTGTACTAATAACACCGGTTTTCCACCCCGTATTAGTAACGGTGCCATCACATCCAATCACATTTTTTTGTTTCCTTTACGCCCACACTTCCAATTTCACCAATACCATGAATTCGTTGGAAGTACAAGAATTTTAGTTCAATGATGGGTATCTTTTTTGCTTTTTCACAGTTATATCTAACAGGGACAGGACACTCACAAACCTCAGGGTCCACAATTGTAGTCTAATGTTATTTTGCACTTACACGGAGAGACAACTTAACTTCTAAAAGAAAGTCAATCGGGTGTTTTCAAACACCCAAAATCAATATTCTAGCTAAAGACTACATTAAAATGATTTACTGAAATTCTACTACACTTTCACCACCACCTTTGCTGCGAAGAGTCACTGACGAAGAGATTGGATCTAAGGTCCAATCAGCTGAAACATCGGCCCGTACTTTGGCCAATTCCCATGCCACACCCAAGCAATAGAAAGGTGCGTGAAGCTGGTAACCGAGGCGTCACATAAAGTTTTCTTCGGGTCCAATTCCAGGCATGGTTTTATAAGAACGACACTTTTCTCGCGATCTTCAATGCCTAGTTTTTCAAGCAAATCTTATTTAAAACTGCCAAAGGCTGTAAAGTACTATATTTTGTTACAAAGTGAAATTACACTCAGGAATATTACATTCAGAAAAGTAGTTTTTGTTTCAATAAAAATTTGCCATTAAAAAAAAAATGCTTTTTTAAAAACATAATACTCTGAAAATGTATTGCGAAATGTATATATTTTTTCATTTATTTATCATTCATATACTCTCTTCTATGTTGACAGCTACTTGCTCTAGAAGTTATTTGATCTATTTTCGTTTATTAGAAAATTTTTCAAAATCGTGTTTTTTCTCAAACTTTAGGCCCGCCAAACGTAAAAATTTACTTATATTGTTTTTGAATTTTACTAAGGTACCCTAGATACAAGTTTTCCGCGGTATAGCGAATCAAAAAGAGAAAACATTTTTTTTTCCGGCCCACCCTATTGTGTAACCCATCAAACTTTTGGAACATGATAATGTAATGTATCTATAACTCATTATAAACTGTATTACAACTAATCAATGTATTAAATGAATTTTATAACAAGTTATTTTAATGGTACTTATAAGTACAGTCAGTAGACAAAGGGTTAATTGTCAAAACCGGCATTATGATTTGATGAAACTGATTATATACTACACTCTCTGACATAATTTCTTCAATTATACGTAAATATTCGTGGCAGCACTGATACCTGTATATATCCTAGAATTGAACAAATTTCCGTTCTTTTTTTTTTTTTTTTTTTTTCGTTCTAGGACAGAAAATTTCCGTAATCTGAAAAAGTAGTTTTTTTTTAATTCGTCTGTCTTTCTTCCGTGATTCCACTTGGTTTAGAATCTGGGGTCGTGCGTCTCGAATCGAGCATCTTAACCACTCGACGAGCGAATACTTGGTAGACGGTTATTTTAAAATGAAGATACGGGTTTTCTTCAAATGGAGGAATTGGTAAGTTTTAATAAATTTCATATTCAGAAAGTTCGAAAATTAAACATAATTGCCGGAACATTTCGTCTTTATAAAATAATGGTTGGTGTTTTAACATATGTAGTGTAATAGAAGATGTAAATTATTTCATATTAGTCATATTTTTAATAAGACATAATTTGATTGTCAGATGTAAAATATGAATATTATATTTTGATGTAAATTCGAGAAAAATGTTTGCTTTTTTGATTAAAATGAATTTTTTAACTTTATTTATAAGTTTATACTATATATTTTTTAAATGTGTTCTTGTAGAATATATTTTGCATGTGAACATTTTTTTAATGCTCTAAAAACTAAATTGAAAATAAGTTTTAATGAATGAGAAAATTGCTACTTTATTAAATTCGAAAGCATTATTTTTGTTTGTTTGTTTTTAAATAAATTAAACATTTTAATTTATTAAATTTTCGGTTTTCTCTTTAAATATAAACCCGAACTTTGGTATTAATGCAGCCAATACACATGCATGCAAGGAATAAACGGGATTTTCCCTTCTTTTTCAGAACTCTGGGAATAATTGACAGAAAAAGCATGTTTTCTAGGAGTATGGAACTTATTTGTTTAAAAACGACGAATAATTTAGTGTATAAAGACAAATTTTTCTGACTGTGTAAAAAAAAACTACTCTGAAATGCTTCCGAAAATCGGTGTTAGCAAAAGAAACTTTTTTTTATATAAATGATTCTTTAAATCTAGTATATATATTGGGCTCTAGTGATTCTAAAGATAAAGGACACTTTTCGGAAATATGAGTACCTCGGATACGATTATTGTTTATTTCGTTCGAGGTTATACTATATTTTCCTGCATTAACAAATAACTGTCTTTATTTTACATTGTATATCAGGATAAATTTAAAAAATAGAAAATTTAACTGAATGTTTTAAAATTCTCTTAATTCTGTAAAATTATATGGATTTTAGAAGAAAAGGGCATTGCAGTTAGAAATACAGTTTATTGAATGAGATATATTGGTTTTGACAAAGACAGGGTTAAGTCTAAGTAATTGTAAAGAAGTTTTATTATCACTTGTACAAGTCGCAGTTCGAGTACAATTCCGATTATTGGAGGAAATTCATTTAACGGAATTTTCAACTGTGTTATTTATTTCCTAAATTAACCCTTTAAGGGGCAAAACACTTCTTTTCGTAAAATGCTAAAATGACTGATTTTCACCAGAACTTAAAAACAAATTTATTTCAAAATGGGTAAAAGCTTTTCCTCGCGTACTTAGTAAGAAAAAAATTTCATTCTAAAATTAAGGTGTCAATGTGGCATCTGGCAATTAAAATTAAGTGGGATACATTATACCCCACCACCCTTAAAGGGGTTAAAATCTCTTGCTCTCTAGCATTGTTAGCGGCTGTACTATGGCAGTGCCACCAGACTTTGAAATAATATGAAATTTTCTTCAATAACTGTGTCGGCTATGACAAATTATTAAAGAATGATAGCTATAAGTCATATGTGTAGATGAGTTTATGAAAAAAACGAAATTAATTCATAAAGCAAATTTAATTAAAATATTGTAATTAACATTTGTAAATTAACATAATTAATGCTAATACGAAATGATGTCAAAAAGCAAATACGAATACTACATCAAATGTATACAAAACAAAACTTAGCATAGAAATACAGTTTCATAATCTACTCTCGGTGGTAGGCATAAAAATGGTTTTGATTACAAAGTCATTTGTATCTATGCAACTAGAACACGTAAGTAGAGAATCTCCACACGTACTGACTAGTTTTCTTTTATGTCTTTGTAGGAAAACGACAATACATCTATGGGAACACATTTTCAGACCTATTGCATGACGTATCGGTCGTACACTGTAAAAAAAAATCTGTAGTTCTACAGATGTAAATTTACATGCTTACTAAACTTTCACCTGTAACTGTACGAAAAAAGCTGCAAATCTACAAAACTAGTTTTTGTAAAGCTACAAAAATCTGTAACTTTACAAATGAATCTGCTAAAATTTCAGTAATCTTACTACACTTTTATTTGTAACTATGGCTGCAGTTACATGAAAAGTTCTCGGAATCCCAGTTTCCAAAAAAATTCTTAGTAACATACAGATTTTTTGATTTTCGGCGCAAAAGTGTGTCTGTTACATGAAATTTTGTTGTTGCCGTTACATGAAAAGTTCTAGGAATCCAAGTTTCCTAGAAAAACTTTAGTAACTTCACAGATTTTTTTTTACAGTGTACGTATTGTTGGAAATCATCAAAATACCATAATATATGCTGCGTTCGTCATTGTTGGAAATGACTAAAACACGATGACATCTTCCGTCATACAGCGGAAGAGGTCAGCTGATTAAATTTTATCATGCTTGCAGTAAACATACTAATCTATGAGCCAAGAACTCCGATCAAGAATACTAATCTATGGATAAAGTACTCCGCAAACGAATTTGGATATTTTTCGGACTATGGACAGTAATTGATGAAATTGGGTTTCGAAATCTGTTTTGTGTTTTCCATATTGTTTTTTTTTTCTCACCTTATAAAACGGAGAAGTATTGTAACATTATTCTGAATATATTGGAACGTATTTAATAAGACTAGCCTTTCAAAATTTGGGTTGGGTCATGTTCTTTAGATTTCGATAATTTATTCTTATGTATTTTGTAACGCTGAATCAAAAAATGACCTTCATTTTTAACAATAATGTAAGGTTTTTTCGCAAATCGTAAATTTCAAAGCTGAAAAAAAAAATAGCGAAAATCTGATACTAAAAAATAGATGTGATTGATGTGTTTTTTTTAGCTTTTGATAATTGATTTTTACGTATTTTGTAGCATTGAATCCGAAAATGATCTTCATTTTTTACCATTACTTCAGGATTTTTCGCAAAATTTTAATTTTTTAAATTTTAAAAAAGTCGAATACTGAAAAAATTTCATACTATAAAATTGAAGTAAAACATTTCTTCAAAGTAATTCATTCGTCTTTTGGCTTATAATATGCATTTTTACAGCCAAACTTGTAAAACATATACACTGGTGGACAAACGTTAAGGGTAAGTCACAAAATGCCAATTTTCATTCACGCGAATATTCAAAAGTAAGTAATATAATTAGAATAATTACTATCCCTGCAGGACAACTAGTCCATATAACATCTCATTCAGGTCACACATGGTCACAAGAGTCACAGTCGCTACGGCGAAACAAAAAATAGTAAATTCCATACTCCTCTTTTATGAGTCTCAAATGACTACTATATGTGACTCCACTGACAGGTCACTGTGACTGCTGCTTTTTGGTGAGTCACCAGGTGACTTTACAATGTCGTTTCATTGAGATTTTCGTGTGACTCTCATCTGGAGACTCAATTTCAAAGTCATTGTGAACGTTGCATTATGATAAATCACCAAATAATGTCACATTAAAGTCACATGGTGACTTTCTGTCTAATGTCTTTATCAAATAGTGACAGAGACCCTACTGTGAAGTCACCACTGTGAAAAGTGGTGAAAAAGCACCATGTGACTTTAATGTGAAATTATTTGGTGATTTATCATAATGACTTTGAAATTGAGTCTCCAGATGAGAGTCACACAATAGTCTCGATGAAACGACATTGTAAAGTCACCTGGTGACTCGCCATAAAGAAACAGTCACAGTGACCTGTCAGTGGAGTCACATATAGTAGTCATTTGAGACTCATAAAAGAGACGTATGGAATTTATTATTTTTTGTTTCGCCGAAGTGACTGTGACTCTTGTAACCATGTGTGACATGGATGAGATGTTATATGGACTACCTGTCCAGCAGGGATAGTAATTATTCGAATTATATTACTTCCTTTTGAATATTCGCGTGAATGAAAATTGGCATTTTGCTACTCGTCCTTAACATTTGTCCACCAGTGTATTTAAAATCCTTATAAAGTTATTCCGCGTTTTTTGAACAGCTCATGCTCTGTCTCGCGCTATTCTTTTAATATTCTCTAGGGGTTCATGTCAGTGTCCGCCTTTATTTTGGCGGTTTATACATGTGGAAATTTCCCGCTGATGTATTTAAAACATTTGCGTTCTTTTGATAAAGCTCTGTCGAATTGCTTTAAATTTTCACTTTTTTTCCTTTTTAACTTTAAAATTTATGATTTGCAAAATATCCTCGTGATGGTTAAAAATGAATGTCATTTTCGGATTCAGTATAAAAAAATAGATATAAATAAATGATCGGAAGTTAAAGAGAACATATATCACATCTAATTTATAGTTTCAGATTATCGTTATTTATGTACTTTTTACATTTAAAATGTGCGATTAGCGATAATTCCGGACTTGATATTTAAAAATGACCAATTTCGGATTCAGTGCTAAAAAATACATAAAAATCAACTATCAAAAGCTTTAAAAAAAAAAAAAAAAAAAAAAAAAAAAAAAAAACCATCGCAGGCTACTGTAATTTATGCTTGACGCATGATTTTCCTTTCTTGCATTATATTTTCCTGTATTAAAAAAGCAAGTGTATTGTTTTACAGTTTAGCAACTGAAATTTATATGTAGGGCTCCATAAAATATCTCTTTTTCTACACTTTTAGATGATTATTAAGAAATGTGCGTTTTAAAAACATTAAAAGTATAACAGCTAATTGTATTTAAGCGTATGTATTGTATATGCATTATGTATATGCTTAAACACAGCAAAACAAATACTCTAAAATACATAAGTAAAATATCTAAATTAAAATATATTCTCGAAATGCGGGGGAAGTTTTACAATTTACGACATATTAGTTCCTTACATAGATTCCAATTTACTTTAACTATTCAAATTCAAGAGATTTTATTTCATTGTATTTATTTATATATACTAGAGTACAGTAAAAGTAAACAATGTCATCCGTAATTTTAATTAATAGTATAGTAATATTGTATTGTTAAATCAGAATTCTAAAGTCTTTTAAACAAAGGTAACAAATATTCAAACAAAATTGAATTATCCGATTGCTTACTTTCAGCTCAAATAAATTTAAATATTAGTTTAATAATTTATTCATTTTATTCTGATTTGAAACTTACATTAATATTTTCTATATCGTATAATGTAGAAATCTGTACGCCTCTGTACGTTGAATTATTAATGATGTGAAATATACTTAATCCGAAAAGAACACTTTTTGAAAATTCATCAGGTCAACAAATTATTTCGCATAAAGCATTAAAATTATATAAAGGAAAAGTTTTATTTATCATTAGGATTGTGGATTATCTGAGTAATTTTTGAATATTAGGAATAATTGTAATTTAGATTCATTATATTCATCATCAAATAAAATTACATGATACTAGTAGGCACTTGCCAGGATTTTGCACTGCAATCTTTGGGTTTATTTCTGGCACATATTTAATTAATTTAAAATTACCTGCAAATTTTTAAATCAAAAACCTCATTTTAACAAAATATGTGGGTAAATATTAAAAACATATAAGTCGAGCCCTTATTCAACGAATTAATTTAGCCAATTTTTTATGGTCCCGACGAAATAGGAACAAAAATACTTAACAAATTTATAATCTTGATTTTGCAAATAATTTTCTATGTAAAAAAAAAAGAAAAAAATGAAGAAATTTTCTAATATTTATACAATATTTGCAATATTCCTGATTTTCAATTTTCTAAATATGTGTTTTGTGATGCAAAAAATATCTACTTGCAAAAATGTACATTACAGCGATGTTATTCATAGCAGTAATAATGGATTAGATGAATAAGATGAAATAGAAATGAAGCATTCAAAATTCAAAGAAGCAGTTAGCAGTTTAGATTCTTTGAAAGGGAAATTTATGGCTTACAATGTTGATTGTTGATAACACTGTTTTCACAGCTTTAGGGAACAATCGATAAATAAGTTCGGAATACAAAATTGAAATACAGCAAACAGACGTCTACAAAAGATATCTTATAATTTATTCACAAAATTTTAATAAATAAGTTTTTTTCGTTATTACAGTGCTTATTATTTACACCTGTGCATAGAAAAAGAATGCATTTTTATACAGTGTATTTTCTTAAAACAACAAATGTTTAACATCATTATTAACGTTCTATTATTTATAGCCTTTTAAAAAAAATTTCCGATGTGTGAAAGAAATGTTTCGATTATCCCGATTTAACGAACCAAGTTTCTAGTCGCGAATGATTCGTTAAATCGAGGTTCGACTGTATTTATTACTCAAAAGGTGATTAAATATTAAGAAATATGCATAAAAAGAAAATAATAATAATGCTACACATATAGAAGCAAAGCGAGTCTATTGCTTTTGAAAGAAGGGCTTGAAAAAAGTAAGCTGAATTTTCAGGTGCTGATCCACTTGAAATACACAGAGTATTGAGCCAAATCTCAGGAACATTATAAGAAATAATATCATTGCATACACTATTATTTTTAGTTAAAATCTCAATGTATTCATTGATAAATAAATCCTTTCTTGAAATTTTCTTAGTTATTACCACAGTCACAAAAAAGAGAAATCTTCACAAATACAAACACGAACTTCACATTTGACAGTTATGAACAATAGAGAGGGAAAGTTCTGGTTTCATATAGAGACTCATAAATACAGGATTAGCTAGATGAGGAAGCCTGAAAAAGAATTTAAATTTATTAAGTTATCAGCAAATAAGGATTCCGTCTTATGTCAAAACATTTATATTAACTTATAAGCGAACACCTGCCAACTCTGGCCGGAGTTCAAATGAAACATAATATAAAAACAATATATGAAACAGGAGCACATTTTATGCCCCTGACAACACTCTGAGAAAACAAAAGTTAACTAAATCTCGGTGTCATAATTCTGACTTAAAAACGAAGAAGGTATAGTGCTGTCGTCTTTTATTAAATAAGAGCAGCTAAATACCAAATTGTCAGAAGAATATAAACAGTATTAGTTGTACTGAACACATGGGATAGGCTAAAAATTTGATCTTTCAAATTTAATAAACAATGTCTATTTACAAAAAAAAAAAAAAAAAAAAAAAAAAAAAAAAAAAATTAGAGCAAAATCTAAAAAAAAAACTGAAATAAAATGAAAAAAAATAAAGATAATAACTAATAGCAATATACTAAAATATAAAACAGATAATAATATTTTAGCTGAATAAGGCTAGAAAAATGAATATACATATATATAAACTGCTAAAAACAATTAGGGGAGCACTTGGTTTTAACAAAATTACGCAATTATTTACGCCGATAAGTAACGCAACAACATCCATAATTTAAAGCATAGTAGAAAGCCGATAAAAAAAAAAACTTCACATGCAAATTAAAGTTTATGGCGTCAAAAACTAGAAAGAGAAGATAAGTGCAGAAATCGTGATTTTTCAGAAACGTCTGTTTCACTGTCTCAGTAGTAAAATTCAATTGCACAGCTTGTGTTTTGAGAAAAGGTGACTTGAAAATATCACAACAATGTGATTAACGGTATCCATGGCTTGGCGTGTAATCGGAACAGTTGAATATGGGGAAATACAACGAAGTGTAGCGGACGCTGTTGAAGTCACAAGAAGTGTCAATACAAGGCTGTGGAATCGATTCCAAACCATATGGAATAGTAGACATCGACAAGGGTAATGCCGGCCATGTGCTATCACAGAAACTAATCACCGATATATCCTGTTAACAGCTCATCGAGACGAAACGGACAATGGTACTCTACTGTAAATACAGTTGTTCTTGGCCACAGGGCGGAGGGTGTCCAGCCAAACAGTTCGAAATAGGCTTTATCAGGGTGGTCTCTATGCATATAAGCCAATGGTAAGCATTCCGTTGATCTCAAGCAACTGTGCGGCCCAAAGAAGGTGGGCAACTGTACATCGAGTTGGACTCAAATTCAGTTTACAGACGAGTCCTGATTCAGTCTGGATGTGACATCTGATATGTTTTGGCATGAAGAGAAAGAGGCACACAAAATAATCCCACATTCGTTCGCGAAAGATCACATTACAGAAGAGGTGGGTTGTTGCTATGGGCTGGAATCAGCATAGGTGGACGTACGGGCCTGCATATCATTCGGAATGGCACTTTGACGGTCGAAAATTTTACAGACGAGATACTGAGACATCATGTCGTATTTTATGTCGCAGAAATTAGTCATTTATTTTTTTCCATGCATGATAATGCCAGACCTCATACAGCTCGTCTTGTGGAAAACATGATTGAAGCTGAAACAATCCAGCGTATGGAATGACCAGAATGCTCTCCTGACCTGAATCCGATGGAGTATGTTTGGGACATTCTCAGAAGACGCATTGCTGCGAGACCAAGGCCTCCTTTTACTGCCCGGGACATGGAGATTGCAATTCTTGAGCAGTGGAACAGTATTCCCCAAAACCTTATCGATAACCTCATCGCATCCACGTAAATCATGCGTTCATCAGTCTTAGATATTCGAAGAGACTACACGCCATATTAAAAATCTTGCATAATTTCTAAACTATACTTTATTTTATTATTTACATGTTAGCAAATTGTTACTCTAAACCATCTTTTCATGTTCTTTCCATCTTTTCACGGAACAAAAGTTCCCTTACAAATGTTTTGCGACTTTTATTTCTGTATTGCACATTGCTACACGTGTACTATCCATTTTATGCCCACACATGGCTGTCTTGCACTGTTATCTTCAATTTTTTGCTTGCTCCCCTAATTTTTTTAAGCAGTGTACTTTAGTATTTACACGGTTTTTTGCACGCTTTCATTTAACTTAATGTGAATTATTCATGTAAAGATGGAATTTTGCCATCTAATTTTCCTTCAATTTCCTATAATCAATAATAATAATAATAATAAATACATATATACTGTTTTTTTCCTAGGGCTATATAATACTTTATTCTAAGAACACAATTATCTATTGATATATTAATGTTAAGGGCTTTTTTCTATTAGCCAACAGTAAGTGACAAATCTGCAACAATCTTTGTGGTTACACTTATTGACGCGTTACAAAAACATATACCTGTCCTTTTCTATAAAATAAAAGTGGTTGCTGTCGTTTTTGCGTAAGTTTTTCTTAAGTTCATTATTAACATTTATATAAGGGTCATTTCATGCAAAATGAGCAACTCAGCTGTGGCAGACATGGCAGAGATTTGAATGAAAATCAGTATATAAGTCGATCATATCTATTTATGAGTAAATGTAACAAAAATAGATTTCAGGATGGTTTATTTAAGAATTAAAATTTACATTAAAACTGGATGCAAGATCGAGGTTTTGTCTAAATGCTTAAAATGTCAATTTTGATTATTAGTCTTAGGAATGGAAAGACTATATTAAAAATTATTTATAATTAAGAATGAATAATAAGTAACAGATTGGCGTAAGTTAGTAGTTGTATTTTTATTCCGCAAAGTGAAAAAAATCATTTTTCAAAAATTTTGAGGGAAAAATGCAATATGTCTATTGCTCGTTTAACCCTCTTGCTGCGCAGCCCGACATATGCTTTGGCATGCATTTTTCTGTCAAATTAATACTATTTGGCTATTCTTACCAGTTATTTTTTAGCGAAAACTTTGTCTGATTTAATCAGGACATTTTGCCCAATTACGATAGTTAAAAATTTCTGCTTTAAAGAACCGGTGATAAACGATTACAAATTCTGTAAAAGACACTCATCGCGAAGAATTACTTACGCAGCGATAGGGTTAAGCATGAAGGACAGCTCTGACAAGTTTAATTTTTTTTGACGTTATAGCTAAAAGTTTATGTTTTAAATATCGAAAATTTCATTCTTGCCTTTTTATTCCTTAATGAGAAAAAATAAATAAATAGTAAAAAATATTGAGGGTAAAATGGAATATTTCTATCACTTCTTTGAAAGTGAAGGGAAGCTTTTAAAATCTTTTAAAGTATTTGGTATTATAGATAAAAGTGTATATTTTAAATATAGAAACTTTTATTCTTGCTTTCATTTTATTTTTACATCAATAATATATTTAATTAAAGTAGAAAAAAATGATTCAATTTGGACAAAAATTACATATTAATCTTAAATTCAGATAAAAAAATAGATGGCAGCACTCGTTTTTTCACCTTGAAATCGTGCAATATTTTAAGAAACGAGCACGAATTCAATGAGTAATAGCTCATAGAATGTAACAGATATTACCGTTTTGAGCCCATTTTTGCTGTGTTAAGGATCAAAAGACAATCTTGAATTTTTTTCAGCATATCATGGACTTATTGAAGTTTATGTCTGTGCAATATTTTTAATGTCTGACTTTCCCTTTATTTATATTTTTGCCCATACACAAGAGAAAAAATTATGATTTTGTAATTTTTGTTTTAAGTTTCTAAGTCTTTTTGAAGATGAAGGAAATAAATGGCAACTTTCAAACATGAGGATTTTGATCTTCATATGTAATACTACATCAGACATCAATTTCACAGATGTTTTTGAATTCCTTTGATTTTTATTACGTTTCTATTTTTCTCAAAATTCACAAATTTTCAATTTTTACAAACAGTTAAAGATTAATCATGGTGTTACCAGATTATTATTACTCAGTAAATAGGTAGATAATTTTTCAGAGGTTACGATAATACAAAAAAACTTCATTTCTGTTACATAGTTTTCAAGATACAGTACTTCAAACTTGCAACTTTGGACGATTGCACACATGTCATTCTTTAACACAAGAATTTTTAAATGTCGAAAACTGCTAATATAATTTATTTTTGTGAAGATATTTTGCATATCTCTATTTTAATATGCATTGAACCTGTGTATCAAACTTTATTAAAATCATTTATTATGTGGCCACGACTTATTTTTTGCTCATTTTACGTGCAATGACCCATAAATTATGTTAATTATGTGGCAAACCAATCTAAAGATGAAAATTTGTAATCTATTTTTCCTTCACTTCCTGATATGCTAGAATTAATATATATATATATATATATATATATATATATGTACACGGTTTTTTTTTCTGAGGGCAACATCATATTTTTTGAAAACAGTTATCTATAATTCTATAATTGTAAGTTTTTTTCTGTTAGCTGACAGTAAGTGACAAATGCAAGTTTCTGTAAGTGACAAATCTCCAAACAATTTTTGAGCTTACACTTGTTGACGAGTTACAAATACAGTTAATTATGTGGCAAACAATTCTAAAGATAGGTTTTTGTAATCTATTTTTCCTGCATTTCCTGATATGCGTGAATAAAAAAATATATATATACACGTTTTTTTTTTTTTTTTTTTCTTGAGGGCGATATAACATTTTATATTTTTAGAACACAATTATCTGTTAACTTGTTAGTTTTAAGGGGGTTTTCTGTGTGCCGACAGTAAGCAACAAATGAAGGTTTCTGTGACAAATCTCTAAACAATCTTTGTGCTTACACTTGTTGACGAGTTACAAAAACAGTTAATTATGTGGCAAACCATTTTCGCCTAATTATGAAAACAGGTTGGGAAACTAACAATGAACTATTTTAAACATTAAAAACAGAACTTCAACTGCAAAATAAAAAGGGTAAAAGCTTTGTTTGAGGCTCATTTATCTTTCAGTATTTAAACATTAATTAAATTAAGGTTACACGTTGAGGAAATATTTAGAATTCCTGAATACATAAGTTAAATTATGCTCGTTTATGTATTTCTTTTTTTTTTTTGTAATCAAACACAGAAAATACGATAATTTTTAATATAAATTTACTTATTCTAGCATTCTATAAAGCGTAAGTCAAAGCGAAGAATTTTCAGAAAACTGAGTTCACTTAAAATTAAAGTATTGTAACAGAAATCATTTGGAAGTACATGGATTTTAGCGATGAAAATAGAGGTGATTTTTACCTTAACCATAGAATACTTATGGAAAAGTGTTTTATTTTTTAATCCGTTTTTACTTTTATTATTTTTAAATTTGAATCCATATTATTTCTAAATACCACGTGACAAGTTCAAGTGATCCAATTGTATATGTTAGAAATACAATTAATTTATACAGTAAAAAAAAAAAAAAAAAAAAAAAAAAACAAGATTTAAAATAATATTAATAGATTATGCGAGTATACTTATATATACTGCAGTGCGAATATGAAATTTCCTTTTCCAACCTCTTTGTGTCTGAATTTTGAAAAAAAGAATCTGCTAGCATATTTATATATCCTCGAAGTTTGAAAATATAAACATACTAAACATTCTAATGTGCACAGTTTATTAAATCATTAAAAGTATAAAAATATTATAAGAAGATTATATCTAAAAGTTTAACAAAAAAAGCAAAAAGTCAAATCATTTACCAACCTTTAATATTATTCATTAAATTCACTGAAAAAACCTTTAAATGCTCAAAATTAGTTTTTAAGTAAAAAAATATATATATATTTTATAAGGTATAAAAAGATGCATAATTTTTGTTTCAGAATGCCTTTCTGTTAATAAATATTTCTTCTATCTTTGTCACAAATAATAAAAAATTCTTTTTTATATCTCATTTTAAAATGAAATTAAGATTATTTTGTTTTCAGCCTTTTTTTTTTTTTTTTGTTATATTCGTTTTCATTTTCCCTTTTAATTTATAATGGTTAATGGAAACAATGTTTATTTTCAAATACGAATCTGATTATTTATATTACTTAAACTTTTAACAATGAAAATTTTCATTGTTTACATATTTTTATCAAACAGTCTGATAAAAAAAAGAATCTATTGTGAAAGTATATTATTCCTCGTAGAAGAGATTCATTAACTCTATTTTTAAGGCTGTTAAAAATAATTTATGCTCAAATTTCAAAATACAAGAAAAAATTAAATTTATTTCTAATTTTGTTTCTTGTTTCTTTTTTTTTCTTTTTTTTTTTGGTAAATAAACTGAAACAGAAAACAAATAATTTCTTATTTATTTATTTTTTTTTTTTTATTAAAAATAATACTGCAGCGAAAACACATCACCAACGAAATTAACTATTCAAACATTTAAAACAAAAAGAAAAGACAAATTCAAAGCGAAATTAAATGATTTTTTTCTCTAAAATATAAATAGAATATTTTAGTAATTTTTATGCTATTGAAATTTTTATTTGACTGGAATGTATTTCTGCAATGCTTTTTTATGTATAACATATACATTCAAAGAATTTTCTTTGTATTTAATAGCAATAAAAAGCAATTTAAATGTTTCTGATTTATTAAACTTAAAATAAATAACCATCTTTCACTAATAACATGTTTTTATATAAACAAAAATATTTATTTTTTTCCACTTCTCAAGGCGCAATTTTTATATTTTGAGAAGAACAATTGATTTTCGATTTAAATCTTAGCGATTACAATTTTTAGTTTAATTGAGGTATGTGCAAATTCGATTATTACTAGGAAGAAACAAAAGAAAAAAATTATACGTCATAGAGTATCATTTCCTATTTATTTATCATTAAAAAAAAAGTTCTCTAGAATGCTAATTTGTCAATTCGTTTAAACTCAACTTTAAAAACGTTCTCAATAGATAAACGTGAATTATTATAAACATTAAAAACCAAGAAGTGGTATCCGGAAATTATCGAGCATCATATCATGATTATTATCAGAAAATATTGCTTAGAGTGTATTTATAATATATAGAGTAATTTTTTTTAAAATCTAAGACGAGAAAAAATTCTCAAGAGACCAAAACGAACTGATATTTAACAAGTGGTATAAACAGTGAGCTGTAGCCAAATATTCTATGTTATTGGTTATAATTTTGTTATTGTTATATTGTTGTTTTAAATGTTGCTTAAAATGCTAAATAGTTATTCTGTTTAAACGCAACCTACAAAAAGTTCCCGATAAATAAAAATGAATTGATTATTACAAACATTATAATACAGGCAGAAGCAGACAAAAATTCTATGCACTAAAGACTGGGAGGAATAGAAGAACACATTAGATATAGATAAGGTTGTTAGTAGAGTTGATTGATAAATTAAAAGATCTAACAAATACCGGGAAAAGCATTTTTGCAAGTTTAGATATAGTATCATTGTATCCCTCGATTAATGTGCAAGAAATAAAAACACTCATAGAAAATTCTCTTGATAAAGGTCTAATATCAGATGCACGTATAAAAAACACAATAAAATCCGGTTTAAACCTCATCACAGATAATAATGTTTTCATTTTTAAAGGAAGATAGTATAAACAATTAGAAAGATCTCCAATGGGTTCTCCTACTTCTGGGCTTTTTGCCGAAATTCAATTACGACCTTTGGAAATGAGGATTTTAGCTGACCTTGATTTAAAGCCAAGAATATGGTACAGGTTTGTAGATGATATTTTTATTATTTAGGATCATTGTTTGAATGAATTACACCTTTTTCTAGATAAAATAAATTAGTTTGGTGATAATATACAATTTACTCTTGAAATTGAGAAATATGGAAGTTTACCTTTAATGGACGTTAATTTAATTAAAAACAACGAAAACCTCAATATTGACAGAAATGTTTATAGAAAACCGATCAGATAAAATAATACGATCCCATATAATACTTCATCAACATTTTTATATAAAATTGCAGCTTACAAATTTTATATTAGACGAGATTTTAAAGTATGTTCAGAAAAATATTTAGAAAAAGAGCTTAATACCATTAGAGATATAGTAGAGGAAAACGGCTTTTCAACAATCCTCATCAATAAACTTAACTATGAACTCAATTTTTATGACAATATAAAAAAAACCCATAAAAAATGATATACAAAAAGTTTAACTATTTCCCTGGTCTGTACGAAAAATTAAGATATGCTCTACTGAAACACAATATAAATTTAATAGCCTTTCCACCAAGAAAATTAAAAGAGTTAATTTGTACGAAAATACATCCAACACCGAAAGATGAATTAGATTGTGTATATACCATTCGATTTAGAATTGACAGCAATACACTAATGAAGTGCACTGGAATGACCAAAAGAAAGAATAAAAGAACATTAAGCAGATATAAAATTTTGTATTTAATACACAGCTCTCTCTCGTTTAAGTTTCAATCAGAATATCGCAATAGATTTTGATCATGCAAAAATCATATTCCCAACATCCAATATTACGCATCCACGATAAGAGAATTCATAGAAATCCTATGTAAAATCAATCAAGTATGTAACGACGCCCTATCGTACAATATTCCCAATTTATGGTTCAATATCCAGGAAATAAATCCTGAATCCCTGTGCAAAGTGACGCATTAAAATTTAAAGTACGGAAGTTTAATATGTTCTTCTACCCATGGAAAGTGACGTATGAGAAACAGAGTGATGTCATAAAATAAATGGAACTGCAATTAATAATAGTAATACATATTTCCTCTAATTAAATTCAATCCAAGAAATTGCTACCGCCACTTCTACTTTCAACTCGAGTAATCATTGGTTCTCTCGATTTTCAAAACAGTGACATATTTGTATAAATATACAACATTTATTTTTTAAGATATTCTTTGATGGAAGGCTTGAATGTTCTAAGAAGTTTTATATAAAATGTATATTTTTAACTTGTATCATCTTTTTCATTACTTTTGTCGCATTTTAAGTAAGATTGTGGATCTTTTTAATGTTCATATTATATATTTTATGTTGATTCCAGGTGCAAAATTGCGTTTCGTCTTATGATTTTATTTGAAAATGTTGTATTAAGCTTCTCTGGGTACCTATGATAAAGACATTCCGCCGTAGCCTAAATAATAGACCTCAGAGCTTAATGAAACATGGTGGATGTCGTAGCTTAAATAATAGACCTCAGAGCTTAATCAAACAAGTTGGATGTCGTAGCCGGATATTTTTAGCGTTTGTACGATATCTTTAATTTACATACAAGTATTGTTTTTAAGTATGTATTGAACTCGCTATTTATGACCAACTTAATCAATCGAAGGAAAAATTAAAAAAAATAATATTAAAAGATAAAATACTTAGAAGAGTATTAAGCAATTAAAAATATGTTAAATATTGAGTACTTTCGGCTAATACTTAGGCATCATCAGGATTTAAAATTTAAATAATTGTTATGAACGATACTTGTACATGTCTTACTCATAAAAGTTTCGTTTCAAATCGCAGATATGGACATGTACCTTTCATAGCAACTGTTTAAATTCTAAGTTCTGATGATGGCTAATTATTAGCCGAAAGTGCTCGACTTTTAATCTTGTAATCATGTTTATATACTGTATTACTTATGTAATTTTATATCATATTATGAATTTTAGCATTCTGAACTACTTTAATTTATAAAATTATCCGTATTCAAATTCAAGGAGCGGTACAAACGCTGAACTAAACCCACTTATAAACTTAATGAGATGATTTCTGAAAATTTTAAGACTGATGTGTACAGACTATAAAAAAATATTAAAATATTATATTTTGTATGCAGTTAGCATAGAATTTTATTTTACTATAAAAAGTGCACGCAATAAATATCAAAATCATGGACGCAGACAGATAACTGAACATTTCTAAATGTGCTTGATAAGGACATGCTTAAGTTCTCTACAACGACTTACAAAGTTACAGTCATAAATAGAACAAAGCTATTCCCTTGTTGTGTCGCGAATATCTAAATTTTAAATTAACTTAATCTAAACAATATTTAAAACATTAATCTTAATTTTAGGGCTAATTTGTTTTCAAATCGCGATCTTAGTTTTGTTTACTATAGTAGCGATCTGTTTGTTTACATTTTTAGGGTTAACTTCAATAGTGAGTAAATTGGTAAATATTATAAATTCTAGCATTAAGTTTCTTGGCACAGAATTTTTGTTTTAATTAATGGTAAAAATTGCTTACTGTCCACCAAATCTGATTTTCATTTAATAGAAAATAGCTTTTTTTTTTTTTTTGTATTGTAACAATGGGTTGGTTGGAATGATGGTTGAATTATTGACATTTGTCAGATGGAAGTAGCGCGCCTTTCTTTTGTCAACTGTTAATTTTGAAAATTATTAATTTCAATTAAATTTATTGTATACGATAATTTTAGTGTTTAATTTTTGAAAATGTGTTTAAGTAATATTTACAGTCACTGAAGTTTAAATAAGTTTTTGAGTATAAACAATAATTGGAGCTACTGGTGTTTTAATAAATTTTTGGAAGCTACTGGAGAATTAAATAAGATAATTTTCTTTATTAACATGTTTTTTTTTACCTTTCTAATTTTGTGTAACTTCTTTCCATTTTTCATCTTTTTCTATTTTTATTGATGTTGGCAACAACGACAAATGTATCGTTTCCCCGCCAAAAAGATAGCGTCGTCACGTGACAAGAGAAGGTTCGAGAAAGTGTGACATCACAGCCCTGCGTAGGAATATCTCCGAATTTTTTTAAATTTCAACAAATAAATATCTTTCAAGAAGGCAAGCATTCATGTTCCAACTTTAAATCTGCTCATAATTGTGCTTGCATCCATGTGCCTTACATCAATGGGATAGGCATTTTTTCATATTACAGTTTTTTCCTACGCACTATGTTTTTTGAAGCGGAGGTGTCAACAGGAGTTTGGAGTGAGATGTGAGGTCTGAAGTTTTTGGCGGGGAGATGATTCTGGGAGCTGGCATCGTGAAGATAACGGCGTATTTTTTTTAGGAGTGCAAGTTATGCACGGAGATGTGATGGGGGCCCCCCTCGATTGTGTATGATGAGTAATTTTTTTCTTTTCTCTTCTTTTTAATTAATTGCATGACTTCTGTTTTTTTTATTATTAAATTTTTTTTATGGTTTTAATACCATAAATTCACATTGGCTTAATGCCTAGTGAATTAAGTATTCTTAAGATGATCCAGTAGCTCCACATTTCAAATTTTAAGCAAATAAACTAAAACAATTAGGATGACATTATAATATTATATTACTCATGTTTATTAAAATTAATGGTTGAATTACTTGTTGTAACCACAATTAGTTAAAATATGTGCAAAAGCATTCATAATCAAATTATAATGAATATTAAAGATCAGTTAATTGTTAAGTAATCTGATATAACTATGTAATGATGGAAGTTTTTTTTTTAGTTGAATAGATAATGTTAGTCCATTAGGACTTGTTATGTATAATAACTCTTGATTTTCAATATAATGGTAATAATAAATGTAATAGTTCATCCTAACATTGTATATTCATTTCTGCAGTGCCTATTTTTCCTTTAAAAAATTTTATTTTCAGGAATCTATCAGAGACAGTCAAATATTTAATCATTAAATTAGTTGAATTGAGTTGAATTTAGTAATCATGACTTTTGTTAGTAAATTTTAATATGTAAATTTTGTGTAGACAACCTTGTTTTTCATTGAATTTGACTGTGTCTGATCTTCTTCAGCAATCTAATAAAATTCTATAGTTTGATTAAATTTTTAAGAGGTTAGTTAAATAGGGAAGAGATTTTTAAGGGATCATGCGAAGTGTATGGTTCGGGAATGTTAATATAATTGGTAAGGGAATTCAAGGAATTATGCGAAGTGCATGATTCGGGAATATTTTCTTAGTCTTTTTTTTATTATTTCTGATTCACTTGTACTGGGTTATTATTTAATTTTATTTAATTGGGGGCCAGAACACAACGCACCTCCATTTTCTTTCTTTGATTATTTTTGGAATGAACTGCAATGTCTTACTTAAATTTTAATTCATGACTCTTAATTTAAGTGCAATCTGTGTTCAATTATTAAAGGTTTAAGGTAAATTGCAGGAAATTTTTCTCTTCATCTAATATGACATTATTAATTTAATTCATTAATAGTTAAAGTTAATTTAAGTTTTATCCTTGTAAATTATAATAGTTAATTTTCTCTTTTTATATAACTTGAGTTGTTGTGGTAAGACACAACACCCTGAAACAATCTAAAACCATCTTGAAAGAATGCGAGCGATAAACCTTCCTATTTTATTAAAAAATTAAACCGGGAATTTTATTTTTTGAATGAAATAGGATAATTTTCGAATCCCTAGCACAACGAAGCAAGATACATTAAATATTTAAGTAAAAAAAGGTAGAATTGTGGAAGTCTGAGAAACCTTTTATAGTCTTCAGTTGTTTTTTAAAACCAAATAAATATAGAAAAACGAAACTTCTATTCAATTGTAAATGAAAGCGCAAATTGCAGACGTTTTTACACGCTCAGTACTATTTCATTGCAAAAGAGAATTTTATACTAATTCTAACAAAAGATGGTAACACGAAAAAAAAAATGAAGTACTGCATAGATTTTTAATATAAAAGAAAGATTCGAAAAGTATATTAAAGCATCATGTGAAAAGTTTTACGCGTTGCATTTTTATAAGGGAATATTGCTTTACAGGGAAATAAGGGATAATAAGGAAATGTTTCAACTTTTCAAGTACTTATTGCGAAATATCTTTTTTATTTTAATTAAAGGAGATGTTAATATTTCAAAATCTTTTCAAAGTAATGTTATCGAAATATTGGTAAAAACGTTTCTACGGTTTTAATACAGCCATAATTCTTTCGGAAGAAAAAATAAAATATTTTGAATATCAGTAAATCTGTATTCTGGAAAAGAATGGATATAATAAATCAAAACACAAACTTTAATAAGCTAAAAGTTAATTTCTACGTTTCGAGCTGTTTCTACAGCCGTCTTCAGAAAAATATTTTCCTAAATATTTTTCAGAATACAGATTTACTGATATTCAAAATATTTTATTTTCCCTTCCGAATGAATTATGGCTGTATTAAAACCGTAGAAACGTTTTTACCAATCTTTCGATAACATTACTTTGAAAACATTTTGAAAAGTTAACATGTCCTTTAATTAAAATAAAAAAGATATTTCGCAATAAGTGTTTGGAAAGTTCAAATATTCCCTTATTATCCCTTATTTCCCTGTAAAGCAATATTCCATTATAAAATTGTGTCTTTATTTATTATATTTTATGGTGCAATTGTCTAGTATGTGTTAAAGAAGGGATATGTTTAAAAAAATTATGTTTTTTACAAAAAATATTTTTTTATTACAAATTGGGTATTATTAGTTTAGTTTAGACTAAATCATTATCTCAAATTAAGTATTCCTTCTAAGGAGGCATACATTTTATGTATTCTATGATACGCAAATCTTAATATTATGCAGTAGGCCCAAAGTTAAATAATACCCTAAAACGTTTATTAAAATCTCTGAAAATCTCTAACTTTCAAAAGGTGTTAAAAGCAAAAAATATATTTCAGTCCTCCCTGGGCCATTTTAAATTCTGCACTGAGCTGGACTTGTCTCCCGTTGGGCTTCGCTGTGGATCAATTTTCATCTTCTGCGCATATGCGTGTCTCTTCTTTATCATTATATCAGGTTGTAACGAAAGTTTCCCGCCACAGCTAATACGGTCTGTGCAAACAGTTCGCGTTGACGTGTTTGCTCATATTTTGTGAAACGACTTTTGGCATTTGAAAGATAGATAGTTGCTTTATAACACTGTGTTGTAAAATTTGTAAAAAAAAATATCGTTATCATTAAGTATAAGGTGTCTGAAATGGAACTATCATGTTACCAGATTGGAACCATCATTTACTTCCAGTTCTGTTGCAAAAAGTCTGCTACAGAATGTCACCGCATAAAGTTTACAGCTTTAGGTACTAGTGTTATAGCATATGATAATGTGAAGATTTGGCGGAATGGTGGTTATATATGAAATTACAGTTAATTACATATATTATAATTAGTATTATGTAATAGCGATTTGGCGGAAAACATCCATTACAACCTAATATGTAGCGCCAACGCTGCTCCACTATCGCATGCTCTATGCGATTGTTCGCCTTGTGCTTGTTGACTATTTTCACGACCTATTTCTTTCCAGGCATGGTTAAAATTCTCATAGTTTGCTAGTTTTTTGGTACTCTGAAAGTAAATTTCTATCTTCTCCTCTGCATTGAGCCTTGGCACAGATGTTGTAATTACTCACTATTATATACATTTCTTGTGTTTTTTTTTTTTTTTATTCTGTTCTATTTATCTATTTATCTTCTTTTTATCAATGCAGATGAGAAGGTAGAAATTTACTTTCAGAGAACCAAAAAGCTAGCAAACTGTGAGAATTTTAACCATGTCCTAAAGAGAGATTCCGTCGAAATAGTCAGCGCGCACAACGCGATCAACCGCATGGAGCATGCGCTAGTGAAGAAGCGTTGGCGCGAAATGATAAAGAGACACGCATATGCGCAGGAGAAGAAAAATGATCCAAAGCGAGGTCCACGGAAGACAAGTCTAGCTCAGTGCATAATTGAAAATGGTTCAGGGAGGACTGAAATATAATTTTTGCTTTTAAAACATTTTATGGTAGTTGAAACTTAGATAGTTTTAGGGATTTTAATAAACATAAATAAATACTGGAGTGTTTTATGAATTAATCATATGTAATACCTTAAGATTCCGAAAATAAGACCGTCCCCAGTTTTCAACAAATTTCAGTTTTCGAAAAAAAAAATTGTTTATAAGTCTTCTATCAAAAATCATTGTTTGTAATGCGTTTTCACCCACCCCTTGGTGACGAATTTTTTTACGGTGTCTATAAATGTGCCAAAGTTAGTTTCTTTATTTGCATAGTCCTTAGTATGCCCATTTGACGTTTTTCAAAGAGCATTGCGCACTACTCTCTCCGTTTCGAAACAAAAACCTTCTTCGAATTACCCACGATTCTGAAAAGCGCTTTTAACGTTTAGAAATCACAGAAACTAATATAGTTTCGAGATTTGAGGGGATCCAGGAAACAAAAATCTTCGAATTTTGCAAAAACATTTTATTTCATTAAAAATTTCTCTGTTTTTTTCCTGCTTAAAATGACATTTAAATCATTTTCTATCTGAATTAGAACAAAAAATATTATTTTTTCCGTTTCGGTTTGTTTTCAAAATCTAGCTTTCAAGCAATGGCTGTCAAGGAAACGACTTTTTCTAAAAATGCGTTTTTCTTCATGATAGTTTTTTTCACCATTTCTCGAATTTAAATTCTTATAACTCGAGAACCGTTAAAGATAAAGGGTTCAGACGCAGAACATATCTTTTTCAATTGCTTTACTTTAATTTTGATTCAGCATATTTGAAAAAAAATATTTACTTTTGAAAATATGATTTTTATAAAAAAAGTTGCACCACTATTAATTTAATTTTTTCGTTAAATATTTTTAATTTTTTTTTTTATAAATTAATATTTTTAAAAATGCTGAATCAAAATTAAAACTTATATATTTCTGTTTCTTTAAATGAAAAAAAAAATGAAATTCTATAAATAATATTTCGAGTTATAACGATTTCAAACTACCCCACTTGTTTAATAAACTCTATAAATAATATTTCGAGTTATAACAATTTCAAACTACCCCACTTGTTTAATAAATTTTAAATTTAAATTTACAAAAATATATATATATGAGAAGTTTTATCATGTGATTTTGTTTTTAAATGATAAGGTTAACCATCACAAAAAAAATTAAGACTATTAAGTCAATAAATAAAAATTATTTTAAAATGTGCTCCGGACCCTCTTAAAGAAGCGTTTAAAACAAAAGTAACTGCTGCTTTTATACATTGCATTGCATTAAGGGAACCGGCAAAGCCCTATCTCCGCCATGTTAAATTCATCAACTTTATGTACCTTTTTCTCAGAAATGGTGAAAGATAGAGGTCTAGATTTTTTAGAGTAGTTAGAATAACATGATTTACGTATTTTAACAGACCATTTTCTTTCTAAGTGAAGCTGAAAATTAATTATTAATTATTTTACGAATTGAATATTTCCAACTGACCGAAAAAATGCCCAGGCTGGGAATTGAACCCAGATCCTTGGCTTACAAGGCCAATGCTTTTCCATTTAAGCTAACTGGGCCGACAACCAGCCAGCATATTTCGCTCAGAAAACCTTATTGGTAATAACATCTGGTCTGTCATGTAGACAGCTCAACAGAATAAACCGCAGGTAAAGGAACTCCATATAAACGATGGATACGTAGATGAACTGTTATTCCATTCAACCATCGTTTATATGGAGTTCCTTTACCTGCGGTTTATTCTGTTGAGCTGTCTACATGACAGACCAGATGTTATTACCAATAAGGTTTTCTGAGCGAAATATGCTGGCTGGTTGTCGGCCCAGTTAGCTTAAATGGAAAAGCATTGGCCTTGTAAGCCAAGGATCTGGGTTCGATTCCCAGCCTGGGCATTTTTTCGCTCAGTTGGAAATATTCAATTCGTATGATAACTTTACCAATCAGTTTGATTGTGTTAAAATAATAGTTCATCTACGTATCCATCGTTTATATGGAGTTCCTTTACCTGCGGTTTATTCTGTTGAGCTGTCTACATGACAGACCAGATGTTATTACCAATAAGGTTTTCTGAGCGAAATATGCTGGCTGGTTGTCGGCCCAGTTAGCTTAAATGGAAAAGCATTGGCCTTGTAAGCCAAGGATCTGGGTTCGATTCCCAGCCTGGGCATTTTTTCGCTCAGTTGGAAATATTCAATTCGTATGATAACTTTACCAATCAGTTTGATTGTGTTAAAATAATAGTTCATCTACGTATCCATCGTTTATATGGAGTTCCTTTACCTGGGGTTTATTCTGTTGAGCTGTCTACATGACAGACCAGATGTTATTACCAATAAGGTTTTCTGAGCGAAATATGCTGGCTGGTTGTCGGCCCAGTTAGCTTAAATGGAAAAGCATTGGCCTTGTAAGCCAAGGATCTGGGTTCGATTCCCAGCCTGGGCATTTTTTCGCTCAGTTGGAAATATTCAATTCGTATGATAACTTTACCAAACAGTTTGATTGTGTTAAAATAATAGTTCATCTACGTATCCATCGTTTATATGGAGTTCCTTTACCTGCGGTTTATTCTGTTGAGCTGTCTACATGACAGACCAGATGTTATTACCAATAAGGTTTTCTGAGCGAAATATGCTGGCTGGTTGTCGGCCCAGTTAGCTTAAATGGAAAAGCATTGGCCTTGTAAGCCAAGGATCTGGGTTCGATTCCCAGCCTGGGCATTTTTTCGCTCAGTTGGAAATATTCAATTCGTATGATAACTTTACCAATCAGTTTGATTGTGTTAAAATAATATTAATTATTTATTGAAAGACATTTTTAAATTAGCATTTTTGGTAAGATTTCACTGCCTAAAATAAATAATTCTCGACAAATCATTAAATTCTTGTGTTAAAGTATACAATATAACATAATATAAGTATTGAAAAAAAATCTGATATCTTAAGTTTAATAGATATTGAGAAAAAGGAACATAAACATGAAAGATCCAAGTTTTGAGAAAAAGTCAATTAAAGGTTTAAATGGCCACTAAGCTGTGAAGTACTCTTCGAAAGAATGAATAATTTCACCGCTTATTTTTTTATATATAACCATGTGTCACACATCGTTGGAAAGATAAAAGTTTAAACTATTTAATGATATAAAAAAGTAAAAATCGATTTTTTGGTTGAATTTTGCTTTACAGGTCCGCTTAAAAACATTCCCATATTTCAAAACTTTATCAGCAATTTTGCATAAGACGTTCTACTAAGAATGCTCCGGAAAAGGATTTTTCGATATGTGATTTTGAAATTTATAATTAAACACTGTTCCTTAGGTTTTAGAATCGATGTGGTGTTTGGTAACAAAAATATAAACAGCAATTTCGCAGCAATCAATTTAAATCTTGTTGGTGCGACTCTCAATTTTCCATGAAAAGTAAAATTTGCTAGTTTACATGATGAATATTTAATTCATTGCATTAAGCATATTTTACAAATATCCGTTGTCATCCAGCCCATCGGTTTGACGCCATTTCACATGTAATGATTTTTTATCAATATTTTTAAAAGTCTTAGATTCTTTTCTTTGTAAATAAGTAAAAACAACTAAAAATCATCGTCTAAGTTAGAATACAACAAAACAGTTAATCTCTCTTTTAAGGTTTTACCACCACTGAATTTTTCACATTTGAAGCACAACGTTTTGTTTGGCAAACGGAACTCTGTCTCATCTCGTTGAAGGTGTTTTTTGTCTCAAAAGCTTTACAATTTTCACTAATTGTGCCCCTTCATTTAGTTAGTTTTTCCTGAATTACAGACATTTCCCCTTCCGCATACTGACTTGAAAGATATGTTGTACCTTTCTCGAAACTTTTCAAGTCGACCAATCGGCGATATGAAGCCCACTATTGTAGATTTTCAGCAACTTCTTTTGTCCTTTTCTTGTAATAGTACTTCACTATTAGGAATATGTTTGGATCTCTCTGAGCTTTACCAGTTTGAACCGATTGAATGAATTTTGCATAATTCTAAATTTCCCAGTTTTAGAAATTTCATTTGAATTTACAATTCATAACTTTTGTATTTCTTATTTGCTCTTTCGGATATTGGGCACTTGATTTTTATTTATTCAAAATTTTTTCTCCTAAGTTTCTTACAGCTTCAATATCCGCTCATTGGTGAAGCTGTCTGAATCAACACTATCGATTAATATCATGTCCCATTTGTCATTTAACAGTTTGCTTATTAGCTATGCCGTTTCTTAATGGTAATCTTTTATGTTTCAAATACATTCTAACAGTGATCCACAAACACTCCCAGAAATTTATTGGAGAGAGCATTCTGACTGATCAAGAAATCTTAGGCAAATGATGTCTGTCCACTGGTGCAGCAGTCTGAATCAACACTAGCAATTAACATAACGGTCCTTTTGCGGTTGAACACTTTGTTTATTGGCTATGCTATAGTCATTTAAGTCTCATCTTATCAGTAATCATTGTGTATGAAAATAATTCATTGAAACTTTTAAGAAAATTTGTCCTTACATTAGAGATTTATATTCGGAGGTGTCCCATACAGGAGGATTCTGTTTAAAAATTAACCGTCAATTAAAACGGAAAGCGGATCATCTAAAAAGCAGGTAAATGTGTTAAATCGGGACCCAGTTGCACGCTTGATGAATTTTTTGTTTCGTGGGACTAAATCCAGTCAGCGCACACTAACTGTAATTTGCGAAATATAACAACCCATTTTGATACCTTTTTCTTTCTTTCTTTCTTTTTTTTTTTTTTTTTTTAGTAAAATCTTAATCTCAGTTTTCTCAAGTGTAAATTAGCAATTATTTTTAACGTTAGCAAATTAGATTTTTTAAAAAATCAAGTATCTCCTGAATACAGTATCTAGACGTAAAAATTTCTTTAATATTTTAGATTGTTAAATATAGATTTAAGATGAAATTTTTTGCATAGCGCTTATTAATCACTTTTAGTACCTTATATTTTCCAACTATAGTTTCTTATTTGATAAATATTCTAAAATGTAACATCTGTATTACATAGCAATTCATACATTTATCAAAACCTTTTTCAATGGCGGATGCAGAATCTACATTAATAAACTAAAAGATTCCATTTATATTAGGATGTAAATCCTGTGACGTTGTTCAGATGCAATTTAAATAACGTAAAAGCTTAATTCAAACTAAGATAAGATATTTTATATTCAAAAGCCAAACTCTTTTCAAAGCTCTTTTATCCGCTGAATTTGAATCCATTTATCTCATGCTTTTATTAATAAACTTTTAAGCTAAACCTGAAATTTAACTTAGAAAGTTTATAAGTTTATTTAAGCTAGAACAAATGTTTTCTCAATAGAATTTAGATTCTTTCAACGCTGAATTTATTCTTTAAAGGTAAAGAATTAAAAAAGTTTACAGAGACATGAATCAATGGTATTTTCTTCTTTTGAAACTCTTTTATCTGAACAGACAGACGGACAGACAGACTAACCAAATTCATAAACACATTTCAACTATGTTGAAAGGCGTTAAAATGTATTTGTGTTTGTTTTAATATAAATAATTACGTGTAAAATAAACATAACCAACATTTTAAAGGTGTCATTTGATACAGGTATAAATAGTTTTAACGTACATTTTAATGAATCTATATTACTTCAGAATCGTGAAAATCAATAGGTATTTTTTAAATATCATGCAGCAACATTTATGTTGGTGAGGTACAGCAATTGCTTGAGTTTAAGTATTCACCTTATCCAGAAAATCAAATTCGAGGATATCACGGAAATCGTCTCTCTGTGTTCGTTGGTTTTCATTGTAAATCAAGATTTTAGAAGGGAAGAAATACAAAATAACACTAGTTTTTTTGCAGGCTGTTGTGTTTTTTCTCGGCAGGTTTACCAATAGAATAGAAGTGTAGAGAAAACGCGATTTTTTTAAATTTTAGATAATTGGAGTTTTGGAATTTATGTCCTCAATTCTTATATAGATGCGAAATATAAGTCCAAAATATTTCTGATTATTATTACTTGTGCATTATGTTGTGTTCCATGGATAAAAAAACACTGCTACTATTCTCCCAATTTCCTTGAAGTTAAATAAACATATTTTGACTCTGAAATTTGGTTTTACAAATAAAATCGCATTAAGTACCACTAAGTTATTAGACATGCTGCATCAGAAGAAAATTCTAGATGCATATGATTTGAAAACAAGTAGGAAAAATCATGCGTTAAGCATAGATTATGAAACACTTTCCAACACTTCCTGTATGCTTTAACAAAACTTCGTTATTTAGGGAAATAATGTATATAAAAGAATTAAGTAAACATTTTAGAAAACGCATAAAACATTTGAAAAACTAATTTCAGCAGTTACCATCCATATCAAATATGTATTGCAATTCTTTTGAACAGCTCTGTATTTGATCTGTAGGTTGATATATATGCTACATAATAGGGAAATTTAGTTTAGCAAGAAAACGAATAAAAGGCTGAAAATTCTCTTTCAGCAATTTATACTAATAGATGGAAACATACTTGTACTTTTGTACAACTCTGTAGTTAACCTAGTACCTTTATTACACGCCACTATTTAGCTAAAATTTAATTCAAAATAAAACACTCTTATAAACTACTGGAATCACATTTTCAGAAATTATAATTTATAGACGACCATGTATCCAATTCCTTGCGTGACGCTGTATATAATTTTATCTATGTTTTATAATTTTATCTACAAACATTTCTTAGTAAACAAAATGCAGTTCAGCGTAAAAATCCATAACTCATTTAAAAACCACCTTTAAGCAATTTACAATCAGACCCAATAACCATTCCGAATTCTTTTGTGTAGCGCCGTATATGAATTACAGAATTTATACAGATCATATACAATGCACACATATAGTGAAACATAAAAGCGCATAACATAATTAAAAATGCGTTTCCAGCAATCATTGCTACCGTACAATACATCGGATGCAATATAGTATGTGAAATATTTTGTGTGTCCCTGTAAATGCCATGCACTTCGTATTATACATGAAATAAGTTATAGTAAACCTTAGCGATGTATATCAATTCTTTTTACTTGATATAATTTAACATAATTAAAATACGCCGGAAAAAATTCCCTCCACTGTTTTATCATTATGTAACGGAATTCTTTTGTGTGGCCCTGTAAGTGAATAATATTTATTCTTTGCAGCGCATATTCTACGGAATGCATATTTGAGTGCACTTGGTAAATGCACATCAATTTTATTACGTTTGAAAGCATGTACCATCATTAAAATCATTTTAAACGATTTTTTCCCCATAGGCCGTAATGTAACGGAAAATTTTGACTGTCCCTGTAAATGAACTAAACATGCTACTAACTTCATTTGCAATAGAGTTTGTGCTATGGTAGAGGTCACTAACATCCAAAAATTTCAGAACGATCCGAGTATATTTACGGGAGTTAGAGCTTGTACAGACGGACAGACGGGCAGACGTACAGTCAAACCGAATGCATAAACACTTTTCAACTTTGTTGGAATAATTGATTTAAACAGCGAATAATTATCACATAAATTTTATTAATTATTGTTAACTTAATTGTTAATTTTATTTGAAAATAACCATTTTGTTTCATTAGTTAGTATGCTTTCGATAAATTCTGGTTCTAAATACTGTCATAAAAACAATTATATGTACTATATTTTGTGGAGTGTCCAGACTGGAACTGTGGATATTTTGATATATTTTTGTTATTTACAATAAAATTTTGATTAATATTGGGAAATGAGACTATGAAAATAGTTAAATATTAGTAATATATTAATATAATACTGAAAAAACTGGAATATGAAAATTATAGGTATTAATTAAAAAATAGCTTTTAAAGAAATTCCTTAAGGGAATTCCTTAAGGAAATTCCTACCCTGTATGACATATAAATGACTAATTCCTAATGACTAATTCCTAAATAGCTTTTAAAGAAATTCCTTAAGGGAATTCCTTAAGGAAATTCCTACCCTGTATGACATATAAATGACTAATTCCTAATGACTAATTCCTAAATAGCTTTTAAAAAAATTCCTTAAGGGAATTCCTTAAGGAATTTCCTTAAGGAAATTCCTACCCTATATGACATATAAAACATATATAAGACCTACACATGATATATATATATATATATATATATATATATCATATATATCATAATATATATATATATATATATATATATATATACCTTGGCGTAATCGTACATGCACAGACCACTATAATAAGGGAGTACTAAAGCGTAATGGCAGAAGTAGTTGCATCGCCTTCATTTATACTCAAGATTTTCAACTGAAATCTGTATGTTGGAAATATTGCGCAAATAATACACGCAGTTTTATCAAAAGAAAATTCTATATTAACCTTTAACTGATGTTACCGGTCTCTCAGACAGCGGCTTTTTTCATTTTTTTTTTAGTTTAATTTGCAATTTTCAGTTTAACTACAAACACTACCGAAATTTTGTTCCGTTTGGAACTTTAATAATATCACTGGAGACTTTTGAATTGGTGAATTTTAATTATAAGAGTCCTGTACAAAAAGTTTAGTACAAAAACACCATCCTATGAGTTAGTCGTGCCTTTTATTCATCTTTCGATGGAGCTGTCTCACAGACCGCTTCACACTAATTATGTCACAATTTCTGTGACATCAGTTAAAGGTTAAATATGTGTTTAAGACGATCAGAAAAGAAAAATACGCTTCTTTAAAATTTTTAATAAACTTTAACAGGTAAACTTTAATAACTTTAACAGGATGATTTTAATTGGTAAATTAATCAACAAAGTTTTAATTTCCCTAACGGAATGAAAAAGTGTTCAAGTCAGGATTCCAACCAGAGAACTTTGACGTATGCTGCCAATGCTCTGCTAACTGAGCCATCCCGGACAAATTTCACCCAGAGAACTATTATTATGTACTTATATGAGTAGTATGTGAGATTCATACGGTTAGTATGTAAAATAATTAATGTATTATTATATAAGGTTGTGTAATAATAATAAGTACATATTCATATTCTCTGGGTGAATGGTGTGCGTCAGATTTATCCAGAATATCTCAGTTGACAGTTGACAGAACATTGACAGCTTACGCCAAAAGGCTCTAGTTCGAATCCTGACCTGGACACTTTTTTCACTCAATTGGAAAAATTACAATAAAAGATAATTTTGCTTGAACATCAGCGTTATTGGTCTGAAATATTGGCAAGCTGTACAGTTTGACATATGTGCTGATACCTTTGGATGTTAATGTGAGTAAAAGCTTTTAAAGAGAGTGCAAAAATACTTAATGGCAAAAAAGTTTGCAATAACCTTCTACAAAATGAGAGAAATAAAAACGTTTTTTTTTTTACTTTTCGCCTGGCCCACCACAGCAACAGAAAATAGTCACTGTGTATATGTTATAAATACAATTAAAGCTGTGGAGTTTTTAGCATGTGTGTGTGGGGCGGGGGATGTATAAATATTTTTCAAAGGGAACATTCGTCAAATATTGAAAATAGTACAATCTGTTACAGTTGTAAGGCAAGTGAGGGAAATTGAATTTTTAACTTTAATTTAGAAGAAAGTCTGTATATTGTATATGACTATTTATACATGTTATACAGTATTTATTCATAAATTGTGAGTATACGATTTTAGGATTCCAAACCAATTTTAAGAGAAATATCGGGTGCAGTAATAATAATTTCAACCGATCCTGTTTCTTTTAAATTGTTAGAAAATCTTCAAAAGAAGTTAAATCGTAACAGAATCATCACAGTGTTAATGACAATTTCGTCACAAATGGCACATATTTCACAAATTGGTTGCAATGCGACTTCAAAGCAATGTCGCTTTCGTAACAAGCTCGTCACAGAGTTATTGCCAAAATAGTCACAAATGACACATTTTTCACAAATTTGTCACATCGTGACTTCACAAAGTGGTCACAATGGGACGTCACAAACGAGCTCTAAAACGGCCATAACGACTTCCCATTGTAGTCACCATGACTTCACATCGAGGTCACGTGATGTCTCATCGACGGTCACAAAGTCACAGTGTGACTTCTCGGTGACGTCGCTGTGACGTCACCATGCCTTACGGGTTATAATTCCAAGTTGTTAGTAAACGTCAGTACACTGTAAAAAAAATCTGTAGTTCTACAGATGTAAAAATACATGCTTACTAAACTTTCACCTGTAACTGTACGAAAAAAGCTGCAAATGTACAAAACTAGTTTTTGTAAAGCTACAAAAATCTGTAGCTTTACAAATGAATCTGCTAAAATTTCAGTAATCTTACTAAACTTTTATTTGTAACCCTGGCTGCAGTTACATGAAAAGTTCTCGGAATCCCAGTTTCCAAAAAAATTCTTAGTAACCTTACAGGTTTTTTGATTTTCGGCGCAAAAGTGTGTCTGTTACATGAAATTTTGTTGTTGACGTTACATGAAAAGTTCTAGGAATCCAAGTTTCCTAGAAAAACTTTAGTAACTTCACAGATTTTTTTTTACAGTGTACAGTTTTAATCAGTGAGCAGAATATGACAGTGGAATTGTGTAGTTCTAAAAAGTGATCTTTTTAATAGGGAAAAGTAAACATGACATAACGGGCTCAAAACGTCCGTCTAATGGACAAGTTCTCGCAGTTTTGTTTTACAATATTCAAGAAGTGAATTTAACTGTTAATGAAAATGAAACTTTCGTTATTCGTGAAAGTATTATCGTTTGGGAAAAGACATATATGTCTCCGAAATCGTTGCCAAATTGCGTGAGGAAGCTTGTTATATGTATCATGTTTGTAGAGACAAAAAAATGCAAAGAAATTACAAGACGTATTCAAGTGACGACATGTTTGATATTTCACACGCTGATGCATTTCAAATAATGAAAATAGAGGAAGATAGGATGTTCTTACAGTGCTAAAAAGAGCCGAGCCGAGCCGAGCCGGTCACTTAGGTGGAGTGGATAAAAAACTGACCAAAAAAGAGGAAATGGCCCGACTTCGAGTTGTCAAAGAAGAAAAGTGGCGAAGCATATACGGTTCCGCTTCAACATCCTTGGCATCATACGATCCATTGCAAGAATATTCCTCTTCGAATTCTAACGAAAATATGGACAAAGAAGATTTCCCAACAATGATGGAAAGCTCAGAACCTCGGGCAAGTAAATCAGTAATGAGGAAAAATTTCATAATTCCAAAGTTAGTTGCTGCATTAGACAGGTGTCAATTAAGTATGCGAGATTCTATGTTTATTCTTGAAGCTGCTATTGAGGGGGGGGGGGGGCACTTGGATTTACCATTGACAAATTTCCGTTAGATAAGTATTCAAGTCAAAAATCCGAACAGAAACACTGCCAAAATGAGGTACCAGATGACCTTACATTGGGATGGCGAACTGTTGCTTGCTCTGAGTGCTTGAAAAATGAAAGAAGAATGCTTGCGTGTAGTTATTTCACATGTACTTAAAGAGCACTCTTTGCTGCGTCGAGACTTTATAATTATATAGGCAAAGAGCAGGCGCAGGCTATTGGAAAGGCTATCTTAGATTGGAATCTCGAAAACAATATCCCAATTCTCTGTTGTGATACTGTGGCTTCGAATACAGGTCGTTTTAATGGTGCTTGTTGGCTCAGGGAAAAAAATTGATAGGGAAATGCTTTTTTTTTGCTTGCTGCCATCATGTGAATGAACTGGTATTAAAGGCTGTATTCGGAATGAAAATTAAACAAAAGCCCCGATACTCCACTCTTTAAAAAGCACAAAGAGAATTAGAAGAACATGTATCCCACTAAAATACAGTGCTATAGAAATAGAGTGGAATTGTTCCGAACCGATCTGAATTTGACAATTTGCTTGACTTTTACTTCTATCCGAACATTAAAATGTTATGATCAGAGAGGACTATTGAGAGTTGATCAAACTCTCTATTGAGAGTTGATCAAACTCTCAATTGATCAAACTCTCATATTTTTAGGGGAGATGCAGAAAAAAAATCAGACCTCTGGGTGTTATGTATCAAGCTAGCATGGATGGCCCGAGCGATTTACCCCATAAACTCTCGTTATTTAGTTCTCATCTGAAATTAAATACCAAGGATAAGAAAGCACTTCTAAACGTCTGCTTGTTTATCATGACAATTTACGTTAAACATGGCTTCAGTACATTTTGGCAGTTAAAGTACCCTACAAAGATTATACTTTTCGAAATCTTTATAAGCCTACGAAAATGTGAATGAAAGTATCTTGAGAGCTACTTTGCAGAAATTTCTCCAGCATTTATGGTAATTGACTTGTGAAATAGCAGTATTAGGAGTTTTTGACGAGGATGTGGACGAAGAAACAAAATTAAAAATGGCGGCAAATTTACATCGGAACAATTTCTCGACTTATCAGAAAACATACATTCCATCGAAGGATGAAAGTGGTTCATTGTATGTCGAGTTTCATACATTGATTTTGTAGTTGTTTATTTAGTTATTCATTTATATCACGCGATTTTTACCTCTTATTTTCCCTTTTTTACCGGAAAAGTATCGATGATCTCCTATCTGTCAAAAGACATTCATTCTTTTCTAGACACTTTTCTAGAATTGATGATAGTTTTGAAGAGTCCCTCTTCATGGGAGAATAACGATTCGTTTCCCGACACGAAAAAGATAACCTCAATGCTCAGATCAATGATCAATACAGCTGAAAGAGCGGTAAAATTGATGCAGGACTTTCATGGATTAATAACGGCGGCGGAGTAACACAAACAATTTTTGTTACGTTGCGTACAAGAACACACGAGGTCTATCCTGACTGCAAAAAGAAAACACTGAAATGAAAATGAGTTCAGTAATGTTTCTTTTACTGTAATATGTTAATAAATGTCTGCTTTGAATAAAATGGTGTCTTATGTACCAAAGAAACATACATTTTACAATCTTTCCATAGTATTCCCGTAGAAGATTTCATGTTCAAGTTTGACCTCAAGTCGGCACGGGTTACCGTTATCTGATAGAATAATACTTTTTATGTATGTTTCTCATGTGAAATAGAAAAAAAAATAGATGGTATATGCGTATTTAATTTTCCAAGAAAAAAAAAATCTTGTATTAGATAGATGGTTTAAAAAAATAAATGACAGGGAATTACAGTTGTCAAATTTTAGAGACAGTGGTGGATTTAGGAAGGTAATTCAAAGAAATCTGAAAAAAAATGTTTTGGAATATTAGTGCATAAATTCGTATATTTACCACTATTTTTAACAGTGAAACACCCCAAAACTGCTTGATATATTACTTGCAGGAATTAGTATTACATATATGAAAGAAATAATACTGCAGGTTAAATGTTTTAAATATTAAATAAAATAATTTTAAAATAAAAGTTGAGAACTGATGTTTGAGGCCACTGATCCGCAGATTTACTAGTTTCATTTACTACTATAAGCCTAAATTAAATTACAAATATTGGATTTTTATTTATTTTTTTATGTTTTTGGTCAGAGATGAATGAAAAACGTTTAAGACAGGAAATAATAAGTATATTTTTAACAACTTCTGTAACTTTTTTTTAAAAATGGGTAGAAATTGGGCACTTCTTTCCCCCATGTCCTTAAAGAATATTCTCTGATTCCTAATTTGTTTTACTCATTACCAGATTATAAAATATGTAAGGCAAAGTTATATAAAATTTGTGTTATTACATTCTGGTAAGTGCAATATAAATTATTAAATTTGATTACTTAGGTTTTCAGTTTTGTCAAAAGATTTTTATCTATTATGAACATTACTTAAATTGCATTTTTAGCAATGTCCACATGGGATGCCCATTACTGTACATTGAGTAATTATGCGTTTCAAAGTTTTATATTACTACCAAAACAAAAACATGGAAGATTTGTAAGAAAATAAAGAATATATAAAATTATTAAGTGAATTAAGCTTTTAACAGGTTCATTAAGATTTTCACTGAAAAACAGTAGAACTTCGACATATTATTTTCTGTTTCCTTATTGCTTTGATTCAGAGTGTCAACAATAACCCAGTTTATAAAACATGCAAGAGGGAGTTATGAAAAAAATAATAAAAGCTAAACTTTTATTGGTTATTTTTTTAGAAACCCAAAACATTCAAGGGTGTCCATTACTGGAAGGGTATCCATTACTTTCACACCTACCCTATATAATATTCATGTGTTTTATTATGTGATATGCTTCATATATGCCTTATACACATGTCTCATATATATGTCATATACATCATAAAATGTTATGCACGTAAATTTTAAATAGTTTTCAATCAAAGAACTATTTTAAGCACTATTTAATGTTGAAATTACTAGGATATTAGAATAAATCCTTTTAAGCATATAAAAAACCAAAATTAAGTATAAAAAATTATTGGCTAAAAGGTATCTTTTTTTATATTTGCAATAAACAGAAAATTACCATACTTCTCATAATACTGTCAATTTTCTCATTTTAAATTAAAAATTTAAATTTGCAAACACTTTTATTCTATAAAAGGTTTTTTATTCAGTAATTTAATTAGCTTTAAATGTTTATTAATTATGTGAATTATTGATTATGAATATTTTTTAATTTACGAAAATGTGATTTTAACCAGATAGTTTTAAAAAAGAAAATAAATGCCATTAAACTGCAATTTAAATTAATGGTTTTAAACACCTGATTAAAATCGTTGACATGTTATTTTTTCTTTCAACTATTCAAAATAAACATTAAATTTATTAAATTTTATTGAATGGATAAAAGTTAAATTAATGGCATCTATTGCTTTTATAAAATGTTTTTTATGTGAAATTAACTGAAATCATAATAAAAGAAAGTCCTTCCGGCCAGTGCCGGGAGGAAGAGGTAGCTTTCATAATCCTTATTTAAAAAAAGCCAAATTATATCATTCAAACACACGAAGCTCAATTTAGTGGAAACCGAATATAGGAGATTCAATACTAATTTTTATCAATATAATGAATGAGAATTTCGCGAAATTAGTCAGCTTTATCCAAGCTGCTTTTCTTTAAAGTAACATATATTTGGCTGCCAAATTCGGCAATTTCTTAAAGTGCCTGTCATTTTAAGACAACATGGTGGATGAGGATAAGCCGTGAACTTCGTCGAGACCTTAGTAATTGCTGTGCACATGCTCACTCACATCGGAATCGGTTAATATATAGGAGTGCTGTCGCATGCAAAAAATCAGATTTTTCAAAATGTCACCCACAATAGAAATTGAAACTGCTATATCTGAGCCATTTTTTAAGGTAAAGACAAACAAAAAATGCTCCTGAATCCTTATATCAAGGTCAAATACTTAAGAAAGAAACCTTTTTCAATTTCTAATTTTTTTGCACCTCACTTTAAATATATATATATATATATTAATTTAATGGTCGCCATTTTGAAACAAGATGGCTGATGAATCTGGCCAGTGAACTTGGTCGAGGTGTTGATGTATACTATCCACATGCCTTCTCACATCGAAATAGGCGAATACGTGTGTTATCGCGTGACAAATACAAGATCGTTTCAAAATGTTAGACATGCTAGAAATTCAAAGTGCTATAAATCAACCATTTTTTAAGATATAAACAAAAGAACAAATTTTCGGAAACAAAAACTGCTCCGGAATCTTTGTATCAAGGCCAAACACATAAAAAAAATCTTTTTCATTTTCCAATTGTTTAATACCTCATTTTGAATTTTAAATTTAATTTTTTTTTAATGGCAACCTTTTTGAAACAAGATGGCGAATGAAGCTGGCCAACAAACTCGGTCGAGACATTGGTATGTACTATGTACAGACCAAGTTACATCCAAATAGGTTCATAATTACGCCTGTTATCGCGTGACAAAATTCAGGACGTTTCAAAATGTCAGCCACGCTAGAAATTCAAAATGCTATAACTCAGCCATTTTTTAAGATATAGACGAAACAAAAACTGCTCCGGAATCTTTGTATAAAGGTCAAATACATAAGAAAAAAATATTTTTCCATTTTTAATTTTTTGGTACCACATTTCAAGTTTTAAAATTTTTTAAAATTTTTAAATGGCCGCCATTTTGAAACAAAACGGCGGATGAAGCTGGCCAACGAACTCGGTCGAGAGATTGGTATGTACTATGTACACACTGAATTACATCCAAATCGGTTCATAAATACGCCTTTTATCGCGTGACAAAATTCAGGACGTTTCAAAATGTCAGCCACGCTAGAAATTCAAAATGCTATAACTCAACCATTTTGTAAGATATAGACGAAACAAAAACTGCTCCGGAATCTTTGTATAAAGGTCAAATACATAAGAAAAAAATATTTTCCCATTTTTAATTTTTTGGTACCACATTTCAAGTTTTAAAATTTTTTAAATTTTTTAAATGGCCGCCATTTTGAAACAAAACGGCGGATGAAGCTGGCCAACGAACTCGGTCGAGACATTGGTATGTACTATGGACACACCGAATTATATCGAAATCGGTTCATAATTACGGGAGTTACAGTGTGACATATGTCAGATATATATATATATATATATATATATATATATATAAATTTTGAACGGAGGGTGGTTTCGGGGTCTGGGGGTCATGATCGATGAAAATATACCAAAATTTTTTGAAATCGCTTTCCTCCGAACGGCTGCAATAGGTAGCTTTTTTGTAAAGAAAGCTACCTAAAAGCAGGAAAAATCATTTTTTCTTACCCATTTCTTGTTGACATCGTCCTCTATAATTCCATTATGGTAATCCAAAAAACGAAAGTTCTTAAAGTCGAAGAATTATGTCCGAATACAGTACAATGACATTGTCCAGCTGAGATTAACCGGTCACTGCACATTGTACTTTTTTCGGACTGATATTTTATGTAAAATATTTCTTGACCGCGTTCCTGTATAACTTTTGTAAAGTTTAAAAAACCCGTGCCAACTAAACACATTCATAAAACAGCTACTGTTTCCAGCTGTTGCCACTATTCAAAAGAATAAATACTCTGTTTCCTCTTGTTATCGTCAACAGAAAACAAAATTCGTGGGCAGATGGTTTTATTTGTTATTGTAGATTTGTAAGTTAAATGCGTAATACATTTATGAGGGTATGGTTAATTAAAATGTTCTGTTTGATTTATTATTATTATTATTATTATTATCGTTATTATTTTTTTGTGGATTTCATTTTAGCTTTCAATCAAGTTGAAATCAATTCAAGTAAAAATGGATTGTCTCTTTTTTGTAAATTATAAAAATTGTATTAGTCATAATTAGAGTATATAAAATAAAACATTATTGAAATTTCTAGTGTATATAAAACCAATTTAATGGACAATAAAGAAAGGCCTTTTGAAAAAAAATTAAAGTTCGTATATGTAATAAATACCAAATATGTTCCTAAAAAAAACAAAAGATTATCGGGGAAAGAAAGTTTCTTTTCTTTATAATCTTTTATTTTTTTTCTGTATTCATTTCCTCTAGAATAAATCAGCGTGCACAATAACTATTTTTAAAGAAATGTCTGGAGAAAAAATTAAAATATGAATAAATATGTCATGCGTTTTGCATATATTTTGTATATTTTATTATACATTCAGAAAATGTTAAATTTGTTAAAAAAAAGTCAGAAACAAATAGCAACATTTATTTTTAAATAGTGACTTAAACTAGTTAAACATTAACAGAAAAGGAAAATATTATAGAAAGTATAAAAGTAGATTTATTTATTATAATATAGTATACTACAGAATCAATCCGGTCCAAGCTCCAAAATGCATTAAGACGGCTTGTTTAAAATATTTCTCTTCATATTCAAAGCTTTTTGAAATTCATATTTTTGTCACACTGTGAGTTTACAATATTGAGGGTTTTTCGCCACTAATGTGACGTGACGTATGTTACATTCAGTGACATGAGAGTGACGTCACAAATTCTTTTTTAATTGCCAGTTTTACAGTAAATAACATGTTTTGAAGAGTTTTTGTAATTTTAAAAGTTTTTTAAGGAGTTCACATCTCAGTCACAATGTGACATCACTGAGTGGTGGCATTTTGGTCACAGATGTGACGTGATCACTGTGACTTACAGTGACGTCATTGTGACGTCACTGTGACCATGCATGCTATGAGGGAAGCACATTGACTCATAGACGTGAGAATGTCCTGAGTAAACTGGTTCTGACACTTTTCACAGGCTGCACATTGTCACTGTTTCGCCACGGGTTGCGCTTTGTTACAAGCATTTCAACACCTTTCTTTTGTTTTGTTTTGTTTTATCTTTTTCATTTGCAGCTGCTCGGTGGGTGCTCCGCTACAAACACATGACAGGTTGACACGTGTCAGCGTTCGCTCGCTAAGTACACAAGTACTGACTGAGACATTTAGATGCAAGTCGGCACGGGTTCCCGTGGTCCAAATTACATGAAACTTTATTTATAATTGTTTTGACATAAAAGGAAAAAAATGAGAGAGTATGCGAAAAAATAAAACGACTTTCATTTTTTTGGGACACCCTAATGGATAATTTGTGTCCCTTGAGATTATATGCTACATTTTATCATTTATATAACTTTTATTGGCATAAAATGTATTCTATTGTGTTTTCCTACAATTTCGAAAAATAATTTTCAAGCTAATAACTGTAAATTTTACTGCAGTAATATTTTAAATATTCAAATTGTCTCTACTGTCCTTCTGTCCTTTGTCCACCACCACTTTTTTGTTAAACTTAATATCAAACCAAGTACAGCTTTATCCAGATTGCATAAAAAATAAAATATTAAGATAAACTTCGACAAAGCTAACATGATCATTTCAACGTCTAACCATTACTCTTCCATAATCCGTGAATCCATTGAAATTTTACATAGAAGTGATAATGTTTGTAACGATGGCCTTTCCTATAATATTCCCGCAATTTGGTACAATATCCTAAATATTTCAAGACCTCCTAATAATATGAATTGATCTTTTCACCCCTCTGCAGAGAAATGGAATAAACTCCGATTGCGCATGCGTACTGTTTTGTTTTTGTTTTTAAAATGTATTTCTATTCAGTCAGTCATCTTTTTCCCTTTGAAAATGAATACGTGTGTATTCGAAAGATCTCGGGTTGCAATAAATAATATTTTTATATGTTTGAGTCAACTTTTAAGTAGTTATATGTATGTTATACACTATATTGCCATTAATCACCGGCAACTTTCAATTTTAGACATTTTGTCGAATATTTAGAAATATACTTGACAGATTCTTCTGGAATTTCAGGATTAAAAAGAACAGGTATGACCTCATATCTAGCAATGTCGATTTCATAAGGGAAGCAATTAGGGGGCCAACAAAAAAAAAACAAAGAAAAAAAAACTTGGGATCACCCTGTAAAATAAAATGCAAGAAATGATCTAACGCTACCGAATATAAATAAACAGACGTTGTGCAATATGTGTATTCTTTTTTGTAAGAATAGCACGTTTATTAATAGAGATATAGCAATTTATTTAAAAAAAAATAAAAAATACGTGCATGTTTTCTGCTTATAACATGCAGGGTTTTCAACCAAATTTAACGCCGGTTTCAGAAAAATTGACAAAATATACTAGAAACAATATAGTGCAAATGGAATATAAATATATTAAATATTTTAGGAAATATGAGTAGTTGTATGAAATAATTTTTTAATGCGCATGCGCGAACGATAACAAGGATCATTTTACATAATTTAATAGTCAACTCTATGGAGCAACTTACTAAAAATAATCTAGTCACATATCGTAAAAATTCAGAAAGATATCGGCGTTAGAGTGAGCAAATTTTTAGTTGATCTCTAGAAACAGCTGAATGATAAGGGACTTTCCACAAATTGTCATTTTTAATTTTAATTTTTTTTTTAATTTCATTTTTTATTGAGGCTTTAGTTCTTCTTGGGTAACCACCAGAACGAGCCTATACCTTGATCAAAAGAAGTACCAAAATCGAAGCATTTTTTCCAAATCTACTCGTTGATAGTCGCTAAATACTAACTTTTTTCTGATTGTCAGTTAAGAAAAAATGGCAATGTGTGTAAAATCCCTTATCATTTAGCTGCTTTTAGAGAACAACTCAAAATTTGCTCACTCTAACGCCGAATCTTTCTGAATTTTTACGATATTTGACTAGATTTTTTTTAATAAGTTGCTCCATAGAGTTGACTATTAAATTATGTAAAATTATTCCAGTTATCGTTCGCGCATGCGCAGATAAAAATTATTTCATAAAACTGCTTATATTTCCTAAAATATTTAATATATTTATATTCCAATTGCACTATATTGTTTCTACTATATTTTGTCAATTTTTCTGAAACCAGCGTTAAATGTAATTGAAAACACTGCATGTTATAAGCAAAAAACATGCAAGAATTTTTTTAATTTTTTTTAAATAAATCGCTATATTTCTATTAATATATGTGCTATTCTTACACAAAAGAATACACATATTGCACAATGTCTGTTTATTTATATTCGGTAGCGATAGATCATTTGATGCATTTTATTTTACAGGGTGATCCCAAGTATTATTTTTTTTCTTTGATTTTTTGTTGGCCCTCTAATTGCCCCCCTTATGAAATCGACATTGCTAAATATGAGGCCATACTTGTTCATTTTAATCCTGAAATTCCAAAAGAATCTGTCAAGTATATTTCTAAATATTCGACCAAATGTCTAAAATTGAAAGTTGCCGGTCATTAATGGCAATATAGTGTATTGTTTATTGTATGTATAATGACAAACTATTTTTAGATATTTTACTATACAAAATAAAAATTTATATTCTAAAGTAAAAAATAAATAATTTTTATTGTAAATTATAAATAGTTTTATATTTATTCTGTGCTGAAAAATGTTGCACCCCAGTTTTTATGTCACATCTGCCCCCTTGTATAAAACTGCTTATGTGACCATAATGATGTAAGATAAAATTTGAAGGACAGTTACATTTAGTAGAGGCAGAAATCTCGATTGAGAAAGTCACGATGTTTAATTATATGGACTTCAAAAAAATTATAAGCTGCAAAGCCGATAAAAAGATAAGAAAAGATTTATTAACTGTCAATACTGTCCCATACTTTAATTTCCCTTTTTTTTTAACTATCTATGATTTTTCATAGATAGCATACTTTAGCTTAGTTCAAAATATCATATTGCAGTCTTACTAAGTTTAACGTATTATGAGCACAGAAACAATTTTCTTAATTTTGTTACTACTGTCACTGTTGCTCCTGTCCCCTTCCGATGAAATTGCAGGAGTTCACTAGCCTGATGAGATTTTACTCAAACTTCATTAAAAACATAAACACCAGAATTTTTATTTAAAACTATTGAACATATTTATGGAACTTACTGCTATTTGGCATTTATTTAAATAAATTTAGGTAGAAATTTCTGGTTCGAATTGAATGCAATAAACTATAGAAATGGTTCGATTAGAGTTAGGTAGAAATGTTAAACTGTTTAAAATTTATGGTGTAATATAGTACATTACTTACTACCTTACATCTTATACATTTTAAAAGACTTGTTCAAAATTTAACTTTCATTTTTCACTAAATCACAGAGTGAACGTACTTGGAGAATCGGTTATATACTTTTTATGATAATTGTACTGTAGTTAAAAGTATAATTATCTTGTAAAATTTATGTAAATTTCGTGTCTCATGGAAAATATTTTATTACATAAGAATATTAAAATAGTCATTGATTAAAATATTTTGTAAGTTAAACTATATGATTATTGAAAAGCATTGTGGCTTGGATATCTTTATGTGAAAATGTTGTATAAAAACACTTATTTAATCATTCTACTAACCTGATTTCTGAATCTATTAACATAAGAACAGTTTTCTTAACAAAGTCATTCGAAGAATGTTAATAAAATGTAAAAGAAAATCTAACGTTCTGTATGTAAGCTAAAATTTTAATAAATTTAAATTTTTGTAATATTAATTATTCAGTTTATTTTCATCTGAGATTTCCATTAATATTCATCCCTTCACATTATGCAGAAATTTTGGATACATGTGTATAACAGAATATTAATGATGTGAAGTACATTTCAGCATTTCAACAATTTATTACCCAAGAGTCATGAAATCTAAATAAATGGAAAGTTTTACTTGTTCGAATTATAAAATAAATTCTCCAGCTTTGCTTACTAAGATTTTTAGATATTATTATGAATCTCTTCATTAAATAAAATTATATACCTCATATTTAACGCGTTTACAGCGAAAAGGGATCAAGACATTAATTATTATACAGGGATATTTGGTAAATTTGATTGTTTCTCATTCCCTTTCGTTTAGAATCATGATTCGTTGTTTGCTAAACTTTTGTGGTGAAGCGAAAAATATAATTTTTTTTTAAATAATTAGATCGTTTTTATCTGCAGACGATAATTGAGAAGAATTGAAACAACTCTTCTGCGATGTTTTTTCGGCACGTGAGAATGTGTGAACATTTGAATTTGATATGTCACCAGCTAAAAAGCAGAACATTTGATGGTCTGTGTTTTGTAAATATTATGTTTGAATGTTTTAATTAAAGTGTTATAGTTTTCTATCAAGTTACAGCGTATCTTTCTGCCACACTTTCAATTTCGAACTTAGTATAGTGACTTAAAACACAGAACAAATTATTCTCTAAACATGAAGAATTCATTTCAATCTCCGTTGAGCAAAAAATGGACTCTATCAGTTATAATCATGAAGGAAAGAGATATATGTAGATGCAATATCTGGTAAAAACGGTCTGCAATATGAACGCGGTTATCGCTCAAATTTGAATGCCCTCATTCGGCACAAACAAGACAAGCACGTGCAACAGGAAAAAGGTATTTCATCCTACAGCTGCCCATATTCTTATTTTTAATCCAACTTTTGATTATACCAACGATCAAGACACGATTTATGAATAAATGGTTTGCAATGGTAAAAGTAAAAGCAAAAAGTACAGGTTTGAATTGACAAGCTCGTCAAAGCACGTAGTAGTATTTAAGTGAGATAATTATAACTAGTCCTTGGGAGGTGTAACAAAATATTATCTGTAGAGCATATTTCATCTCAATCTCAGTTGAAAAAAAGTTATTTATCCATTATAGCGTAACATTTAAGGCCCGAATAAATTATGTTATATAGAGCAAGAATTCGTCTAAACCTCGTTTGAATAAAAAATGGACTTTATTGATTTTGCTTTTTTAAACTATTTTACCAAAATAATACTCATTGGTAAATAAATTACACGGGTATCAACATTCCAAATGAGCAAAAATGTTTCCAAGCATTGGCTTAACTCATAACGTTTGTCCTTAATTGCCAATCATGTTCCAATTGAACTATCTGGATGACGTTCCAGACACACTTAAGTTCCTAATTACTAATGTCATCTGGTCTGTTATTTTCAAACAGCCCGACAGACTATACTATGGGTAAAGGGACTGCATTAAAATAAATTAAGGATACGTAATTACACTTATTGTTTTAACCCAAGAATACTGATTGTTAAATAAATCACACAACTCCTAGTTTCTACAGATAAATCACACAACTCGTAGTTTTTACAGCAAAGCTAAAATGCTTCCAGGTCGGAACCCGAATCCAGAAACTTTGACATTAATCGTTGCCATCGAAATATTCAAGGTCAGAGGACACAAATTGTGACGTCATCACTAATCGACCGACTTCTCATTAGTGTTGGAATTCAGACCGGAAAATTTTGAATAGCAATTTTCTTTTATTTTATTTGTGGAATATCTACAATCGTATAAAGCAATAGTAACTATTTTAACTTACTGATGAGAATTCGGAATCCTTAAATAAAAATTCAGGCAGATGCGGAATGCCACAGTGTTGCCGCATCTGGCTGATTTTTTATTTGGGGATTCAAAATTCTCACCAGTAAGTTGAAATAGTTATTATTGTTTTATAAGATGAATGATAGTCCTCAAATAATATGAAAGAAAATTGCTATTCAAAATTTTCCGGTGTGGATTCCAACAGTAGTGAGAATTCGGTCGATTAGTGATGACGTCACAACTCGTGTCTTCAGGCCTTGAGTATTTCGATGGCAACGCTTTAATAGTCAATGCTCTTCAAAAAGTGCTATTACACGAGGCGTCAAAGTTGCCTCCTTAATGTTAATCTATGGCTTCAAGAGAGTCGCTTGGAAAGCAAGCAACTACGGACTTTTGTGTCGGAGTGATTTTGACGCCTGAAAGGAGGCGAATCTCCAAACACAGCCAACTGAATACTTGTAAAATTGATGATGGAAAATCATTTTCCCGAACAACCAGTGAAATGCTTAGAAAACGAAAAAAGTGGTACGTATGTTTCGGGAAAACTGACGAGTCGAGTGCAATTTTTGTAATTTTTTCATGTCTAATAGCACTGTAGGTAAGCTATCTTGACGACGACTTTCAGAATATGTAATACACCTCTATACAATAAACCGTTTGTGAAGGAACTCCAGTAAAGGATGAATATACAGGGTGCAATATGTTATCTATCGCCGACCTTTAACTTCACAACCGTTGGTCGTATAGACATATAGTTCCAATTACTAAAACGTTTCAAATGAGGTAAATATTCATGCTGTGGCATTATTTGAAATAAAAAATCAATTTAATAAAAATTACGAAATCTATCTTTTTATACGGTCTCCCAGCCCCTATAGTTATATTCAGTAAAAGTTTACACATATCATAACATATATAACACAAAATGTTTGACATCTGTACTACGAAAATTGACGCTGTTATTAAATTTCAAAGTTTGAGATTTTTGCACTTGATTTTATCATTCATTGAGGAATCAATTAAAAGATGAATTAAAGTAATTCGATATCAAAATCATGGTGCAATGTCCTTTATACGGCGAAACCACTTTTAGCTGGTGCCGCCAAATCGGGGTATCACCAAAGATGCAACCCCTCCCCCCGTAATGATATCGTTCTCAATATCTAAAAATCGCCATTTTTGGAATTTTTTCCTTTTGTTTTGAGTGATATATTGTTATACATTTTTTTCGCATATTTTACTGATTCAAATGAAGAGAAATTAATTAAATATAACTTTCTATAAGAAATAACTTACTAATAGCTTACTAATAAAGTTACCAATAAACGTACAAATACCTTAGTATTATTTAAAAGTGTTTAATAACGGCTTTTTGTTACATAATGCCTTCAACAGTAATAATGTCTTCTTGCACTTGTCCCGCACGGATGTGCCTGTGTGTGTGTGTGGGGGGGGGGGGGGGAGGAGACAGAAATTCTTATCAACGAAACATATGGACAATATTGTTTCTCATTTATTTACTAGTAAACACGAGAAATATCATTTAAAACATAATGCTTCGTAGTTGTTTTCTCGAACAGCAGATTATATATTCATACACATATGAAAGAAGAATAGGAATGCCAAACAATGTGGTATTTCATTTTTTTGGAATTAAATAATTTTATAATCATTTAATGATATTAGTAAATACCTTTGTATTTTCATAAAAATAGAGGACAGACTAAAAAATATAACAGATTATTTCGATGTAAACAACAAGTTATTAATAAAAAGAGGAAATTTTGTTTGGAGCAAAAATGATAACGGTATCAAAAGACAAACCCTCATCCCCCTTGAGATATTTTACGATCCATGTGCTAGATCCCCTCCTCCCTAAAATCATAACGTTATATATGCGCAGCCCCCTACCTACGTCCCTTTTGCCGAGACTATAGCGAAAGCCAGGAAATTAAAAAAAATTGACATTTGAAACCGAGCAAATTTAAAAGGCAATTTGGTTAAATTAAAGACATCGAATACTATCTTCTTTTTATTGTACTAGGGAGCTCGGCCCCCTACGAGCTACGCTCGCTAACCCCCGTCCAGACACCGCAGACTCTAAATGCACTCTAATGTGATCGGCTTTAAAAAGATTTCGAAAGATTGAATTATAATTTAAAAAACAGTGGCGATCTCCCTATAAACAGATTTCTATTCATTTCTCTTTGATTGGGGAAATTTTAACGACAAATCCGCTGCGGTACTACTTGATTATCCCGTCGACTAATTTCGCCAAATTATATAAATCCCCAAACCACTCGCCAAATTATACAAATTGACATAATTTTTATTTTAAATAACGAAAGAACAAATAAATTAGTATAACATTAATAAAAATACAAATAAAACGTCGAAATAAAAATAACTTGATGACGTAGACACGTGTAATAACATTTCAAAATAAGCTAATATAAAAGAAATTAAGTAAACAGAGTCTTTGTTTCCCGGTATTTTTTAACAAAGCGAAAAGAAAGTTCTTTTAAATGGGTCATTTTAAATTAATCGTTTTTAATCTGACGTAATTTTGACCAAACTATTCTTTCTCTTTTTAATATTCACGTGAAAATACTTGTGTTAGAAATAAAATATTATTTGCGATTTCCTAAGAAAAATAGTTGAAAAGTATCCTCTCAAAATATCAAATAAATGTCTAGCGCAATTTGAAAATTTAAACCGTTTTGCAATATTATTTTGTGTTCATTTTATGTAATAACTGTAATGTGACGTAAATATGACGTAATTTCTCCTATTTAAGACTTCTAACGCATGTTAATAAATTTATTATTTTACAAATTCCTTTCTCTCTTAAAATTCACGTGTAATTATAGTTTTTAAGACGTAATTTTTATTAAGTTCCTGTTTTTTGTACATAATTATTTAATTCTAATTCCAAATGTTTTTTTTTCTGTTTATAATAGTCACGTGTAAGTAAATTTTTAATTTATTACACGTATAAATATATATATATATATATATATATTAAAGCAAACATTATTGTTTCCGCTGTTTATACAGTTGGCAACAGTTTAAATTAATATCACTTTCTAAAATCTGTAACAAATATCTCTCGAAATGCTGAAAATTTGAATTTAAAATAGATATAAAACCTCGAAAAATGAGTCAAATTAAAAAAATAAATCAATTCTGCACCGGGAAATTTTAACGTATAAAATGAACTAAAAATGATTAAATTCCGATGTATAGTTTTAGCTCCTATAAAACTTTTTTAGTGGAACGATTTTGTCCAACTTTGGCATTAAATATCTCTTAAAATAATTCTTCGATTTGAAAACTGTCTGCATCAGCGTGTTTATCAAACATTTCTGTATAATACTACCGATTTTCATATTTTTGTATGCATTATTTTTCTTAATATTAACGAAGAAAGACCTCCGGTCACAAAAAATTCAAAACCGGCGGCGGCGGTGGTGACAGCGGTAGTTACTTTTTTTTAGAATAGAGAGATTCCTTCACATACCCTTTCATAAATTTTCAGCCTCTCTTATTTTATTTATTTTTCTTTTTTCTTTCTTATATAGTAGTACTTAATATGTTACGGTTAGACTTTATTTTCATGGCTCCTCTAGGATGTGTTATATGCATACACGTACACAGGGAGTGGAGTAGCACTGCTACTGGGTATCCCCTTGAATTGCTACGCTGTTTGCTGTTCGCTGTTCGTGAAGGGTTTGACTCGAGACTAGAAAGCCATCCAACAACCGCTGCGGATTTGATATCTTTATCGAAAAAAGGACAAAATTTACTATATTTAGCTAAAAATATTAAATCGGCATGTAGAAAAATCTCCTTGAACATTGGAAAAAAGCGCTAAAAATCACAGAAATATTAAATAAAAAAATAATAATGAAAAAAAATCCAAAATCGGGATTCGAGTTGCAAAACTCCATATTGGAGATATCTCTCTAGCAAATTTTATGGATCAACGTGCAGCAGTCTATTCAGAACACTGTCGACACACACACACACACACAAAACTTCATTCTTCAAATAAATGTTGCAAAAGCGTTCTCTATTTTGTTTAATTGCATTTTAGAGAACTGAATGTTAGGAATATATTTAAATACAAAGAACCAAACTAAGCAATATTGATTAAAAACTCGCATCTACACTTAAATATGATTTAGATTAAATATTCTATTATAAACCTCAGATCTTAAGATCCTTACCGTTATTTAAATGCCATTTAGAATTTGTCCATAATACTGAAAAGAATATGTGGTCTGCACAGTTTTAAAATACAGTTTTTCTCATTGTATGAATTACCAGAGCATATTTTTATAAAGGTAATTTTTTGAGTGCCAGATTTTGGGCTGCCAGCATCAAATTGTTGGATGCCGGCACAAATAAAGTAACTTAATCTTTATTTTGGTACTTTTATTGGAATGAAAATGTTGAAACATATCACAAATAAATTCAAATTGCCTATTTCAATATTTTTTTTTTCATATCCATGGATAAAATTTTTGTATACTGTTTGTTGAGAGCGTATGAAATGAGAACTCATCACAGAGCAGTTTGCACAGCACGACTTCTTAAAGTTCACTACCTGACGGGACATATGCGTCACAGACGACTACTTTTTGAGTTTTTTTCGTACCACTTAAAATAAACACTGTCATATTTTTACCCGGCTGCTAAGAAGGGTTATGTGTTTCACGCGTATCTGGGTATGTGGATTTCATTATACCCTCGAAACTTCCCAACTGCTGAATGGATTTTAATGAATGAGGTCTCTATAGATTTGTCTTAACCATCCGATGTTTATCGGCTATATTTTGTTTTTATGAATTCAAAATGGCGGCCGTAAAATACAAAATTACGGTAGAGATGGGGGGGAAAATACGCACTATATTGAGTGGCATATCATTGGATCGGTCTTTCAAAATGTACACGATGTTTCATTGACTATTTTGCAGTCAGAGGATCCGTTAAAATATTACACAACCTGGAAGTTCTGTAGGTAGGATCTCTAGCCTTACTGCACCTCTAACCATCATAGACATGTATAGGCCTCATCAAAACAGTGTTTATAGATATGAACTAACAATTAAACACAACTTAGAATTCACGAGTACAAGTAAAAATATAAAAGTAATATAAAAATAGTTTCATATTGATTGAAGTAATTAATTAGTTCGTTTTTTACGCAGTCGGGTTTTTTAATTTTTTTAATTTAATTTTTACTTGTTATACTACAATTTTCAAGAGAAATCAACCGAAAAAAAATTTGTAATGCTTTGCTACTAGTGAATACAAAAATGTTCATCAGTTGGTCACGTGATCGAAAGGTTAAAAAGTCGGCTTTTTGTGAACAAGGAAAATTATTCATTTTTTCACCAATAGGGGGCCGTAGGAGATACACGTTATTAAAAGGCATGCATTTATAGAGATTTTACAACAGGTATTTATTTTCACACGGGATTACTATTATGATACTGTGAAGTGTAAATAAGAACCTCTAGTATTTTATATAATTTTAAAACGTGGAACTTAATAGCACCACGCATCGGTAAAAAATGTAACTAATTGTTCTTTTACCACATAAAACCCAACTCTTTGCGAGTATACTGGGGGGGAAATTGAGTATCATAGTTTGTTTTTCATTTAGGAATTTATAAGGACATTTAGCTATCCTGATTAGTGTGTATTAGCAAAAAGAAAATGAAATTTATTGTAATATTGTATTTCTGTTGTTCACTTAAGAGGAAATACTTTTCACATTACTATCAAGATTTCCAAGTGATTAAATAAAGATTACCAAAAATTCTTTTATAAAGTATAATATACAGACGACTACCATAATAAAAGAAGAACGATTCTACAATTTACATTTCAGCGAAGTTAACTCAATTTATAGCCAGTATAATAGTCGAAATAGTTTAAGAAAGTTATCTTAATGTTTTCTTAGTAGTGTATAATATCATAAAATCTTTCGTAATTCCAAATTCATTGCAAAATTATTAACTATATAGAAGTTAATGAAAACTATAAATAAAATAAATAGTAGATTTCATAAGGTTTCATGCTACGTTTAATGACAAAGATAAACAAAGAAGTCTCAAGAAACGGTAGCGATAAAATAATATTATGTTAAAAAAAAAACATTATAAAAGGCAAATGATAAAACTGTGTTTTTGTTGGGGTTTTTTTTTTTATTATTATTTTTATAAAAACTACAGATATAAGTAAATATTTGTAAATTCTTCAAAAGTAATATCTTTTTTTCTTTTTCGTATTTCTTTATTACCATCTTGCGGAAGTACACTTTCAGTGTTAGAGAGAACAACAAATATTAGCATAAAATGTAGAACGGGATTTCTTGATTAAAAATTTCATATTTGCATAAAATTTCAAAAGTATATGTAGAACTTTTTTTTAGTTATAATGCGTTATGCTACAAAAGCAATAACTATTTCTATATCTGTTGGGCATTTCTTTGACAAAATGGAAATTAATTTAAATTCTATGTCACTAGAAAGAAATAATTTCGTTTTGACAGAAAAACGAAAACGAGAAAAGGGATTTTATATACTGGATATATGCACTATATGGCCAAAGGTCACCGGTCACTTGCAATTTTAGACGTTTTGTTAAATATTTAGAAAAATACATGAAGAATTATCCTGAAACTGCAGGTGTATAAACAATATAGTATAGGTCATATATTTTCGCGAAGAAGTTTTCACGAAACCCCATAAAGGACAGTCAACAAATGGGAAAATAACAAATATCTTTTGGATAACCCTGTAAAAACTAATGCAGAAAAAGCATTCAAACTCGAGATTATTAATAAGTGGCTTATTTTAATATACTGTGTTCATTTTTATGAGGATAGTATGTATACTTGTAGAGAAATTAAGGTTTTTATAAAATCAGTCCCGAATTTCGCCATGTTTTTTTCTTATAATTTGCAGAGTACTTAATATAAAAAAAGTTCTTTTCAGTAAATATGAAAAACAAAATTGTACACAACACTCTACAATCAGAATTAAAAAATAATAAAAAATAGATGAAAAATGAGCAGGATTACTAAAAAATGTTTCACTGCGCATGGGCGAATGCAATCAAAATATAATAATGTATTAGTTAAGTATATAAAGCAACCTTTGTGAAAGTCTCAAAATCATAGCTTGAAAATTCTGAAAATTATCGTCAACAGAATAAGCTCGAAATCCGTTGTTCCTAAAAAGTAGCAAAAAGATAAGGCGTTGTATCCAAATTTAGTAGTACGTGGAATATTGTGTACGCTATCTTGGCACCAATCAACAGATATTGGATACAACCCCACATCTCTTTGCTTCTTTTTGGGAACAACGGATTTCGAGCTTATTCTATCGACGATAATTTTCTGAATTTTCCAGCTATGTTTTTGAGACATTAACAACATTTGCTCTATACACTTAGCTAATACATTATGTACATTATATTTTGATTGCATTCGCAGTGAAACATTTTTTAGTAAACCTGCTCATTTTTCATTCAATTTTTATTATTTTTTAATTCTAATTTCAGAGTATTGCGTACAATGTTGTTTGTTATATTTTTTGAAAGGAACTTTTTTTTATGTTAAGAACCCTGTAAATTATAAGCAAAAAACTTGTTGAAATTTGGGACTGTTTTTTATAAAAACCTTAATTTCTTTACGAGTATTAATGCTATCCTCATAAAAATGAACATAGTATATTACAATAAGTCACTTATTAATAATCTCGAGTTTGAACGCTTTTACTATATCAGTTTTTACAGGGTTATCCAAAAGATATTCGTTCTTTTTCAATTTGTTAACGGTCTCCTATGGGGTTTCGGGAAAAAATCTTCGTGAAAATATATGACCTATACTACACTGTTTACACACCCACAGTTCCAGGTTAATTTCTCATGTATTTTTCTAGACATTTAAGAAAACGTCTAAAATCTCAAGTGACCGGTCACCTTTGGACATATAGTGTATATGTAGTGTAATGAGAATAGCGGTTGGCGAAAATCATTTGTTTTACTGGGTTTTCGAATTAATTCGCACAGGTTTTGGTCGGTTGGTCATGCGAAGACAAATATAGACGAAATTCATTAATGATGCAGTCAAATGTGATATTATCCACACTTTATTTATATTTTTCAGGAGTACCCATTTGAAAAAATGCTTGAAGTAATCCATGATAAAAAAGATTATTGATTCATCATTTCAAGGGGATAACTTGAGTTTTTGTAGAAAAATGGAACTTCGCATCAACATTCGAAGTCTCAATAAACTTCCATCTCGAAGCGGACCTTCCAAAATCTAATCTCATTATTTTCTCCCACACTCTTACTCTCTGTGTACTACACTATACCTTTCTACAAATTTATCTATACCTGTATACACACCGTATCTGGCTGTCCGTCTGTAATTTCCTAGATCGGTTCAAAGTTACAACCCAATCAGCTGATTCCTCTTTTCCAATTATAATCGCTTTTTTGAGGGATTTATTACTATTTCCGGTGGAATAGTATCGAAGTAAATTAACTTCCTAGCGCGAAAACTTTCTTCTAAAACTTTCTCTATCTTCCAATCAGATGCACAAGTTGTAAATACAAATTAATCCCTGCGGTCAAGATTTTTCCCGTCAGACAATAATTTTAACAGTAAAGTAATATGAAGTTATTACCGCGGGATAAGTTTTAGAATATTAAAGCACTGAGTTATAGTGACACCTTGATATTTTAATAATAGAATGATTTTAAATAGACGGGATAATTTATAAATTATAATATTTTAACAATTAAATAAAGAATTTAGAGGAGTTTGATAAACCGGGAAATAATAGCGAATTTTAATAGGGATTTAAATAATAAAAGAGTTTTATTAAATGAATATATGTGGTTAGCGACATTTTTTGATTTAAGGAATTTAGAATAAATATTATTAGATGGATTAAAATCTTATATTTTCACATATGGAGATTAATAGATTAGTTTAAGAATAGGGTTTTAACTTAAAAAGTCGGTATAAATATATGGAATAATATTAAAAGGGAAATTCAGAGTTTGGGAAATTTGGAATCTCAATTATCCGCAGTGTAATGTTAAGTGCATGTAATTGATTATTGTTACACAAATTCAAACACATAAATTTTGTCAGTTAATGGCATAAGGGCGGTTCCGGATACAGTGCTCCAAGAATTTTTTAAGGCATGTGATTTTAACTATAATTAACTAGGGGAGACCGCGGCAAGATGACGATTGTCGTAATTTTTCCGTTTTCCACTAGGTGGCAGCATCAACTGGACACTGGCTCTCCTATCGGCCGCTCATTAAACAATAGTATAGAGACGCGGAAATCGCCATTTTTGTGCTATTTCTGAAGCTTTGATTGTTTACCGCTGCCACGTTATAACTTTTATGCATGTGTAAATAAGCTCTGCTACAGATACAGGTAAGATATATCGATTCTCTTTAGTATTTATGAGTAACATAGTTTAAATACTACCTATTACCATGAACAAATGTCAATTAATCGCCTTTCTTCATGGCAATGAAAACGAATATTTTTAAACAGGCAGTCCGGGGCAAGAGTGACGAGCTCGTCATCCCCAGACCCTGGTAGTAGATTATTATTGCAGATAATTGGGATTACAAATTTGCCCAACTCTGGGGATTTTTTTTAATAGAATAATGTTAACCTTGGCGAAAAAATTTTAAATTTTGTAATACATATATATGTTTATTGAAGTATGTCTAACTTTTCAAAGTCACACAATAAATATTAAACTGGTCATTTTTTACTGCTTACATTTCTTATGCATGCTGTTATATTTGCGCATGAATGTATTAAATATTTAAATTATTTTCAAACGTATTAAACACTTAAATGTATAATTTCGCATTCGGTGGTACAAACTAGGTTTAAGGCTAATTCCATGAAAACTTGTCATATCTGTCACACAGCTGAAAATCACTCTGCTTGTTGGCCACCGTTATTTTCGAAAAGTTTGCTTCGCCTTATTCAATTGATGAGATATCTCCGATAAAATAAGTCACATTTTCCGCTCTAAAATACTGGTAGCCAACAAGCATAGCGATTTTCAGCTGTGTGACAGACATGACATGTTTTCATGGAATTAGCCTTAAACAAAGTTAAAAATCGATCATTGACTGCTTGTAGGATTTAAAACACAGTATACTCGTATAGTATTATGAAAAATGCAAGAACAAATGCAAAATGTCTGTAAATGACTCTTTAATGATGCAAATTATGAAAATAATCACTTATTTGTTTCCAAAATAAATTTTACAATTATCTTGCATAATTGATGTGCTTAGTAGATTATTGCAATTAATTTTCCAATAAACCAGTTACGCTTAATAAATATAAATATCGAAATTTCTGAGAGAATAAAGATGATTACAGAGGTCAGATGATGAATTTGTGTGCTTATTTTAAATTTTTGTTTGCAACGCTAATAAACTATAGAACGTAAGCAAAAATAATTATGCATTTTAACCATGTTTATAAACAGCAGCCTGTGAGATCCATACATTGGAAATATCCCTAAAGCACAAGAGGAAGGATCTGTTTATTCTCAGCTAACCCAAAGAGGTACCAACAAGGAAAGAATCACGGTTTATTGAAGCTTTTAAGAAACATTTTTTACATTGTTTTAAATTGTTTGATATTACAATTTTAAAGTTTACAGATATGATTTTGAATGTTATGATTCCAAAGATATAAATTTTCAATTAATTAATTATTTTTTTAACATACATAAAAGAATAAATCAATTCAATAAGTTCGCTACTTCATTCAGTTCGTAAATTTCAGTTTAAATTTTACGCAAACAATAGAATCGGATTGTATCACTGCATAGATAAGAAAATATTGTAGTGGTTGTTAAAGATATCTTCCTTTCTCAAGGCATGATGAATAGGTAGGCGGTGCAGCTTGAAATCCAACAAACAAGCCCACTTTAAATAACCGCTCCAAATTCATCTTAAACAAAGTAAAACTGAGCAGACATTAAGACGGCATTGTTGAGTACAAAACCATGCTGCGACAATCAGGCGATTTCGTCGCGCTGCTAGACATACAAACCCGTTAAGACCCACTAGTCACTCAAAAAGACCCGGATGATAATGTTAATCCTATAGAGAAGTTATTTTCAAATATCTCGCTTGAATTTTGATATTTTTGAATGATTTTTTTTTTTTTGCATAGGATAGCTGAGGATGATCTACAACCGGACTAGTTTTTACTTTTTTGATTTTGGATTAATATATATATATTTTTAATTACTTTTACTTTCGGAACCGGTTTGAACCAGTTCTGAAATTGAAACTATCATAACATAAAAAAAACTATAACCAAAATCAAAAAAGTAAATACTAGCCCGGTTGTAGGTCGTCCTCAGGTATCCTATGCAAAAGAAAAATCATTCAAAAATGTCAAAATTCAAGCGAAGTATTTGAAAATAACTTCCCCATAGGATTAACATGATCATCCGGGTCTTTTTGAGTGACTAGTGTAGGCTCTTAAACTGGGCCATATTCGATAGGTAGAATCCTGGTCAGCGAAAGAAAGAAATATTTTTGGAAGGAAAATAAAAGACTGTTTTAAAATGTGAACTTGCGATTCATCACTTCATTTACAATAGACTTAAAAACACAGTGTTGCCAATGGGCTGTTTTTTTTTTTAATTCAGATTTCTCGATTGGCCCCACTTTTTTGGAATGGTAAAATTCGCCTTTTTATTTTCTTCTATCTTTACAAAAAGTATTGGAATCCTGAAAATTTTCGACTTCCGGTTTTCGACGGATTTGCACATTTTAGAGGTAAGAGATCGCGAAAAACATGTTTTTACGAAATTTCTATCTGTGAGTCTGTCTGTTTGTTTGTCTGTCTGTCTGTATATATGTGACACAAATTTTGTGTCACATATATACAGACGCTCTATCTCAAGAATTAATGCACGGAATAAAAAAAAATATATTACATTCAGATAGTCCCTAATATAAATTGGTACTGATTAGTTTTTGGTGTAAATCACCCGACTGGTGTAGCTGCTATGTTGAGTTTTTCGAGATTTCTGCAACAGCTCTATCTCAAGAACTAATGCACAGATTTTCATCAAGCTTCAGATTCAGTTAGCCTTTGATATGAATTGGTGCTGAATACGTGTTGGTGTAAATCACCCAACAGGTGGCGCTGCTGTGCTGTCATTTTCACGATTCCCGCAATAGCTGTGTCTCAAGAACTAATGGACAAATTTTTACCAAACTTTAGGTTTAGTTAGACGTTGACACAAGGTGTTGCTGTTTAGGTTTTTGTATTAATCGCCGAATAGGTGGCGCTTTTGTGCTGAAATTTTCACGTTTTTCACAATAGCTCAGTCTCAAAAACTAATGTACGGATTTTCTCCAAGCATGAGACCTAGTCAGACGTTGACATAAGTTGCTGCTAATTAAATTTTGATATAAATCAACCAATAGGTGACGCTGTTATTCTGCATTTTGCTGGATTTACACGATTTCAGCGATAGTCTTATCTCAAGAACTAATGCACGGAATTTCATATCCGTAGAATCCTCATGAGGGGCATAGATTGCCATTTAATTTTGGCAGTGTGATAGCGAATTTTGAAGTAATAACATATATGAGATAGAAGAAAGTTTTGGGATTGGTACATCCGACTAGTTTAATGATATAATTATTAAAGCGAAAACAAGGGGAATTTTACCATTTCAAAAAAGTGGTACCAATCAAGAAATCTGAATTTTTAAAAAGTAGCCCATTGGGAACGCACAGTAACTGAAACCTTAAGGATTTATACTTGTTCAAACAACTATTACAAAGTTTTAAATCTACAGGTTTTTAACTTATATTTTTTTAAATAAAATTGAGCTACAGTAAAAATTATTGTTCACAAACATTAAAAAAATATTATACTTTTTATTTAAATTTGAAATTTATTTAATTATTTAAAACAACAGTAACTGACACCATCTCTATTTTGAAAAACCATTAACTTAAACATAAGCTATAACAGTTAGGGCAAAGAAGTGGCACATGGATAGGATTATTAAGAAAATGGTTATTTGAGTTACATTTTTACTTTCTTCTATCTTTGCAAGAAGTATTGGATTTGTGAAAATTTTTGACTTTCGGTTTTCGACGGATTTACACGTTTTAGGGGTCAGGGATTTCGACATGCTTTTACAAAATGTTTGTCTGTGAGTCTGTCTGTCTGTCTGTGTGTGACTCAAATTTTGTGGTGGCTCTATCTCATGAACTAATGCACAGAATTTAATAAAAATTTATATTCAGTTAGTCCCTGATATAAATTGGTGCTGATTGGTTGTTGGTGTAAATCGCTCAACAGGTGGCTCTGCTATGCAAATGTTTTCACGATTTCCACAATAGATGAATCTCCAGAACTCATGCACGGATTTTCGTCAAACTGGAGATTCTGTTAATCGTGACATGAATTGATGTTCTATACATTTTGGTGTAAATCGCTCAACAGGTGGCGCTGCTATGCTACATCTCTTTAATTTCCGCAATAGCTCTATCTCAAGAACTAATGCTGGGATTTTCTTCAAACTTCAGATTTAGGTATACCTTGATATCAATTAGAGCTGTTTATTTTTTCGTGTAAATCACTCAATAGGTGGCGCTGCTTTGCTACATTTTTCAGAATATCCGTTATAGCACTATCTCAAGAACTAATGCACGAATTTTCATCAAATTCAGATATACTTTGATATGAATTGGTGCTAAATTGATGTAATTTCTTGTACTATTTAAATGATTTAATTGACGTGATTTATATAGAAGAAAGTTTTGTTATGGCAACAACATACTAGTTGAGGAAGTCTTTGTTACCGGAAAGTTGTAAAAAACTAGGGATTGCACATAAATTTAGAATTCTTGTATTATCATGGACATATTTATATGAACGTCTTCTTAAATGCGTTTATATGTATATAATTGTGTTCAAATACTAATGGATAGTTGAATGCATTATAACTGATTTTGCAGCAATCGTAGTATGTTCAAAATGATCGTTTCTTTAGTCCTATGAATGTATGTTGTTAAATGTATAAATAAATAACGTTCGTGGTAGGAAATTATTATTATGCTTGTTTTTGAAAATTTGATATATAAACCCATTACAATTGGACTTTTAAAAGTGATATCTAGTGGTTATTTGTAGGAAATAATTCTTAATCGATGAAGGAATAGAAACTATTGAGTATTTTTATAGTTGGAATATAGTCTATATTCTCTAAAGTAGAAATTAACAAACCAAGGAATGAAACCTCATTATCCAGATAATTAAAACCTGAGAATCTTACTGTGGAATCTACTCACAACAGATTTATTTATTAACAATTCCGCGCATAATTATATCTTCAGTATTATGAAGAACTTTAATCATTTGCATAAAATAGGGAAATACTATCTAGAATTAAAACCTTCCTTGCAGAGAAAAGTAATTTATATGAGCGACACTGGCATGATCAGTACACTTTCCCAATCCGATTCGATTTCGCCCAGTATTTCGAAGAAAGAAAACTTTCCATTATGTGTGTGCTAAATTGCTTTTTTGTATAACTCAGTTTTAGCAATACAGAAAACAATCAAGTGATATTTAGAATAAACCAAACTTTCTCCTCATAAAAATGTTAAATGATAACAGATAATAAACATACATGTTTATTATCGATTTATTAACTCGTTGCTAATTAACCATAAATCATACACGATATTAATTATACATTTATTAAGCTGATAATAAACAGAAGGAGTGAAACATCTTTATCCGGTTAATTAAATTATATGAAAGCCATGTTATTTTTTACCCTGTTTCAGTTGTATTATTACAGAGCGCAGCAATTATTTGCATGAAATAAAGATTTTTATTCCTGTTTTTCATACTATTTAACAAGTACATTGTAAAAAAAAAAACCGACTAAGCTACGGAAATACTACTGGCAATCTAGACGCCAGTACTATTTTCGTATTTTAACGAACTTTTTCCCGGCATATTACAGAAAATTTTCCGTTTTTTTTTTTTTTTGGAATTTAACGGAATTTGTTCTGTAATTTACCGGGAAAAAGTTCCGTTACGGAAATATTACTGGCGTCTAGTTTGCCAGTAGTATTCCGTATTTTAGTCTGTTTTTATTTATTTATTTATTTATTTATTTTATTTTATTTTTTACAGCGTAGGGTGACCCAGACAGTTGTTGATCAAATAGAGTCAGTGCTCCGGGTGTTTTATTCTATTTTGTTCCTTTTAAGTTTTAGAACTAAATTAACATGACTGTTACAATACATAATGTATGTGCTATTATGGACAAACATGAAATCTGCTGAAATTAAACAGCAACAAAATTATAAATAAATAGTTTTTAGCCCACGGTATGCTATTTCTTTCCCCCAGCTAATAAAGTGTCGTCTCCAAAATATAACGTTGCGTTGTATAAGCCAGACGTAAAACAAAGCAGATGTATCATTGTACGGAATAATCTCTACTACAATTTTTTAAACTTCTAAGCATCGCACATTTTCAATTTTTATACCGTCGTATTGGGAAAAAACTACTTTTAAATGCAATTTATTTGAAAACTGCATCTCCATTTATTTTTGAGATATTAATTTTTTTGTAGTTGTTAGCGTCATTTGTTTGATTTTGGCAGCTCAAGTACTCCATTTCTGTAGAAAAAAAGTAAAGGAAAAATAGTTGGAATAGCAATTATATCTTTTTGTTGCAATTTTCTCATAAAAACTGAAAAAAAAAATGTAATTAAAATACGTGCTATTTTGAAAAAATTAATAAATGAATGATTTCTGATAAAACATGGAGCTTTTATAAACTAAATTTAATTTTAAGTATCTATAATAATATTACAAGCAAATGAAGGTATATGAATCATGAGACAGCCGATTTTTTTGTCGAGTTTCTTAAATGACGAAAGTAATTATTCAGAGGATGTGGATGACGTCATTTTATATACAATAAAAGCGTATGTTTTAAGTCTTTAAACTGAACTATCTATATTTATATACATATTTTTTTTTTCATCGGGGGCGACACTAAATTCTGAAAAAGCAGAATTCCTGTTTTCTAGTTTTCATTTTCATTTTCCCAGTGGTTGATCAGGCGAAAGAAGACAATCGGGAATCTAAAAATTAATCTTTAAAATATCATCCTTGCTCTGTGATTAACAATAATTCTTATAAAAATATTAGTTTAAATAAGCAAGATGGGAGTGGATTATTTTAACTTACCGTAATTGTTTCCAACTAATCAAAAACTAAATGTTTACACATGTTAATGAAAGACAATTCCTAAAATGTGACAAACAGGTGCACTAACATTCAAATAAATTACTATGTCTAGTGCTCCATATGAAACTCAAAACCGCCTGAAATAGCACAATATTTCAAAAATCTGATCTACTACTGAAAGGATATCAATTACTAGAGCGGTCACGCTATTTTTTAAATCTTATTCTGAAGATATTAAAGAAGTATGCTACAATAAAAATGATGATTTCTACGAGGGAAAGCCAGTAATTGGGTCACAAACCAATATGAGATGTCAGAAATTAGTACTAAATTGTTTTCAAATATGCCAATAGGTGGCAGCACTGTCTAATTGTAAGATGTTAATTTACAATTATGAGACAACAGCTGTACAAGATGAACAACAGTTGTTGCGCGATTCAACAGTTGTTGACGAAGAACGAAGTGGTTTTCCTTTTGAAATTGCGACAGAAGAAATAGTGTGGAACATTGAGGAAAGGGTTAGAGCTGACAGGCGTACAACAATAGACAGCATTAGCAACTGCAAGAGAGTGTTAATGCTCGGAAATTAGTAATAAATTGTTTCCAAATATGCCAATAGGTGGCAACACTGTCTAATTGTAAGATGTTAATTTCGAATTTATCAGACAACAGCTGTCTTATGCAGACGTTGAATGCGATACACACAGATGGCTGAGAGTGCTGTCCAAAGACCTTTATGCAGCAGGTATTAACCCCTTGAAGGGCGGTGATGCCGTCACGGCATCACATAATTTTAATCCCAAATTGCCACATTGGCACTGGAATTTTATGATGAAAATGTCATCTTTATTAAGTACGCGAAAATTTACTTTTACTTGTTTACAAATAAAATCTCTTGTTAATACTGGTGTCATTAAATTATTTGAACTTTTTACGAATACAAGTACCTTGCCCTTGAAAGGGTTAAAAAACTCATAAAGAGATGGGGCAAATGTATCAATGTAATTTACGATTATATAGAGGAATAAACATGCCTTTTAAGTATGGTTCTTGGTTTTCCCTTTTTATTGGATTTTGTGACCTACTTAATGACTTGTCCTCGAATATTTATCTGCTGTTCTCATTGCTTCAATCAAACATGAAATTAACTTCCATATTTTTATAGAAAAACAAATAATAACACAGAAGTAATCGAAAAGGAGAAAGCATACTTCATATATTTGACAAAATATTCTCAAAAAAATCATGATTAACTGTTTAAAGTCTGATATAAAATGTTGGACTAATCATCTTTCATTGTTCATTAAATGCCTACACTTGTTATACTTTCACATTTTTTACCATAACATTTAACCAATTACATTACTTTAAAGCATTTTAGAAACTAATACTTATGTTTCGATAAAACCAATGGTGCGATAAAACAAAAGTAAAAATCAATCATGGATAAATTTCGTTATTTGAAGTATTTGTAGGACTTTAAACGTCAATTTCGATGAAAATTTCAGTTCGAAAACTTAGTATTTTCGACAAAAATACAGCGTGAACTGTATGATTATGAAGCTTTTTAAACATTTGAATTTCTTAAAAACTTTATAAAACTAAGTTGAAAGTAGATTTATATCAAAAGTGATTTTTTTTAAAAAACTATATTGGAAAAAATATTATAAATCGACTAGAAAACAGGAATTCTGCTTTTTCAGAATTTAGTGTTGCCCCCGAAGAAAAAAAATGTATATAAAAATAGTACAAAACATATTTCAATTTTAAGACTTAAAGCACACACTTTTATTTTATGTAAAATGACGTCATTCGCATCCGCTTAAGAATTCCACATTTACGATCCACTCTTAAACATCTACAGTAAAGCATGCATAGATGCTACTATCGCAAAATAATACACAAATGCACCAAAAAGATGCCGTCATTAAAGAAACTCGACAAAAAAAGCCATTTTAAGGATTAATAGGCCTTCATTTGTTTGTAACATTAATGTAGACGATTTCAGTCGTAACGTCAGTCGACTGAAATGACGGCTTGGTTGGAAACTGACTACAAACAAAAGGTTGCTATGTTGTATTTCCCATTTTGTTTATGTGTTGCCGCTATATCTTATATCTATATCTCCCATTTAAGTGTTTTAATACTTGATATGACTGGTAACATTTTCCACGATTTATATTTTGAAAGAAATGACGCATGGCAACCGTTTGTTTGGAGTCATTTTCAAACCAAAACGTCATGACTGAAAGCGTCTATAGATACTTAAAATTAAATGTAGTTTATAACAGATCCATGTTTTAACAGAAATTATTCGTTTATATTTTTTCAAAATAGCACGTACTTACTTTCTTCATTTCTTACTTTCTTTTACTTTTACTTACTTCATACTTTCTTTCGGTTGTTATGAGAAAATGGCAACAAAAAGATATAATTGCTATTTTTTTAACTATTTTCCCTTTACTTTCCACATAAATGGAATTCTTGAGTTGCCAAAATTAACAAACGGTGCTAAAAACTACAAAAAAAATTAATATTTCAAAAATAAATGGAGAGGCAGTTTTCAAACAAATTGCATTTAAAAGTACATTTTTCCCCAATACGACGGTATAAAAATTGAAAATATGCGATGCTAAGAAATTTAAAAAAAGAAGCTGTAGAGTTATTTAATCGCAATGCTTTGCTTTACGGCTAGCTTCTGTAAGGTAGCGTTATTTTTTGGAGACGGCACAAAATAAGCTGGGAGAAAGAAATAGCATACCGTACCGGAGGCTAATAAATAATAGCGTAATTACCGCAAAACTTTTAATTTTGTTTTAAATATATATTCAATGGAAGTAAACAATTCTGGTGTGATAACGTTTTAAAAATTCCTGTTATTACCATATTCATGATATGAAAATTGCCTTAGAAATTGCCTCTAATTCCTTTATAACTTCATGATATTTATTATGGAATTCATAAAATTTATTTATATTTAATAGTTTTTAATTTAAATAATTTTAAGAAAATAGCAATTTTTCGAATAATTTTATCGCATGTTTATAAAAAATAATAATGATAAAATAAAACTGAAATATGTAGCTTTATGTCACATTAAATTACAGACGTATTTTTCGTATAATGCTGCAACTTTTTTTTAATGCTACACATCTGCAACACAAGCAAAAATTACTCCAACTAAAATAGTGAAAAATTAGTAATTATATTTATCAGTATGAATCTAGATACCTTATTTTGTGTGAATTTTATTTTGAAAAACTAAACTCTAAGTACGAATTAAACTCCGCAAAACATAAGCGAATTCTGAATACCTGATGTTCTATATTACTTCCCGTCAAATTCATTAAATATCAGTCCTACTATCGTCTATTGGAAAAAAAAATGTGCAATGATCCCTCAGGAAACATAATGTGGCAAATATGTAACATAGATTAATTAAAGGAAACTTCACCAGGTGTAAAAGAAAATATATACACGTTGCTAGTATGCTACACGATGCAATTAAGAGCTGAACTTAAACTTACATAAATTACAAAAAAATATTCGAAGGTATACAGATACTTTAAAATAAAGTATACATTATTGTGAGAAATGTAATAGTTTTATGCATAATCATTAAGAATTCTAAATATATTTATAATTTATATTTCTTAATATTTTTAAATAATTAGACAGAAAGGAATTAGACTAAAAATTAACATGTATGTTCATTATTTATAACTCTTGTTAATATGTCTATTGAGAGACAAGGGTTATAGGAAACACCGTCTGATTTAAAAAACATTTTTTTTTTTTTTTTTTTTTTTTTTTTTTTTTACATGTTGCAGATATGATACGCGACGCATTTAAGCATTAAACTTTTTAAAAAAATGTTCCGGTTTCACAGAGGTGCTTTAAAATAAAACATGTATTATTGTCAGAAAGGTAATAGTTTTATACATAGTTATTAACAATTGTAAATATATGTATAATTTGAATTGCATAAGATTTTCAAATAATTAAACACATGGAAATAAGACTAAAAACTAACATCTAAGTTCATTATCTATAACTTTTGTTAAGATGGGTATTAAGGTACAGTTTCAATATTTATATTTAAGTGTCGCTTGTTTAATGAAAGTTATTCAAATAAGCATTATGGCTGATAACTCATGATTGGGTAAATTAGATCTCTTTTTAACAAACTATTAGGTTTGTATAAAATATCATTTTTTGCAACAGGAATTTTTTAATTACATGTCGAAATATGAGTTATAACTATTGTGCTAGTCATATTTTGTGAAGTTTTGTGTGACTGATAATTTTTGTGTTCGAATAACTTTCATTAAACAAGCGACACATAAAAAAAAATCTAAATATCGAAACTGTCTGTTAATAGACATCTTAACAAAAGTTTTAGATAATGAACATAGTTGTTAGTTTTCCGTCTCTATTCCCTTTTGTCTAGTTAATTGAAAATTTTATGCAGTACAAATTATTCATATCTTTAGAATTCTTAATAAATGAATCAATGAAACTTCATTTCGTGGCTAATTAATTCTGAGAACAGGAATGGTATTTTTCGGCGGGTCATTCTTCATTAAGACCTTTAACAAACTCATTTTCGATATTATAGAAAACAACAATTATTTATAATAAGATTCCATTATTAAGCAATGACGTGAGAGAAAAATTAATAGATTACTTCTAGAATTTTTGCGATTACTATCAATAAAACATCATAGAAGATTTCAAAAGTTTGAAGTCACAAAAATAATAAATAAATAAAGCGAAGTTTATACATTGCAAAAACGTTCTTGAAATTTCATAGTCGCACAGTTAATTCAGAGGCAACTTCTTTTCCCTTACTATTCATCATAGATCTTTGTAGTTTATGTGTACAATAAACTTTTTGTGATAGAAAATTATCTATTCATTTTGATATCAACTATTTAAAATAACGTGTATAATATATGATAAATTAAAATGTAAAATTAAGACTATTACCATTAGCATTAATATACTGAATGCAAGTGTTAAAATTTCTGTATTTAAAATATATACTTTTATTTATAGCACCAAGTAATTTTAATGTTTTAATAGCTTTCTTTCATGTTCAAACAAATAATAGAAATAATCTATTTTCGTCTCAAATTTTTGCATTATTTATTTTTCCCTCATTAAAAAAATAAAGAGAAATACGCCAAATGATTAATTACTATTCATTGTTAATTATAAATTATTTCTGATATAGTCGTTCATTTCCTAAGGCTAATAATCGAAATTGAAATCTCAAACATTTAGACAAAACCTCGATTTTGCATCAACTTTTAATGTAAGTTTTAATAATTAAATAAACAATCCTGAAACATATCCTTTTGCTTTATTCATAAAAAAATATATATATGAACAACTGATGTGCTGATTTTCATTAAAATCTGTGACATGTCAGCCACAGCTGATTTGCTCATTTTGTACGGAATCACCCTCTAGAGAATATAAATTCAATGGCGCAGCAGAATATATTTAACTTAGAATTAGTAGCATCCTAAACACCGATATTTCGGGTTTAAAAAAAAAAAAAAAAAAAAAAAAAAAAAAACTTCTGAGTACACTCTAAAAACTACTCAGAAAAGTTTCCGAAATTCAGTGGCACAAAAAAATCAATTTTATAAATAAAGTAGAACTTCGGTTATCCGCAGTAATTGGGACCAAACCTCTTTCGGATAATCTAAATTTTCGGATAATCGAGAATGCTTCAACTTTAATATTAAAGACAAATATATGTGCTATTTCTTATTATGATAACAAGTGCTTAATAAAAATAAAGCAATAGCAAAATAGAAACAAGTATAAATTACCTGGATTTTAATTTTGACATTAAGTACCTTTTATATATTTCACAGGAGTTTGGAAAAATGTTTCGCTTGTCGCAGTTTCGATTGCCTTTTCTTTGCAGCTCTATCACGAAGTATTTTTTTAATACTATCACCAGTATCACAGTCTTTCTGCTGCTCCAGTCATATCAAACCTTTTGCAAAACATTCAAAAGCTTCAAAATTGTTAATTTGTTCGTTTTCTTCGTCCATATCGTTGTACTCTTCTTAGATTTGATCAATGTGATAGTAAAAAAAGAGCTTTAAAAATGGGTTTGAGCACAAGGAATGTCATGGTAAAAAAAAAAAAAAAAAAAGGAGTAAGAAAAATAAAGCAAGCTTAAAAATTTGATTTAGGTTAACCGAGAGTTTCAGTTAAAAGAGTTTCGGATAAAAGAGGTTCTACTGTACTTCTTTAACCAAAGGGTACAATCGATGTACTCCTCACAAGCACAGGCATGTCCTACACTTATCACAACTTTTTTAAAGAAACCTTTTTACATCAGCAAATAATTATAATGCTAAACTCATTTTTAAAAAGTTAAAATTACACAATATGCAAATTACTTAAAAGATGAGGAAATATTTAAAAATATCTTAAATTACTTTAATACTTCTTAAAACATTCAACTGTATACATAGCCTTCGTCAGAGAATACAAAAATATTCTTATTAGCGTTTCATTTTCGAATTTCAAGTAGTTCAAATAAATATATAGAATGCTAAATTCATCTTTAAAAAGTAACTTAAAAAAGAATCAACCTTAGATTACACTAGTTAAACTTAGAAACACTACGTATTACATTATGTATCAATTGAATGAATGACATCGTGTAATTTTAAGAAACATTTTTACTTGCACTTTTACATCTTGTGCAAGAGAAATTAACTGAAAAATGTACTTACAAAAAAATAATAATGCAAAATATAGTAGTGCTAAAAGAGTATAAAAATAAAATCATGTATATATAGTTTGGGCGGCTATTTGCCGGCATGTGACAGCAAAGGGTTAAATATCGTAAATATATTTTTTAACTCCTTAATTCTCGCTCCCGTCAATATCACGGTCTGAGGTGTCGTTCTTTATTTCTCGTGCTCGTCATATTTCCGGGCTGGAGATTTAATTGCTGTAAAAAACTTCTCAAGCCAGAAAAATTTAATTGACATTTCCGTGTGAAGTCTTTGAATATTCCGGCTTAGGTTTGGCTTTTGGCGCTGATTGTAATGCTGGGATTTGTATTGCATACTTCGAAATACATAACACTAAAAAAATTATTAATAATCAAAATTTAATGTACCTATATTATTTCAAATATTATTTGTAAAACTTGGTGTGATGATGATAAATAAACATCTAAGATGTGAAAAATAAAGTTTTTATTCGCATTAATTTGTATGGTGTAAAACAAACATTAAGACGCAGAATTCTTGCATGATGGCTTTTCTACAAATTTGAATTTGTTCTATAACATCTTTATTTTTCAAAAAAAAAAAAAAAAAAAAGCTAATTGCATATTTTATTTAGAAGCCTTATAATTATTCAATTTCTGTAATAAAAGAAATAGGTATTTTTTTATGGTTTTTAAAAATATTAAGCGACCGTGAAGGGGTTAAATAAATTGAAGGACTATTACGTCTTGAAGTTAACAGCACAAATATAATTAAAAAGATTTACTAAAAGACGTATAATATACATAAAAGTTAACACTTTCAAAACATTATATAAAATTCTAAAAGTCCGACAAGTTTCAGCCACCGTGTGGCCACCATCAGGGTCTTATTTCAGTCCAAGAGATAAGAAAAAGTATTTAGATAAAGTAAAGTAGAAGATAACTATTAAGTATTTTTCTCTCTTGGATTCAAGTAAGACCCTGATGATCGCCACAGGGTGGCGGAAACTTGTCGGATTTAGAGTTTTAGAATTTTATTTAATGTTTTGAAAGTGTTAACTTTCACGTATATTATACGTTTTTTAGTAAATCCCTTTAATTATATTTGTGCTAATATTCTTTTTAAAGTTTCTAAAGTTCTTTTAGGTTGCCATTCTGCTTTCGTCCTTATGGCGTCATATTATTTTCATATTACTGAATTTAACCCTCCGACTGTCTTGGAAAAGGGCAAAATTGTAATGTTGTTTTCTCTGCATTTTGTTTTAATTGCTAAAAAAAATGATTCTTTGAACATTTTATAAAAAAACTTAATAACGAATATGAATGCAATCCTTAGAAGTATTAATCATTGTTCAATGTATTCAAAATACATTAAATCAATAGAGTTATATTACTTTAAATATTGCTTGTATTGCAGTGAAACCTGGAGCTTAGTGAACGTATTAACACGGGCTTGTCAGTATAATCGTAATAAAATTTTATTCATGAATGTTTGCATAAGTGTGCAACAACTATCGCACCAAGCTGTAGATCTCAATATGGATAAAAGAAGTTATAGTACGACCGAACCTCATTTGCCACTTTTAAATTACAAGTTCCTGACTTTTTTTTTTTTTTTTTTTTTTTTTTTTTTGCTGTAATTATTAAAAATTCTCTAATTGTCAACACAGTATGCTTTACATGATAGAATTATTTGCTGCACTGTAGAAAAAAAAAAAAAAAATCCATGGACTTTTTGTTCTGAAACGAATAGATTCTTTTGAGAATGAAAAGTTTTAATTTACAACAGGATTAGTTTCACATCTGCAATGAAAGTAATCTTTTTGGTAATGAAAGATGTCACTTTCATTGCAGATGTGAAACTAATCGTGTTGTAAATTAAAACTTTTTATTCTCAAAAGGAATCTATTCCGTTGTTGCCTTTTCCAAAACGGAAAGTCCATGAATTTTTGTACAGTGTACCTCCCTTAATTAGAACTGTTGAATAACACTAATTTTTAATAGTACGATCGCTTTATTTAATGACAGAAAATCTTTATGTAATAAGATGAAGATTACTATAGGTTAATGCTTGGACACTGCTAACTGTTCGTTGCCCCTATTTAGTTCATTAGATTAAAATAACAAACTGTTTAGTAGTGTACAACTTATACTGAGTAAAAAAAAAGCACGTGGTCGTTATTATGTTCTTTGTTTACATGTGATTAAAAAAGTCCATTGTGTTAATATAACAATTCATGAAAAATCTCAGACTCCGTATTCAAATTCATCCATGTACTATTATTCCTCTTTTCATGCGACAGGAATGATACATCTGTACATTACATCGCAGAATTTGCACTAACAACATCGAAGCAATTTAGATGTTTACAAGTTTCACGTATGTCATGCAAAAACCAGAACTCATTTACTGGTTTTATACAGTGTGTGATAATAATAAGGTCATTATCTCGAAAAATAAAAATAAAAATCTTAAAAATTCCATTGACGTTTTCGTATGTGTCCTTTAATACCCTTTATTAACCCTTTTATACCCCTCGTTAAATACCCTTATATTAATGGTCAAGTTTTCAATTTTATGTTTCGCAAATTTTGATTATTTTAAATTCTGACATGGCCGCTGGTGCAATGGGCAGGGATGCAAGCGCTGCGCCAAAAATGACTGATTGCTACCACTAAATTTTTATAGTATTCCTCGCCTTATTTAATGATGGAATTTCTGAGATTTAATGAAGCGAAGAATACTACTAAAATTTAGTGGTGGAAATCATCCATTTTTGGCGCAGCGCTTGCATCCCTGAATGGGAAACGACATTTACATATTGAAAATTTAAATGAAGGCATAATTAAGAAATCATTGGCGCATTTCATACATATTTATTTTTACTAATTGATCGGTTAAGGGTAATTAACATAAAAAGGCAAAATTGGTTTACAAATATACTTTAATCGTTTGAATTTAGAGAAAATAGCTGCATATAAAACAACGCTCATCAGGATTTCTTTACTTTTCAATTTTCAGTATTTTTAGACGTCCTTATTTTCTAAAAAGTGTTTGATAAAGGATCTATAATCTAAACAATATCCTAAAAATTGATATGCCACGAACATGGAAAAGACAAAAATTAAGTTTTGAATTCTTAAATCTGTTTGGTTTTCAGGTTTCTGAAATGGTGCATTTTTTTTTTCATTAAATACAATGTTAAAGCTGTAATTTATTTTAATTATAATTATATATTATCATTTTATTAGATTATTTATGATGACCATGGAGTGCACACTACGAACTTGGAAAATACCAAATGGAACTAATAAATTGGAGAAGATTTATTATCTTCACGTCGGAACAATGAGTTATTTCGAAAAACCAAAACGGCTCACTTTCCCCCAAACGATCTAAAGATGATTAGATATATTCTGTCATCTATGGTACTTTGTTTTTATTTTCTTCCAGTGACTACAGATAGAGGATATTGGAGGACAAAGTGTATAAATGATTTCCTATTTAAAGATTAAACCTTTTTAACACTTTCCAGCAAAGTTGAAAGTTTTTATGACTTCGGTTTGTCTGTCCGTATGGCCGTCTGTCCGTCTGGTATTGTAAGAACATTATATCTGTACATTTCCTAATTCTAAAAAATACTAAGAAAAATATTTAAAATAAAAGATTTGAGTGGAGTTATAAATATTGCATAGAATACCAATAAATTCAAATCTAATTAATCCTTCTAAATCACTCAATCCTTCTAAAATTTATTAAAGGATTATGTAAATCTTCAAATGTTGTTTAACAAATTCTCGAAAAATGCTTTAGAATGTAAATTTTTCATGAATTTATAATTCAGTGCATAAAGGATTAAACCAGTGAAATGAAAGTTCTGGTTTTATGTAGGGACAACCACAGAGAATGAAAATATTAGGAAATTTGTTGCATTTCATTATATTTATACCCTGGACACCGTAAATGTACCTTTTCATGAGAATGTCCCAACAGAAGTATGCCAATGATTTTTTTTTTTCAGAATACAGCTATTTATGTCAGGTTTCGAAACACACCAGATTACAATGAAGAATATTTACTGTCTGTAAAATCAACAGGGTTCCACAAGAGAGTGGTCAAATTACACCCTATTTGGTTAGAGTGAATGCAGTGGTCCGCCCATGAATAAAAAAGGCACGGATTTCTGTTAAAAAAAATAATGGTAGAACGCTGATGTCCTACAATAAGAAAGTATGAGATATTTTCAAGTTCAATTCTCTTTTTAGAATATGACGATGTTGCTAGAATTTTCAATGATTTATATTTTTTAGTCAAGAAATTCAGATTTTATTTAATTTGATTACAAATAGTTAAATAAAATTGAATGTGTGCTTAACAAAAAACATGAAAAATTTATTACGAATTCCTCATAAAAATATCAAGAACGTAGAAATCACTAAAAGTCATAAAGTGGATGCGGAAGATTTTTAAAACTGTTTCGTTAATATTAAGAAAAATGTTCAATTACTTTCTCACTTTAAAAGAATGATTCGATCGCTCGTCTGTTGAGTTTAGCGTTCTATTTTATTATGCAGTTCAGTTGTAGAATCAAGTAATTGTCGCAATACATGGGCTAAAAATGGATTTCTAGACGTCGGAATAATAACCATCATGCACAAATGCTGTCACCAGACACAATTATAAAAACGACAAGTATTGTTAACATCTATTGTTGCATTTTTTTAGCAAAGCATTAATAGACATAAACTATAGCTTCCATCAATTACATTTATTTCCTACTGCTACTTTTGAATGGAATTTTTTTGGTTATATAATTTTTAAAATTTAGATTGAATAAGGCAATGTTTTTCTGTTCAAAATTAGTGGTAGAAAAAAGCGGAAAAGTCGGCAGCTACGTATAAGGCGATTCAGTTGGATGCCTTGTACGGATAGAAACGAAGATGAAACTACGTCATTGTTTAGAAGATTGCTTAAAAGTCGCTTAAACATTACTCAACAAAATCGGTAAACATACAACTGTATACTAGGCTTATATTCTGACTCAAAAATGACAGCTGCGAGCTGTCGTAGAGGGAGTTTTTTCTGAATTGGTACAGTCCTTTGAACATGAACATCAGAAATTTCTAAAAGAATTTTTCGCACTATTTTTTGTCATTAAAAAAAGGAGAAGAATACTGGGATAAAGGGGAAGATAATATACCAGTCTTCAATTTCAATATACTATACAAAGGATGAAAAAAAATCACCTATGACAGTGGCAATTTTTTAGTCAACATAAAGGCCTGGTATTCAGGGTTCTGCGAACAATCAACGGGCGTTTGTGAATTGCATTCGATGCGGGTAACGAAGTGGTAATCTTCCGATTGCAATTCGTTTTCCAGAAAATTAAATTTTAGGGAAAACATTTTAAACATTTAAAATAACAGCTGGGTGTGACACAAAAGGTTGCGCGAAGCTCACGGAAAATGAGGGTTCGTCGGGATGTGGAATTGCCGTCCCATATAATCTGTTTTTAAGCGCGACATACATGTTTTTTTTTTTTTAGGACTGCAGCATAATCACACGCATGTGAAACGTCACAGTGGCTGTTTAACTCAGCTTAACGTATTGAAATTGGCGAATTTTTCCAAATTTGGGATGTAATCGCTATACCCCACACACAGACGCTAACTAATAGATTATTATCTTTTTTTATGTAATACAACAATATCTCTCAGAACGTTGATTTACCAATCTATAACTTCATTCTAAATGCGGATTAAACACTTTGCTCCAATCTTTTGGGACGCTAAAGATTTAGTCGATTTTTAGCCCAGGTACGGTATGCTATTTCTTTCTCCCAGCTTATTTCGTGTCGTCTTCATAAAATGCTAGAGAAGCCAGCCGTAATACAAAGCAGTACAATTAAATACTACATATATAATACTATATAGATAGCGATTTTTTTTAATTTCTAAGCATCGCACATTTTCCATTTTTATACCGTCGTATTGGAAAAAAAAGTACTTTTAAATGCAATTTCTTTGAAAACTGTATCTCCATTTATTTTCCAAATATTAATTTTTTTTGTAGTTTTCAGCACACTTTGTCTAATTTTGGCAACTCAAGTACTCCATTTATGTAGAAATAAAAGGAAAAATACTTGAAAATAGCAATAATATATTTTTGTTGCCATTCTCTCATAACAACCGAAAGAAAATATAATTAAAATAAGTGCTATTTTGAAAAAATATAAACGAAAAATTTCTGTTATAACATGCAACTATTATAAATTATATTTAATTTTAAGCATCTATAGACGCTTTCAATGTGACGTCAGTCATGACGTTTTGGTTGGAAACTGACTCCAAATAAGCGGTTGCTATGCGTCATTTCTTTTTAAATATAAATCGTGGAAAATGTTACCAGTACATATCAAGTATTAAAGCACTTGGATGTGAGATATAGATATAATATATAGCTGCAACACACAGACAGAATAGAAAATGCAACATAGCAACAGTTTGTTAGGTGCCAGTTTCCAACCAAAACGTCATGACAATGTTACAAACAAATGAATGCCTATGAATCATTAGATAGACGGGTTTTTTTGTCGAATTCCTTTAATTACGGCATGTTTTTGTTGCATTTGTGTATTATTTTGCGATGGTGACATCCTATGCATGCTTTACGGTAGATGTTTAAGAATGGATCGTAAATGTGGAATACTTAAGCGGATGCGAATGACGTCATTTTATAAAATAAAAGCGTGTGCTTTAAATCTTAGAATTGAAATATGTTTTGTACTGTTTATATATACATATATTTTCTTTTCATCGGGGGCGACACTAAATTCTGAAAAAGCAGAATTCCTGTCTTCTAGTTTTCTTCTTTTTTTGCCATACGTTTCACCAGTGCTGCCAAATCTGTCTGATTTTTCCTTCAGAAATTTTAAAATTTCACCACATAGTTTGAAAAGTTGGTTTTCCTTTATGTATTATAAGCAATCCAAAAGAAAAAAGTACTCCAAAACTGATTTTTCTTTATCCTATGGCTTTAGCCAGCCTACGTTTGGCATAATTTTCCCCGCCTCCGGCTGTTTGGAATGGGGCTATTGCTAACAGTTTTTTTTTTCAACTTTAACTTTTAACAGTTTTGTTTTCATTTTTCATTAACACTTTATGAAACTAAAACTATACTTTCTGAGCTATAACGTAATTTATCTATTTTAATAATGAATCTCTTTATTTACTATTTTTTTTATTTTAATGTCCTTAAATATTATTATAATATCTATAATTAGTTTTAAAACGAAAGCTACACTGGCGTCCAAAATTAAGGACCAGTCACAAAATGCTAATTTTCAAGTAAACGAATACTCAAAAGGAAATAATATAATTCAAATAATCACTATACCTACAGCGCAGCTAGTCCATATAGCATCTCATTCATGTCACACATGGTCACAAGTGTCACAGTCACCACAGTGAATCAAAAAATAGGAAATTCCACACGTCTCATTATGAATCTGAAATTATCACTATATGTGACTCCACTGAGACGCTAATGTGACTGCTTCTTTGTGATGAGTCACCAAGTGACTTTACAATGTAGTTACATTGTGACTTTCGTGTGTCTGTCATTTTTAGACTCAATTTCGAAGTAATCATGAACGTTGCATTATGATAAGTCACTAAATAATATCACATTATAGTCACATGATGACTTTCAGAAAAGACCACAATGGTGACTTCACACACTGTAAAAAAAAATCTGTGAAGTTACTAAAGTTTTTCTAGGAAACTTGGATTCCTAGAACTTTTAATGTAACGGCAACAACAAAATTTCATGTAACAGACACACTTTTGCGCCGAAAATCAAAAAATCTGTAAGGTTACTAAGAATTTTTTTGGAAACTGGGATTCCGAGAACTTTTCATGTAACTGCAGCCAGGGTTACAATTAAAAGTTTAGTAAGATTATTGAAATTTTAGCAGATTCATTTGTAAAGTTACAGATTTTTGTAGCTTTACAAAAACTAGTTTTGTAGATTTGCAGCTTTTTTCGTACAGTTACAGGTGAAAGTTTAGTAAGCATGTAACTTTGCATCTGTAGAACTACAGATTTTTTTTTACAGTGCAGTAGTCTCTGTCGACTGAAACTCATCATGTGACTTTAATGTGACATCATTTGGCAACTTATCACAATGCAGCGTTCCCAATGACTTTTAAATTGAGTCTGCAGATGACAGTCACATGAGAATGACAATGAAACTACATTGTAAAGTCACATGGTGACTCGTCACATAGCAGCAGCCATAGTTACGTCTCAGTGGAGTCACATATAGTGATGATTTGAGACTCATGATGAGATGTGTGGAATTTCCTATTTTTTGCTTCACCGTAATGACTGTGCCACTTGTGACGATGTGTGACATGAATAAGATGTTATATGGACGAGATGTGTTGTAGAGATAGTAATTATTCAAATTATATTATTTCCTTTTGAGTATTCGCGTACTTGAAATTTGGCATTTTGTGATTGGTCCTTAATTTTAGACCTAATGTATAATATTACCCAACGGCCCATTTAATAGCAAGAGAATTAATCTACAGATTAGGTGTGAAAATATAAGCAACTAAGAAACTCCTTAATGCTACTCTGCTGTTCAGCAAAGTTCGCGAATATTTTAAAAGGCAATTACTTTTCAAACTTTTCTGGTGAGAATTAGGATTTTCTGAATAAAAAAAATCACGCAATTTGGCAACAATGTATTTTATGCATAAGCAAGGTTTTTTTTTTTTTTTTTTTTTTTTTTTTTTTTTTTTTACAGTAGCATTTATTTACAGTATATTTAGGTAAACATTTCTGGACATTTTAATAAGTTAGAAAAATATTTCAGGATACTTTTTATTAAACACCTAGACTCACAAGGAGAGGGCCAACCTTGTTAATCACAGATTTTGATTATTTTAATATATGTTGTAGGGTAGATACCCCTTAGTGTCAAGTTCAACGGATTTTATCCAACGCTCCTTAGTTCTTGAGAAACCAGGGGGTCTAATAGTCGTATACAACTTAAATACTTACTTTGGTGTCAAGATGATCGGTTGGTCGTAGCTCAGTTGGTATGGCGTTTGCCGACTGTTCCGTAGATTCCGGGTTCGATACCTGAATGCGCTGCATATTTTTTTCTCATTTTTTGTTTTATAAATATACTGGTAAGTATAACATAATAATCTGATTGTCAATTAAAATTTATAATATTACATATCAATTATAATTTTAACCTATTTAATTTTTTACTTTTAACTAATTAGTTGTAATAAAACATCATAAAACTGTTAATTTTTTTAAATCACATTTAAAATGTATTTCATATATCCTTTATCGATGCAATGATATTGAGCAATTGTGTCAATTCGTGAATTTAAAGAAACATCATTTACGCATTGCTTTAACAAAGGAAGTCAATGCGACAATACTATTATTCAGTTTTTAAAGTAACAAGCATAATTATATTAAAAATTAGCATTAAAGTTAAATTACAACCGATTTTCTGCATATTAAAGATTTTTAAATTTGTAATACGTATGATTGCGCTTTCAATTATTTTGCTTTCTCCTTTATCTTTTTCCTGCTTTTATTTTTATTTTATTTAAATATTCTTTTATTTTATCATACCTAGATGACGTCACTACAGATTTTGTCACGATTTGCGAATTTTTATCATTCAATAATAGATCCAATTTCTTTTTTAACCTCTTTAAAGTATGAAAAATAATAGTTTAAAAAAAAAAAGATAAATTTAAGTTTGTTAACATTACAATTAACGTATGGTAATTAATTTTTAATTGAAATTATTAAATTATAATTACAAATATATTTATAAAACTGAAAGTGAGAAAAAGCGCATTCAGGTATCGAACCCGGAACCCACGGATCAGCCGGCCAACGCCATACCAACTGAGCTACGACCAACCTTTCATCTTGGTACCAAAGTAAGTATTTAAGTTGTGTACGACTATTAGACCCCCTGGTTTCGCAAGAACTAAGGAGCGTTGGATAAAATCCGTTGAACCTGATACTAAGGGGTCTCTACCCTACAACATATATTAAAATAATCAAAATCTGTGATTAACAAGGTTGGCCCTCTCCTTGTCAGATCAAATTAAAAGGTACAAAAATAAAAGGAATTTTCCAATTTAAACTGTTTTCAGCTCCGCATTTGTTAGTTTTATTCTTCACTTTCAATATTTACATTAATATAGATCATGTGACGTGAATGCCATTTAATCCAAATGAATATATTATGCTCTCGCTGTAATGCATTTCCTGGTACTAATTCACATTTAGATTATAGTAAATACGAGGCCTGAAAACATCATATCATAAGTCATATTTCGCTCCGGGAAACACAAATGGAGGAAATCATTTGCGAAACCTAAGTGCAGCCACGTAGACATTCATAATTTTATACTACTGTAATTTCAAATGGACGGTAATACACATATTACGGTGAAATATTTAAGTGGAAAATGCATTTCATATGCATATGTTGTCGAAATATCTGATGTATTTCATTAAATCGTTAAGGATTTCTTAAGTAATATTTGAGGAACGAAATAGGTTAGTAGGAATACTTTTAAGCACAAAAGAAATTGAAACTAAATCTGTATAAAAATTGTTTTTAGAACATTTTATTTATTTGTTTATGTATCCCCAGATTAAATGATAACGACTAAGAGATGGAATTGTTAACAACTGACATACAATGATAATTTTTAAAATGCTTTCTTCTCAGCTTTACGAATGGCTGGAATATAACGATAATATATGTATGAAAAAATAAAATGGAAAACTCATAAAGTGTTTAGACCGCAATGCCACATTCACATTGCATTAATATAACAAAAAAAAATTACCACTTTACTGAAAAAGGTGCTTCAAACTTTTTTTACTATACCATTGCAAATGAACTGGTCTTAAAAACTTAAAAACCATTGGTAATATAAACATATCTAAAGATAGATGTTACATTAATTCCAACATCTTTCGATCACAAACGTGATCATTTTCAAGGGGATAATTTTACTAGAATGCAGGGTGGCGAGTGAACATGGAAAAAAAGAGTCAAAAAAGGTGTTAAATATCAATATTTTGTTAAAGAGAAATTGGTCGTCTTTAATATCTTGATATTATTCCAAGTATTTTCTGTAAGAAAATACTGGTAGTTTCTTCTTTTTTTGACTGTGCTTTTCCCTGATCACTCGCCATCCTGGATGGCAAATTCATTGTGATATTTATGTACTAGTTTGGGAAAACAGGGTCAGTCTATTATTCGTTGGGTGTTTATATGAATCTGGAAAATGTTAAGCACATTTTTAGTATGAGAAAAATAAAATTATAAATTATATAACTCATGTTTTATTTATATTGTTTCATGCCTTATATTCATGTTCCAATTATGGAAACTTGATAATATAAAGTAAAACACATTGCAGAGTTCAGTTCATTTATGGAATGCAAATGAGATGTGGTTGAAAATTAGAAGCTGTATGTGTCTATCTTTTTTCTCTCAAAATAACAGTTAACTATGAAATGTAAAACCATTACCTTCCATGTAAATATAAAGCGGAAATCATAAACTAAATTTTTAATTGGCCGAGGCATTAAAGGCTAAATAAACAACTGATAAATTCATTTTAGTTCTTTACTTCCTGTTTTATGAATAGCTGCTTTTTAAACTTTTAGAAACTCATTCACATATTGATTTAAAACAAGTCGAAACTTGTACGTCAAACGTGGTAAATGAGGTGCGTTCGTACGATAACTAGTTTTATAAAAATTCAAATCTTGATGCGATAGCCGTTGCACTCTAATGAAAAAATGCATGAATACACAATTAATTACGATTATATATATTAAATTCAGTAATACTTAAATAATAGGACTCCATCTTAAATAGCACGCAATCACCATGACAACCTAGAATCATTAGCTATCATGCTATGTCATTGAATTAATTACGTATGATAGGATTTAATTGTATGAAGAAAACTTTTATTAATATCTTTTTAAGCTTTGATTCGATTTTAATAAAATTTGAAACGAATCTATAAAATTATTGATTATGTATACTGAATTTCAAATTATTCGGATGGATAGTTTTTGCGCTGTCATATGCGGACAGATGGACGATCTAGACGGACAGACAGACGGACGGACTAGACGGACGACGGCTATAGGTGCTATGTATTTATACATTTACGAACGTACTTTAAAATATCTAGAGAGAAGAAAAGCTTATTTCGATAAAATTAATCTTATTGAAGCATTTTTGACAAAAATATAAATTTATATTGACATATCTAATATTAGAAATTCATTTTAAGGGGGCTCTTCACTCGCTTGAAAACACCTGCTTCGTAATGTTAACCCGATGGGCAGGTTGTTTTGGAGTTTCTCGTTTAAATTCGAATATTTTTAAACGATTTTTTTTCTCAATAGGATTGTTGAGCTCGATCTCTAATATGGCTATTTTGCACTTTTCCGATTTCGGTTGCAGATTTTTTTTAATAAAGGTACTTTCACTTTCGGAACCGGTTTTGAAAGTAAAAGCACCTTTATTTTAAAAAAATCTGCAGCCGAAATAAAAAAAAAAGTACAAAATAGCGATATTAGAGATCGATCTCAGCTATCGTTGCAAAAAAAAAAAAAAAATCGTTTCAAAATATTCAAATTTAAACGAGAAACTCCAAAACAACCTGCCCATGGAGTTTACATTAAGGAGCAGGTGTTTTCAAGTGATTGTAGAGCCCCCTTAAGCTTGCATATTATCTGTAAGATGTCGATTTAACGTCTAACTGCATCTACATTGTACAGAACGCAGATCCAATGTGCTTAACATCCTTAAGGATCACTTAATATTTATAAAATCCATAAAAATGTACCTATTTTTGCATTGCAGAAATAGAGTAATTAAACGATTTTAACTATAAAATATGCAAGTAGTTGTATGTTTGAGGCAAAACAAAAATGTTCTAGAACAAATTGACAGTTGCCGAAAAGCCATAATGCGGGAATTCTGCACCTTGATGTTTGTTTTACACCATATAAATTAATACGAATAAGATTCTTATTTTTTAAATTTTTACTACTTTACAAATGTTTACAAATAATATTTAAAATACAGTAATACCTCTACTTACGTCAGCAATTCGTTCCAAAACTAGCGACGTAAGTCGAAAATGACGTAAGTCGAGGTATATTTAGATAATAAAAAAAGATAAGTAATAAAAATTCACCAAAATCTAATTAACACATTCTATTGTATATAGGGATTATGTGACATACATTTAACATTTGCAAAGAAATGCGTTTACAATACAAGAATTTGTAATAACGCAGTGTTGTTAATTTACAATTCATTGTTCTTCTAGCCGCCCTGTTTGAGACTTTGAGCACGTGAAAAAAATCTTGCAATGAAGTTTAAACCCACAATTTTTATTTATCTTGGAGGACCTTTGTAACAGCAGAGTGAGTTTTCTTATCTTTTACTAATCGTTGCTACTGCCTTCTCCTCCGAATCAATATCGTCAAGAACCGCCATTCCAGCTTTAATAAGTTTAGTCCTTCGGTTAATTTTGCAACCGTCATAATCTTTTCCGTTGGTTCAAAATCTTCACCTATTTCTTGGACAGTACTTTGTTTCTTTAATTCAATAAGTTCGTCGGTGGTTAATTCCAGATCAGAGGTATTTATGAGTTTAACGACATTTTCAGCAACCATATCTAAGTTGAGTTGTCTTTCATTTTCGATAATGTCATCATTTAGGAGAGATACAGCATCACAATTTTCAGACGTTTTCTTAGTCTCTGCGAAGAAAAAGGGCAATATTTTTTTTAGGACAGAGGACGTAAGTGCGGGGTGACGTAAGTCGAAGGTACGTAAGTCAGGGTACTGCTGTAAGGTATATATATTAGGGGGGAGCGTAGAATAAAAATTTTTGGAATCAATATCGGCCCGGTGTGCGAAAGTTGCGTATTGTATTGCTTATTATGTAAACAAAAATTGCGCCCCAACTGAATCGATATCTTCAAATTGAAAATCATTTCCAAATTGAATCGATATCTTCATGCGCTCCAAGGGGCACGAAATCCCGAATTTTAGCTAAATTACGCTAACTTTTCCGAATTTTAATAGCTATTAAAAATATTTATTTGTTATTGGCCCATTGTGGATACAATGAACTTATGTCAGCTTGCCATATGTAAAGAGTTTCATATCCCTTGAACATCATCTTCCTGGGCCCCAACAGGGTTAAAACATTTTGAAATATGACAAAATTGACTTATTCCAGGTTTACTTGAAGATATTGTTAAATAATAAAAATCAAGCTATACATAAATGTTTGACATTTTTATTAATTTCGACTACAACATGATATAATATATGTTCCTTTTCCATGTTTACATTTAAATCCTCAGTTTTAATAAGGACGGAATAATTGTAATAGGTAAGAGTAATACGAGTTTTTAAACACATTCAGTTTGTACTTTGAAATCGCGTTGTGTATGCAAAAAGTCTTCATTCTGGAATATGACTCAATTTGTGACCCAATTTATCATTCCTTTCTTTCATATCTATACACTGATCCAACGGGCTCTGTTACTAATTTAACAGTTCTTTCAGTTACTTGTGTGTGACATGGCGATTTCAACGGGTTTAAAAGAATTTCCGTGCCCGCCCCTAGTGCACCATTCTTAAACCTTTCAATTTCTTCTGTCCCCAATCTCCTGGTAATTGGAGCCTCTATTCGTTCTTTCACATCTCTCTCGAATATTTCATTCTAATCAATTAAATTGGCATAGTCTGCTGCTGCAAAATCTATTTTTGGCACCCTAAACTTTCTTTCATTACTGTTTTGTCGCAGTCCCTGGATAAAACGTCAACATATATCTTCCAAATCTGACCCGAGATACCTGGAATTATTTATTAAAGTCCATAAATGCGTACTTCCATCTGAACAACGAGGTTTTATGCTTCTAAGAAACCAAACAGGTACATAGTATTTTCATCACATACTCTCACAGAATACAAAGATTCAATGAAAATTCTGGAGTACTTTCAGCTGCTGAAACAACGCACCATGTACATATAAACTGTCCTTTAGTCACTATTTATTTCTGAAAAGTCAACAGCTGGAATTGCATTTCACTTTATAGGGATAAATTTGACCAGTGGTAAATTTTCACACGTTTTAAGGTACCTATAGGTTTTGAATATGAGCTTTGCCCAGAAGTCTCTCTATCCAGATGTTGAACTAAATGATGGATTGGCAACTCATTTATATATTACATGCAAATAAGGCACTGAAGAGGGTTTTCCAAACTGACTTCTATCTTATAACTTCATTATCCACACCGGTATTGACGGTAGAGCCATCACACCTTATCACCACTAGATCATTCTTCATTTTTTTTTCTGTTCAAATGTTCCATACTTTACTCTCTTTGATGTTAGAACCATTACCATTTGCAGGTGTCACATGTCCAATATAAACAGAAACGGGATCTTGTAACAGTGATATGTGTTCTTTTTTTCTTAGGATGATTCGGAATAATTTCTCAATTTTTCTTGAAACAACGTATTGTCCTTATGGCCATAAAAAAACATTTCAGTTAATCAAAATTCCACTTTGATGATGAAATATAGGCAGGATATTTCCTGCCTTATCTTCTCACGGTCCCGTCTTATTTTATTTCAGAAGTATCAGCATCGTGGATGATGTCAAAGCCAGCAAGACATATACAAAACAGGAATTTCAGGAAGTTTAGGGTTCCAAAAATAAATTTTGCAGCAGAAAACTGTGTAAATTTAATTGATGGGAATCAAGAATTATAGAAAGATGTGAAAGAACGAAAGGAGACTCCAATTACCAGGAGATTTGGGACAGAAGAAATTGAAAGTTTCGAGAATGGTGCACTACACTGTTAAAAATTTGCAGCATTCTGGCAGGTCATTTGACCGTTTTTTTCCGAAAACGGTTACACAACCGTAATTTTAACACTATTCTGACCATATTATTGGCCATTTTATTTTCAGAATATAGTTAAATTATGGTTATGAAAACGTTTTTTCAAAAACCGGTCGAATGACCTGCCAGAATGCTACAAAATTTTTGACAGTGTAGGTGCAGGCATTAAAATTCTTTCTAGCCTATTGAAATAACCAAGCCACACACAAGTAACTGAGGTAACTGTTAAATTTGTAACAGGGGCCTCCGAATCAGTATGTGGATATGAAAGAAATTGATGGATACATTCAGAAAAAATTGAGTCACGTTCCAGGAGAGAAATTTTGATACAAAATACGCGATTACAATGTACAAACTCAAAGTGTTAAAAAACTCATATTTCTCTTATCTGTTATAATTATTTAGTGCTTATTTAAACTGAGGAGTAAAATGTAAATATGGAAAAGGAACATATATAGACGAAATTTTAAAAACAAGTGTAAACTTTATTTTTATTATATAACAGTATCTTTGAGAAAACCTAAAATAAGTCAAATTTTGTTGGATTTCATAAAGTTTGAACCCTGTTGGGGTGCATGAAGATGACAATGTAGGGACTTGAAACTTTTTACATATGATAATGGAACATAATAGCATTGTACCCACAATGGACCAATAACAAAATGAATTTTTTTAATAGCTATTAAAATTCGGGAAAATTAGCGTAATTTAGCTAAAATTCGGGGACATCGCGTACCTTGGAGCGCGTGAAGATATCATTTCAGGGGTCGGAATTCTTTTTTTTTTTTTTACATAATAAGCAATACAATATGCAATTTTCGTACACCGGGCCGATTTTCAATTCAAACATTTTTATTCTACGCTCCACCCTAATATACATAAAATGTTGATTATCAAATAAAATCAAATTATCATCAGAAATGCTCATAATCCATAATTTACTCGAACACAGATCGTTCAAACCAAACTCAAATACCAATTTTCAAGGACTTCGTATGGAAATGACATTTTTTTTCTAGTTTTAGAAGTATTTTCTGGTTTTAAATCTTCAGTCCGACAATATCACGGGGACAAGAAATAAGCAACGACACCTCAACCCGTCATATTGACGGAAGCGAAAAGTAAGGGGTTAAACAAAACAAGGGGTAAACAGACGAAAAGTAAGGAGTTAAACACTAAAAAAATGTTTTTATGTTTCGGTTGGACCTAATATCATAATATCACCCCTGTGTTACATAAGACAAATTGCTCAAAGAAGGATAATTTTAAATTATATATTTACTTTGAAGTGTTTACACTGTGCAACAACAACTATTCAACCATATAATAATTTTTATAATGCTTTTAATACATAGCAGGATTAATAATGACTACCTCATAACGATAGCGAAAAAGCTCTAGACGAGCTCATTGCAAGCAGTGTAAAGAATAGATGTTATAATCTGTCCGTGATAGAAAATTAGAACAGAAACAGACCACGATTTTAAATGCATTTTATCGCACGTAATTAAAGCATAATAGTTCACGAAAAAAACACAATATATAGCGCCAAATGCCAGAAAATAACCTTGTAATTTCGGAATTACAAAATGGATTTAAGGGTTAACTTTTTTTTAAAATTTAGATATCAATTAGACATCTATGAAATACTATAGACGTTTTAAAAGTACAATTAGTTCTACGTCTAATGGAAATGCTCTTTTGGAGGTTTAATGGAAACGAGTTTATTCTGCATTTAATTGATTTGTGAATAATATTATCGGAAAACACCGACCGCAATGGACATTTTCTCTTCGAATGAGGACTTTTGTTTTTGCCGTTTGACAACACTAACTTTTAGTTTAGAACTATGGAAGAATGTTTTGAAATGAGATGCGAGTTTTTTTCCCCTTCAAAACAATAATTATTGCGTTCGCTGTTATTCTACAGTCCTGTACATATGTAAATATATTTTGTGTAAGTCCAGATGATATAAATAATACAAAAGACAAGAAATGTGCTCTTCATTGATGTGGTCTATTATCTTGTAAAATTTACTAGTTGCCGAATCTGTTCTTGAATGTCAAAAATTCCGCTTCAAAAAGAAGGCAACCTACTTTGAATCGATAAGTGTTTTTTACTTACTATTATAGCTTTGTATGAAATAATGTAGTGTATCTGACATTTCTGGCGCCCGAAACAGCCACTGCCTAAAGTATTTGAGTCAGAATAATACGAATTTCGTTGAGTTAGAATTTCTATCGAAGAGCTTTGTTTATATAATTGCCACTATTTTTATTTTGATAAATTTATAGTTATAATATTGATTTAAGAGAATGGATGCAGTTAATAAACATAAACGCACCACTGTTAGATCTCAAACCACGAAATTAACTAATAGAGTAGAAGCGGCAGTTTCAGAAAATAGCGCCGATGAAGAGGCATTAGAGCAGTTTCTCGCTCAGTTACATTTGAAAGAAAAAGAGTTTCATTATCTCGATACTGAAATTAAAAATCTATTAAATTAGATGAATTAAAAGCTGATGTCTTAAAATGTGATGAGTATAATTCAAATTTGGTAATTTGGAAAACGAAAGTAAAAAGGTCTAAATTGAAGTTAGAAACAAAATCTAATTCGAATGTTTCTACTAAGACAATGAGCGACTCCGAAGAAAGAGTTGTAATTCGGGGGCTGGAATCCATTCGCATAAATTTACCCAAGCTAGTAATTGAAAAATTTGACGACGATCCTTCGGATTGGCAACGATTTTGGGGCCAATTCGAATCTACAATTCATAAAAATGTATAATTGTCTGACGTAGAAAAAATATTATTTAAAGTCATACCTGTCTTCAAATGCTGCTAACTCAATAAAAGGTTATAGTTTAACCAACAGTAACTATTTATCTGCTATAGAAACTCTAAAAGAACGTTTCGGTAAGAAACATTTGGTAATTAACTCACACCTTAATAAACTTTTATCTCTTAATTCAGAAAATAAATCCATTGACGTTTATGCACTCCGCAGATTGCTGGACACTTGCCAGACCGAAATCTGAAATCTCTCGGATTAGAGATTGAAAATTATTCAGCGTTACTCGCCACCATTCTAATTAAATTATTACCTTCTGACATAGTGTTGCAAATAACAAAAAAATGTGGTAATGACGAAGAATTAAAAGTTACGGAAATAATAGATTATTTGAAAATGGAAGTTATATCCCGAGAAAGAACTGCGTTTTTAATCTCTAATCAAGAATCTTGGAATGCAGGCATTATGTCTGTAAAGCGCGACAAGCAGTCGCCGAAAATGATTCCTATCGCATCTGGTTTAATAAATGAAACTATATCAGTTTCTAAGCAAATTAAATGCCCGGAATGTAAAGAAAAGCATCTTTTGATCGAATGTGAGTTATTTAAAAATAAATCATTACAGGGTAAAAAGGAAACTTTGAAGCACTATTGTTATTGTTTTGTTTATCTCAAAAATGCAGGGCACATAGCCAAGTATTGTAAAAAAATTTGTTAAATACAGTTATTGTTTAAAACGGCATTATAGAATTTTATGTCCCGAAAAAAAAAATGCCAGACCAATAGAAAATAGTAAAAGCACGACATTATCAAATAAAACTTGTAATCACGCTGATATTAATGCAGAATTTATCTGTCCGTTTAGAATCAAAAGATCAAAATAAACACTTCGTAGTACGCTGTTTGATTAACACTGGTAGTCAACGTTCGTATCTGAGTAAAGATATTATTAATCGAATGGGATATGAAGCTGTAGTTGAAGAAAAAAATTCACGGTCTTTTTGGTGGTGTTCAAGAAACACACTTTCATAAGCGGTATAAAATATATTTAAGTAATTTAGAAAATACTTTTAAATGTACTTTTGATATCTATGATCAAGACAAAATAAGTACTGAGGTTCCAAAAATAAAAAATGGGCCTTGGATAAAAGACGCTAAAAAAATGGGATAAAATTCTCAGATTACGATGCATGTATAAAAAAGCAAAAAATTACAAATGAACAGGAAATAAGTTTACTTATCGTAGCTGATATTTATGGAAAGTTATTAACGGGGAAAATTAAATCCTTAGATAACTGCTTTATTTAACTGCTATACGGACCAAATTGGGGTGGACATTGATGGGTAAAATGAATGAAGAAAATACAAACGATTCCACAAAAGTTGTTTTATCCTTACATGTAAATGAAGCAAAACTCACAGATTTATGGCGATTGGACGCTTTATGAATTCTTGATCCAGGTGACAAAGGGTCTAGTTTAGAACTCGAACAAGCCGTAAAAGAACATTTCAACAAAAATATTCATATAAACAATGAAGATGCTATCAGGTTAGTCTTCCATGGATTGTTGGTCACCCCTCCCCCCCTTTTCCCAGTGCTCGGAAAATTGCAGAACGCAGATTAAAAACTGCGTAGATTCATTAAAGAAATCCGGCAATTTAACTGCCTATGAAGCGGTATTTAATGAGGGGCTTCAAGAGAGCATTATTGAGGAGATCGAATCAACTCCAGGATTTTTCTTCTGCCACATAGAGCAGTAATAAAAGAAAATTTCACAACCCGAATCCGCCCTGTTTTTGATGGGTCCGCTAGGGGAAAAGGATCACCCTCTTTTAAGTCCTCTAACGAATGTTTGTTGAAAGGCCCCATTTTAGTAGAATTTATCCCTTCATTGATAAATCGCTTCCGATTGAAGAAAATTGGTGTAATATCAGACATAAGAAAAGCATTTTTACAGATTAGCTTAAATGAAAATGACAGAGCCTTTTTAAGATTTTTATGGTGGAAGGGGGGAAATTCTGAAGAAACGAAAATTTTCCAACATCGAAGATTTGTTTTCGGGCTTACATACAGTCCTTATTTATTGGGAGCAACTTTGCAACACCACTTAAAAAAGTCACCTCCCTCTATGCAGGAAACAGCTTCTAGACTTTCGGAATCCTTTTATATTGACAATTATGTCACTAGTGTTGGCAATGAAGAACAACTTAGTAATTTTTATAACACAGTCAAAATACATTCTTAGCCAAGCTAAATTTGACCACATAAGTTGGGAACACAGTAGGACAAAATTGTCCCAGTTTTAGGCCTACGATGGCTATTATCCTCAGATGTTGTTTCTATAGATGTAAGAGAAATTAATAAAGACCATGAACTCGTCACTAAATGGAAAGTATTGTCGGAAGTTCACAAAATTTTTGACCCCATCGGTTATACCTGTCCACTAACTCTTCCCCCAAAATACTGCTACAAGAATTGTGGAAAAAGAAAATAACTTGAGACTCTGAATTACCAACATCCATTGCCAAAAAATTTCAGAAATGGAAAAATCAACTGAGTTCACTTAAAGATATTGCTATACCGAGATGTTTAATAGGCGATCCAAATGACATCGGTGATTTAAGTTTACATGTCTTCTGTGACGCGAGCAATGTAACTTATGCTACATGCATATATTTACGAAATGTAAACGTAAAATCAACATCATGTCAACGGATCCAAGCACGATGCAGAGTAGTCCCGCTGAAATGTGTTACAATCCTCAGATTTGAGCCCCTCGCATGTAGGATTGGTGCACGATTATCTAAAGGGGTTAAGTCCGACTTAAAATTAGAAAACCTTCCAACTTTTTTCTGGACAGACTCTAGTAATACATGGTAGTGGATAAAAGGAAGTGAAAACTGGGCTCCATTCGTATACAATCGTGTTAAAGAAGTTCGATCAGCTAGTAATCCAGAAAATTGGCACTATGTGCCCGGAACTCTTAATCCGGCCGATCTACCTTCCTGGGGATGTTCCGCAGAATCCCTTAGTCAATCCCTCTGGTGGGAGGGTCCTAACTGGTTGAAAAAACCCTTAAGAATTTTGGTCAAAAAGTAGTTTAAATACCGATTTTGAAGTAATTAACTCGGAAAAAAGAAAGACTGTTGTCAGTGCAGTAAATATCTCTCAAACTCCAACTGAGTTATATGAAAATACGTCTTCATATTTTAAAATGATAATAGTAACTTGCTGTATATATAGATTTTTTGGAAATATCAGAAACACACCGAATGAGCGAAACGTAGAGAAAATTTTAACAATTGAGGAAATAAACGCAGGAAAAATCACGTAGAACACGTCGTATTGAAATATGCTCAGAGGTATTTATTAAGTGAATCTAAACCATGTTACAACTCTTTACAGACTTTTACTGATGAGCAAGGTCTAATTCGCGTAAAAACACGAATTTCTATGCGGAAATATTTCCATTCTTTCCGGTATCCAATAGTTCTGCCTTTTGATCATAATATTACCTATTCGCTCATAAGAAAAAAGCATATTGAACTTTTTCATGCACGAATACAAATTGTAATGTCAGTTTTGCGCGAACAATTTTGAGTATTAAGATGCAGGCGTACAGTTCGGGAAATAATAAAAAGTTGCGTGACATGCAGACGATTCACTGCCTCATCTGCTGAGACACGTAGTGCCCCTCTCCCTGAAGAACGAGTCAAAGACGCTTCAATTTTTGAAATTGTTGGTCTAGATTTATGCGGACGTTATTTTGAAGAAATGGCTCAAAATTCTGGATAGTCCTTTTTACGTGCACCGTATTTCGCGCAATTCATCTTGAATTAGTATCTTCTCTTTCAACGGAAAATCTTCTATTAGCTATGAGAAGATTTATCTCAAGAAGATGGAGACTCTCTACTATTATTTCTATTAACGGAAGAAATCTAGTGAAAGCATCGTCAGAATTGAAATCGATAAATTTTTAAAGCTTGCAAAATTTTGCTCTTGAACGAAAAATTCAATGGCAATTTAATGCAACTTCAGCTTCCTGGTGGGGAGGTTTTTTTGAGCGCATGATAGGAATGTTGAAAAGAATTTTACGAAGAGTTCTTAGAAAAAACAGCCTAAATTATGAAGAATTATACGCCATGTTATGTGACGCGGAAAGTGTAATCAGTTCTATACCGCTGACATATGTCGCAGATGATGATGATCTTAACCCTCTTACCTCCGCGATGTTCTTGCAAGATATCAAAGATTCTAGAGTTCCCGAATTCGACATAATTGATTCAACAAAAATGAAAAGAAGATTTGCTTATCAGCAAAAAGTCTGAGAATATCATAGAAAAATCTTTAGAGTAGAATACCTGTGTCAACTTCGAAAAAATGTAGGAAGAAATAGGAAAACTAAGTTAAAAAAGACGATATTGTTTTGATTGGGATGATAATTCATAACGCATTAATTGGCCTTTAGGCAAAATGAAAGAATTGTATCCCGGCAAAGAAGGAAAATTCCGAAGGAAAATTAAAACCAAAACACGTTCTTTTTTTAGACTCCTTAAAAATCCTCCTTAATATATCCTCTTGAAATCAATAATGAACTAATGCATCCTTTCTTAGTAGACAAAGTTCCTCTTCCTATAGACGACATCTCTGTTCCTGCTCCTGTGACCGAGTCTTCAGGTCCTACCCTGCTCCTGTGCACCAGTCTTCCATACCTGAGGATGGCAACAGGCGATCTCGAGCTGGTCGAAAACTGAAGCAGCCGCAGCGACTTGATTTATAAACTTTTGAGCTTCCTTTGATCCTGAATCTCAAAGTTGGGGAGAGGGGGTATCGGACATTTTCTCTTCGAATGAGGACTTTTGTTTTTGCCGTTTGGCAACACTAACTTTTAGTTTAGAACTATGGAAGAATGTTTTTAAATGAGATGCGGGTTCTTTTTCCCAATCAAAATGTTAATTATTGCGTTCGCTGTTATTCTACAGTCGTGTACATATATAAATATATTTTGTGTAAGTCCAGATGATATAAATAATACAAAAGACAAGAAACGTCCTCTTCATTGATGTGGTCTATTAACTAGTAAAATTTACTAGTTGCCGAATCTGTTCTTGAATGTGAAAAGTTCTGATATAAAAAGAAGGCGGCCTACCTTGGATCGGTAAGTGTCTTTTACTTGCCATTATAGCTTTCTATGAAATAATTTAGTGTATCTGACAAATTTATATTATTCACCTTTTATGAAAAAAAAAATACTTATACTTCACTGCACATCTAGGAGAATTCAAGGCTTTGATCGTCCTGTCTTCTTTTGTGGATGAAAATTATTGTATCTGTTATACATAGGCCATTGCTGTACTGCAAATAAATCGGGAGCGTTTGAATTTCACTCGCGCATAAAAGATTTCGTACGTTAACTATGATTCGCCATAGTAAATATAAGCAAAAACAAAATTAAACTTGGCATGGTGCCAAGCGCGTTTCGAAAGCATGCTGCAACTTCTCATTTTTTCAAATAAGTATTAAATTAATATATTTGCTTCTAACCGACATTTTTCTTCAAAAATTATTATCAACAATCCTTGAATGATTTCGTGTCGATAGTTACCTGGGGCGCCTTTAGCGTGGGGCCCCTGAGCGTAAAGTTCGTGTGTAACGGAAAAGTATTTTCTCAAAAAAAATAGCAACCTAGAACAATCTCTATAGTTTTCCTGTAAGCTTTAAATAAACATTTTGTTTTATTAAGCCACTTCACATCTTCACAACAAGAATAAAAATCAGGAGAGTGTGAGAGCCGTTAGAGTTCCTTACTGGTTTAAACATCACAGTTATGTTTCTTTAATTCACAATTTTCAAGGTTTCTGGCAGCAAAATCGCGAAAAAATTATACTGGAGTTGAGTGCAGCATAGAAATGTTTGATTAATCCAACACACGTTTTCAAAACAAGAATCAAAGTCAGTGGATGGGGAGAGCAGTTTCTGGTTAAAATAATTTATTTAAATAAATAAAATGAATTCACACCATCATGAAAGTTACTGCAGTAGACTCTACATTTAACGACTTTCAGGGGACCTCGGCAAATTGGACGGTAAATCGAATGGTCGTTAAATCAAATGTTGCTAACATTGATTGATTTTAGTGTACTTCAATAATAACTAGCATTCTAATGTATTAAAAACTACTGATTTATACAATTTAAATATATATATATCTGTAGTATTTGGTCTAAATGTTTAGATTTAAAATATGGTTAAAAATTGTGGGATTTTATAAGAATTTTATAAGACTTCAAACATTTTACAAATTAAAACAAAGTGACTCAGGCTAGCTAATTAATATTTTTTGAATAATCATGTTATACTTTTGCTTTAAAAGGCGGCTGGAAACTTCTAGAATACTGCTTTTAAGGTCATTGATCATCTAAACTTAGTCTTTAGAATTTCCTTCGCTTCCAGAAATGTTCTATACAACTTGATGACACCCTCTGCTTTTTATGCAGGAGGTATAAATGGAACATCGTCAATTTCCTAGTCTGAAGAATTATTTGGAATGTCCAATCAGGATTGAGAAGGCTGCAGATTAAATCATCTTTTGAAAATGTTTTCTTACTTTTAAACTTATCATCAACGTGAAAATAATCGTCAAATATGATATTTTACGGTCAAACAACATGTTTTAATAATGCTTGCATATCAGATTATTGGAATCTTCAGTTTCCGTGTTCTGTTTTTTTCAACCTCTGGGCAGCATGTTCAAGTTCCTAAGCTTGGTTCTTTAAATAACCAACGGGATTGAAGCAAAACTGTGTCCTGAGAAACCGCTTGCCAAGCATCATTTGCTATATGAATAGCCAATAAGAATTCGTTTTTTGAATTTTGTTAGCTTCTAAACTGATTAGAATACCATTGAGTAGTTTCTTCGGTACTTTTTTTAAACATTGTATAACACCTTTATCCAAACGTTGTAAAACGCATGTAACATTTGAGGAAAGAAAAATTATCTTTACTGCTTCTAGATTTTTAATTTCCGGAGGATGTGAAGGGAAGTTATTGAAGGCCGCAAAATCAAGATTCGGATTACTTGCGGGTTGTTAAAATGAGCGACGAAAAACATTGTAAGTATTGTAAAATTGACGGAACCTCATCCAATGATCGCTAAATCGTGAGAGGTCGCTAAATCGGGGGTCCTAAAATCGAGAGGCTACTGCATTAAAATTATTGAGAAATGGTTGCCACAATCACTACAGCTATGATTAGCCTTTTCATGAAGATTTATATCTTAACCCCCCAAAAAAAAATCAAAATAAATTACAGTACCCTGGTTACAGAATATTCTAAATGCAATGTCATAACACGTATTAAATGAGCTTAAAACCATTATAATACCTATATATCTTCATTAAGAACTACTAATGTAATCGTTTCTTTCTTACATGATCATGAATTTCATGTCGTATGTTTCGTAACTTAAATAAACTGGGTTTTTTTCATGCTATGAATGACCATTAGAAAATGAATATAAACAATAAAACTGATTACTGCTTCAAGAGGCTTGATATTACGCCAAGACACATCAACTACCCCTATTTTTTCATAATTTTAATATAAGTAGATTCGAAAATAGAGGAAAGGGAACATAATTCTGCAGTGAATGTTCCACTATATCTCTTAAAAGAAACTACCTAAAATTAAAACAAATATATTTTTGAGCTCGGTGTGACGAGAGTTCTCGGACGATACCCGACACAGTATACAAAAGGAAATATTTTTTTTTCAAGTAAATGAATTAGCCGCCTAAATTTTCTCTAAAAACGTTTGTGAATGGTTAATAATCTATACATATGCGGTTTAATAGCCTTTATAACTCTACCAAGTTTGAATCTTCCAAATTCTACCGTTTTCTAGAAAAACGGCAGTGACAGATGATACACACGAATTATCTTTTAATGGTCACGTTTTTAGTTTTTAAGTACGGAACCCTAAATATAAGCGAAATCACTGTAGGAAAACCCTGTAAATAATTCATTAGGATCTTAAAACTGATTATAACAATTGCGTTAATTTTAGGAACAGCAAAAGCAGTGAATAGGTCTGCCACAGGCGACTGTTTGTTATTTCTATTTAGCACCACTTTTTCAAAACAAAAATAAATTACATTCGCTTTGACAACATTTGCAAGAAAAATATACTGCAAGATATATTTTTTTTAAAGTAGTGCGAACAGAATATAAAAATAGTGGCTTGTGGCTGCTCTGCAATGGAAGACCTGTACTGACCATATGCCAAATTTGATAAGAAAAACACGTTTCACTGAATGTTTAGCAACCGTTATTACCTGCATATCTGTAAAAGTTTGATAGTCTGATAATATCAGAATATTAAACGACTAACAGAAATGGATAACATATCAGAATCTGATATATTATCCATATCAGTTTATGATAACTAACCATATCTGATATGTTATCCAATCGTTGCAGAGATTCTACAAATAGTATCTTTATCTTTATGATTACTTAAATTATTAGTTTTAAGAAAATTACATAATTTCTAACACATATTTGCAATATTTTAATTTTATTTTTATGCTAGGTGCATCATCGACAACAGCAGCGACAGAGAATCGTTTGCCTTATTGTAGTATTTAGTCCGAACCTTTAACAAGTTTGATTTTGTGTGTTTATCCGGTTTCCGTCTAGTTTAATATGCTAAGAAGAATATGTTTTTTCAGGAATACCTTTTTTCACCAGTATTGAACTTGAGAATGTCTCCGAAGGTGTGTAGGAAACTACTTGATATGTTTATTAAAATGTATTTATAACTATTTATGTGTACTCTTATCAGTTCTAACATATATAGTTTTATTTTAATGATAATGATTGATTTTCTTATATAAATATATGAAAAATATTCTGTAACCCCCTGAGAGTCGAACAAAAGGGCAATATTGTAATGTTGTTTTCTCTTTAATTTTTTAAAAGAAAAATTCTTTTTCAAACATGATTAAATTTTTTTTTATTACGTATAGGCATATAATCGTCGAGAGTATTAATCATATTTTTTTTTAACTAGATTATATTTGTTGAATAATATTATTTTAAATAATGCTTCTATTGCAGTGAAACCTATATTTAGTGAAAGGATATATCAGTTCGCAGCGGTGAGAAGATTAAATTGTAATAAACAATGACGAAAGTTTGATAGTTGGCGGCAAAATTGACCTAGTTTTGCCACAGTTTCAACCATATTTTAAAATTTTTGAATCATTATTTCTTCGATAAAATGCTTATTATGATGTCTCTCGATTTTTCGAGAAGAAAGGAAAAAATCTAAAAAATCTGAAATTATCCTTTAATTGTTACGTTTTTAATTTTTAAGTACGGAACCCTAAAAATAAGCGAAATCACAGCTGGAAAACCCTCTAAATAATTCAGTACGATTAAAAAAGCGATTATAACAATTGCGTTAATTTTAGGAACATAAACGGTTGTTATAAGTGGACAGGGCTACCACAGGCCACTATTTTGTATTTCTATTTTGCACTACTTTTCAGAACAAAAATCGATAACATACGCTTTGGCAAGATTTGCAAGAAAATATATTACAAAATGTATTTTTTTTTTTTAAACAGTGGTGCGAACGGAATATAAAAATAGTCGCATGTGGCAGTCCCGCAGTGGAAGACCAGTTATTGACCATATGACAAATGATGTAAGAAAAATACGTTTCGCTGAATATTTAGCAACCGGTATTACCTGCATATGTGTTAGCGTTTGATATTCTGATACGGATAACAGAAACGGATTCGGAATCGGAAAATATAGCGGAGTCTGATATGTTATCCATTGCACAGATTCTACAAATAGTATCATTATTTTTATGGTTACTTACATCATTCGTTTTAAAAATGTTACATAATTTTTAGTATATATTTGGAATATTTTAATTTTATTTGTATTCTAGGTGTATTGTCGAAAACAGCAGTGACAGGGAGTCGTTTGCCTTCTTGTAGTATATAGTCTGAACCTTTATTAAGTTTGATTGTGTGTGTTTATCCGTAATCCGTCTAGTTCAATATGCTAAAAAAATTTTTTTTCAGATTTTTTTTCATTTTTTTTATCAGTTTTTATCTTGAGAATATCCCCGAATGGGTGTACGAAACTATTTGATATGTTTATTAAAATGTATTTATAACTATTTATGTGTATTGTTATCGCTTCTAACATATATATTTTTATTTTAATGATAATGATTGATTTTCTTATATAACTATAAGAAAAATATTATTTAACCCCCTTAGAGTCGAGCAAAAGGGCAATATTGTAATGTTTTTTTCTTTTTATTATTTTTTTTTTTTAAAGAAGAATTCTTTTTCCAACATGATTAAAATTGTTTTATTACGTGTATACATAAGAGCATTAATCATAACGTTTTTTTTTTTTTTTTTTAAACTGATTTATATTAATTTAAATAATGCTTCTATTGCAGTGAAACCTATACTTTAGTGAAAGGATATATCAGTTAGCGGCGCGTTAAAATTCTTATTACGTTGTTTCTCGCGTGTTTCAGAAAAGAAAAAATCTAAAATAAAATCAAATAAAAAATTCAAAATCCGAGATATTTGATCAAATTTTCTTGAAAACTCAAATATTTTTTCACCAGATATAATCAAGAGGCAAAGTAATAAGCAGTACAAAGAAGAAATGATATTTCAAAAATATATATCCCAGACTTTAAAGCCGTGTCTTCGAAACTTCAAAATTCTAACTTGAAAATGCTGTTCGTAGTTTTCTTATTAACAACAATTTTATTAGGTTCTTTCAAAAGCCTGTCTTTGAAGCACTAAAACAGATTACATAGGTATAGGAATATAGACATGAAAGTATGAAAAAGATTTAAGAAGCTCGTTTTCAAGAATAAAAAAAAAATCCCTTTATATATGCTTTTTGTTTTCAAGATAAAATGAAGAAATAAGCATCTATAGAAGCAGGATGAAACTATATTTCTAAATATAAAAAAAAGAAGGAATTCTGAAAAAAAAGTATATAAAATTAATATACTTTCATGAACAAGTTTCCTATGTTTGAGAAACTTGTTTGTACGACCATTTCATAAACCGAATATTATACAACAGACTAATAAATAAATAATTAAAGTATTATTCTAGAAAAATAATTTATCTTTTAACAGATTAAATATTTTTTTATAAAAAAAACTTGCCTTCAAGAGAAAAAACTTTATAATGAATTAATGTACATAACATACGGTGGTTTTTTAAATGTATTAATTGCCAAAATGACAAACGTCATCTTTTTCATTTTCATCTAATATTTCATCTAATAATTCATAATAATTCATCAATAATATTTCATTCTAATTTTCATCTTTTTTTCCCAACATAAAATAAAGAAATAAGCATCTATAGAAGCAGGATGAAACTATATCTCTAAAAATAAAAAAAAAGAAGGGATTTTGAAAAAAAAAAGTATATAAAATTAATACACTTTCATGAACAAGTTTCCTATGTTTGAGAAACTTGTTTGTATAACCATTTCATTAGCCGGATATTATACAACAGACTAATAAATAAATAATTAAAGTATTATTCTAGAAAAATAATTTATCTTTTAACAGATTAAATATTTTTTTTAATAAAAAAATTTACCTCCAAGAGAAAAAAAACTTTATTATGAATTAATGTACATAACATACGGTGTTTTTTTAAATGTATGAAATGACAAAATGACAAACGTCATCTTTTTCATTTTCATCTAATTAAGATAAATTCATAATACAGAAAAATGAGTTAGGTAATATTAATCATATTTAGTAAAATGGGAATGATATTAACACGAAAATTATATAAAATTATATAAAATTATATAAAGTTGCTCAACAGATTATTAATACCGTATTTACTCGTGTATAACGCGCACTTTTTTCAAAAAAATTGGGCAAAAACGACGGGTGCGCGTTATACAGGGAATAACTTTTTACTGCTGGATATAATTACACGATATACATATGAAACAAGAAATGTATTCAAAGAAGAAATTAAAACTGGAAAAATCTTACTTAATAGAAGTATTGCTGCATCTTTATTTCACTCCTTGCACTTTTTTATACAACAACGCTAGTAACTTTATTTAAACGCTAATTAGCAATTCTCGTTGCCGCTACTGCTGTTAACCTGGCCTTCACTAGCACAGTCAATATCCTTGTAAGTTATATTGTCTACAGTTCCAGTCATCTGATTGGAAATTCCAGTCACTTTGAAGCTCTTCATTACAGTGTTGCCAGATTGGGGATTTTGTCCCCATTTTGGGGGATTTTAAACCTCTAGGGGAATTTTTCGGGGACAAGTAGTTCGTGGGGAAATATTTGGGGACTACAAAAAATTTTGGGGAAAAACTTGGAGATTTTTTTTAAATTTTTTTTACTATTTTCCGTAAAGATTTCTTTTAGTCTTGTAGAAAAACTGGATCTTTCTCGAACTCAATTTTGATTTGAAAAACCAAAATACAATCCAGAAATCTGAACTTTCAAACATTATTCTCTTGGATGTGGTCGTGTGCGTTGTTTTCTACATTACAGTTTACATGTATTATAGATGCATCAGACTCTAAACTCTTAAGCAGCTTAAACCTGCACGTAACTAAATGTGCAGGACTTAAAAAAAAAATAATAATTTAAATACGCTGGAATATTTTTCACTTATGATATACAAAAGCATATCGATTGATACAGCGAAAATACTTTGCATTATGATTAAGCACTTCAGTATAGTGATGACAAAAGAATTAAAACAGCGTACCATCTCGGATTCATTTAAACCCCAACTGATAAGAGCTCTAAAGAAGCTATGGAGCTAATGTAACAATAGTCCAACATTGTTAGACAATACTTTTAGAAAAACAAACGTAAAACAACTTGTCACTGCAAAATATATCTCTTATTCTTTCAATGTAGCTACCGAATATGCATTCAGCCGAATTTAAAAGTTTGTTTTTTGTAAATGGGGAATTTTTTCAAAAAACGCTTGATTTGGGGAAAATTTTTGAGCTTAAATTATTTAAATATTTATTATAGTAGTAAATTGAAAATTTAAAAATTCACTTTTTGATTAAAAATTGAGTTGGGTACTTTGCGGAAAAAAATACTGATTTTGAGAAAATTTTAGAAACTTCGGGGAAATTGACTTTTGACTATCTGGCAACGCTGCTTCATTATCATCTCGGCTGAGATGGATTTCCAGGCTTCACATATCCACTCACGTACAGTTGAGAGAGACGCACGCTTTATTCTCTCACTTGGAGTGAAATTGTAATCTGTTGTTGTCATCCACCAATTGTAGGCATGCTGAAATGCAACCTTAACTTTTCGATTAATGACAACATCTATGGGCTGCAGCACTTTCGTCATCTCAGCTGGTATCACAACCAAATCACTTGAGCGACGAATTTTCGTTTTTACTCCAGGTATCGTTTGTCCACGGAAGTTTTCCAGCATCGATGGCGGACGTAAAACACCCAGCCAACGTAAATCCAATCTTTGATGAGTTCATCCGTCATCCGTGCTCTTTTCTGTGCTCTTAAAATTATGCCGACTGGAAAAGATTCTTTTGGATAGGCTTACGTTTAAAAATCACATATGGTGTCAACTTGCGACCGTCAGCCGTAATGGCCAGAATAATGATTCATCGTTGTTTGTCTGCTCCTGTTGTGCGCACTTAAACGCTTTTATCTCCAATGTTGTGGCTTCCCGCAACTCAAAACCTAATGGAGTTTGATCTGCATTCAATTGATTTGCGACAGCTAATATCACTTTTGTTTTCGTAGCTTTATAACGTACTGGAAAACCTTGGTACAGTCGACGCTCGTTATAACAACCGCTCATTTTAGCGACCGTTTCATTATAACGACCGATGCAAAATATCCCGAAACATATCCCCTTTATGATATGCTATTTTTATATCCAGTATAACGTCCGACCAATAACTTATGTCCAAATACACCGTCCGAAATGACCTTTCCTCCATATTTTTTTCCGGAAAAATATTACCATTTTTTCCCCCAAGAACTCCTTGCTTATTGCGCGGTAAATGCTTGTTGTAAAGTGTCTTAAAACGACACTATAAAGCATTTTTTTAAAGACAAGAAAACACATAAAATTAATTATCTCTAAGTGAGATGGAATTTTTTTTAAAAAGAAAATATCAAATGCAGAAAAAATAAACACCTATTTCGAACACCTATTTCGAATTATTTTTGTAGAAAATAAATGTTAATACGTAAATAACTTTTTTTATATGTGTGGTTTAACATTTACTTTAAATTGTATTTCAGAAATACGTAATCATTCTCTTAAATTGATTTTTATAATTATTCATTGTCAATGTTTATTTCATACGATAGTAAACAGAACTTAGTAATAACAGTAATAATGTTCTATTATAAAATTTCCTTTGAAACCTTAATTTTTATGCACATGATTACAGTTATTTTAGTTTATTTTTGATCATTTTCGTTATAGCGACCTGAAAGGACGGTGACCATTTCCTTTTGCATAATCAACTACTTTCAAATTAAATGCCGCAGTATAACTACATCGATTGTCCATCTTACTCGCACGTTGTCAAAAGACGCTCTCAAGTATTTCGTTAAGCGAGTGACGTCACCACAACATGATACGTCACTCACTACTATCCTACGTCACTCATTCCCTACCCGAAGTCTAAAAATATGTTTATTTGATAAATTGATAAATTTAGTTTCTTCTTCTTTCCTGGCCTGACGTAACATTTGTTTCGACTTTCTTTACTGACATTCATTTGGTCCTTCTTTCACTTGCATGTCAAACTTATGGTGCGAGCTATATACGAGATTAAAAAAATCGCTATTTTCCCTTGTAAAGTATGGGGTGCGCGTTATATACGCATGCGCAGTATACGTGAGTAAATACGGTATGCTAGTTGTCTTATGTATACATTAAAGGTATTTATTAAAAAGATTATTGTTTGGATATTCTGGTAGGAATAATATAATTTTTCCTATTTGCTGCTTCAAACTGTCTTAATAGGCTATTCGAGGATAAAGTATTAAGATTATATACTTTGTATCAAGATAAATACTGAGAAAAATACGAAGAAGATTATATATTTTTTTCCTAATAAATAGAAACAAGAAAGAACAATTGTGCATCAAGAGTAGATTATGTAACACCTACCCACACATTCAGAATACTGTAAGAAAAATTCGACGTTTAAAAAATTAGAATGTCTTATCAGAGTAAATAAATTGGAAAACGGATGGAACATTTGAAAACCTAGTTTCCAAAATTAGCCTGTATAGTTCAAATTTTTTTCCAAATCTTATTCAAGCGCATGATCTATAGGTAAGGTTAGCTGGGGTAACTGGACCCACGAGGTAACTGGGCCATACGCTATTTTATAAAAAACTGTTGTTGTTTTTTAAGCTTTACCTTTTGTGAACAATGCACCTTAATCTCTACTTCCTACAACAACGTGTGTCAACTCAATCATAACTCTCCCTTTGCTGTGATAGATTATCAAAAATTTACATTTCTTTTTCTAAAAACAATGTCAATTTGGTTGAACTTCCTCGGCTTTTTATTAAAATACTGTAAGTACTTTTATTAAACAATATATATTTTTTAAGGATTAGGCATATAACTACATTAATATTATTAGGTACCTATACATATTTACTTCAACATTCAAATGTGATCTCGGTGTCCCAGTTACCCTATAAATTTTTCAAGAATTGGGTAACTGGGACATGTATCCGGGGTAAATGGACCGTGTTGGATCCAGTTACCCCAATAGTTATAAATATTTTTTTTTAGTTTCTCTTACTACGAGAAAAAAAAATTATCCATTGTCTTTTGCTCACAATAAGGAAAATTATAGAATACCTTGTTAAAATTACGTAATAAAATAAAAAAAAAACATATTGGGTAGTATCAAACCAAATTTCTTGAACTCTTGAGAGGCGGTGATGCCCTTATGGCATCACATAATTTTAATACCTAATTGCAACATTGGCCCCGGAATTTTATAATGAAAATTTCACCTTTATTAAGTACGCGAAAATATACTTTTAATTGTTTAGAAATATATTTTCTTGTAAATACCGGTATCACCAATTTATTTCAACATTTTACGAATACAAGTTCCTTGCCCCTGAAAGCGAGATAGCCAAACTTTGAAATTGTACGATGATACACATAAAGTACTTAAGTATTTATGTAGTCGTTTATTCATAGATTTACCTTGCTATTTTTGCCTTAAAGTACCCATGTAAATTTTATACTTATTACCTATACTAAAATACATAAGTACTTATTTAATTTTTATGTTTCCGGTATAAATAATTCTAATATTTTCAATTTTAGTGCTTTTTTAGACACATTAACAGCAAAGTTTTCCCTTACAACACTCTTTAGTTGATATACAGTTTACATGATCTGCCTGGTTTAATTTTTTTTTTAAGTTGTTTACAATTTTTCAAACAAGACCTGATATCCCATATGAAAAAAACAATAAACGCGTGTGAAACACAGACCCTCCTGGTCCACTTACCCCATTTTTATGGAGCAACTGGACCCATGAGAAAAGAAAGATGAGATATGCATAATTTTACACTTTTGAATATTAAAATGTAATTTTGAGCATTTCAGTCTGACAGAGGGACCGTAACTGAACACATTTACTGAAGATCAGACTTTAATTCAAATGAATATTAGCTTTTTGAAGATGAATTGTCAGAAGCTCCAAAGTCACATTGTAAAATCTTGGCCCAGTTGCCCCACATAACCTTATGTATATAGACTACATAATATGCTAAAATACAATTCAGTTAGGAAACGCATAACACAGCAAAAATAGCCTTTAGAACTATAAGATTAAAGGCCAATAACGGTTGATAAAAATGTCACATTCACTTGACTTTAAGGAAGTTACACTTGTTTATGTCATCAAGTGATTTTTCTTTCGACGTTTTATTTTTATTAATGTTATACTAATTTATTTGTTATTTCGTTATTTAAAATTAAATTTATATCAATTCGTATAATTTGGTCAGTGGTTTGGCTATTTATATAATTTGGCGAAATTGGTCGACGGGGTAACTAGTAAGTAGTAGGAAAATATTTTTAGCTGGATCGCAACACGATATTTTTCAATTAATCTGTGTTCTGCTCTTCCGCGAGTACTGCATACTTAAAAAATTATTTTTATATGTTTACAATCATGAAAATCATGAAATTTTTCTTTTAAATATGACGCAAGTTCCAGTGATGAAATCAACATCAGATTACTGGAATGTAATAAAATAAATAAATTTATTTACTACCATTGTTGCCAAAAGGAATCTACAAATTCAGCCCTTATTAGCGCTACGTAGGAGAAATACATATATAGATTATTTTGTGTGTCCCTGTAATCGTATAAGAAATGCTATGCATTTCAATTTTAATACAGAACATTCGAAAGTAAACCTCTGTATTGTACATCAATTGCATGACGATCCTAATATACTATTCCGAGTTAGAGCGGGGAAAGTTAAACGGCCAAATAGACAGTTAGACCACAAAACAAACCGAAATCATAAATACTTTCAACTATGATGGAACAAGTTAAAACTTTCGCTACGGAATTAGTAATAAGAAACGGTCGCAGGAATTACAGGTAATAAACTATTTTTAAATCGTTAAACCATGTCTCACAAGGAGAGGGCCAACCTTGTTAATCACAGATTTTGATTATTTGAATATATGTTGTAGGGTAGAGACCCCTTAGTCTCATGCTCAACGGATTTTATCTAACACTCCTTAGTTCTTGAGAAACCGGGGGGGGGTGTCTACTAGTAGCACACAACTTAAATACTTACTTTGTAACTGAAAGGATAGGTTGATCGTAGCTGAGTTAGTATGGCGTTTGCCGGCTGATCCGCGGTCCCGGGTTCGATACCGGGACGCGCTACATTTGTTTTCCTCATTTTTTGTTTTATAAATATATTCGTAAGTATAACTTAATAATCTCATTGTCAATTGAAATTTATAATATTGTATATCAATTATAATTTTAACCTATTTAATTTTTTACTTTTAACTAAATAGTTGTATAAAACATCCTAAAACTGTTAATTTTTTAAAAATCACTTTTAAAATTTATTTCATATATTCTTTATCGATGCAGTGATATTGAGCAATTGTGTCAATTTGTGATTTTAAAGAAAATCATTTACGCATTGCTTTAACAAAGGAAGTCAATGCGATAATACTATTATTCTGTTTTTAATGTAACAAGCATAATTATATTAAAACTTAGCATCAGAATTAAATTACAACCGGTTTTATGCATATTAAAGATTTTTAAATTTGTAATACGTATGATTGCACTTTTAATTATTTTGCTGTCCCTTTTATCTTCTTTCTGCTTTTATTTTTATTCTATTTGAACATTCTTTTATTTTGTCATACCTAGATGGGGCCACAACAGGTTTTGTCACGATTTTGGAATTTTTATCATTCAATAATAGACACAATTTCTTTTTAAATCTCTTTAAAGGATGAGAAATAATAGTTTAAAAATTTTTTAAAAATGGGGCAAAAACAATAATAATATAAATATTACAAGTTAAAAAATATGCATTTTATTTAAGATAGTACTTTTGGCTTGTAATTCCCGAGGCCATCGTCAGGGAATAATTTAATTGATGTTTCATCCATACAATAGATCACTTTGTCGCGTTTATGGAGCAGCGACGTATTTCTATGAATCGAACAACAATAAATTATAAAAAATATTCTCTGACGATTGCCGCTGTAATAGTAGGCCGAAACTTCTAAGAAATGTTTTAAAATATATATTTTTTATGTTGTAACATGTATATTGTTATTGTTTTAATCACCTTTTAAATAAAAATGTCAGCTTTTTTATGTTCATATTGTTTATTTTGCGATTGAATCAAGGGGGAATATTGCACTTCCTCTTATGATTTTATTTCGTCATATATACTTTTCAACAATGTTAAAAAGCATTAAAATAGATATTTAAAAGAAAAAAAAATTAACACAACAGCCGTAAAGAAAATAAACTTAGGAATAGGTATGACACGTTTCCCAAAGTGTCTAAAAATAACAGTACAAAATTTATAAAGCAGCACTGAATAACTTCTCACATCTAACAAGAAAAGCTTAAAGAATTTGAAAAACTCTTTTAGACTGAGTAAGGAAAAGGAAATGAAATATAAAAAGGAAATGAAGGGAAAAAAAGTTGTTTCCTTTGTCAAGTTTAGAGAAAAAGTTTTATCAACTTTTAAAAACTTTACGAAATTTTTACAAGAAGACTTTCTTCTTGTGGTTTTTGCTGTTTAACTTTGAATTTATTATGAAATGTCCCCTTGAATTTATTTCTATACAACATGTAATAGTTGACGAAATGAAGTAAATTTTATTTTATTACATTAATCCAGATTTTCTCACCGTCCGAAAATAGGACAACACACATACGCAGACTCTATATAAATTCTAATTAATATTTTAATTCAAATTTAAGACATTATTCAAGAGTCATTTAACGATATATTTGTCTTTATAGCAAGTTTAATGTTCGAACTTTTTTATCATATTATTAAAATGGCGATTTTTAAAGATTTTTTTTTAAACTTTAACAACATGATATATATTAAAACGTAAAGTTATTTCTGTAAGATCAGAACCGAAATTTGACGCAATTGCGCATGCGTCAATTTTTTTTTAACTTCTTCAATTTAGAAGGACGACAATATGAGTTTCTGCTGGCGCAGCGTACTAAAGCAGCAGTTTAAAGCTCTCAATTTTTTTAGAGAGCGGAGGTTCGAACCCAAGCCCGGCAAAATGATTTCTGTAATATTTTTGTCGATAATTGATTTCAATAATATCATATTTTATCAGAAAGACAAGTTGTTTGATTTTTATTTTATTATTATTATTATTATTTGAATGTTTTATAATTAAATAAAATTTAACACTCAACAATATTTTGAAAAAGTAATGATTTTATATTTAAAATATTTAAGCTAAAATATTTTGCATGTAATTATCAATTAAATAAATTGATTTGATCTACAATTCTATTATATTTACCTTTATCAAGAATATATATGTGCGTGCGTCAGAAAGAAAAGTTTGCCATTTTTCCGCAATAAATTAACCGTAATGAAAGAAAAATATTAATATAAGAACTATAAAAGTAATTACCTTGACCTACCGCATAGTTTAATATTTGAAAAAATGTATAAACATGTAAAATAAAATTCATAGCAGCTTTTAATGGTAGTGTAGTTTAAAATAAATGAATAAAAATAAATATTGTTATTTTTACCAAAAAAGAACCCGTAGTAAGTAAAAATAAATGCCAGTATTTTTAGGTAAATTTATGATAAAAAGCAAGAATAATTGGTTGTAAAATTTAAAGTATTTCACTTCATTGATAGGTTAAATTCCGAGCATCCTCTATCGCCTTATAGAAATGGGAATCACTTAAGCAAGATAGAATATTCGTCACGTAATTGGTCATTCAAAAATTAATTTAAAACCATATAATAAAATATTCAATACTTTTCTAATGAAACATTCAAGTTATTTACCGTCAAATCTTGACGGGCACTATCTAGTAGTTTTTTAAAGTTTTGAGCTCCAAGACAAACAAGCCTATAAATTTTTTGAGGTATTATTCCATACTTTAGTACCATTAAAAATAATTGTAAAAAAACTATCTGGGAGAATTTTTGTCCTTACATTTTTCATAGTCCTGAAATTAGCACGATAGTACAATCCACTACTACCTAACATTCATGAGTTAGTAATGGATATAGTAATTTTTTCTCTGTTACATTCCAAATTATTGTTACCCTATTACCAAAACAGGTATCTAACAGTGTTTCTGACAGGTACACATAACGTGACAGATATGCTTGTATGTGTGTGGGAAGGGGGGGGGGAGGAGTACCTTTATCTCAAAGAACAACTCACGAATTGTAGTTTGATTTAGGAATTCATCGAAACAAACCTACTTTCTATTGTTTTTGCATAGTTGCATTTTGTTTTTTTTTGAAAATTTTTTTCATGCAAGTATTTTAAAATGTCACGTAAATTTTAACTACTCCAGAAGTCTTGGATTTTTTGTGGACTTTAGATGCCAATGACAACAGTAATTTATTCGACATAGACAATAAATTAGTAATTTTACCTCAAGATGTGCGACACTGAGGAGATTGATGATTCATTTGCAAGGAAGATAGAGAAAACAGTGTGGGATGAAGTACGTTAAAAAGAGATTGTGTACATGACTAAAATTTAAATTTTTAATAGCATTGAATAACATGATGTAAATCACAGATGGAAAAAGAAACGTGAACCAAAGTACGAACGTGTTCTCATGAACTATTATCCATTTTTGCAAATAAAATTTTTTTCGCTACAAATAATGTTACAGGACATAGAATGTCTACATGCCTACTTATGCTCTCTAGAACGATATTGAAAGCGAAACGAGGTTCTTCAGACAGTAATTTCGATACAAAGAACAAAGTTTCAACAGTTCGATGGAATGATAATCGAGTTATTTCAGTAATGACAAATTTCGAAGAAATAAAAAGTGTATAGATCGTAGAAAGCAGAGTAAATAGTGGCGGAAAACATGTTAAGAATCCCTTGTGTATTACATACTGCAATACATATAAAAACGAAGTTGACTTGTTTGATAAGCATGCAGCAGCTTTTTCTTCAATTCAATGAAAAAAATGGTACTGGCCTTTATTTATGAATGCATTTGAAAAAGCAGTTGCTTCATGGAAACTGCATTAACTATTTAGTGGTGACAGTCTTAGCCTGTTTAATTTTTGAAGACATATAACAGTAGCGTATTTGGGACTTCAAATTCCAAAGAAACCACCTTGCAGAAAACTGGGTGTTTTAAATCATATGTTTTCTTGTGATACAGTTAATTTTTTGCGTGAGTTAAGGGGGTATAGGAAGCGAAGAGTAGAAACGGGACTACTCCGCCTTCCTAAGTGTTTGAAAATGAATAAATTTTGATTACTTTTGAGTAATTTTAAGAATTTCGAACCTTTTAATGAAAATTCTTATTATTCTTCATGGATGCCCCCTAAATAGTGACACAATGCAGCCTGCCCTTTCATTATTCAAACCCGGTATATCAGAATGATGGGGTTTGAAAACGTTTAATGGAGTTCTATAACATGCATTAATTCTGTTGAGATCTCTACGTGGGAGATCAGATACTGTTGCTAATAAGGTTGTGTGAAGAGATTATGTCGACCATTTGTCAGTCCAGGTAGCACAAAAACCAGATCAATGGAAATTTAAGCTATTAAATATCTTGGTTTCAACTCCCGTCTCAGTCAAGTGAAGTTAACACTTAGCTTACGAAGGGCCTACGGGATGTGAAACTTTCCCGCTAAATCTCCAACAAACTTGGAAATAAACTAAAAATTTATTTTGAAGTTGGAATGATGGTAGAAGTGCATAAAAAGCTGTTTTCCCATTGGTCAGAGCCGTGAAGCCCCTCTCTCTTTTACGACAGCTCATGCGTGAAGTGTTGAGCGACCTTAGTCTTCCTCCCCCGCCATGTCCCGCCAACAGCTGAGTGCTGGTGGCAACACTTGGAGTATTTCATCAAAGACCTGGGAAGGGCTGGTCTACACGTTGTACACTCAAACCGTGACCGGATCCCAAGGGACCCAAGACGGTAATGTCTGGACGTTCAAGGCTTTGGTTCAGGCAAAGTTGATTCTAGGCAAACTTACAAAAAACAAAGGCCCAATTCAGTTCCACATATTTTTTTGCATTACATTAAAACATTATTTTATAACATTAAATAAATTACATGGTGCTAACAATGAAATTTAGAAAAAAGAATAATTTATATACCAAATTTACCGTTTAAGTCTTTACAGTTACTTTTTATCATCAGTGTCCTGATTTTTAGTTATTTGATTTTTCGAAACTCCGGCCATAACAGCTGAAACTTTATGTCCGACATCTTTATGCTTTACTATATCATCATATAATTTTTCTAGTTTATTTGCCAGACTTAGAAAATAATCAATTTTTAACTCCGATCTAATTTTTTCTAAGATTTCCGTGATTTTAAGCACGCCATTTTCTAATTCGCTCAGATAGTAGAGCTGTACCGGGGGAGGTGGAGCTACCATAGGCTTCGCCTGCGCAACTTTCCTAATGGCTGGTTTTGTTAACTCCTCCTTTTTTTGTCTTTTTCCTTTTTATTTTTCGCGATTTCCGCATAACGTTTTCTGAACTGTGGTTTCAAAGGATAATTCTTACAACCCTTAAAATTTGCCAGGTGCTCAGAGCCACAGTTGCTGCACGACGGCTTCGGTTTTTCCGTTTTATTCTCTGGGTCTTTATTCTCAGAGTTATTAGTATTTTTTCTCGGACACTCTGGGGACTTGTGGCCCTTGCCACAACCTACACATTTGGGGTACATGAAGCACTGCGCAGAGATATGGGAAAAACTCTGGCAATTCCAAGACTCTGAAGCTTTTCTGGGTGCCCTCTAATTTTCAATTTCTACTCGAATTTTGAATAGGGATTTTAGGTTAAGAATATTTTTAGAATTTGCATTTTTAGGTAGATGCAACAGAAATAGAGGAAGGACCCTAGAGTCCTTTCTGCTAATCATTTGCACCAACTTGATGGTATCAAAACCGTTTTTACTTAATTCATTTTCGATATTTTCCGTTTTGACTGTTTTAGGGACGCCCCTAACCACTACTTTACTAGGCGCTTCCGTATCCGAAACGGCATAAAATTGAATTTTATTTCCTCAAGATAGTTTACCAGTTTATTGTTAATTGCGAAGTTTTTTGTTAAAACTTTTACCCATCTACCCGAGATTTCAACTGTAAAATCTGGGTCGCATTCATTTTCAAAATTGTAAGTAAATTCTATGATATCGCTAATTTCCCTAACCATAATAGGTTTTGGGGGCTTAACTTTAATTGTATTTGGTTTATCTTCACTAACTGAAACTTCTAACTGCAGCACTAACTGAAGAAGGCTCAGCCAGTTGGAAAAATGCCGTTCCTTTTAATATCTTTAGCTATCAGTATGATTGATTAAAAAATATTTAAAATAATGTTTGGAGAAAATTTTAACGTTATTTTTAAGAAATGTTCCTTTCCATTTGTCAGATCTAAATTATTTTGAAAATTACTATATATTATTTTAAATGTATATAAATTTCAAATCAAATTTTTATCACGTGTAGAATTAATTAAATATATTTATTCTACTTTTTAAACCATTAACTTTTACTTATTATTTTTATAAATTTCTGTCTGCATTTAAGTTCTTAAAATATATTTTTAAATATCCCATTCGCAAAATTAAAACATAAAATGCTATTTTTGCAATGTTATACAAAATAATGTGTTTAATGTAACCTACATTTCTTTTTTAAGATTAATTCAAAAACCATAGAACAATAAATTCTTTTAAAATTCATGGATGCTTAGGGTTCATAAATATCTCAGAAACACCTGGTACTACAGAGAAATACGCAGCGAACACATAATGTTTGCTTTCTTAGCTATATAAACAGGCTTCATATTTTAAAAATCGCCATTTTTTATTTCATAAGATATTGTTGGATCTGTACAATATTTTTGCTGTTGTTTAAATACAATCATGTTTTGTAGCAAAATGCGTTAATAGAATGAGATTTTTTTTTTCTTTTAGTAAGCATGTGTATAGAAATAATCTTCATTTTGATTAAAAAAAAAATAATAATAATAACATTTGTGAAAAGACAGAAGTTTATTAAATCATCCAAGCACAGGGTAATTTTTTTAAAACATGAAAAATGCGAATAAACTACTATTTTCCCTTTCCAAAGTGCAATATGTGCTATGTAATAGAAAATTGAGAAGGTATACTGTATTTTCTTACAAAACAATTAATATTACAACAACGTAATGTTCACATGTCAATACTGAAACAGATTTTCTGTGTGTCGCTACTTATGAAACTACTCTAAAAAGCTCTCAAAAAATTAAATTTAACTGTAGTTTTCTATTTTTCGACATGGAATATATTAAAATATAAAGTATAAACATATACCATGATACCAGGGCTTAATTCCTAACAAAAAAAAAAAAAAAAAATAAATAAATAAATCCCAGAGCCCTAACATTCTGGCTGTCATAAAAATCGTAGTGTATCATTCTATCCCCTCCACCGCTGCCATCGAAATACTCAAAGCCAGAGGACACGAGTTGTGACATCATCACTAATCGACCGACTTCCCACTAGTGTTGGAATTCACACCGGAAAATTTTGAATAGCAATTTTCTTTCATTTTATTTGTGGAATATCTATCATCTTTTAAAACAAAAATAACTATTTATACTTACTGGTGAGAATTTGGAATCCCCCATTAAAAAATCAGCCAGAAGCGACAACACTGTGGCATTCCGAATCTGGCTGAATTTTTATTTAGGGATTCCGAATTTTCACTAGTAAATTTAAATAGTTATTGTTGTTTTGTATGATAATATGTATTCCACAAATAAAATAAAATAAAATTGTTATTCAAAATTTTCCGGTGTGAATTCCAACACTACTGAGAAGTCGGTTAATTACTTATGTCGTCACAACTCGTGTCCTCTGGTCTTGAGTATTTCGATGGCAGCGCCTTCACTCATATATTTATATTTTATACATTATTTGAAAAATTTAAAGCAATTTCATCTTCATCAAAAGACATTTTCTAATAAATTTTAAGTATATGTTTACGCGCGGTAGAAATTAATCACAGAATCAAGCTACAAAATTGAAAAAAATTACAAACACAAACGAAAATCAACGAGCAAACATAACATGACCAGGAGTAAAAACATCAAATAGGTTTGCAGTACAATCTGACACTCTTCACCGTCGTTCGGAAACCAGTGACACAGAAAACCACTGAGTCTGTACTAGCGAGAGCTAGATGAATGCTCCTATGTTTGCAGCATGTTATGTCACACATGTAAGTACTTTTGTAGGAAAGAAAGTAAAGAATTGGAGATGTGAAGGAACAGAAAATATAATTTACTCTTCGGATTTTTAGAAGAGTTGTTCCGATGGGATCCGAAGTGCTGTATTATGAGCTCCGGTGAATTCCATTACATGTATAAATATTCTCTAAAAACAGAGAAGTACCGGAGCTAAGCTCCAGTGAGCTGCGGTGCTAATTAAACACTACGTGATACACATTTTAACAGTATGTTTGTATGTAATGCAAGAAATTCTACTGCGTCTGTTAATACTTATACTCTTCAGGTAAAATGAGGAGTCTTTCTCGTCATGAGATCTTCTACCAGACGGTAAAACGAAATTTGTTATCCATTGAAGTTACTTAAAATGCTTGATTTTCAATAATACACATTTCAACATAGTATGTTTGCACGTAATGCAAGCCATTCTGCTGCGTGTGTTAATATTTATCCTCCTCGGGTAAAATGATGAGTTTTTCTCGTCATAAGATCTTCTACCAAACAGTAAATCGAAATTCTTTATCCATTGAAGTTACTTGAAATTTTTGATTTTCATCAACTTTTTCAAGTCCTAGCTAAAATACAACTCTCGAGCAGATAAATGATGCATTTTTAGTTAAAGAAATGAAACTTGTTCACTTCTTTTTTAAACATATTTCTCCGGGTTAGATCTTCCTTGATAAGGAAAATCGCGATTTTTTACATTATCCTGCTAAAACTACAAGTAGAAATTTGTTTTTCAAAACGATATCATGAATTAAAATTTTGTTTAATAAAAATTTCGTTTCTTTTCAATATATATTTTTAAAGTTTAAGCTTATTTGAAGTTTTTATTGTGAAAACGAAAGAATTTGAGTAAGGTGGGGCAAAAGTACGCGATGTACAAGTGCACGCAGAGAGATTATCTAAGCCCAAAACAGAGTTTTGCCTTTACCTACAGTTGAAAACGATCTAATGGCATGATAAGTTTATAGTGAAAAAACTGTGTATTTTGGTGTAATTTTTAACGATTTAGTTTAAAAAAAGCGTTATTTTGACCTTCTCTTCGCAATACTTATGGTTTTTTAAAACAGGATTATAATAAAAATTGTAAAGCTAATTTACTTTTTTTTTTCGTTTTTATGAATTACGATATTATTGGACTATCTGTCACCTAAGTAATTTGAATTTGTTTATCAATGGATGGAATTACTAATATTTCAAAGATTGTTATTGACGATAGTGCAAGTATGCGTAGTGCCAAAGTGTGCAAGGGTGCGCACCTGATTTTAGAAAAACTGAAACCGATGTAAAACATGATTTAAAATAACGACTCTATAGCCTGTCAAAAATTATCTTTTTTACATATCAACTTTTAACAAGCAGCGTCACCGAAAGATCAACCTAAACGTTTTGAACTACACATGTCAGTTGAAACAAAGAACATTGAAAATGAGGTGGAAAATACTTGCTTTCAATAGAAAATGATATTTCAGAAAAAAATGCAGAAAAGCTATGTAAAGAAAGTCAGTTCGAAATAAATTCGACTATGGTTTTGCTTCGACTTCCACAATTTCATCTTACACTGTTAAAAATATCGTGAAAAATTACCTCTGTTTTTAAAGGATATCTACTTTCTGACCAATGAGAACGCTACATGAACACCTATGAAGCATTCTCATTAGTCAGAAAATATATAGACTTTAAAAACATAGGTAATTTTTCACGATATTTTTAACAGTTGAGGATAAATTAACAGGGTTGTCACCGTATCCAGAATCATCTGTTCTTCGACACTATAATAAGAGGAACATAATGTCTAAAATTTTAAGCAGTTCATCACAAAAAAGGCAGCTTGAAGATGATGATTTAAAAAAAAACCAAAAACCTTTACCAAAAAAGTAAAAGTAAACCCATGGAGCGAAAAACTGTGTCAAAGAAATACCTGTGGATATGTCCACGTTGCTCAGAAATCTATAGAGAACCAATTGCAGAGGATTGGATCGAGTGCATTTTTCGCAGAAACTGGTGGCGCGAAGAGTGCACAGAGAACCCTGGTTGTGGTCTCTGCAAATGTAACGTTTGTAAGTGAAACACTTCTTAAACATAAAATTACACTATGTGCAAATTACTTAAAAGATGAAAAAATATTTTAAAAGGTGTTAAATTACTTTAATATCCTTAGTACTTTCATTTACTATATAAATAACCTTCGTTAGACAAAATAAAAATACAAGCATCTTATTTTCAAATTTCACGTAGTTGGTGTAAAAAAGTGAAGTCAATTTTTAGATCCGGAAAACATTCGGAAAACAGAAATATGGATATAGAGGTAAGTGGAATATTACGTATTTTATGAATCTTTAAGCAAACTGAGCGAAATCTTGGGTATGTTATAGGATTAATTATCCGTGAATCAATAGAAATTATTACTAAATAAAATACTGTTTGTAATAACGTATTATCCGAAAAAAATACCCAGAATTTGGCTTCCACGTAATATTCCATTTCCCTCTATATCCATATTGTTATTTTTCCAATGCTTTTCGGATTTAAAAATTAACTTTCACTTTCACTCCTTTCGACACCAACTACATGAAATTTGAAAATAAGATGCTTTTATTTTTGTATTCTCTGACCAAGGCTATGTATATAGTTGAAAGTACTAAGGTAATTAACGTAATTTAACACTTTTTTAACTCACAGGCTATCAAAGCCTGAGAGCTAATGTGCCCGCCCGTTCTTTATGTATGTATGTACGTAACGCGATAACTCTTGATAGAAACATCAGATTTGCTTCAAATATTTTTTCTAGGTTCATTCTGATAAGGCACTTCTCTGATTAGTTTTGGGGATTCATTGGTTAAGTATAAAGGGGGGAAATGTGGCTACCCCCCTTAATTTAGGTAAATGGTTTTTTCATGCAGAATTATTCGACTTGCTCCAAATTTGGTATACCGGTTTATTATGTTAAGGAGCTTCCCTGATTAAATTTGGAGGTTCATTAGTTAAGTATAAAGGGGGGAAAGAGGGCTATAGCACCGTTAATTTAAATAAATGGGTTTCTCATGCAGAAATATTCGATTTGATCCAAATTTGGTATACCGGTTTATTGTGTTAAGAAGCTGCCTTGATTAGATTTGAAAGTTCATTAGCTCAACATAAAGGGGGGAAAGGGGGCTAGAACACCCGCCCCTTAATTTGGGTAAATGAGTTTTTCATGCAGAATTATTCGATTTGCTCCAAATTTGGTATACCGATTTATTATGTTAAGGAGCTGTCTTGATTAAATTTGTAGGTTTATTGATTAAGCATAAAGGGGGGCTGGGCTACCCCCTGATAATTTAGATAAATTAGTTTTTCATGATGAATTATACGATTTACTACAAATTTGGCATACCGGTTTATTATGTTAAGGAGCTTGCCTGATTAAATTTGGAGGTTCATTAGTTAAGTAAAAACGGGGAGGAAAGAGGCTATCCTCCTAGATTTCGAGTTTAATTGATTAAGTATAAAAGGGGGAAAGGGGGGGGAAGTCCCTTCCCCTTAATTTAGACAAATGGATTTAATGCAGAATTATCCAATTTACTTTTTTCCTCTATTCATTCTGATAAGGAGCTTTCCTGATTAGATTTAGAGGTTCATTAGTTAAGTATAAAGGGGGGAAGGGGGGGGGTGTTAGACCCACCTTAATTTAGCAATATGGTTTTTTCATGCAGAATTATCTGATTTGCTTCAAATTGTGTATACCGGTGTATAATGTTGAGGAGTTTCCCTGATTAGACTTGGAGGTTCACTGGTTAAGTATAAAGGGGGGAAAGGGGAATTAATCACCCTTAATTTATTTTTTGAGGGGCATTATTCTTTGAAATAAGATTATGATATACAATTAGTATGAATGACCTGTGAGCTCAATGCCATCAGTTTAACTGAACACTTTTCTTTTTTTATTAAATATTTTTTCACCTTTTAAGTAATTTGCACATAGCGTAATGTTAACTTTTTAAAGATGAAGTTAGCATTCTGTTTATTTATTTGCTGAAACACTTCTTTTTTATATTGAGTACTCTTGCACGCTGGACTACGCACTCTTGCCTTCAATGGTTGTACAAGAGAGCGCATTTAGGAGAATAATGTGTATGCAAATAATATCGCAAGTGTTTCTTTAAAATTTATGAATGCAATTTTGTATGTTATCTTTATAATCGAAGTTTATAAATGAAGTACAACATCATCCCTTAAAACTTTTCATTTATTGTTATTTAATGAAATAGCTTAAGTGCGCATTCCTGCACCACCTTACCCTACGGTTAATTGCGAAAAATGTCTCTAATGTATTGAGTGTTTTCTTAGACGATGTAAAATACTATTTTTTGCCACTGAAATTCTCAACTACAATCTTGACAGATTTTCAGTAGCGTTCCAAAAGTATATATTTAGTAAATAATTTAACATTTGTGAAGACATTGTAACAATAGAATTTTTCCATAGAATAAATTTGCATGCATTCATATGTTAGGCACTAATAAACATTTCTGGTAAGCATAACTTTTAATTTTAAATTCATATTTAAATTATCTTCTGTGTAACAAATCGACCAGTTTCTTATTTAGATTTTGAGTTTTTAAAGAACAATTTATACATTGTTATAGAATAATAATGCGTAAAAATCCACTTTTTGAAAGTCAAACTAAGGTACTTTATATAACTTTGCATAAGTTTAGATCTTGCACTAGAAAATTACGTTTTAGTACACTGTAAAAAAATAAATATGTAAACTAGTCACATTAACATACGTACATGTGTAAATTCGTAAAATTACATGTTTGTCATAAAATGTACACTCTTGTTATCTATCATTTCAGCTTGTTGCTATCAAGGTGGACTATCAAAGAATCTTATGTGAGTTAAATATTTCATATTTCTTAGTAAATTTGTGAATGTCCCCGCTTGTCTTAGGCCAAATTTACAGAAGAAACTCTATCACTTCCCTTCCCAATTTCTTTCAATAACGGTGTTTTAAGCCATTATATTCGAACATTACTCAGCTATTGCGTAGCGGCTTTTCCGGGGTCGTTACAAACTGAGTATTTCAGAGTCATTTGATAACATTTTACACACTTGAGCAGATTAACTTAACACACTTAAGCAAGATACTTAAGTGTGTAATCAAAAAAATATATTTCCGCACTCATTAGCTCAAAATTTTCTGACATATTTTCAGACTAATTTTTAAAAGTAAAAATATGAAACTTGCTGACTAGATTTTTGAAGAGATGTGTAAGAGGAAGTGTGTTTTCATTTTCCGCTCAATTAATTAGAACTTGATATAAAAACAATTTTTATCTTAGTATGATCATTATTTTCGTTCCCAGCTCTTTCGCTCATGAAAATTCGGTTCAAAACGCAATTTTGACAACGTTTTTTGGAATATATTCCGCCTTTATCAAAAAAATCGACAAACACGGCATATTATATAGTTTCTGAATAAGACAATCTGATAATTTGATGGTTTTGAGAACAAAAATGAATAAGAAAATAAGCAGTTTGGATTTGAATACATCCTTAACACACCAGGCATGTATTTGGCAATCAATAATTGATGTCAATAATTCGACGTCACTTTACACATATAGACAAATCGTTTTTGTATAATCAGTACACCTGTTTTAATGTGTAAATTTACGCACTTATTTTGTAGAGTGTATTAGCTAACTATTTATTTTTTTAAAATATATGTATAATACTTTTATTTGATAAAGTTCGTAATTAGTTTAATTTATAAAAATACTGTTGTATAAAAAATTATAACAAATACGTGTTAAAAAACTGAACAAGTAAACCATAATTAGCCAAAATAACAAATATGCTATTAAACGTGATATGCAGAAAAAATCTTTAGAAAATTTGTCGATGATTACAGCAATACTAGAACAAAAATAATAATTTGTCGTAACATTCTCATTCATGTGATTTGAATTTAATGAGAAAAATTCTCAATTCTGTCATCTATATATCTATTGAATTTATCTTTCCTATCGTGAAATATTTCACATTAATGACTTATGAATAATTTAAATAATTGTTTGGAATTTTACAAAGCATTAATATTAATATTTGAAATCACGATGAATTCTATTTGTACCTGTATGCTGAAAATACAACAAAACTAACGAATTTTTCAGCATATTTTGCAATTCATTTGGAACTGATATCAAGGGATATATGTATATTTAAAAGTCTTGAATGATTAAATAATTTTATATTAATAAGTAAAGCTTAATAAACCGTTAATTTGCTGTCGAATAAATGTCAGTGTTTTACATTTGTAGTTTGAAAATATTACTTATACACATATGAAATGTTTTGAATAATTTATATATATATATATATGCATACAGGAATTTTACTGTTATAAATTTTCATATTCTAAATTTATCTTTTAATTGGTGATTAATATACGAATACATAAATAACACCCTATCATCGAGATATCCTTTTAATTAATTTTTATGTATATTAATATAAAGGAGGAAGTAGCAAAAGTTGGTGACACTTCCATTTTGACGTTATAATGTTACACAACAGCTAGTATATGGTGATAATGAAAAACAGTATGGAAATCGATTAAATATTGCACAATGATACAATATATCATACCGCATGATAGTGCTGTATAGTAGAGATCGGCCGCATTTTTAACTTTTTGAAACATGATGGAAAGACAACAATTCAATTACAATCCAAACCAGTAAACATGAAATGATGAATAATAGCTTGTTAGAAAGCTTTTAATTTAGCAATGTGCTTTTCGAAGTTTGGGTCAAAAAATATCCAATATTAAAGGAATGGCACCCATTTAAAATTTACATAGCGCTATACCTCCATAACAATATAAAAATATCTCCTTTTTTAATTTTCTAATTCAATCGTTTCTTTCCTGTTGTCACAACCTAAAAAGCGGCACAATAATAAAAAAGAGGATAATACGCATACTTTGTTTTTATAAGTCAATAAAAATTAGGATTCTCTACGTACATTTTTTCATTTTTGAAATCAACGCCATTCTAAACAAAAAGTAAAACAAATTCCCTTATATATATGTAAAACTTTTAACTAAACCCGTGTTAAAAGTACGTAGGGTCTTCATTTGTATGTTTTAAAGTTAAAAAATCTATTTTAATGCAGGAGTTTTAATTTCAAGAAAACAATTTAGGAAAAGATAATAATAATAAAAAAATCATTTGCTAGGTATGACGTCAATTTCTGTTTAATTCACATAACTTTGTAATGTTGTTTTATTCTTAAGAAAGACTCCTGATATTCTGAAATTAATCCTTATTATTATCATCCATAAAGTGAAAGATTTATTTTTAAGCCATACAAAAGAAATTTTTGGTAAAAGCTAGTTTATGTGGTTGTATTTATTGCATTTTCCTGCATACTGTCAAGGAAATCGTATACTCCGGTTGCACGTGCCAAAGAAAGCATGCATTTTAATTTTAAAAGCTGAAACATTTTACTATAATTACGACATTATAACGCCAAATAAAATTCAATTTCGCGAGTAAAAAAAAAAAAAAAAAAAAAAAAAAAAAATGTTTGCGGGAAAGTAATCAATTAAAGAATATAAATTTTCAAAACTACATAGTTTCGGGAACTATTTTATGAAATCAATACAAATTACCAAAAAGAAAACCGCAAATAAATAATATACAAAAAATATTTTTTTCAAAATCGCATTTTAAACTACATACATGAAATTTTAAGGGTCTCTCAGCACTGCCCTAAACATTGCCATTTTTGAATTAGAGAAAAATGAAGTTAAAACATAATTCTTCTTAATGCAGTGGAACCTCGATTATCCGAAGTAACTGGGACCAACCATATTTCGGAAAATCGAAATCTTCGGATAATCGAGAATTCTAAGATTAAAGAGAAATATATGCAATTTTCTCATAATAGTAACACAAGTGCTTAATAAAGATAAATGCAATAGCAAAATAGAAACAAGAATAAATAGCTTGAATTTTAATTTCGAAATTATGTATCTTTTACATATATCACAAGGGTTTGAAAAAATGTTTTGTTTGTCGCAGTTTCGATTGCCTTTACTTTGAAGCTCTATCACGGAATTTTTTAGTATTATTAGTTCACCAGTAGCACAGTCTTTCTGCTACTCTAGCCACGCCAGACCTTTCGCAAAAGACTCAAAAGTCAATTGCTAATTTGTTTGTTTCGTTCGTTCCACTCCGCGGCTTACGGGAGCTAGAGGTAAATACAAAGGAACTCTTAGAAAGGGGTTCGAAAATATATATATGTACTCGTAATTTGGAAAGGACTACTTTCACAGAAGGAATATGATAGTTAAAAAGATAAAAAAGCTTTCAAAATGGATTTTGCACACAAGGAATGTGATAGAAAAAAAAAGCTTTAAAAATGGATTTCGGTTAACCGAGAGTTTCGGTTAAAAGTGTTTCGGATAAAAGAGTTTCTACTGTAATAAAGAATATTTTCAATTAAAAAAACAGTAAATTATTATTTTTTTGTTTTTGCATGGCTGCGATTAAATAATAAGTAAATACAAAAGATATTTGCGTTCAATAAATATCAAGTCAGAATGTTTGGCGCGGTTTGTAAAAAAAAAAAAAAAAAAAAAAAAAAAAAAAAAAAAAAAAAAAAAAAGGCACTTTTCAACTATTAGTTGGGGTGGTTGTTTGGTTAATTGAAGTTGGTTGATTAAGTTCCTGAAAGGATCTGAAAAAGGTGTGAAATGATATAAAAAACTGGTGGAACCAGAGAGAAAATTAAAGCTCGATCTAAAAAGTTACAGTAAAAAATTGCCAAATAGTTTCAGTTTTAAAAAGTAAGTAGTGCATAGGAAAGTAATGAAGCCAGATTATATGTAAAGCTCATGAAATTACCCAAATTTTTGTTCATAGCTGAAAATGTGAACTGAGCTTTAATGATGACTTATATTCAGAATCATATTACCCACTCAAAATGAGTACTGTATAGTAAACAGAATGTGTAGTTATGTGCTAAAAAAATTCTGTCAGGCCTAGAATTGTGGAAAAGATTGCATAAAGTCAAGCTAAACTCCACAATGCTAAAAGAATGTAAACCATGAAGTAATAGTTTAAGTATAACTTTAATATAGTCAGGTTGTTGAGGAATTGTTGTTATTAACATTTATGACATAACATATATAACGTAATAATTTGTATTTCATGTAATTACTGTCAAAAGGAAACCTTATGTCGGTGGACATAAACCAGTCAAGTAGTTAGCATATGGTTGAATCGTACATGCTTAGGGCTTGCTTTGGGCCTTTAATCTTCCAGGTTTTTCAGTGACCCCTGGAATATAATTTGGTCCATACTTCGTACTGAACGATCTCGTTTTTCATGCATCAAATGTTTTCGCTCATTGCCAAATCAACATATAACCTATTCTTGTGAAATCAAATCTTTAAAGTGGTTATGAATTATAGGAATTCAGAATAAGTTGATGTGCCTTTATGAAATACCTTTACTTCGCTCATTGATTTTAAGGCACCAGTAAAGCTCAGTCCACATTTCAGCTATGAACAAAAATTTGGGTAATTTCATAAGCTTTACAGATAATCTGGTTTTATAACTTTTCTACGCACAACTTAGTTTTTTAAACTGAAACTATCTTGCGATTTTTTACTGTAATTTTTTAGATAGAGCTTTACTTTTCTCTCTGGTTCCACCAGTTTTTTATTTCATATTAACACGAGAAAGACGGCGAGCGATCATTTTGACCGCTACCAAATGAATATATTTCAGTTCGAACCGGTTAAATAAATATCTTAATAATTTAAAATAAAAATTCTGGTGTCAAATATTTTTATAATATTTGAGTAAGATCCGTCTTTCTAGTGTTAAAAGTCCTACGTGAGTGTAAACAAACGCTTCCCATACAGATTTCACTAACAGTCTCGGAGCTTGGACCTTTTTCGGAAAATACACATTTTTAATCTGAGGCTGAACAAAATAAAAAATTTCCCTTGATCTAAATTTATGTAAATTTGCCACATTTTAGCTGCCGTGTTTTGGTGAAACAATAAATTGCAAAGATGTTTCACACGCAATCTGTCATTGCGCAATAATTTTTAGTACGTGCCATTTTCATCGATTCATTTTATTACAGCCAGCTCCTTTATTGTCAACTTTGATCTGTTTCTAAAATCTCGGATAAGTGATAAATTCATTTCGTCGTGTTTATTAGCTTCTGCTTTTGAAAAGTATTGTAGGAGGAAATAAATTTAATTATACTTTGTCTTTCATAGTTTATGTAGGATTATTTCGAATGGATTAAAGATCATGTGAATCTAAAGATAGTTTTTATTTCAACTCAGAAAGTTACTACATGGGGAACTCCTATACTGCATTTCGCATGTCTCAGGAAAAATTTTACAACATAAAAACTATTAATTGTTTAATTAAAAAAGTTTAAAACAAAATAAACGCATTAAATTGCTTGAAATCTACAATTGAGAAACATTTTTTTTAACAACAAAGTATAGTTTTGTGAAAAAAATATATAAAGCATATACCGGGTGTCCCAAAAATGACTGATGGATTTTAAAATTCAATAACTTGCAAACGATGACAGTTTTAAAAAAATTCTTGCAGGAGGGTTATGTAAGATGTCAGGAGTTTTTTTACTGTGATTCTTAATTTTAGTTCGAATTTCAAACAATAGATGGCGCTGACAGCAATTGACGCTCAGTCGAGGCCGAAACTGACGTCAATCAACCCTGATGCGAAGGAAGGAGATTAAGGCTATGGAGTAGGTCTCATTCGCCAGTAGAATCTTGCTATTAGGGCCCGATTCTAAACTCATTCGATATGATTTCAATGGAGTGCGTTGTTGCCATGGAAACACCAAATTCTTCGATAGTGGAAATACAGCGTTAACAACTGGGCCTGAATTTAAGAAGTAGTGTTCAAGTTTGCAGGCGATTTTACATTAATGAAGATTTATTTTCCTGGATTAAATTACTTTTTATGGTCCGATTTAAAAAATATTTTATGCATCGTATTTTAAAACTAGATGAAAAGATTTAGTATTTTTTGTTGTTGTTAAGAATTTCATAACTTTTATTACAGTGTAATAAATTTTAGATCTTTAAAGGGGTCTTGGGACAAAACTCTTAAAATTGGAAAAAATGAAAAAAAAAAAAGATCATTTTCAACATTTAATATTTTAAAATGCATACGATTTAAAAACACAAATTTAATTGTGTTGAAAGATATAAGTATGTACTTTCGTTTCATGTATTTTAAAAAAAAGTCAAGTTGCAGAATTAGTACTTATAGGGGGCTCCAAACTGTCAGATATTTGTCGAGCAAAAAATTGGTATGACAGCTTATGCTCAAGATTACAAAATAAATTTTGTCTCTAAAATTACTTGTTTTGTGCCTAATTATACTTTAGATTACAATAATTATCCTGAACCTAAATAAATTTGTATTTAAAGCATTTTTACATTTTTAATACAAAGTTGTATTTAGCTAATACAAAATTTTGTTAATTTCAACAGTATAATCACCTAAAAAAATATTTTTTTGAACAGTAAAAAGGAAATTTTAGTTTCAATTTATACATACTGAAACATATTTTTTTTTAATTTCATGAAAAAATATTCACAAGTTTTTGAGATATCCTGCTCGTTATGCCCGAAAACGTCATTTGGAGAAAAATGAGTTCAAATCTTCGGAAATGTCGCTTTAGCTATTGCGCGGGTATAATTCTAAAAATCCCTGCCGGCCCGACCTACAGGCGAAGGTAGATTTCGAAATTAAGAATACTAATTTCAGCAAAAAAAAAAAAAAAAATAACTAAATCATGATTAGAGATAAACACACTTCAACAATTTTATCTGGTCGCTTTTGACAAGTTTTTATTAAAAAATTAGGGGTTTTTTTTTTCGGTTTTCACAAAACCCCTTCCTATTTCCATCCCTTTGGTCCGATTTTGCCCATTAACAAACTTGACCGAGATATTATGTCCCTTGATTTTATGTATCAATTTGGAAGAGATTTGTGCAGAATTGTGAATATATATATATAGATAGATAAAGTTTTTTACTGAGGTTGGTTTTGGGTTCTAGGGGTCATGATCGGTGTAGATAATTTTTCAGAAATTCCAACATAGAGGAGAATGTAATAGGTAGTATTTCATACGAAATCTACCTAAAAACCATAACTTCCGTTCAAATCGGAATTTCAAGGATATAATTATGTCAAAATGTTCAGAAAAAATATTAGTTTAACATCTAAAAAAATTAAAATTTCTAAAATTTGAAGCTTTAAAAGTCCTGAGACCCCTTAAGAAAGTTCGTCAATAGGTTTTTATGAATGTTGGATAATAATCGTGTAAATGGTTAATAGTATATTGTTGTTCAAAATAGCTATTTAAAAACAAATATTAGAAGTTACATTGTTTAACCCTTTTGAATAGGGTATTATATCGTTACATTAAAATAAAAATAAAAATAAATGCTAGTTAATTTAAAAAAAATGTTGACAGTTTGATATTAAAATAGTGAACTACATGCAGCTTCATCTTGATGTTTGATAAAATAAAACTAGTAAATATTTTTTATCTACATCCATTTTAAATTGTAAAAATGCGTTAAAAGAATTCTTGGAGTTTGAATTTTTACGCTTTGGCAACTCTTTCTACACACATATGCTAATATGCATATATTTTTAATAATAAAGATATCAATGATATATAATGTGATAAACTAAGTTCAAATTAAATTTGACAAGTGTCTAAAACTTAGTAGTACTTAAATTATTGAAAGCCACAAACAAATTTTTATTGAAATTTTTATCTTGATATAAATTAAGACCGTATTTCTAATACATTTGTTGGAATGCAATTGTAATTTTAAAGCTCTTTAGTGTATATATATATTTAAAAAATTCATGACTCGTAATAATCAGGGCTTGGATAATGCGATCGCCACTTGCAACCAATATTTTTTTACTCGACGACCAAGATTTTTAATTTGGCGGTTTTTGTAGTGTTAACGAAAGAAAATAGTGTAAACGGCATTTTTCATATCATAAACAGAAAACGACATTCTCTGCTGCCAGCTAGCATGTCTTGTAATGTGATTAGAATGTGGGGAGAGGGTGGTTCGTTCTTACGGGTTGATACAACAATCAAAATATTGATTCAATACAACAATCTAACAATTGATTTAATACAACAATCTAAGGATTGATTTAATACAACAATGAAATCGCTAAGGATAAGTACCCCCGCTCCAAAAAAAATGTTCTTCTGATTTTCAGTGGAATTTTTTTCCATTTACTATGGATGATAATTCAAACACTAAACACGTATAATTATAGAATATTCTTCATTAAATAAAGTTATTATTCTAATATTTAAAATTCTCTCTCAATCCCCTACCCCCCCCCCCCCCCGAGCCACTACTACCAAACTTCCCTAAAAAACTGTAAACTGAACCTTCTTGCAAAAAAACATTGGTAAACAACCCGTAAGAACGACCCACTCTCTCCCCACATTCCAATCACATGACATGACATGCTAGATGGCTAGAGCAACAAAGAATGTCGTTTTCTGTGCATGATATGGAAAATGCCGTTTACACTTTGTTCTTTCGTTAACACTACAAAAACCGCCAGATTAAAAATTGTGGTCGTCGAGTAAAAAATATTGGTTGCAAGTGGCGACCGCATTTGCCAAGCCCTGATTATTACGATTCATGATTTTTTGAAATATATATATAAACTAAAAAGTTTTAAAATTGCAATTGCATTCCAACAAAAACTGCTATTAGAAATACGGTTTTAATTTATATAAAGATAAAAATTTCAATAAAAACTTGTTTGTGGCCTTCAATAATTTAAGTACTACTAAGTTTTAGACTCTTGTCAAGTTTAGTTTGAACTTAGTTTATCACATTAGATATCACTGATATCTTTAATATTAAGAAATAAATGCATATTAGCATTTGTGTGTAGAAAGAGTTGCCAAACCGTAAAAATTCTAACTCCAAGAATTCTTTTAACATATTTTTACAATTTAAATAGTAGATGTAGATAAAAAATATTTACAAGTTTTATTTTATCAAACATCAAGATGAAGCTGCATGTAGTACACTATTTTAATATCAAACTGTCAAACAAAATTTTTAATTAACTAGCATTCATTTTATTTTTTTTAATTTTAATGCAACGATATAATACCCTTATTCAAAAGGGTTAAACAAGGTAAATTCTAATATTTGTTTTTAAGTAGTTATTTTGAACAACAATATACTATTAACCATTTTTACGATTATTATCCAACATTCCTAAAAACCTACTGATGAACTTCCTTAAAAGATCTAAAATTTCTTAGAATGTAATAAAAGTTATGAAATTTTTAACAACAACAAAAATTTCTAAATCTCTTCACCTAGTTTTAAAATACGATGCATAAAATATTCTTTTAATCGGACCACAAAAAGTAATTTAATCCGGGAAAATAAAACTTCATTAATGTAAAATCGCCTGCAAACTCGAATACTAATTCTTAAATTCATGCCCAGTTCTTAACGCTGTATTTCCACTATCGAAGAATCGGTTGTTTCCATGGCAACAATGCACTCCATTGAAATCGTATCGAATGAGTTCTGAATCGGGCCTTAAGAGCAAGATTCTACTGGCGAATGAGACCCACTCCATAGCCTTAATCTCCTTCCTTCACATTAGTGTTGATTGACGTCAGTGTCTGCCTCGACTGAGCGTCAATCGCTGTCAGCGCCATCTATTGTTTGAAATTCGAACTAAAATCAAGAAGCACAGTAAAAAAATTCCTGACATCTTATATAAGCATCCTGCAAGAATTTTTTAAATATCTGTCACCGTTTACAAGTTATTGAATTTTAAAATCCATCAGTCATTTTTGGGACACCCGGTATATTTTAATTTTCAAAATAAATGCACGATTATTAACTTAAGAAGCAAGAAACTACTTTTAAGTATTTTCCAACAATTTTTTTTTTTAAAGTCGTAATGAGACGTGATTACAAATAGTTATTTTGAATACTTCTTTTTCAGTGCAATGAAATTACTACTAAGATTTTCCTTTCTCGTCACTAATTCAACTACACAACAGATGCCAGTCGTATCTTTAGAAATAATGAGTCTTATGTTTATTTTGTGAGACATTAAAAAAAATCCCTTCGTCCACATTTGAAATTCTAAATTGAAAATAAACTGTTTAGTAAACCCTCTCATAAAGGTGATTTTTTGATTATTTGAAAAAGTGCCATTTATAAGCATTCCCCTTGAAGTTTCATTTTCTGACGCTTTCAATCTTTCCTTGTTTTCTGCAAATTCCTTAAGTTCTTTCTTTTGATATCTCCTATATGAATATATCTTAAGCAATTTATTTTTATCTAATCTCTTTACATATCATTGTATCATAGAATAGCATACACTGGTGTCCAAAATTAAGGACCTGTCGCAAAATGCTAATTTTCAAGTACTCGAATACTCAAAAGGAAATAATATAGTTCGAATAATTACTATCTCTACAGCACAGCTAGTCCATATAACATCTCATTCATGTCACATATCGTCACAAGTGTCGCAGTAAAAAAATAGGAAATTCCATACATCTCCTTATGAGTCTCAAATGATCACTATATGTGACTCGACTGAGACTTCACTGTGACTGCTGCTTTATGATGAATCAGCATGTGACTTTACAATGTAGTTATATTGTGACTCTCATGTGACTGTCATCTGTAGACTTAATTTCAAGGTCATCGTAAACGCTGCATTGTGATAAGTTACCAAATAATGTCACATTAAAGTCACATGATGACTTTCAGGTGACAGAGAGGCTACTGTGAAGTCACCATTATCAAAAAAGTCTCCATGCAACCATAATGTGATGCTATTTGGTGATTTATCATAATGCAACGTTCATGATGACTTTGAAATTGAGTCTAAAAATGACAGTTACATGAGAGTCACAATGTAACTACATTGTAAAGTCATCCGGTGACTCGTCACAAAGCAGTCACATTGACGTCTTAGTGGAGTCACATATAGTGATCATTTGATACTCATAATAAGACGTGTGGAATTTCCTATTTTTGTTTCACCGTAGTGAATGTGACACTTGAGACCATATGTGACATGAATGAGATGCTGTATGGATTCGCTTATTTAAAAATTAGCATTTTGTGACTGGTCCTTAATTTTGGACACCAGTGTATTTCGCTATACGTGCTACCAGACCTTGAAAGGAATGTTACTTTCGAAGGATACTATTAATATTTTCCTTAGTCTTTATGCACTAAAATTTAAGAAGTCTCAGGTCTCTTAAAGCTGTAAAATTTTCAAAATTTTTATTTTGTTAGATGTTAAATTCCTATATTTACTGAAAGTTTTTATACAATTGTTTCCTTGAAAGTCCCAATCGAACAGAAGTTATGGCTTTTAGAATTATACCTCCTCAATAGCTGAAGCGGCGTTTCCGAAATTTTGAAGTCATTTTTCTCCAAATCATGTGTTTTAGGCATAACGCGTACGATATCTTAAAAACTTCTGAACATTTTGAAATTTTCAATGTTGGAAATTTTCAAAACATATGTTTCATGTTAGTCTGTATAAACTGAACCTGAAATTTCCTTTTAATTGTTCAAAAAAATATATATTTTTAGGTGATTATACTGTTGAAATTTTCTAAATCTTGCATTAGTTAAATACAACTTTGCATTAAAAATACAAAAATGTTTTAAATACAAATTTATTTAGGTTCAGAGTAATTATTGCAATCTGAAGTATAAGTAGGCACCAAAATTTACATTGTAGTTGCAAAATGTATTTTGAAATCCTGCGCGTAGTCTGTTATGCCAATTTTCTGCTTGTTAAATATCTGAAAGTTTGGAGCCTCCTGTAAAAACCAATTCTGCATCTTGAAATTCGTTAAATACATGAAATTATAGATCAAACTTATATCTTTTATCCCCCCAAAAATTGTGTCTTAAAATTAAACACATTTTAAGATATTAAATGTTGTATTCCCCATTTTTTCCAAATTTTAAGAGTCCTGAGACAACTTAATAGATATTTATATCTACCCTGTATATATAAAATCCTAATGAAACGAATTTATGAAACGGAAGTATGAATCGACTGATTAAACAACTGATTACGTTTCATGGCGATTTCTCCTAACATACGGAATACTTTGCGATGAAATTTACACCAAAAATCAATATTGATCCGCAGATTTAAAAACTGGTGTTAGAATTTTTAAATTCGAAATAGTTTTCGAAATATTAATTTTTTTCTAATTTTATATACATTTTTCTAATGATGGTAGCTCAAATTTGAATCAAACAGATATATATATATATATATATATATATATATATATTATATTTCAGAAAGGTTGACATGGTAACCCGGCTATTGTTGTTTATTTGATAATAAATGTTTATTTATTTTTATTTCTTTTTACAAATTATATAAATTGTTTTGTTCTATGATTATTAATTATTTTTTTTATATTTCCTTTAGAAAATAATAGAAAATAATTAAGAAATACAGTACTACTTAGTTATTCCGTCGACCAATTTCGCCGAATTATACAAATTGACATAATTTTTATTTTAAATAACGAAAGAACAAATAAATTAGTATAACATTAATAAATATACTAATAAAAGGTCGAAATAAAAATCACTTGATGACGTAAACACGTGTAACTTGCTTAAAATTAAGTGAATGTGACATTTACGATCAACCATTATTGGCATTTAATCTTATAGTTTGGCGATAGATTTTTAGTCGTCGGGATATCTAAGGAATACCAAAAATGCATATGTAACTGGTATTTGAAAACGAGGTTTTCGCCAAATTTTCGTAAAAAAATAAAAATCACGCCAAACCTGTATATCTGTCACCTGTATAACCGTATCTGGCCAAATATTACCACTCGAGAAAAAAATGCTAACTGGCGAGTTGAAAAAAGCTATTGGCGATATTTGCACCCGGCTAGCGTAACAGTACCTACAATTCTAAGCGACCATGGCAACTTTTATGTAGTTTTATTCGAAAAAAAAATTTTGATTTTTTAATCAAAATGGAAAAGTTACGGTCCCATATTGGCGCGATTTTTTTCTGACGCCAATGTCATATACGGTACGGGCACATAACTGGCGCCAAAGTATCGTTATTTTGCTTCATATGGTAAGCCGGATGTTGCTGTTTATACTATTGATGCTGTTGATGCGTTCCCCAAATTGGCGTCGTTAAAAAATCACGCTAATATGGGACGTATATGACATCTTTGCAAAACTTTCATATGAACGGCAAAGGGATCAGACCGTATTTGTTTATGGCAGTTGATGACTTGAACTATTATAATATAGATGAAATGATGGCGATAGAATGATATTTGGCGACTTATCACCTGTGCCTGGCTAACATTAAAGTACCAAAATGACAGCTAGAGTATAAAAAGCGAAGTGGTCTGCCTGAAACTGTTGATGATAGTCACATGACTTAGGCTATTGTTATAGAGATTGTTTTAAAATATCGGGATACAAAGACTCTTATACTTAATTTATTTTATTTTAGCTTCTTTTCAAATGTTTAACTGATCCTCTTTAATCAAAAACGAAAACAACCATTGGATGTCTTAACAGCAACTGATTCGCCCTTAAATTTTTGCAGTCAAAGGGAATTGAATGGAAACCCGTTTTCAAGGAGATCTGCACAGCATTTTTTAGTATAATTCAATATTCTCTAATATTTTTAAAACCCATCAGATTAGCGTGTTTTTAGATTATGCGGTATCTGAATGGGGGTTGGCGAGCGTAGCTTGCAGGGAGCAGAGCCCCCTAGTTGAGTTTTATAATTTTATAATTTAAGCTTTATAATTTTTGTTCATATTTCTGGAATATTTAATTTAATTGTTTACGTAAGTTTGTTTCATTATTTTTTTTTTATTATTAATGGAAACTACTTAGCTTCTATAGAATTGAATTTTAAAACCCCCAAAATTATTTTGATTTGATTATATTTTGAAAATTCTAAAAACAGTGTGAAATTTCATAAATTATACATATACTCCCCCTCGCAGAAGCTCCCAATTTTCCTATTCATTTCACTAATGTTTCAGTTAAAAGCCTCTTAAAATAATTAGAATTACCTTTTTGCTAAAGGGAGGGCCTCACTTTCGGTAATTTACGGTATCTATATTATAAAGAACAGGCGTGTCCGTGCGTAACGCTGACCTCATTTTGATAGTGGCAACAGCGGATAATTAAATTTAACTTTTACGGCAATTTTTTCAACATGTAAATATCGCACTTTTTCAATTTTTAATGAAATCTCAACTTTCTAATGCAATTTGTTTGAAAATTAAATCGCATTTTGTTTAAAAACTGCATTGCAATTTACGCAGTTTTTATTGTTTTTAATATAAATTTCGTACATGTGTTTTTTTTAATCTATCTCTACCCCCATCAAACGATTTCGAAAAAGAAATATCCGTTTGTAATTAAACGAATATAAATCATCATGCATTTTCAACTTATATTCCATAATGAAATTAAAACGCGCGCCAATCAATAAGTAGAACTATAAATTATAAATAAACAGAAATTTAAGACATGTAATCGAATTTCGCGTTTAAACCACTGAAAGTTGATTGTAATTAGTGATCTTTGGCGAATTCTCCGGCTCGTAACTCCTGACGCGAGACCTTTCAAAACTTTCTTTGAACGCATTATTGCTGTTTTTCATATAAATATGATTTTGTTATTGTTAGCGGGCATTCAAAAAAGATAAATTAAGTGTAAGAAATCTAGGTGCTACTTGGTTATCCCGTCGACCAAAAATATATCGCCTAACTATAAGATCAAATGCCAATAATGGTTGGTCGTAAATGCCACATTCACTTGACTTTAAGCAAGTTACACGGGTTTACGTCATCAAGTGATTTTTATTTCGACGTTTTATTTGTATTTTTATTTTTTTTTTCTAATTTATTTGTTATTTCGATTTTCAAATAAAAAATATGTCAATTTGTATAATTTGACGAGTGGTTTGGTAATTTATATAATTTGGCGAAATTGGTCGACGGGATAACTAAATAGTGCCAATATCTATTAGAGTTAACAATTTAAAAGCAAACAAACCTGTACACCCGTTCGAGGCTTTCTAGTCCGCAATCTTAGAGGTCATTTTCTGATGCGTTTTCTATAAATTTTTGGATAACTGCAATTTTTTAATTAAACTACTTATTTTAACGATATATCGTCGGTACCAAGTCAAACTATCCAATGTAAAAACAGTGGTCTACTTTTTTTTAAATTCGTTTTCTTGATTGGCACCACGTTTTTGAAATAGTAAAATTCGCCTTATTTAATTATATATGAATTAAGGCATCAAGGAGTAGTTAAGAAGGGAAATTTTACCATTTCGGAAAAGTGGTAGCAATCAAGATCTGAATTTTAAAAAAAGTAGCTCACTCAGGTTTCGTACGGATACCGTTATTTTCAAGGCCCAGTATCAGATTTTTTTTATAGAAAAAAATCTAGTTTAAACGGACGAAATTTCGCCTTATTTCAGGAGAGATTTTCATAAGAAAATACTGGTACCGAAGAATTTCTTAATCATGAAATTCAAGCACCCGAACGAACCCTGTCACTGTTTGCACATTGGATAGTTTGACATGGTACCGACGATATATATAGTATATACTACGTCAAAAGTCGCTTGCAGACCATTTAAAAAAATACCTCATTCATCTTTGGTCTGTGCAGAGAAAAAAAATTATGTTAACATCAGAGATAATATAAATGATGGTCTTCACATATATTCTTTAATCCGGGAAATCCCGGTTTATACTCTTGCTTATACAGGGTGAATAATTTTAAAAAGTCCCCGTTATTTTTTCTTATTACCCTTAAACATGACGAATGTGGCAAATATTCTAACACTGAAGTATAATTGTTTGAACCTTGTTTAAGTGTGGGAGACAATTTCCAACACTGTTGGACTTTTACAATAATATTTGTGAGGTAAAGTAGAAATTGAGACGGACAATGTTACTTAATCCTGTGATAATTTTATTTTTGAAAAACATAATTTAATTCAAATTTTTCACATTATCATTACTTACAGCAAATGTTGAAAATTTTCTCCACCATTTTGAATGAAAATATGAAAATGTTGTGGCACACTTCGCAACATTCTTAGTGATATTAACGAGATTTCTTCTGTTATGATTTGGTTTAATTCGTCGATATTTGCAGCTTTGAAAAAAGCAGACGATTTAGTCAAACCATTTACGCTGAATCACGTTAAAAATTACTAATGATGTTCACGCGAATTTATATTAAAAAAAAGGAATTTTCTTATTAAGAAAGCGGAAATACGATACCCGCGCGTTAAATATAGGCATATTAGATAAGTAATGATGTTGAAAGTCTCGCTACATATGTTATACATGTGGATAATAGAAAAAACAAATGGGTATTCTTTTAAATTGATCATCCTGTATAGTAACACAATGTATTTCGGTAGTTATTTTTTGTCCCTAAATAGATTGGAAAGATTTTGCATATCCAACTAACTAGTTTATTTTTTCATTATTTTTAATGAAATACTAAAATTGGTGAATGAAAAGGAAATATTTTTTAACTATCAAAATCTTTCTATTATTAATATTTGATAGTAAACAGTTCCTTAATAATTAACATTTTGGTTTAAAAATGAAAACATATCAATTAATTTAACATAAAGCTATTAATAAAAATCCATGAAGTTCATAATTTAATCTCATACATAAAATTTGAATGATATAATTTCTCATAAGAATGTTCTAAAGTAGTTATTATAAACTACAATCCTATAAAGCAAATCAAATAAATGTTGCCAACATATTCATTTTTATTATGAAACAAATAAATTTAATTGTTTAAAACGAGCATTAAAGATATATATATATTTTTTTATCTATATACACATATTTGCAAACAAATATTTATTTTTTTAACTTCAAAACTTTTAAAGCAATGCATACCTTACAAATTGACTGAAATGAAATATAAAGAACCTTTTTTGTCTGCAACAAAATAATTTTTTTTTCAGATACATATTAACTGTTCTAAAAAAAAATAACTAATTATTTAGCTTAAAAAGTAGGAAATTAATTTTTCATACTTTTCAACAAATTTATTTAGTCGTAACGAAACATAATTTAAAAAAATATATATTTATTTGAATTTTAAGTAAATTACTTTATTAAGAAATATTTCTTTCTGTAAAATAAATAGATAATAGCTCATTTAATACAGCTGAAGATTTAAATAGTTTCTTTTGAAATAACGTCTATTGTGTGTATTTTATGTGACATTTTAAAATAATTTAATTTTTCAAACTTAAACATGCAAAAAGCCAGAAAATGTTAAGTGAATGACTTGGAAATTAAAATAATAATCACATAATTTAATTTAAAAATACTTAACTGAAATTCAATTAAATATGCGGAAGTAGCTAATAACAATGAACAATTGAATTTAACTGAGTGAATGCTAATGTAACAGATTTTTGTCTTTTGTTTTCATTTGTCGACAAAGAACGTTGTTGAAAGATATAAATGCACTTCTCACTTCTTCAATATAATTTCCCTATAGTCCAATGTTTAAATAAAGAGTAAATATAGCTATATTATATTAAACGGGAAATTGATATTCGAACAAATAATTTTTAATACATGAAAATTTGCGAAAAGATATTGAAAATATTTCAATCAATGAATTTGAAGTTCCTATTAAAAATATCATCTTTAAATATAATTTTTTTTTACGTATCATGAAAGAATTGCATTTGAATTAATTCTAGCAAATATTTTTAGACAGTGAATTACATTTCATTTTAGCAGGCAGTTAATGTAATAAACAACATGAATATCAACCAAACTGTACAAAAGACCTCAAAAAATGCTTCAAAAAAGGCTAGTACGTTTTATTTATGATAAATATTCATTTCAAAATAATCATTTATACAAAAAACTGCACACCGAAAGGATTTTCATAGAGATCACATATCCTCTGTAATAATATATCATACAAGTTTAAAAAAAAGTGTATGATCTTGATTTTACTCTCATGAGAGATAATGTATTTGATTCAATAATTAAATAATTAATTCTACAGTCATAATGCTGAATAATTACTACTGTACCTTCACTGTAAGTATTCAAAAGGAGATCACAACTCACTTTATGAAGATCTTGAAATTGTACTGGTAAATTGCTACACAATGTCGCATATAACTAATGCTTACACGATTAAAAACACTATATTCCTTCATTATTTAATTGCTAAAAATGTTTAAAAAGACATCGGAGAATCTACAGGTAGTTATTTGTTTGTTTTCATATAAATTTAGAGAGAACTATTAATTTTGAAATATTCTATACAAATTTAGCAATCTACTCAATTTACAGTAATCCTTGAATAATTACATGTATAAAATTTCTTCTTTCATGATTTGGAAGCTTTTTTACGGGACTGATGAGGAGCTACTGTTTGTCCCAAAGTCTACACACTCTTATACAAGTCTATACAAGTTTGTTTACATAATCTTTAATGTTTTCAATGTGATTTCATTGTGTATTTCATAAAACTGTCTGAAAGTAAAGTGCAAGTTTCCATATAATGTAAATTTCTGGATAATTTTTCGTTATTTTCTGCACTTCCTTACATTTTTTACATCTCCTAATAAAACTATTTCAACCGTTTTCAATCGCGCTTCGGTATATACTAAATTTATATAATAGGGATAGCATAAAATTATAAGTTATTAAAGTCATTTCACACTTCTTTTATAACATAAGGCAATACTATTTAGAAATAGTTGCACTCAAACTCAAAGGCACTCTGATAAGCGTCCAGTAAACATAAGTCTACGTGTTTCTTCTGATAACAATGGGGAACGCACTTAGATATGGCACTTGTTTTTGGCTAAGTATTGGCATCTACATCCAAAAATGACCTCAGTTTTTTTTTTTTCTATCACGTCAACTTTTTAAACTACAGGATACCTCCAAAATCATACTTAATGTGGATAAAAAGGAAAATAAAGAAAAAATTTCCTAATGTATTATTCATACGAGGGCTGTATATACTTACTATATACTACATTGTGTTCATACGAGTAGTAAAATCCTTTTACAAAACGAAAAAAGTAGATATTAAGGTAAAAGTTTTCGCTTGTAGCTTTTCCTGGAGTGTTCAATTTGAGGACAATCTCGTTTGATGCTCCAACAATAGTCAGCCATCATATGTTCATACCATCTGCCTTGATACCGCTCTTCCATGAGCTTCAAATCTTGGTGGAATCGCTCACCCTGCTCATCATTCACTGCACCAAGATTTCCGGGAAGTCAACATGATGGCTATGCAGAATACGAACTCTGATACTCATGGTGCAACCAAGCCTTTTGAAGTTCTCTGAAAGTTGCTGGACAATTTCGGTGTAATTTTCTACTCGCGTATTTTCAAGAAAGTCTTTGAGAAGGTTTTTGAATACCAACTAAGCATTCATTTGGAGTTCTGTCATTACTACGATGAAATGCGTATAGTTCACAGGAAACTTGGTGGATATTGCACCCACGAACATGTTTTGAATGCACCAGGCGCCATTAGGAGACATGTAGTACGCTGGTGGCTATTTAGCTGGTGGGGCGCCTCGACCTCGCGACATTTCGGCTACGATTCCGATGCTCTGGCAACTGGACCACCGCTGCCCCTTTTGCAAAATGTAACAGTGTTACTTAAAAATCTATCACTATACATAAATGAACGATTGACTTCGTCCGTTAATCGTTTAAAAAAATCTGGACAGACATAAAAATGGAAGCGAGCGAATATATTAAATTAAGGAATTTTTATTATTTTATTTTATTTTTTTTTTTTGTCTCTGAGTGCATTTTTCATAATCGATGTGAAAAAGTTTATGAAATGTTAAAGATACTCACATTTCATAAAAATATCGCTACAACCAAAAATGTTTTAAAGATAAGAAGTAATGCTTGTGAAACTTGTAATTCTATCAATGTTGATGCACTCCTGTTTTGATTATTTCCAATTGAATATACATTAGCAAAATTGCTAATGAAAAATAAAGTTCATCGTATTCCATGTAACATACAAATAATATATATATATATATATATACAGTAAAACCTCTCTAAAGCGACCGCGTTCCCTTCCAATAAAAATTGGTCGCTCCGAGAGGTGGTCTCTTATTTGAGGTAATGTTTAAATCCAGATTTCAATTGTTGAAAAAGGTAACAATTATTGATACTGATATATCTTTTTCGCATTAGGAATAAATATGAAAATTTAAGTTTCAAAACAAAAGTTAATTACATAAGTTATTTATTGCAGAGGGTTAAAAAATGAATACATTGATGATTGCTTTGATTTTACGGTTTTATCTTTTATAAATTTTGTTTCCAAATCCTTTCAAAGTTCAGTAAATAAATGCAATATATTGGACGAGAACAAATAATGATGATTTCATTAATTTATCTATTTCTTTCAGAGTTTCCTGACGGAATAAGGAAGGGGTGTTTATTGAAGGGCTGTTAAATGTACGACTTTTTCAAAATTTTATGATTTGTCGCATGATGTTGTTCAGCTATAAGTATGCAAAATTTCACGCCTCCAACCTAAATAGGGTCTCATTTAGAAAGAATTGTTTAAAATACACATGTGGGAGCCCGAAGGGTTAAATGTACGACTTTTTCAAAATTTTATGATTTGTCGTTTGATGTGAGGAGTTCAGCTGTAAGTATGCAAAATTTCACGCCTCCAACCTAATTAGGTGCTCACTTAGAAAGAATTGTTTAAAATACACATGTGGGAGCGCAAAGGGTTAAATGTCCGACTTTTTCAAAATTTTATAGTTTATCGTTTGATGTGAGGAGTTCAGCTGTAAGTATGCAAAATTTCATGCCTCCAACCTAATTAGAGGCTCAAATGGAAAGAATTATTTAAAATACACATGTGGGAGCCCAAAGGGTTAAATGTACGGCTTTTCCAAAATTTTATTATTTGTCGTATGATGTGTGTATATATACATCTATAAGTATATATATATTCAGCTATAAGTATGCAAAAATTCAAGTCTCCAACATGTATAGTTTCTGAGAACGGGCTCTGTTTCGTGTAATATTTCTTTCAAACGTGGTTAAAAAAATCACGTTCCTCCATTTAATCTATGCATTATATAGAAATGAAACAGATTAATTAAATAATAATTAATATCTCAGCTTCTAATTAAGCTAGCTCTTTGAACTGGGAATGTATGAAATCTACGAGAGATTTCCCGTCCGGATGTCAAAAAATTTTATCAAAAAATTTAATGTTTAAAAAGTTTAAATTTCGTATTAAAATAAAAACCGCAAGTGCATCGTCATGTCTGAGATAAAAAACCCGTTGAAAGGAAAGTTTTAAAGCAATGATCCAATTAATGAAACAATAATTAATATCTCAGCTTGTAATTAAGCTAGGAGTTCGAACTGTGTATGTATGAAATCAGCGAAAATTTTTACGTCGGGATGTAAAAAACAATAATCTAAAAATTTAATATTTAAAAAGTTTAAATTTCATATTAAAATATCCTCTGCATAAATTTCTCCAGCGCCGATATGTCTTAAAGATGACAACACCTGCTTTCCGCTGAAATGAAATCTCTTTTCATTGTCTTTTCAAATACAGAAATTAAATTTTTATCGATCGATTTTTAGTGGCTTTTTTGCGTTATACCCATCGCAGAAATTTGAACTTTATACCAAAATAAAGTAGAATTTTTTCCGCGTCTTTCTATACCTTTTACGAATTTGTAGTACCAATACTTTGGGAGATGCGATTTCGCTTTTTAAATGTCCACTTCATTTAATGCTTAATTTCTTCCGTGGTAACTATGCATCCGCTGATTTTACTGCCAACCCTTAGGAGAAACTCCTCTGATTTGGAGAAGGTGTGTTCGTAGCTGCGTTCAAAAGGTTGATTGGTTAATTTTAGAAGTTAATTAGCCCGTAATTCGGTTAATTACCGACTTTTTCAGAATTTTATTATTTGTTGTTTGACGTGAGGTGTTCAGCTATAAGTACCCAAAATTTCAAGTCTCTAACCTGTATAGTTTCTGAGAACGGGCTCTGTGACGGACAGACAGACAGACAAAGGAGTGAGACGAATATGGTTTCGTCAGATGAACGAAACCCTAAAAAGGGTAAGTAATATAAAAAATAGTTTCACATTGATGAGAAATAATTAATTAGTTCGCTTATTACGCAGTCGAGTTTTTTGATTTTCTAAATTTAACTTTTACTTGTTCATACTTTTTTCAGATACGCCTGATTATTAAAATAGTAAATTATTGCTACTTATATTAATATACATAAATCTATTTCGCTACCTAACTGTATCGAACGCAGTCAATGCTTTTAAGTGTCACCCCAGAGTACTGACGGTGCTGCAGTTTACGACGTTTTGGTGCACAGATCGGCACGTAAAATCAGCGGAAAAGTAATAATAAGCTTTGGTAAAGTAATATTAAGCCTTTAAAAATTATTAAGTTAAATTTCTGAAAGTAAAAATAAATTAATGTGATTATTTATTTAAAAATTCCTGCCTAAAACATTGTTAAATATCTGAATTTTTCTCGATTTGTTAAATAGCAATTGCATTAATTCTATATTAATTGCTGTTAATTCTACAATTAACAGAATAAAAGTAAGTGCAACAAATAAAATATTTTAAAACACAAACTAAAGAAATTTCTTCGTCTTTAACAAGTTAAAATTTAGTTTATACATCTCTGATTTACACTAACACGAAATAAATTATTTAATTTAAGAACTTGCTGCACGAAAATGGGACATATTAAATTGCTTGAAAGGAACAAGAACGAATGTATGTCGTTTCTAAAAGAGTTTAATTTTATCAGTCACTGATTTTTATAAATCCCTTAAAAGTAAACATCTAATTAATGAACTTAAGAAGTTTAAAATTAGTTCTTTGTGATTTATAACAAATTCATTTTATTCTATTGACTGTGATTAGAAAAAATTTATTTGAATTCGTTTTTTCGTTATTTAGTGTATTATCTTAACATCAAGTATTTAAAAATTATAATGAACAGGATTATATACCCGAGCTTTCTATTTATTCATATTTATACGAAAATTGTAATAACAGTGAAACCTCTCTGTTCGACCACCTCCATTAAGCGAATACCTCCCTGAACGACACGTATTTCAAAGAACGAAATATATTCCCATAGGCTCAATACTAGTTTTACCTCCCTTCAGAGACCATCCCAGTTGAACTCCCTCTATGAGCGACACATTTCTTTGAAGAAAATAAAACAAATTCCATTTTTCCCTTGTCTCTTGAAGAAGGTTTTATTAGTAAAATAATTCCTGAGAGTGCATTATTCACCAAACTTTTAAACTAAGTTTAGAATTGGTTTATTCCGGTAACTTTTACGTGTTTAAACCCCTTTGTGCCCTTTTAAGCGATGAATTAACTCTGATGACAAATTAAGAATGGTGGTGAATAAAATCTCCTGCCTTATTCTGTCAGGAAACTCTCAAAGAAATAGATAAATTAATGAAATCATCATTATTTGTGCCGGTCCAAAAAATTGCATTTATTTACTGAACTTCGAAAGGACTTGGAAATAAAAGTTATAAAAGATAAAACCGTAAAATGAAAGCAAACGTCAATGTATTCACTTTTTAAACTCTGTAGTAAATAAGCTTATGCAATTAATTTTTGTTTTGATACTTAAATTTTCATTTTTTTTTTCTAAAGTAAAAAATAATTTCTGTAACATTGTTACCTTTTTTGAACAGTTAAAATCTAGATTTAAACAGGATCTCCATTAAGACATAACCTCTCGGAGCGACCCACTTTTATTGTAACGGAACATGGTCACTTTAGGGAGGTTTTACTGTAGTTTAAATAAAGTTTTCAAATTTATATAAAGCGATAGTTTTGTTTCGGGCTCGTGCCTAGAATTAACAGCAGAAGAACTCCCCAAAGATCACTATTTAAAATTAGCCTTTATATTTTTGATAAGTTTAATGTTTAAATGCATAGTTTGATCACATGTAGTAAATTTCTATTTTATTTCTATTTTATTGATTTTTTTACTGATTGCTGAATGTTTTAATTTCGTTGTGTCATATAAGTTGCAAACAAATGGGGAGCTATTTATATTGATTTAAGAAAAAAACGCATTTTTCTTACTTAATCGGATGCACCCGATAGACATAGATTTAAAAAAAAAATCATGCCTAAAAAATATTTTAAAAACAATAAAAAAATTAGTCAATAGAGATACAATTTTCAAACAAATTACGATACAGTTTTCAAACAAATTTCAAAAAAAGTAAACACTCTTTACAAACTCCTCAACAAATTATCGTACAAGAAAGTTACTGGTACCGAATGATTCGAAATAAAGTCTACTTTTAAATGATGTATATAAAATTCGCTTAGGGGGCCTTCTACATATTGAAACGAACCATAACTTTCTTTTTTTCAATAGCAGTACACAATTCTGACAGCATAAATGAACTATACACCCTTCAATTATCCTAAAAATAATTTTTTATGCAATTCATACCATAAGTTCCAGAGATATTTATTATTTAAAACAAGTGTATTTTAAGGGATGTATCCAAATTGAAGTTCGGTACTGGATTGTTAACCGAGAGAGCCACCTTCTTGATCAAGGCACCTTCAGCGCCACTCAAGCAATCAATGAAGCCTGTTAGAATACAGGACAGCAGAAGAAATTTCAAAATATCTACTCACTTCTATTATAGTCAGCCCCTTAAACCATCATTTTGCCGTTTTTTAAGCATAATTTGAAAACTACTTGGAAGAAAAACGTGAAATTTTGGATTTCCATAAAGCAGGACTTAATAAATCTAAATCAATCAAAAAAATTGTAGGTTGCAATTCATAATTTTTTCGAATATTAATTTCATAATTCATAATTCATATAATAAAATTATAAAAACTGCAAATTCAGCGCATTTATGTTTGGGTATATTAGTATTATTGCTCCACAAAAAATTAGCACATTAGGAGCATAATTTCAGGAGATATAAATAAAAATATGCAAATGTAATTTAACAATAGAAGAACTAAATTTTGAACGTTTATAATTAAAAAACTTATCATTCAAATGACTTGAAATTTGGTGTCTAGGCATAGTTTGAACCGAAGATTTGAAATATCTCGTTAAAATTGGGTTTTGCCATTGAAAAAAATGAAGTTTGAATTCATTTTACTCTGTAGATGGCCCCCTAAGCAAATTTTATATACATCATTTAAAAGTAGACTTTATTTCCAATTGTTCGGTACCAGTAATTTTCGTCTACGATAATTTGTTGAGGAGTTAGTAGGGGGTGTTTACTTTTTTTCCACGACTGTAAATTTTTTCGCTATTTGACTGTGTAAAAACTGAAATTGTGCGATTTTTAGAAGTTTAAATTACAACAGAAATTTCGTTTTTGTTGAAAAAGGTGTAATTTATTTCTCAAGTCAAAAATTCTTAAAATTCTAAAATGTTCCAATATATATATATATATTATAAATCTACTCTCTCTATATAAAATCCTAATGAAACGAATTTATGAAACGAATATATGAAACGCCTGAAATGTATCGATTCTTTGAATCGACTGATTAAACAACTGATTTTGTTTCACGGCGATTTCTCCTAAAATATGGAATACTTTGCGATGAAATTAACACAAAAAATCCGTGTTGATCCACAGATCTCAAAACTGGTATTAGAATTTTTAAATTCGAATTAGTTTTCGAAATATTATTTTTTTTCTAATTTTAAATACATTTTTTCTAATGATGGCAACTCAAATTTTAATCATAACAGAATTTTTTTTTTCATAATTCAGAAAAGATTACCATTTTAAATTAATTTGGAGACAGTTGGATCTCCTTTAAATCTATGCTAAGAACAATGTTTTTTTTGTATATCGTTATCATTTTATTAAATACAAAACTTTCATTTAAAAATGAAACATTTAAATTGATGGCTTTCACTTCTTTAAAAAAAAAAAAAAAAAAAAAAAAAAAAAAAAAAAAAAAAAAAAAAAAAAACGAAAAATATTAGACACAGATGTCATATACGCACCGGGGTACCTAATTGGCGCACAAATGGCATTATTTTGATAGACATGGTAACCCGGCTATTGTTGTTTATTTAATGCTAAATGTATATTTACTTTTATTTCTTTTTTAAATTTATATAAATTATTTTGTTCTATAGTAATTAATTATTTTTTTGCTATTTCCTTTTGAAAATAATAGAAAATAATTAAAAAATACGGTACAATGTAGTAGTTATTCCATCACCCAATTTCGCAAATTATATAAATCGCCAAACCACTCGCCAAATTGTACAGATTGACAAAATTTTTATTTTAAATAATGAAAGAACAAATAAATTAGTATAACATTAATAAATATAAAAATAAAACGTCGAAATAGAAATCGCTTGATGACGTAAACACGTGTAACTTGCTAAAAGTCAAGCGAATTTACGATCAAGCATTATTGACATTTAATCTTATAGTTCGCGATAGATTTTTTGTCGACGGGATAATTAAGTAGTACCAAAAATACATATGTAACTGGTATTCGAAAACGAGGCTTTCGCCAAATTTTCGTAAAAAAAAAAAAAAAATCATGCCAAACATGAGGTGCGTATATGACATCTAGCGAAATATTAAATTATGTAACAAACCATGACATTTAATTTCAACTTCAAATCAATGTTTTAATTTACCACTCGAACAATAGAAAAAGTGCTAACTGGCGAGTTGAAAAAAAGATATTGGCGAGATTTGCACCCGGCTTTTTTTCTTTCGTCACAGATGTCATATACGGTCCCATATTGGCGCGATTTTTTTCTGACGCCAATGTCATATACGCAACGGATACTTAACTGGCGCCAAAGTATCGTTATTTTGCTTGATATGGTAAGCCGGATGTTGTTGTTTATGCTGTTGATCCGTTCCCCAAATTGGCGTTGGAAAAAAATCGCGCCAATATGGTGCGTATATGACATTTGTTCCAAACTTTCATATGAAAGGCGAAGGGATCAGATCGTATTTGTTTATGGCATTTGATGACTTGAACTATTATAATATAGATGAAATGATGGGGATAGAATAATATTTGGCGACTTATCATCTGTGCCTGGATAACATTAAAGTATCAAAATGGCACCTAGAGTATAAAAATCCAAGTGTTCCGCCCGGAACTGTTGATGATAGTCACATGATTTAGGCTATTGTTATAGAGATTGTTTTAAAACATCGGTTGACAAAGACTCTGAATGCTTAATTCATTTTACTTTAGCTTCTTTTCAAATGTTTAACTGATCCTCTTTAATCAAAAACGAAAACAACCATTGGATGTCTTAACAGCAACTGATTCTCCGTTAAATTTTTGCAATCAAAGGGAATTGAATAGAAACCCGTTCACAGGAAGATCTGCATAGCTTTTTCAGTATAATTTAATCTTCTCTAATATTTTTAAAACCCATTATATTTTTAGATTTTCAGAGTCTGCGGTGTCTGAACGGGGGTTGGCGAGCGTAGCTTGCAGGGGGCAGAGCCCCCTAGTATATATATATATATATATGTATATATATAAAGGAAGAAAATGCAAAGTAAAGTCTTATCGCTGGAACAATAAAGTTTCGAAATTTTGAAATGTTTTAGAAAAATAAGTTTTGGGATTGTACATAATATATATTACTGAATGATCAACAGCTTTTAAAGAAATATTTTTTTACCAAAAACTGTTTTCTTTAAAGTCCAAATCTAGTACATCCAAATCTAGTGTAGTTTTTTTTTAATTATTATTTATGTAGAATAATAAGTTTTTCTATTGACTTTTTTTATATAAAATTATTAACAAATGTACTCCCAAATATAGTTGCAATTTTTTAGCTCTTATGCTTTGATAGCCGGAGATCTAATGTTCCCGCAGGTTTTGTATGTACGTACATACGTAACCCGATAATAGATAGAAATGTCCGATTTGCTTCAAATTTTCTGTATAGGTTCATTTTCATAAGTCGCTTAGCTTAATAATTTTCGGGGGTTCATTGTTTAATTATAAAGGGGCTGGGGGAACGGGGTCTGACCACCCCATTAATTCAGATAAATGGGTTTTTCATGCAGAATTATGCGATTTCCTTCAATTTTGTATACCATTTTATTCTGATAAGGAGCTTCCCTGATTAGATTTGGAGGTTCATTGTTCAAGTATAAAGGGGGTAATGGGGAGGGGTGGTTAGTCCCCCTTAATTTAGATAAATGGTTTTTTCATGCAGAATTATCTGATTTGTTTCAAATTTGGTATACAGGTTTATACTGATAAAGCGCTTTCCTGAATAGTTTTGGAGGTTCTTTTTTTCTCATTTGAACTATACTGGTTTGTATTATAATAAAATACGTTGTTTTTATGATTTTTATTTTATATTTTATGAATAATAGACATAAATAAGAGTATCATTTACAATTAGAGTGAATAGCTTGTGAGCTCAATGCAATTAGTTTAACTGGGCACTTTTATTTTTATTTTTACTTTGAATTCCAGTAGATAACCGCTTTTATCATACAATAGTTGTTAAGTTTTAATTACTTTAAACAATTTTGTGGATGTGTGCACCATCAGATGGTCTCGAATCAACATGGCGTAAGCGCAGAAGGATGACCGAGAACATGCCAAGGACTCTGTGGTGGTCAATTGCAGTGTCGGAAGAACACCAAAAGAGGGGTACCTGACAAGTGCAATTTACCGATTTATCGTTACGTCCTGCCCGCACAATAAGCTTCCGAAGCACGTGCACCTGGATAGTCAGTCTGGGTGTTGTATCGTGCGGAAAGATAAAGAAGGCTTTTCTGAATCGTTAGTAACTGAAAGATGTTTATTATATATTTTCTTTCGTGGTTAAATTATATTTTCCTAATTTAAGAATCAACTGTCTTTTTTATGATGCAGAACAGTCATCATTTTGAATACAAGCATTAATGTTTATAAAACGTTCATTACTGAGGATCCGTTTCGCAATTCGAAATGAAATGTGTGTTAATAAAAAATTACATAATATTCATTTTAATTGTATATGCATTTATTTCTGAAACACATATTAAAAAATTAATAAAAATAATTATGAAATTTATAGTTTGAGATTCCTAGTTTAGGATACTCAGTGCATTGAAATAAGTACAGCAGTAGTTTTTCTTAAATTGTTCCTTTAAATTTTATCATTAAAACCACTTCTAATCTCTTCCACTATCTAATTAAATGACTGCAATTTATGTTTTTTTTTTTTTTTTTTGTTACAATACAGTAATTTTGTGTATGACACCTAACACAATTGGCATTTTTTTAAAATGAAATATTATATTTTTTATTAGTATTTCTCAACGTAGATCGTTATTTAAATCATATAAACTAGTGATTTATTAAAGAGTACTTAAAGAAAATTACACTTTTTATTTTTTATTTTAATGTATAATGTTTAAAATATTTCGTTGTTGGAGTTTCATGGACACTCGGCATATTTTGGTGCGCTTATTAAACACATCAAAGCCATTGTGATTTTAACTCGTATACAATTGTAACCATAAATAATGTTTCCAGATTTATCACCTGTTTCCCGCTGACTCAAACAATATCTTAAAATTATTACAACGTGTCTTAAAATTTTGCATTTATAATTAAATACTAAAAGTGTTAAAATGTGGTATTGCCAACGTAAACAACGTATGATTCTAGTATATCTAGAATTTAGTGTAAAATCGATAGCAAAATCCCATCTTTACATTTACAAACGAAGTTGAATTAAATAGAGGAGTATAAAAATCATTATATTTCTTCAGGATATCCTCTCTCAAGTTGTCTTTGAAAACAGTTAAGAAATAACAACATAACAGACGAACAATTTTCAAGTGAGATAAAAAAGATTTTTTCTTCTAAATTTAAACGTAATAACTAAGCTCGGGAGAATAACTTTTTTAAATAGTACAAAGCATAATTTAGAAAGAAAATTACTGGAAGATCAAATCTTTAATCATAAATAATATTTCGCGATTTATCACCTGTGGCCGGCTGGCGGGGAAAAAAAAATGTCTTAAAATTATTACAACATGCCTTAAAATTTTGCCTTTGTAACTGAGTTCTAAAAATATTAAATTGTCGTATTCTCAAGAAAAACACATCTGTGAATATGTTTTTTAGAATTCTAACATATAAAAAATTTTGTGAAAACTCTATAACAAAATTCTTTCACCGCATAGAAAAACGTAGTTGAGTTAAATAAAGGAGTGTAAAAATCGTTATATTTTATCAGGATACACACTCTTGAGTGGTCTTTGAAAACAGTTTTAGAAATAACAACATAACAGAAGAACAATTGAAATTTAATTTCAAGAATAATTTCCGTTTAAATTTCCGTTTTAAATAATTTCCGTTTCAAACGAAATAAAATAGATTATATTTCTTCTAAATTTAAACGAAATTAGCCTTAAAAAATTATGAGAATATAAATTTTAAATAGTACACTCTAAATAAATAGGAGTGAACAGTCACTCTACCTCAGAGTCAAAATATGCCCAACCTCTTTAGAGTGACTAATCACTGTGAGCAAAAGTGGAATTTTTGACTCTCTGAAAGAGTGAATAGTCACTCTTGGGAAGTGAATATTCCCTCTAAACAGGGGTGGATAATCACTCTTTCGGAGGAGTAACTATTCACTTTTGCTAAAGGAGTGGGTTTTTCATCCCTGGTAGGAGTGAATAGCCACTCATTCATAGGAGTGAATGCTCATTTTTATAGAGTGAATGTTCATTTTTTATAGAGTGAATTCTTTTTATATGTTGGTTTTATGGGCATTTAATAGAAAAAAAAACATAATTTTAGAGCATGCAATAAAAATAGAGACAAGCCTGTTAAACATTGGAATAAAAAACTTTACTAGCACTGTTTATTTAATTCATAGTTTGTAACACTAATTGAACTTTTAAGGAAAAATTTAATTAAAGTTTCAAATGAATTAAATTAAATTAGTGACAGAAATAAACTAAAATATTTTATTCCAATCTTGTCCCTTATGTTTGCTTTCATTGCATGCCCAATAAATATATAATAGTTTTAAACTGCCATTAAGTGCAAGTAAGTAACGGAAATCTTAATCAGTTAATATTATTTCTTTCTTTTCAGATACCCATTAAGTTATATTTACTATTTTAATAATTCCCGTGATGTACATGAATTGTGTTCCTTTTTATTTCATGTGTAATTAAAGTTTTAAATATTTAGATCTCAGTACGCATTCATTGCTAACGAATTTAAATCTAATAAAACGTTATTTTTTATTGTATTTTAGTTATTTTTAAAGTTTTGTTAATAACTGTATAATAGATGAACGTTATATGATTAACAACGTGTGATTTCATTTAAATTTTTCTTTTCAATATAAAATCTTATCTTTTTAGCTTTTTTTCAGTAAAGAAAGCTTCCGTTTATCGCTAATTTGCAGAACACTATTATTCTAAAATAATATCTTTAATTTTTCCACTAAAAACACAATGCTTATCAACTACTTAATCATGATTTCGAAATTTTTACCGCTCTTGCTAAAAAACGGATATAATGCAACGATTATTTATGTAACAACATGAAAAGCCATATATAAATTACATTTTTTATTCCCGTATATATTGTATTTTGGGAATATGAGCTAAATATATTTCAAATGTTTTATAAGAAAAGATGGAGCTAGGAAATTTAAAAAGAAGGAAATATAAAAGAAAAGAAATGTATGCATATGTATTGTCCTTATATTTAGATAAACACTTTTTATTTTAAAAGTCGTTATTTATCTCGTTAAAATATATTCAATCTTATATTATATAAGTGATATTATGAACATTAAAAAATATATACTAACGCAGTTTTATCTAAAAAGACTTTATTTTGACGCTTAAATGTCATGTTTTGTACCAATAATTGCGTGTATCATAAACGTAGAAAATGAGTTTACAATGTAAGAAAATTTAATAACTCATTCTTAATTTATATAATTAAATGTTTTCATTAAAATCATAAACAGCAGAAAAATGCTTACATAGAATCTTAAAAAATAAATATACCAACTTTAAAAAAACTAAAAATAATAATTAGTATTTTATAATTGTACTATTAAATAACTACATTATTAACGATAAATACTGTAAGTATTTATAAGCAGAAAACAGCAAAAAACCGAAAAAAATCTAGCAGTACACTATCTCAACAAATTTCCAACAAATTTCAAAGGAAAACAATTCGAGCGAAATCTTTTCTATATAACATAAAACTATTTAACCCATGATTATAACATACAAAATTACAGAAATAAAAGTTTAAAATTACATAAGGCTCACCTTTATGTTCCACAAATAATCACTTTAATAATATACATATGTCTTATTCCTAAAATGACGGACGCCCGTCCCTTATTTAAAAAAAAAGCGTCGTAGACTTGCTGTTCTGATACCCTGATGAGAAAATACGAATGCATGCAATTAGAGATCGACAGAAAATTCGGTTTCCTTTTCGTCCAAAAATCTGGGTTGCGCCGAAAATTCGGTTTCGGCGAAAAGGATGCCGAAAGTTCGGCCGGACCGAAACTCGACAGTAACTATCTATATTCCAGAAATCTTATTTCTTCCTTCGGATATTTTCAATATTACCCATTGATTTGAGTTGTATCGGCTCAAATGAGACGGTCTTTATTTATTACTATGAACTTCACTGTGTATAATTATCAGTCATGACAGACTCAAGACGGGAGAGAAAATGATAAATCAAGCAATGCATATATGACTCAGCTTTGAAGGCACTTTTCTCGGTGCTCGTTAAAATCTGCAGACTTAATAGTGATAATTGAAATCGCAGAAGTGTTTAGCTTCGAATGCTCTTTGAGAAAGTTATATCATTTCCTTTATAAATTAATTACATTTTATTTTATATGAAAATAAAAAGTTCCATAAATAATCATTTTAATAATATCCGTATATTTTAATTCTAAAATGGCGGACGTCTTACTCTTATCTTAAAAAAGCGTCGTAGACAAGATTGTTCTGATTGGTTCATGAGTAATACTCATAAAATTCTCACTCCTACTTATAGTGAACAGTCAATCTTTCAGAGGAGAGACTATTCAATCTTGAAAAGGGATGCGCTTTAGTACGTAATTTCTAAGGTTACATAATGAAATGGAGTTTTTGAAAATTAGGAAGTGATATATATTTTAGTGCTTTTCATTATTTCACTCCACATATTGGTTCCAAGCTCAACGGATATTTTTTTTAATGTGTGTAATGCCAGGTTTTCTTTCTCTTCAGCGCAGTGAGATACTTCATTCTCGACAACTGAGCGACATATTTCACTCTCGACAATGAAGTGAAATATTTCACTCCTTTCTAGGGAGTGGAAAATTCCACTCTTTAAGGAGTGTATTTTTTAAAAATTCACTCCAAAAAGAGTGAAAATGCCTGTCACACTTTCAAAGAGTGAACTTCTCACTCCTACCAGTTTTAAAGTGTACAGTGCATAATTTAGAAAAAAAAGTAGTCGAAGACAAAACGTTTTACAATAAAAAATATTTCGTGATTTCTTACCTAGGATGACTGACGGAAAAAAATGCCTTAAAATTATTACAACATGCCTTAACATTTTGCCTTTATAACTAAGTTCCAAAAATATTGAAATGTTGTATTCTCATGAGAAACACATCTGTGAACATTATTTTTAGAATTCTAGCATATCAATAATTTAGTAAAAAATGGATAACAATATTCTATCGTTCCAAGTAAAAACAAAGGTGAGTTAAATATAGATGAATAAAAATCATTATATTTTTTTTTATTTTATCCATTTTCAAGTTGTCTTTGAAAACAGTTTAAAATCTAATAAAAAAACCGAAGAACAATTGAAATTTAATTTAAAGCAAACTTTCGCTTTAAATTTTACAAGTAAAATAAAAAAAAAGTTTCTTTTTCTTCTAAATTTAAATGCAACTAGCCTTAAAAACTAGGAAGAATATTATATTTCAATAGCACAAAGCATAATTTAAAAAGAAAATTATTCGAATACAAAACGTTTAATCATAAATAGTACTTCCTGATTTATCACCCGCTGCCTGCTGACAAGAAAAAAATTGTCTTAAAATTATTACAACATTCCTTAAATTTTGCTTTTATAACTAAGTTCTAAAAATTTTTAAATGTTGTATTCTCACGAGAAACAGATCAGTGAAAATTATTTTTAGAATTCTAGCATATCAAGAAATTAGTGAAAAATGGATAACAATATTCTATCGTTACATGCAAAAACGAAGTTGATTTAACTCTTGCAGTGGCAAAACACTTACATTGCTAAAACGCTGCAATGGATGTTAGACACTGGAATTTACAAGCAAATTTATTTGAAAATATGAAAAATCTATATTTCACATACATAATAACCGAAAAATTGCCATTATGGCATTTGGGAAAAATAATTAACTGGTTTCATACATATACCACCGCCCCTCAAAGAAGAAAGAAAGGAGTGTGAAAATCTTCACATTTCCTCAGGATATCCATTTTCAAATTGTCTTCGAAAACAGTTTAAGAGCTAACAACGTAACAGAAAAACAATTGAAATTTCATTTTAAGAAAAATTTTCCTTTAATTTTTTACAGTACTAAAAAAAGTATTTTTTCTTCAAAATTTAAACGAAATTAGCCTTAAAAACTGGAGATAATATGATTTTTAAACAGTGCAAAGAATAATTTAGTAAGATAATTACTCAAACACAAAACGTTTTGAATGCTTAACAAGCCTTTAAGAGTTTTGAATGCAGACATGACTGAAATTACTTTTCTTTCGTAATATTATTGTAATTAGCTAAATTTAAATCCAAAATTTCATTTGAAAAGCACGTTTTCGATATATTCAAAAAGATAAAAGTTTTATTATAGATTATGAAAGAAAATTATTTTTAGTTAATGCGACATTAAAAGAAAAGTAAAAGTAAACCTATTCTCAATAATTATGAGAAAATCTAATCTCATTGATTTTACTTGCATTTTATTAAATATTTAAGTAAGAACAATATTTTGAAATAGAAAATTTTCTTAAAATTTTTAAGAATAAACATGTGTAAGAAAATTAAAGAAGAGCTTTTATTATTTTCTTACTAAATAAATTACTTTCATAGACTACTGTATTACGTTTAACATTGCGCAACGCATAATTTCTAACATATGTTATTTGTGTAGTCAAACAATAGCCATCTGTTCTTTTGAGAAGTGATCGTGCTTCCTTTCCAGATGAAAATAAGTGTAATCTGCATCGTGGAGACTGAATACAGCAACGATTTCCCCTACTCGAAATATATGATATATTGTCGTGTAAGTAAAATTGTACTACATTCTTATATACTTTCAGTACTTGTAAATCTGAGAGCTATTCCCATTCACTATCGAAATTTTGAATGATAAAAGACATTAAATAAAGCAGAAAGGAGGTAATCAAAACAAAAAATAATAGTTGTAGAAGAAAACAGCATTTCTTTTTACTATTGTATGATCAAAAATATTTGCCTGATGCTCTACTAAATAATTAGCAGGCCTAGCAACTATTCGTAAAACAGTTAAGCTAATATACTTATTAACCTATCATGCAGTAATTGTTTGTAACATCGGAATTCTGTGGAAAACAATATGCTCTGATTTCACATCTCTAAGATTTATGATTTCTATATATTAAGACAATTTATTTATTCAAAATCAAAAATAAGCCTTTTTAAGCTCTAAAATCTTATTGCTTTTTACATTAATAGATTATGCAATTCTGATCCAGCAAATAATTTCCTGGAAAAAAATGTATACTCAGTATATCATATTTAGTGCATGATCAGAAGACTCTATAAAGCTAGAAAATACTTTTTGATGCGAAATTTTTACACCACCTTTTCCACACGATAAATCGGAAAAACTTTGCAGAAGCTACATTATTGAATTTACGAGAAAGTTTGATATTTATTAATTAAAAACTGCTTTAAATAAATGCTAAAAAGAACTAATGTAATAATCGGTAATCATTATGCATATTGAGATTATATTTGGTTTAACTAAATACTCACATATCCGATTATATGATTAATATAAAAGTTTCCTCATTTCTCTGGTAAACAATTAAAGGCGTATATTGAAATACTATTCTTGGATATAAGAAAATATTGAATAAGAACATTCAATTGTGTCTAAGAATTCACGCTGAACTGAATATGTTTAAATTTTTTATGTGTTTCTGCAGAACAGCTAAGTACGCTTATTAGGTTGTGAACTTTTTATTTCAACAGGTGTGCCTTCCCAACTTCACACACGATTTCTTTTTGAAATAATTATTCAATTTACTAAAGCTCTTATAAATATTCTATGGACAATACATTAGGTAAATCTATTAATATATTGAATGTTCTTAAATAAAACGATTCATTCGAATAAAGAATAAAAATGAATAATAATAAAAGTCGAAATGTTATCACAGTAGCAACGTTACTTGCACGTAAATTAAATCTGTTTTCTTTGATGATCAATGGAAGTGTTCTTCAAGTTTTAGATCCTGATCTCATACGACTGTTCTCTCAAGTTTTTCGAATGCCTTATAAAGTATTTATACCTACTGATGGAAAATTTGGAGTCAGGTTACCTGATGGAAAATGGAATGGAATGTTAGGGATGGTGGAAAGAGGAGAAACCGATCTAGCATCGCAGATCTGGAGATATCGCAGTAACAGAAGAAAGATTTAATTCCTTCAATTTCAGTTATCCTTACTCTTTTTCGGAAGTTACATTTATGACAGATAAACTTAAACCTCTGTCAAACAGTTCGATTTTACTTTATCCAGTTTCATTAAAATTGTGGATTTTTCTGGTAATAACCATACTTACCGTTTCATTTCTCTTATTTACTGTAACAAAACAAACGTATAACGATGCTTTATTCAAAGTATTCGGAAGCGTCTTGGGACACGCCATCCATATTAAATCTCGAAACTCTAATCTGAGACTTATTCTAGGATCATGGGTAATATTTATTTTCGTCATTACGAATAGCTACAGGTCTATTTTTCTATCCTTGCTTTCATCTCCTCCACAAACAGGGATGAGAAATACAGCAGATTTGACGAGAGCTACGAAGAAAAAGTTAGTATTGTGTTACACTTACAAAGGTAGTATATTTAGCCAGGTGCTTCTAAAATCTGATTTTGATTCATGGAAATCTGTTGGTAACTGCATTCAACGTACAACTTCATCGACAGACATAAAAAACGTAAGAGATATAAGAGAAGTATTTTTTAAAGCGTCACCTAAAAGAGCATTCATTGGATCGAAGCATGATCTAAAACACTATGAAAGAGATTATTTCATCTCTGAAGATTCATTTTTTAATGTTATGTATGCTTTTCCAACTTCAAGGAATTTTTGTTGCCTGGAATATTTGAATGAAGTTACTCATCGTCTTCTTGCGGCAGGGGTTTTCCAGAAATTGGAGGATGACGAAAAGGTGCAGAGAGAAATGAAGCGAAAAATTTCGGATTCAAAAGATTTCGGAATTCCTAAAACATTAGGGATTTCAGATTTTAAAGTTGCATTTGTAGTATTGATATTAGGGCACATTTTAGCCACAGTTGTGATTTTTATTGAAATAACTGTAAAGTATCTATTTTCCGATAAAAACACAATATTTCATGAGAAAGAAAACAAAAGCCAAGGAATTACAAGAACAACTAATATTCAAATTACAAAATGTGTGACACAGGTCTAGGTCTGAGTATTTTTTAAAACCTGATTTAAAAAGGCATTCATTGGATAGGAACATGATCTAAAATACTATGGAATACATTATTGCATATCTGAATATTCATTTTTTAATGTTATGTTTGCTTTTCCTACTTCACGTAATTTTTGGTGCTGGAATATTTGAATAACATTACTCACCGTTTTTTTTTTTTTTTTTTTTTTTTTTTTTTTTCTTTTGCGGCAGAGTATTTTAGAAATTGGAAGATGGCAAAAATGTGCTGAGAGAAATGAAGCCAGAAATTTCGGATTCAAAAAATTTAGGAATTCATAAAACAATGGGAATTTCCGATTTAAATGTAGCATTTGTAGCATTGATTTTTGGTCACATTTTAGCCCTAGTTGTGTTTTTTATTGAAATAATAGTAAAATATCTATTTTCCGATAAAAGCACAATTATTCATCACAGAGAAAAAAAGGCCAAGGAAGTACAAGAACGACTATTATTCAAATTGCAAAAAATGTGGCACAGGTCTAGGTCTTAGTGTCCTTGATTTTAAAGCTTCCCGAAAATCTCTCAATACTCAGCATGAAGTTCAAAGTCAAAAGATATCACATAAACTATTCGAATAATTGCTTCTGCCATATAAAAAGGTATTTAGTGTTATTAGTGTCACCCAAATGGTACACTAAATGCAAAAAGATAAACTAGAATACAATTAAAAACTATCTTTACCTATGGTACACCGGATAGCATGTTTTATTTTTCTAAATCCCCTGGTTGGATCTTCGGTGTTTTTAAAAATTGCAAAAATAATAATAACTTTCACAACATCCACAAAGTGTATAAAAAATATGATTATTGCAGTTAGAAGTGAAAAAACAAAACAGATATAAAGCTAAATTTAAAATTACACTATGTGCAAATTACTTAAAAGATGAAAAATATTTAAAAAATATGAAAAATATTTCTTAGTATTTTCAATTATATAACTTACTCTTCGACAGAGAATACAAAAATACTAGCGTATTATTTTCGCGTAATACAAATTAATTGACCAGATTACACTGGAAGCTTTCCAACTATATAATTCATTAGCGAGTTCATTACCAACACCAGAATTTGACAGCGCACTACGTATTACAGAGCATAACAGAGCTGTACAACGCAAAACGAAGTCGATAACCATAAAAAAGAAATTCAATTATTTGAATATTTTGAAATAAGAAAATCATGAGAGTAAGCCAGTGCCATATATTAATATTTCGAATAGAGAAATATCGAAAAAGGAAGATGAACTTTTGGTAAAAGGACCCAAATGTATGTTCAAGATTAATGGAAACACAAAAACCATCATCGTAGATTGTGAAAAAGTTACTCTGTCAATAGACCCTGAGAAAAGAGATGTTACTAGAAGCATTATGTATGATAATGTGCAAGCGTTCGTATCCAAATCAAGTATTAAATATAAAAATAATTTGGTAATTAATAGACTTAAAGCAGATCAAAATATTGTTATTATACAGGCAGACAAAACAAATAAAATCGCAATAATGAATCTTATGGAGTATATCACGAAACAGGAAACATGCAACGCAAAAATTTAATGCTTACTATTTAACAAGGATCCGAACAACCAAATTCAGAGTAAAACTGCAGCATTAACCAATAAAGGATGCTGGCCATTAATAATGAAAAGAAAATTGAAAGTTAATTGCGTGCCACCACTCCAAGATTATTTTAGAAAATAATACGCTAGTACTTTTGAAATCTCTGACGAAGGCTACGAGTATAGTTGAAAGTACTAAGAAATATTAAAGGAATTTAACATTTTTTTTTAAAAATGTTTTTCATCTCTTAAGTAATTTGCACATAGTGTAATTTTAAGTTTAACTTTTTAAGGATGAATTTAGCATCCTATTGTTTTATTTGCAAAAATAAAGCTTACAGTTTGAGGAAGACATAACTTACTTATGCGTACTCCTTTATTACGTAGTTATGTATGTATTTTTACCAAAACCTTATACAAACATATATACAAAGTGTTACCTAATTCGACAGACAAATTCACAGAAGTATAGGATGAAAAATTACTATAGAACATGGGCTCGCAAACCACGTATTTACTCAATGATACAGGGTGTCGGTTTACCAGAAAACTGAAGTATATTGTAATAAAACTTTTAACAGACATTCTCAACATTGTTGTGTATGTGATAATATAAAGAAAATGTAGAAAATATTATTATACGAGGCAGCAGTATACACTTGACACCCCACATTTTAGACTGCGATTAACAGATCATACTGAAATATCGATTGCTTGAGCACCTTTATTTTCCAGAACTTTCCATGATGTTATAACATTTCACACAAGACAAGGTTCAAATGGATGCATTTTCATTGCAATGTTTCTATTTTTTTTTTTATTATTACCGTCAATCTATGTTCAGTTAGAATGGAACACCCTGAATTTTTGACTAAATAGGTGGTTTACGACCCCGTTTTCTGTAGCAATTTTTCATCCTCAAGATGAAAACATCCTACTATCAATCCTCTGAATATGCCTGCCGAATTCGGCAACCCCCTGTATATACATTAATATATTTATATGTAAGTTAGTTTAAATATCTATGTAATTCAGTTGACTCAAATTTATTAAAGGCTCCTTTTTCTGCGCTATTTTCTAATTACCTGTTTTAACTTCTGTTGTTATTTTTGCAAAAAAAGAATAAGAAAACTACAGTTATATTATTTTTAAAATGTCTTTTAAAAATGCACCTGATTTCAAATGTCATAAAGTCAATTATTAAATAAAAAGTTAACCACTCATTAAACTTTTTTTAATGTTGGTTTTATATTGTTAATAGTAAGAAAAGGATTTATCTCATTATTTGCGTCAAAGTTTTCCCTTTGAAATGTTATTCTGAATTCTATCATTTTTAATTTTTATCATTTTTAGTGATAATATTTCGACTTTAAAGTAATAATTTACATAATACCTAACTTTCTAATTATATTTAACTTGTAAACTAAAGCCCTTGTTACAGTGACTGCGAGGCGAGTTTTAGCAGTTATAATTATAACAAAAAAAAATCTATTCTGTGTACAGATTTGTCCTTTATATATATCAACAGAATCTCATATTTTACTTTTACACATTCTTTAACAGCTCTTTTATTTTTTAAACTTCGATAAACGCCTATTTTCAATCACTTATTGTCTGTGTTGTTAAATGACAGCGAACAATACACTTAAAAAGTGTTCGTGAATCTGTTCAGCTTAAAATCAGGTAACATTCGCTGCATGTAAATAGCATCGTAGTGACATAGCATTGGATTTCTCTACTTACAATTTAGAATGTTCGTATGACTGAGTAATTAAAATTGAACCAATGGATATAACATTTTTTATGCATTTCTATACTAAAAAATCAGTGGACTTTTTTTAAATGTAACTGTATGATAGAAGCTGAATAATTTGTTGTAAAGCAAGTAAAAATAATACTCAAAAAAGTATCTATATTTATATTTTTTTTCTATTTATGTATTTGCCTGATGCTTTATTATGTAATTAGCACACTATTTAGAAAATGAATATGCTTAGCAAAAAACCTGATACTGTGGTGCATTTGTTTATAACTTCTGATTAATAACATCATTTATTGATTCCTTAAGAAAAACTTTAAATTATTATAGGTCTAAGATAATGTCATTTTATGTTTTATGTTCTAAATGTGCCTTAAATTTAGGAATTATCTAAATTGTATTCAGGTAATAGCTTTCCGAAAACGAATATTTAACCCTGGAATATGATATTCAATGCATGAACGGAAGATTCAATAAATTTAAAAAATAATTTCGATTGGAACACCTATAACGCAATTTTCCATCATGATCAATAAAAAACACTTTACGTAAACTATATATCTGATTCTATCACAAAGTTAAACATTTATTATTTAAAGATTCTTTCAAAATTTAAGTAATAAGAGCAACAAATCTTATAATAGATAATTACTATGCATATTGAAATTCCAAATTTAAACCTCAATCAAACAGTTTGATTTTACTTCATCCTTTTTCATTAACATCGTGGATTTATCTGGCATTGTTCATACTTTATGATTCATTTCTCTTACTTACTGTAAAAAATGAAAAACAAAGATACACTGTAAAAAAAATAATGCCAGTTTTTCCGGTATGAATCGGAAAAATAATTGCCCTTATCGTACCGGAATAATTTCCAACCCAGCTCGGAATAAAATCCATAAAATACCGTTTTAATGACTATTTCCTTATTTTTACGGATTTTATTCCGAGCTGGGTCAAAAATAATTCCGGTACAATAAGGGCAACTATTTTTCTGATTCCTACCGGGAGACTGGCAGTATTATTTTTACAGTGTATAAGGATGCTTTATTTAAGGTATTCGGAAGCGTCTGGGTACAGACTATCCATATTAAATCTGGATAATCAAATCTGAAACTGCTTATAGGGTCATGGGTAATATTAACTTCGTTGTCAGTAATAGCTGTAGGATTGTTTTCTGTCCTTTTTCTCATTTTCTCTACTCACACATTGAAAAAAAAAAAAAAAACTACCAGTTTTCCTATAGGAATCGGAAAAAAAGTTGCCCTTACCGTACCGAAAAAATTTACGACGCAGCTCGGAATAAAATCCATAAAATCGAAATAGAATCCGTAGAATACCGTTTTATTGACTATTTCCTTATTTTTACGGATTTTATTCCGAGCTGGGTCGGAAATTATTCCGATACAATAAGGGCAACTATTTTTCTGATTCCCACCGGGAAACTGGCAGTATTATTTTTACAGTGTATAAAGATGCTTTATTTAAGGTATTCGGAAGCGTCTGGGTACAGACTATCCATATTAAATCTGGATAATCAAATCTGAAACTGCTTATAGGATCATGGGTAATATTAACTTCGTTGTCAGTAATAGCTGTAGGATTGTTTTCTGTCCTTTTTCTCATTTTCTCTACTCACACACTGTAAAAAAAAAAAAAAAAAAAAAAAAAAAAATCCTATAGGAATCGGAAAAATAGTTGCCCTTACCGTACCGGAAAAATTTACGACCCAGCTCGGAATAAAATCCATAAAATCGGAATAGAATCCGTAGAATACCGCTTTATTGACTATTTCCTTTTTTTTGCGGATTTTATTCTGGGTTGTGTCAGAAATTATTCCGGTACGATAAGGGCAACTATTTTTCTGATTCCTACCGGAAAACTGGCAGTATTCTTTTACAGTGTATAAAGATGCTTTAGTTAAGGTATTCGGAAGCGTCTGGGTACAGGCTATCCATATTAAATCTGGATAATCAAATCTGAAACTGCTTATAGGGTCATGGGTAATATTTACCTTCGTTGTCAGTAATAGCTGTAGGATTGTTTTCTGTCCTTTTTCTCATTTTCTCCACTCACACACAGTAAAAAGAAAAATAAATACGACCAGTTTTCCTATAGGAATCGGAAAAATAGTTGCCCTTATCGTACAGGAAAAATTTACGACCCAGCTCGGAATAAAATCCGAAAAATCGGAATAGAATCCATAGAATACCGTTTTATTGAATATTTCCCTTTTTTACGGATTTTATTCTGGGCTGTGTAAGAAAATTTTCCGGTACGATAAGGGCAACTATTTTTCCGATTCCTACAGGAAAACTGGTCAGATTTTTTTTTTTTTTTTTACAGTGCAGGAATATGAGATATTGCATCTCAGTAGAGAGCTGCAGTGAAAATTTAATTGCTTGTTACACTTACAACAGGAAGTGCATTCATACGGGATGAAACGGTTCCTGAAATTAGACTTCAATTAATAGAAATCTGTTGGAAATTGCATTCAATGTACTGACAAAACTTCTCACCTAAGAAACATAAGAAATATGTACGAAATATCTATTAAAGCCTTACCTAAAATTCATTCATTAGATCGAAGCATGATCTGAAATACTATAAAAGAGATTATTTCATCTCTGAAGAATCATTTTTTAATGTTATGTATGCTTTTCAAACTTCAAGAAATTTTTACAGCTGGGAATATATAAATAAAACTATTTTGCTGATTTTTACAACATGGTGTCGGAAAAAATTGTGATTCCAAAGATTTTGGATCTTCTAAAATTTAAGTGTTCTTTTATTTCAAAGTAATGTTTATTAGCCACCGGTACGGTATGCTGTTTCTTTCTCCCAGTTTATTTTGTGTTATCTCCAAAAAATAACGTTACCTTATAGAAGCCAGCCGTAAAACAAAGTAGTACGATTAAATACTCTATAGCAATTTTTCAAACTTCTAAGAAGGCACATTTTTAATTTTTATACCGCCGTATTGAAAAAAAAGTACTTTTAAATGCAATTTGTTTGAAATCTGCATCTCCATTTATTTTTGAAATCATAGAAACTCGACAGAGTTTCTCGCCAAGCAAAAGAAACAACAGTGCAATGAACTGTAAATGAAAGGAATTTCCGCCAATTGATGCCAAACGATTTTGCAAAAATTTTTTAGTACTCTGTCTAGTTTATATTTTCCGGACTGACCAAAACGGAATTTGGACACATCTATATCTTGCATTCGATTTATGATAGAAACGATATTCTTATTTCTACGGAATGGGGCGTGCCACGTGACTCAGAAAACCAAAAGTAAAGTGGAATCCGGCGAATAGGTTTTCAGTAAATGCGATTTTAAAAGTGCGGTTTTTTGCACTTTAAAATATTGAATATTTAAACATATTCATTAAAGCACCTAGTCATATTAACCATCGTATTCTATCACATTTAATTATTGATAAATTAGTATTTTCATTGACTGGTGTGCTTTTTTGCAGTAATAATAATTTTCTTATTAAATTGTCGAATTTGGTTTTTAAATAATGCTAATTTTTCTCATTGAAAATAGTTACATTTAAAATCTGTAATCCTTGACACATATTCATTAAAGTGCATAGTCTATTCACCATCGTGTTCTATATCATTTAAGTCTTGCTCAGTTGGAATATAAAGTAGTATTTTCATTGACTAATGTTCTTTTTTGCAATAAACGACAATTTTGAGTGTTAATGGATAAATACAGCTGCGTAATTTTCGACAATGCGTGTTGGCCTGCTTTCAAGAATACATTTGCAACGAAAACTCGAAACGAAGTTTACTTGCGTAGTTTTTAAAATCACGGATTCATTTAGAAAATTGTCAAAAACAACATGGCAAAAATTAAATCGTACCTAGTACTATTGGCGGCCTATTTAACTCCGGTTATTTTCTAGTTTGAAATTTTTAATGTTTCAAACCACAAAAATGAATAATTTATACATATTATATGAAATTAAATAGACGCCTCCTGTGAAGATGTTACAGATCGCTAACCCGCAAAAAAAGTGACACATTTCGCAAAAATTCATTTTACGTTTTATTCTACTAATAGCTCAGTCATACATGCGTCTTGCTACACAAAAAGTTTCATAAGTGCAGTTATGCGGAAAACCACTTTATTACGCTATATGTCCATTTGTGACCACAGAAGAGGAGCCGATAGCGTATAGAGGTAAAATTTCCCCAATTGGGGTCTTTTGTGGTAACCTGACACGTATGTACGCAAAATTCTTCAAGGTTCGAAGAAAACAAAGAGAAACTCCGAAGAAATATTACGATGGGCGCTACACGGTTCGAAACCCAGCACCTACCGTCTACCAGCTTTGAGAGCAGAACCTTTCGGTCGCTCATGGTTATGGATTATGATAAATTATATGAAAATGTGTAACATGAATTTATTACTATGACAGTTAATAAATTATTTTTTTCAAATCCGATCTATGAATTTTAGAATTATAGTGAAATAACTTTATACTCGAAAATTAGAACATTTTAAATAAAATATATAAGCAAAGATATTAAATATATGTACTAATTTTATTATTAAAAAATAATAACAAATAACTCAACAAAAGCATAAATACATCTTCAACAAATTTAAAAAAGGAAACTAAATATATTAATTGGTTAAAGCTTCAATATCTGTTTGAATAAAAATGAAATAATATGTTAATAAATATACATAAAACTATTTTTTGCTTTCTGAACGATTTCACTATAAAACTTTCGTTGACAAATCCGCTTTATTTAAACGCGCAATATAATTTATTTCGTATTATTTAATAAGCAACTGCAAAAAATGAAAACATTAATAAGATTAGATTAAACTAAACGCACGTTTTATACACAGCCAAAGAAAATAAAGCAATAATCTTTAAGGTTTATTCAAAATTTGTTGTTTGTTACTTATGTTTTCCTTCATATGTAGAAATATTTGCAAATGAAATTTTATGTTGCGTTTTTAAACCTTAAATTACGTAATATTATGTTTGGAGGTTTTTCACATACAATACATTTGTTGGGTTATTAAATATGCAAAACACAATATTTTGTATTTCAGAGCGAATTCGTACATTTCAAAGGGAATAGGAAGAATTAAAAATAACATTCTTATCAATATTCTTTTCAAATTTCTAAATTATTAGAAGTAGTGATTTAAGTTTAATTAAATATCCTCACAGACTTGACGAAATATTACAGTATTATTGTGGTGATTAACTTTAAAGGATTAATTATGTTTAAGACGCATGTTCTAAATGTTAATGTACCGAAAAATACATCAGTAATAGAAATTAATATAGCAAGAAAAGGATAAGCTGTAATTCTTTTAACAAGACAAAACTTTAACACGTTTGTTCAGATTTTTTAAATAGATTGTTTGCAATTTAAATATATATCTCTTTTCCTCTGGTGCTTATAATTTATATCGCAGGTCATATATTAAATTTATTCAGTGGGCGGAGAAAGTATTTCGTTTTTGTAGCGAATTAGAACTACAACTACTTTATCGAAAATGTAGTTAACTACAATTACAACTAACTCTTTAAAAAAGTAGCAGAATTTTAGAAAGTTTTTTACTATTTTTCAATATTTACTTAACCCATTAATGCCGAGTTTCTTTTACTATTTTTAATACCTAGGTACTAGTTGACACCAGTTTTCCCATACTGTAATTTTAACTTATTTGATCTCCCAAAGTTTGAGATTAAGTAATATGAAAATTTCCTTACTAAAATACTGCTTTTCATATTTAAAATTTTCGTTTTACTTATATGGCAGATTTTCGTACCAACTGGCGTTAATTTGTTAACTTCTACTGATAGCTAAAATTAGAAGAATCAAATTCATGGTCAGGCTCTGACTACCTCGAAACTTCTTTGGCTGAGAGAATCTTGCTCACAGAAACACCAGCGAAATACGTCTAAAGACTGGATATCTCATTTATAGACTAGGTGTAAAAATGTTATCAACTGAAGAAAACATTAAAATGATGCATCGCTGTTTTCTATCTCATTTCTTCCAAGACCACCAGTGCCTACGATCGTTTGTCGGTTGGGGGACCGAAAGGTAAAGAGTTTTTTTCACAGCTGACACATCAGAGCTGCTTATGGGATCGAGACTAGTGGTATTCAGTTAGCATTGGTCACAGATTTAAAATTAAGCATGAGTTAGATAAGTTATTTAATTACAATTGTAAAATTTTTCCTTATTTTAAATCCTGCCCTTAAGAAATGCTTGTTTATCAATAATTCGTGGACCAGTAGTGTCACATTAAAGGGGCTTTTCTAAGACCCAACAGCTCTTTAGTGAGCTATGTGCCCCTCCCTTTTTTGTAGTTCTTTGACTTCGGTTAGACATGTTTAGTTTTGGACATCTGGTGTACCTAGGTGCTATTGCTTCGCTGTATCTTATAGCACCTTACTCCCTATTCATTCTCTGTATTTGCCAAATGTCAACTGACCTCTCAACGAAGTAAAAGGAACCCTAAAAATCTTTGGATGCTCAATACGCTATTTTTGGAGAGCATATTTGGCCTCAAGGGCTCCAAACTCTGTAATGGGCCTATGTGAGGGTTTTGCACAGACGTTTTCCAAATTATATTTTCAGAATGTTTATTTGTTTATACAAACGTATTTTATGTTCCTTTTCACTTCAAATGTAGGTTTCGCGGAGAGAATGTTTAGGTTTCGCGTTAAAACACCTCAAGCAACGCCTTGATTTCGAGTTGCAAACTAGAATTCAGAACTACTAGCTGTTTATCTACTTCCAGATTTTGTCAAAGGATTCAATTTCCACTTGGAATCGAGGACACGGATTAAGTGTAAAATAATGGCACCTCTTTATATCGCATTTGGAGGGAAACAATCAAACGAAAATCTAAATTTTTGCCAGTGTCATATAAAATTCCTTACCACGATGAATATTTATCTGCTAACATGTCTTTCCGACCCATAGATTTTTTTTATAGCGTTTTTATTTCGCACTGAACTTTTGAAACACCCGGTATATATATATATATATATATAACGGGTGTTAAAAAATAAATTGGAATAGCACATAGAGCTAATCTTATACGGAATTTATTTTAAAAATATTATTCAACATTATTAATAATTGAAATATTTTGCTTATTGATGAAAGTTTTCTAATATCATATTGAAAAACAATCGAGATAAATGTACAATATTTTGGCAATGAACTTAAAAAATATATTTTCATCCAGTCGTAATTAAACAAAATGAGAAATCCGATTAACTTAATCCAGAGAATAAATTCCTTTGTCTTATTTAATTAGCAACAAACAACGAAAATTGATATAATAAATAGGATTACTTAAATATAAACTTAAAGATTTTATATACTCCGAAGAGAAAAAAAAAAAACATTTATCGTCAAGGTTTATTTGCATTTTGTGGTTTCTTCGTATTTAATTTCTGTCTCATGGAATAATTTCACATTTCTAATATCGTGTTACATTACGAAAAATATTAAATACTGTTTTACGGGAGGGAGGATGTTATACATAAAATAAGCTTCATATTTAAATATATATATATATATATATATTTCTCGGGATGATTCAAAAATCCAAATATAAATTTTAAGAAAAAAAATTGACAAAATGTTTGAATGGATTCAAGATTTATACAGTAAAAAATAATGTTTGTCATTAACATCCGAACCTTGACTTTGGTTCATAATTTTAACAGCAATGAAGATATTTTAAATAAATTTTAGCAAAATCATCTTTATTTATATAAAATATAAGGATAGCATAAGAAATGTTAGTAGTGTTATTTCCTACATCTAAATAGAACTGTTCTAGCCTCATATTTATTAACCCTCTCGCTGCGCAACCCGAGATATGCTCGGGCATGCATTTTGCCGTCTAATTAATATTATTTGGTTATTCCCACCAGTTATTTTTAGGGAAAACTTTGTCTGATTTATTCAGGACATTTCCCCCGATTACGATAGTTAAAAATTTCCGCTTTAAAGAATCGGTGATAAAAGATTAAAAATCCTGTAAAAGACGCTCATCACGAAGAATTACTTACGCAGTGTGAGGGTCAAAGTAATTGACATTAGAAGTAGTTTTACGGAACGAAAAACTGTACATCATCAGAAATTTTCATTATTATTTAATTTCACACAAATCATAGCAAATCATTCAGAAATTTTATCAAAATTTTGTTGAGTGTATTAAAGTAATGAATAAAATATTTTCTTGGATTCTAGTAGTATTAGGTTGAGCAAAATATTCTGAGAAATTTTTAATCTAATATTTACCTGAATTTGCATCGTATAGAGGAGTAAAGTAAAGTGCCCATATTTCATCCCCTCTCCTAATTTCGTCCGCCTTAACTTCTCCGCTTCTGCGAAAGTGGCGCCACTTATGACACAAGGTACAGGGGATGGAAGGTAAAAGGGGTCAGTGTTGAAAGTTTCGTTGGCCAAGAGGCATACTTAAATTAAAGACGGCGAATTTCCTACTTTTAGAAGACCTGAGTTCTTATTACGTCGTTTGCAGAACATTATTTACGGTACTGTAAGTATTTATTTCTTATTAATTTATGTATTTTACGTTGATAAGTTGCTGACAGTGGCACACAGTGAGTTTTAGGACGCTCAGTTCATCTTACGGAACAGAAGATCCGTAAGATTGGGAAGTAGCGTGGTCCAAATTTCGCCCCCCTTGCAGTTCTTTTCGTCCCGGGGACGAAATTAGGAATGCTTTTTCATGACATTTTTTTTTCCATTTTTTCCTTATGGTTGTAGGGCTAATGTTACCAGTAAAATCTTACAAAAATGTTTTCTTTATTTAATTGCGTTAAAACTGCGATTGTATAAAGCCAGTATTTCTGCATAAAAATATTGGTATGAAAAAAATCGGGAGGTTGGCAACTATGCTAATGTTTCGTTATGTTATACTTCCACTGATAATTAGTACATTTCTTTGTGCATTTCTTTAATGTAAATTAAATTACTTACTCATTTAGAGTTAAGTTTTGATTTAGTTATAAGTTAAGCCTTGGCATATTGGATTTTTGAGGGGGATGAAATTGGGACCATTTTTTTTTTCCTTTGCATTTTTTAGATACTTTTGAAAAACACTTTTTTGCATTGTTAGAATTTTTTGTACGGTATTTCCCTATGTTTCTATGTGCGTGGGTCGTTAGTCTGTGTAAAATCCAAATTTGGTAGATTTGCACTGAAAATTACAGCTTTTAAGAGCATAAAAGCTACTAGGGAACGGTAATAGGGCACCTTACCCCACACTGTATAAAATTTGCAGCATTCTGGCAGGTCATTTGACCGTTTTCCCAAAAACGGTTATACAACCGTAATTTTAACACTATTCTGACCATATTATTGGCCATTTTATGGTCAGAATATAGTTAAATTATGGTTATAAAACAGTTTTTTCAAAAAACGGTCGAATGACCTGCCAGAATGCTGCAAAATTTTTAACAGTGTACTAGTGGTATATTTATAGGAGTTCAGGAACTTTGGCTCCAAAATACCTGTTGAACAGTATGATTTGCATGTAATGACCCGGCATTATTAGAGAAAAGGCCTATCGATTCTAAAAGTCGTCGATGAGATTAATGAGGATGAAGGTGCTGCACTGTTAAAAATTTGCAGCATTCTGGCAGGTCATTCGACCGTTTTTTGAAAATGCGGTTTCACAACCATAATTTAACTATATTCTGACCATAAAATGGCCAATAATATTGTCAGAATAGTGTTAAATTACGGTTGCGTAACCATTTTCGGAAAAAACGGTCAAATGACCTGCCAGAATGCTGCAAATTTTTAACAGTGTGGTAAAGGCGACAAACTTAGACAATAAATACGGAATCTGGCAAAACGGTGGCAAAAAGTCGTGGTCAATGATGGTCTCTATCTAGAATAGTCCTTGTTGCTTTTTTTGTTAATTTGTGCATAACAACGCAACTTTCACAAATTTCCCAGAACTTTTTGCTCAAACTTGTATTACGATAGGGTTGTATTTCGTCACTTAAAACTTTATGAATGTGTAAATATTTCGCCTGTGTTTGCTCCGAAATGAAGCACGAAGCGATCAAGAACTCGATTAGCGCCTTAAAATGGTAAGATATATATATTTTTTTAATCTTCTTTTTAGAATACAGTAAATTTTCGATTATCTGTCACTTCACTCTTGAACCGACGATATGGCGGGTAACCGAAGTAGACAGATAATCCAATGAAAATGCAAGACCGTTACTAAAATTAGACTTCTATGTGTTAATTTATAACTAAGAATATTTAAATATTTTTTTGTAATTTGTTGTGTACATTCGTTTACAAAACGCATAACTGATAATAAGAAATCTAATTATGAGACAAATTTAGAATTTTATATAATAGATATGTAGTGATATAAGTAATATATACAGTCCGTCTCATAAATATAAAGACACATATGTTTTTGAAATTACATTTTATTAATTCAGTTAAAAGAAATTAAATTTTATACCTCATATTAAGAACACTAAAATGAATCTCTTATAGGGGTTTTAATTTAAATAAAATAATTTCGTCTCGAAAATAAAAAAAAATAAAACAATACGCTGTCTCATAAATATAAAGACAAACTTGAAACTGCTTCATATGCAATTTTTTTTCGAATGCGAACGTACAGAATTAATGCGCACGCGCAGAAATACACTTTAACTTACCCAAACGAGCAAAGTTTTGTTTGACTTGTTTCAATTGAAAAGATGCCGTGGAACATTGAAATTTCTAAAGATGAAATTTGTAAAATACGTGAATTTAAAGCTAATGGCTTAACAGTTTGTCAAATATGTAAAAAAACTGGGAGAATCAGAGCTGCACTTTATAAAATTTTATCAAAAACTGACAATTTATATTCGAGAAAACGATCTGTCAGGCCGAGAAGAACTAGTGAAAGACTCGATCGCAAGATCATGCGACTTGTTTCGTCGCAAAAAAAATGTCACTCCGATAAGTTTCTCAACGTGTTTATGGTATGGTCCCAAAGGATACAGTACATCGTCGTATAAAAGAAAGAAAAAGCATTGTATACCGACATACATGCAGATTTTCTTTACTGAAAAAAGAACACAAAGAACGGAGGTTAATCGGGGTTAAAGATCATATGCACTGGAAGGACGAATGGATGCAAGACTTTTTTTCAGATAAAAAGAGATTTAACTTGGATGGACCAGATGGTTGTAATTCCTACTCGCACGATTTAAGACGTTAATCTCGAACCTTCTTCAGTAGGCAGAGAGGGGAGGCTCTGTTATGGTAGGGGGTGCCTTCTCTTTTAATGGAACTACGGATATTGATCTTCTGGAAGGTAAACAGACACCTAAATAGTCTATCGAACTGCTTGATAGTCAGTTGTTGCCAATTGCTGAAACTCTTGGTGGTCGGAATTATTTGTACTATCAGGATAATGCATCGATTCATACATCAAGACTCGCAAAAAAATGGTTTGCCGATAGCAATGTTCATGTCACGGCGTGGCCCGCACGTAACCCTGATTTAATCCAGTTAAGAATCATTGTGGCACTCTCGTTCGCAGTGTATATGCATCTGGAAGACAATTTTCAAACGTCATTGAGTTAAAAAACGAAATCGAACGAAGTTGGTTTGATATAAAGCCAAAACAGTTATACAACTTAATAAAAAGCATGCCAGCTAAAATATTTCCTGTCATTAATAAGAATGGATTATTTATTGGACGGTAATTCAAAGTATGTAAAATGTCTTTATATTTATGAGACAGCAAATTTATTTACATTTATCAATTTTCGAGTTGAAATTATCTAATTCTAATTTAATTTACTGTAAAATGTTTTCTTGACACATACTTATCGTTATATGCATAAAAATAATTTTGAATACTGAATTATTAAAATATTATTTCGAAAATATCAATGTCTTTATATTTATGAGACGCACTGTATAGTAATAAGTATAGTAAAAATATCTAGGAATTATTTTTCAATATTTCACTTTTAGCGAGTGGCAACAGTGCTTCAAAGATGGCCGTCATCAACTGAATTACCATGAGAATAAAATGCATTCATTTCAAACGAACCTGACATTTTCTTTTTGACTTACAGATTTTTGCTGTTACAGTCTATTATATACAATACAAGTACTTTTTCAATTGTATTCATTGTTTTGGGAATTTTATGCCAATGTCAGTTATTTTATTACCAATTACATTTGCAGTAAATTTGTCTCACACGTGACAGAAAAACAGCATTTTTAAAAAATTTTATTGAACCAAAAAGTATGCTTTAGCTTATGAAGAGCCTCATTATATTTTAATATTTCTCAAATATATTTTTAAATAATACCAATTTATAAATTAATAAAACAATATTTTATGCTGTTCTTCATGTGACGCCACGTGAAAAGGAATTGAAACAACTGTTTTTATCAGCGCTGGAGTTTGTGTACATTCTAACTGAATAATGTTGCCGGCACCAGGAAGATTTAATGTTCTGTGTTTTCTGCTTTGTAAATGCTAGTTTATTTTAAAAAATTTTATTACAGTATGATATATTTATTCATCCAGTCTCAGCGTTTCTTTCTGCTCCATATTTTTATTAGATTGTCCATCTTTTTTTATATACAGAGGTGTATAAGATCTTTAATTTTAGCACGACTACTTCCAAGCAGTAATTTACTCCCCTGTTTTAATAGCAGAATTTTTTATACATCTCAGTTATTATATAACTTGAAGAGTATTGTTAGGAAACAGTTGTTCTCGAAAAGAAGATTAATTTGCAACCTGCATGCATATATTAATGAGTTAGTAACTTCAATTTAAAATCGTGACGAGCCGCGAATACACATGAAATACAAAAAATAGATTTCTGCTCATCAAAAGATTAGGAACCGGTCCTATAGAGAATGTTTTAAGAAAAAATTGCAAGCATGTATTTTTTCGAATTTTTTATATTAGGACCGCCTTAACTGAACAATCTTAATAATGTAGTTTCTTGAAGTGTTAATGAGATTAAAATGCAATTTATAACCTCTGAAATAAATAAAAAAACTGATAAAATATTTTAAATATAAATTCAGGCGTATATATTTTACACTTATTTTTCTTCTATCATCTAAAAATTTAATTTCGCTATGCTAACAAACTCATTTTTTATCAAAGGTATGAAATAAAGAGAAATGTCAGGAAGGCAAAACTATTTTGCAGTTCCTCCAAAAAAGTTTTTAGAAAGAATTGTATATCATATATAAAGTAAGTCAAGTGTGACGTCTTTTATTTAAATTCTTTTTCTTGTTTCACTTGTCAATATTACTTTTATGTGAATATTTCAAAAATTTAAAATACATTAATAAACATATTTTTTGACTAGTCAACTGTTGAGTCATTTTGACAAAAAAAAAAATGTTTTTCAATGAAATATTTCATGAACTTTCTTGAAAATAACAATTTTTTTTCCAGCTTTTCATACATATTGGCATTTGCTTCACTGGTGGTAATCATATGGGCGTCGTGTTAGGTTTAGAAATACGATATCTTATTTAGGACACATCTTGAATTAGTATTCTTGTTTTTTAAGGTATAATAGACCATTGCAGAAGAATTAAAATAAGACAGATACTGTGTTATAATTGCATTTTAATATGCATGCATTGTCTTGCTGAATTCGACCAAAAAATTCAGAGAGTGATAACAGCATCAAGAGGTTGAAATATTACCATAAAACATGCGATGGAAAACCGTTTATTTAGTCACAAATATAGGGTGTTTCACCCTAATTGAATTCGGGTTGACGGTAATAATTTTAAGAGAAATAAATACAGGATATTCAAAAAATAACGATCCATTTCTATGAAAACATTTGTGGAAAACATATTAACAAACACTGGAACAAATTATTGATTTTTTTCACAGTTGTTTGAAGAAATGCTCTCCTTAGAAGAAAGAATAGCCATCATTTCCTGAAAACTGGGTGATAAAACATATGAACGGGTGCACCAACTGTATCTTGGTTTCAAGAATTCTCAACTCACCGCTCAGCTAAGGAACAGAAGACCATGGGTTCCTTTCAACTGCCCCACGAAGGCTATGACGGTATCGTCAGGCGTTGATGGTCGTCCAGAACGTTTTTCATTTGCGAGGCTACAGGTTCGTCTGAACTTTTTTACAAGTAGCCTGATATTGGCTGTCGTTGGTAGCTGTTTTTCGTTTTTTGGTGGTATAGCTGATGCACTTCTTCATATGTTTTATGATCCAGTTTCTAGAAAACGACGGCTATTCGTTCTTCTAAGGAGAGCTTTCCTACAAAAATCTGTGAACAAAATCAATAGTGTTTTCATAGAGATGGATCGTTATTTTTTGGAACACCCTGTATACTGTAATGAAAATGTTACGATATGTACCTTGTTTCGTATGAAATTAGATAATATCACAAAACGTTCTGGAAAAACAGGGTGCGCACGCAATCAATTATACCCTGTGAACTGTTAATCGCAGTCTGAAATGTGAAGCATCAAGTGCGTACTGCTGGTAATTATAATGGAAACTTCTACCCCTTTTTTTGTTATCACATTTATAACAAACTTGAGCATGCCTGTTAAAAGTTTCATTATAATATACTACAGTTTTCAGAAAGTTTTAACCGTCAACCCAAGTTGAATTAGGATTGAACGCCCTGTATTTTTAATTGAATAGGTGGTTTGGGACACCATGTTCCATTGCAATTATTCTTCCTCTTCGTGCCTACTATAACCCATTTGAATTTGTCGGTGAAATTCGGCAGCATTCAGTATATGCATTATAGTTAAGATATTTCAAAAATATTGTTATATACTAGCAGGCTATGCCCGCTGCGCTGGACCCTTTTACCAAACGAACCTTGAATCAAACAAAATGGTGAACTTAACCTGCTATTTTAAAGCATTAAAGACGATCACCTGAAGTGTCCTTCGCATTGCTGAAACGAAGCGAACGCCATTGCGATAGTATGCTAACTTATACCTTGGACAAAATTTGGGCAATTAAGAAACAACCTTTTAGTTAATCATTTAAAGTAGAGTTTGGTATGGAAATGTGACAGTTATGACAACAGGAAGTAAAATGATCTCTAATCACCATTCGGATCGTTCATTTTCATTTTTTGCTCTTGAACTTCCGGCCCCCCAGCTTGCGCTATACAGGGTGATTCATAAAAGATGGGCAGAACTTTAAGGGGTTATAGTACACTTAAAGACAAATAATATTAAATAGGAGACTAAGGGTCCCAGACGTATTCCCAAGGAGATAGGGGGCATTAAAGTTTAGGGTCCGAAATTTCAAATGATTATAAAACATGGAAAAATTGGTCGATTCGTTTGCGGTTTTTGCAAAAAATTTTCTTTATGCCAGTATTTTCTTGAAATAAAATTTTAAAGTTCAATTTCAAAAAATGCCGATAGGAGGCGCTTTAGACTTTGGAGTAACAAACAACTATTTTTTAACGTTATTTTTTGTATTTCTTTAAATGATTTCGAAAGCTTAGACTTAAACTTAAATTTTGATCTAAAAATCTGAGTCCTAACGAGTAGTTAAGTAGCGTAAACTGAAATTTGAAATTTGAAACCCTTCTCCCCCCAGAACAAAAATCAGTTATTCCCGATCTTTGTGTCGTAGATTAGGCTCTAACTACTGCCGCGTTTTGCTAAAATTATTCTTTATGTCAGTATTTTCTTGAAAATAAATTTTAAAGAAAATTTTCAAAAAATTCCGATAGAGGGCGCTTTAGACTTTGGAGTAACGAACAACTATTTTATACCGTTATTTTTTGTGTCTCATTAAATGCTTTCTAAAGCTTAGACTGAAATTTTCAGCCCAAAATCTGAATCGTTAGACGTGGTTAAGTTTCTGGGGAGAGGGGTTTGAAATTTCTACTCCTGAGCACAGTTCAGTTTACCATGTCCACACATTGTGTGCTGTGATACGAGGTAAAAAGACACAAATTAGGATTATGTTACCAAAGCATATTTATTAACATGTAATTACAATAAATGTTCAAAATTGTGACCACCAGAGGTTATGCACGCAGAACAACGGCGAAGAATGGAACGGCGAACATTCGCGAAAACATCAGGTTTTTCGAGCACTTCCCCTACAGCGGCGGAAAGTCTGGCGACCAGTTCCTCGGGGGATTCAATGGGTGTCTCATACATAAGAGCCTTCAATCGTCCCCAAAAAAAGAAATCGAGGGGTGAAAGATCTGGCGAGCGAGCAGGCCAAGCAACAGGACCACCTCGACCAATCCATCTGTTCGGAAATGTGATGTCCAGATAGTTGCGGACGTCTCGTACGTAATGGGCTGGCGCTCCATCGTGCTGGAACCACATGACCCGCCGGATGCGTGGAGGAACAACGTTTAACAGGTCTGGTAGCACATGTTGCAGAAATGTGAGGTATGTTTTACCGTTGAGGCGTTCAGGAAGGAGGTACGGTCCGATTAGGTAGTCTCCGAGGATTCCTGCCCAAACATTGATGGAAAAGCGTCTCTGATGAGCATGTGGATACGTAGCATGTGGATTGACATCCGCCCATACATGTGCATTGTGTGTGTTAAATGTACCTTCACGTGTGAAGGTACATTCATCGGTGAAAAGCACAGTTCGTCCAAAATGTGGATTTAGCGCGTTCTGCTGCAGAAACCAGCGGGCGAATTCAATACCATTTGGATAATCCCCTGGAGACAGTTTCTGGACTCGTTGCACATGAAACGGGAGCAAATGTTCATCCTTCAGTACCCTCCAAGTCATGGGCTGTGAGGTATCCACCTGCCTAGCCACTGTTCGTGTACTTGTACTTGGCTGCGCCGCTACTACATCCAGAATGGCTTCTGCAACAACTACTGATTCGTCCTTTTTTGCACGACCTGCATTCGACCGGGAAGCGAGAAATGATCCCGTCTCACACAACTGTCTGTGCAAGCGCTCGAAAGTTTAGCGGTTAGGCAACCGCCTGGTGGGAAATCGCTCTCCGTACATTCGTTGTGCCTCTGCACCATTTCCATCTGCCGCTCCGTAAATTAAATGCATCTCAGCCTTTTCCTTATTCGTGAAGGGCACCATCTTCCGATTCATTACTACAGCGACTTACACTTGACTCACCGTTCAGTGGTTTTTATGCCTGAATCGTGTCGAAATTTTGCATACGTGTTCTTCTTCTTCCCCATTTGACATTTGCATACTTTCTGTTTCCTTCTTCACCCGGTGACTAGCGTCAGGAATGGAGCTTTAACGTTTGCATGAGCGACGTTTCCAACTGTGCCAGTGCCTTTATGAGTGAATTCCGACTATGCAGTCCTTGACGAAAGTTGTATTTTTGCCTCGTATCACAGCACAGAATCGTTGGGCATGGTTAAGTAGTGCAAACTGAACTATGTTCAGAAGTTGAAATTTGAACCCCCTCCCCTCGCTACTGAACCACGCTCAGCGATTCAGATTTTGAGCTGAAAATTTAAGTTTAAGTCTAAGCTTTAGAAAGCATTTAATGAGACACAAAAAATAACGGTATAAAATAGTTGTTCGTTACTCCAAAGTCTAAAGCGCCCTCTATCGGAATTTTTTGAAAATTTTCTTTAAAATTTATTTTCAAGAAAATACTGACATAAAGAATAATTTTAGCAAAACGCGGCAGTAGTTAGAGTCTAATCTACGACACAAAGATCGGGAATAACTGATTTTTGTTCTGGGGGGAGAAGGGTTTCAAATTTCAAATTTCAGTTTATGCTACTTAACTACTCGTTAGGACTCAGATTTTTAGATCAAAATTTAAGTTTAAGTCTGAGCTTTCGAAATCATTTAAAGAAATACAAAAAATAACGTTAAAAAATAGTTGTTTGTTACTCCAAAGTCTAAAGCGCCCCCTATCGGCATTTTTTGAAATTGAACTTTAAAATTTTATTTCAAGAAAATACTGGCATAAAGAAAATTTTTTGCAAAAACCGCAAACGAATCGGCCAATTTTTCCATGTTTTATAATCATTTGAAATTTCGGACCCTAAACTTTAATGCCCCCTATCTCCTTGGGAATACGTCTGGGACCCTTAGTCTCCTATTTAATATTATTTGTCTTTAAGTGTACTATAACCCCTTAAAGTTCTGCCCATCTTTTATGAATCACCCTGTATGTGTTTCTGGTAGCTTTAATTCAATCTCATTACATGTTACATTACATTTTTTAATAAAATTCCTCTTCTGTCAGCTCTACTACTGTTTTCCATCTGTTTCTTCGAGCAGAGTAAATAGAATAAAAAATGTAAAGAATTATTTGCAGACAATGATGAGTGTTTAACTTATATATTTATTAGAACGGTGAAGCAAAAAAAATGGATTTTTAAAGCTGAATTGTTTGAATAAAATTAAAAGGTACTACTAGATTATCCTGTCAACCAAAAAACTGTAGCCAAACTATAAGATTAAATGCCAATAATGGACGATAGTAAATGTCACATTCACTTGACATTAAACACCTTACACCTGTTTGTTACGTCATAAAATGATTTTTAATTCGACTTTTTACATTCATTTTTATTCAGGTTTTAATAATTTATTTGTTTTTCGTTATTTAAAATACAAAATTATGTTAATTTGTATAATTTGGCGTTGATTTACGAAATTAGTCGGCGGGATAATCAAGTAGTACACCGCGAAAAATATATTTAAATAAAGAATTTTTTTGCATTAAAGAACATTTACATTTACAGAAAAATATTGTCTAAACAAAAAAACCCGGAAAATTATAAATTTCAAAAAAATAATTATAAAAAATATGTGCGCAAAATCATTTCTTATCCACCAGTAGTATTCAAAGAAAAAAGCAATGCCAGATGCTGACGATCACAACAACCACATTGAAACATTTATCACCAAAAAATCCAGTACAGAATATGGAACTCTTACCAATCTGTTAGGCACAGACGTCATATACGTACAGGGTTTGGCGTGATTTTTTTCACGCCAATTTGTCGAAAACATTGTTTTCGAATACCAGTTATATATATATGTTGTAAAATAATTTTCTATTATTTTAAAAGTAAATAATAATTTAAAAATAATAATAACTATAGAAAAAGGGTACTACTTAGTAATCCCGTTGACCACAAATCTATCGCCAAACTATAAGATTAAATGTCAATAATGGTTGATCGTAAATGTCACATCAACTTGACTTTAAGCAAGTTGCACGTTGTTACGTCATCAAATGATTTTTATTTCGATGTTTTATTTATATTTTTATTAATGTTATATACTAATTTATTTGTTCTTTCATTATGTAAAATAAAAATTATGTCAATTTATATAACTTGACGAGTGGTTTGGCGATTTATATAATTTGGCGAAAGTGGTTGACGGGATAACTAAGTAGTGCCAAAGAAGGAAAAAAAACAATTTATGTAATTTCAAAAAAGAAAATAAAAGTAAATAAATAATTTATTAATAAATAAACAACAATACCCGGGTTACGATGTTAGGCGAAATAACGCCATTTTGGAGATCATAAGGTACCGGTTTGGTGCATATATGACATCTGTGCCGACAAAACTTCCAATAATTTAGTAAATATTAAATTTGCCGGTGACTTGATTATCAAGGATTACAAAATAAATAATAATAATAAAAATAATACAAATTAATAAATAATAATAATAAAAATAATACAAATTAATAAATAATAATAATAAAAATAATACAAATTAATAAATAATAATAAGGCACAGATGTCATCTACGCACAGTGGTTTGGCGCAATTTTTTTTCTAACGTCAATTTGGCGAAAACCTCGTTTCGAATACCAGTTACATATATATCTTTTAATTATTTTCTATTATTTAAAAAAATAAATAACAATAAATTAAAAAGTTTAATTAATAACTATAGAACAAAACATTTATATAATTAAAAAAAGAAAAGAAAAGTAAATAAACAATTTATTAATAAATAAACAACAATAATTCTTTTACCCTATTATTAGGCAAAATATCGCCATTTTTGCGCCAGTTACGTACCCCGGTTCGTATATAACATCTGTGCAATAATAATAATAATAATATAAAAGTGGAATTCAGACGTTATCAGAAGTCAGATGACGTGGCAGTTAGATAAAAATAAAAAGAAAAGGACTAAAAAGAAAAAAAAATGTCATTCAAAATGAGTCTAACCAAACATTCAGATTCATTTTTTTAACCTAACGCAAGAGATAATTTGCCAAATATTGTATCAATTGTAAAATTTCTCAATAAATTATACTTTAAGTATTACAAATGTTTATTTCATGTTTAAATTAAATATTTTCGTTTTATAATATTATGTCTCATTAAAACTTTTTTTTAAAATTAAATATCAGTGTTTTTTTTTTCATTTATTTGCGATGTATTTGTATTATTTTCTAGCGGATATAGCCATTTCAATTCTTTAATCAACAAACTTTTCGCCAAAAAATGACTACTGGCAACCCTTTCGTCGAAAATATCAATAAAATACGAAATTTATTACCAAAAATCATAGTTACCCCTATATATTTGACTCATAAACCACCGGGGAATATTCTCCATCGAATGATACAGTTTGCAAAGAAGTCCACCAGGTAGTTTTTGAAAATACTCGAGCGGAACTTTTAGAGCTTACTGCTTTATAATATACTAGCAGACCCGCCCGGCGTTGCCAGGGGTTTATAAATAATAACCTTAAACAAAACTTAAGTTTGTATGACTTTATATCTTTGGAAAGTCTTTTATATGAACCTAATTTCGGAGGCCCATTGGCATCCACAGCGTCTAATGTGTTCCCATCAATCTTCTTTTTTCCGAACGAACCTGTAATCTAGATCCCCACTACCTATGGCAGCATTTAACGGAAGTGCCCTTACGGGCAGGAGACAATCGAAAACCGATTTGAGGGAGCCAAACCTCGTAGGAATCAAGCCCAGCAGAATAATAAAAGAAATGAATACATCATTAATGCTAGAAAATGATGGTAACTAAAGTCTAAGATTGAATTTCATAATACAGAAAGTAGCTGAATTTAATCTAAGTTGAAGGAAGCAAATCTCGTTGAAATTGGGCGCTTAAACCCGAGGAAATTAAGCGCCACCAAGCGGTGGAAGATGCCTCCTCAACTTGTAAATTTCATGAATTACTGTTAGCATTAACACGATATTTAATATACGGATGAAATACCTTATCTAAAGTTACCTTTAAAGTAACGCCATTTTTAATTTACGGCTGTAGTGAGTAGACGTAAATTGATGCTGAAAAAAGAGATTAAAGTTCGAAAAAGGTGGTAGTTGAGGTATAAAGAATGACCGGGCCCTGGGGGACAGGTTCTTAACTGGGATGTAGTTGTGTATAAGAAAACATTTTAGGGGTTTTAAAGTAGCTGGAAGACGCTGAAACTATGTTAAAGAAAATTACAATAGAATAGGATAGTTTTTAAAGAAGCTGCAACAAAGGCCCTAAAATGACGAAAAACATTCAAAATTGGTGGTAGCTGAAGTCTGCATTTTTTTTTTTTTTTGTCGTTCATGTAGTAGCTGGAGAACCTAAGAAGTTGTTAGAAATAAAAAGTTCGTGAATCGGAACATTTTTAAAGAAGCTATAACAGGGGACCCAAAAGTGCCCAACTGATAGTTGAGAGCAGGGACCTAACATGAAAACATGTTAAAAGGTATAAGTTCTTAGCACTTTAGATCTTCAATTAGTCAAAGGTATGAATTAATCATTAAAATAATATTTAAAACAAATGCGCAAAAAGGGGGTAAATGCTTAAAAAGGGACCCTAGAGCCCCAATAAAAATATGAGTGTGTGTATCTAGGGGGAAGAGGCCAAGACTCAATTTTAAAATTATGCAATGAAAAGGTAAGAAAATTAGGGTGTAAAAAATGCATAGCATAGAAAAAGATCAAGTGGACCCGGATCGGGCCCTACAGTCCCCTTAAGGTGCCCCAGGATTTTAACTGGAATATAGAAACTGGAGAATAACTAAATGGAAAAATGGTTCCAAAAATGAAGATTGAAATAGGCAATTTATGAATAACTTATGGTGCAAAAGGTTTAAGAGGCCTTATCCCTAGTAGCAAATTGTGTCTGGCCCTTGAATGGCCTCTCATCGAAATCCGATTACACGATAAGTGGCCGATTATCGTATTCTCATCGGACAGGGATGATTTTCATCGGCAATTACTCAGAAATGTCTCATTGGCCTTAGATCTATGGATGATCGCAACCTGATGAATTTTAGAAAAAAATATGATGAATCCCCGAGGAGTACGATTTCATGACGATGAATGTCCGATGACTTTTAGATGAGTTATCAAGCAAATTTTGATGAGAAAGCGATGAATTATAGATTGGTTGGTTGGGTGTATAAATGAAAGCGATGAATTATAGATTGGTTGGTTGGGTGTATAAATGAAAGCGATTTCAGAATATTTATTTTCAGATTTTGCGAAATATACATACATTAAAATTTTAGGAGTTAGAAATTTAAATATGCTCACTTTTAATTTCTATTAGCTTTACTACAATCATTTGAAACAAAATATTTAAACAAAAATATCCAAATTTTGTTTTATTTTTTGAGGGGGGAGGGGGGCTGAATTAAAGTTCCATATTTTCTTAGTTTATTTCTGAACAAATACTACTCCTTCATTTAAATAATCCTATTAAATTCTATTATTTATCCTCTTCCTAGAGCCTTTTATTTTAAATAAAGTTTGCTTGCTGAACTCAAACTGATTTATTAAAAAAAAAAAAAAAAGGCTCTAAAAAAGGGATTTTCCAATATTAATACTTAAAAAGGGGATTTTTTAAGTATTAATATTGGATTAACAATTACCACTGTTATTGTTTATCATTTTGTTTGATAGAAATATTTTAAAAGAATTTTGTTAATTCTAAATTATTGTTCTGCTTTGATAAGTTTTTGCCCTTTAAATTTTTCATTTTAAAATGTGAAAGGTTATTTCTTTCATTTTATTCGACTTTAAGAGATGAAAAATGCATTGGGCCTTTTTTCTACCAAGGTACATATGAATAATTCAGTAAGTTATACTATTGTATAAACACTCATAACTCACAAGAGTGCATATTTTTAAATAAGCATTTTTTGGAGGGGGGAGGGTTAAGGTGGGATTCAGGTGTCTAATTAGGTACAATTTAGGTCTGTTCGGAGATCCTTGACAAGAGGCATATAAAAGAAAAAGGCCCTCACACCCTCCTCGTTTAAATAAAGACCATTTTTTATCACACAAACTGTCCCAAACACATACCCATATTTGCCAATAAGCCGTTTTTCCCAAAAATAAATACTTTGAACCAGAAAATTTATTTAATTAAATGTGTCTTGCCTCTATGTGGTAGAGATTTGAAATATACTTTATTTCATTAAATAAAATTTCTGGTTTAAAGTTTTTTTCTTCTTTCATTACGTGGGAAGGTGGTAATAAGTATGCTTATATTTTTTTTTCTTAAATATTTCATAATTCATATCTGTAAAGTATAAAAAATAAAACTCTTGAAGAAGCACACCGTAATAACAGATTATATTTCTAAAACAAATGTATGAATTAGGTTCAGCTTTGCAAGTCCCATTTTTAATTCAAATCCATTTCATTTAACCCCTTGAGAAAGTGATTGTGTTCCTGTAATGTTAAATTCACACCGGATCTTTGAAAATTTTTGTTTCAAAATAAGGAAAAGCAACGAAAGCAGCGAAACAGCACCGAAAACTGGCGATATGAAGCAATTAAAATAATAAAACTTTGTAAAAAATCACCATAAAATTAAAACAAAACACAGGACGCGTTTCGAGCTAAAAACATAACAGCTCGTCATCAGCTAAGCATACACGTGTATGCTTAGCTGATGACGAGCTGTTATGTTTTTAGCTCGAAACGCGTCCTGTGTTTTGTTTTAATTTTATGGTGATTTTTTACAAAGTTTTATTATTTTAATTAAGGAAAAGCAATTTTACAAGTTTTTTCCATCAAAGTTACAAAAATAAAATTTATTTAAAAGTTTCCGGTGCAAATCTTGATTAAACTTAGGTGAGATAAAATATATCCCATCGCCTCTCAAGGGGTTAATATTCACAACTTTCACGTCTACGGTTAATTTCTTTTCTATTAGTACTACCTAGATGTTTAAGGAAAAATCTTATGTCACGCTGATACTTCAAGACTGTATTGTTTGTGAAAACTTCTGTAAAGTAGGTCTTTTCCCCTCTGAAATATTTGTATCTTTAATATGATTTAAGAAAAATAGATAGAAAAACTATTTTAATTAATATTTTAATAATTATTGATCAATCTAATTGTCCAATTTATTTGAAAATAACTTTTTGAGCCTTTCTGATAATTTTTTTCCGAAAACACTGCTGCGATGATTTTTTTCATTCAAAAACTTTACATAAATTTATATTCATTATGAAATTGGGCTTCATTAGCACAGGATCAACATTCTCTGGAAGTGTAGGAAAAAAATTTTCAACACCTAAACTTACGCATCCAGATGCATAGGTCACAATAGTTGAATGCGAACAAATCCACACAACGTGGAATAAGGAAAGGCTTTAATGCTCGTGATATTATTTAAAATATTTAACTGTTTTTGTTTATTAATTCATAAATTTCATGACTGAAACAAAATTTAAAATACTACTGTAGTAGTTATACAGTCAAACCTCGTTAACATAAATTTCAAGGCAAATTAAAAGTTTTTCCCTCATGTTATCATCAATAGTTTATATTATTAGTAACAAAATTGTTGTATTAATTTTGACAGGCATTGTAGGAACAATTCATATTAAAAGTATACCAGGTTAATTTTGTACATGTTAATGAGGTTTGAATGTACTTTTTGTTGTTTAATAGCAACATCCATCTCCTGTTAGTTTCTGTTTCATAGCTGCCAACTTGTACGTATTTTTCTTACCACTAAAATTTTATAGAATTTTTTTATTTATTTAAACGTTAAAATTGCTTGAATTGCAGTGATTAAATTAACTAAAATTTTCTGTTACATTTTAGTGGTATGAAAAATCCGTACAAGTTGGCAGCTATGCTGTTTAGATATTAGGGCAGATGACTGAAAAAATACATTATCTTAATTCATTTTTTTTTTCAGTTTTATATCTCTATGCCTACATAAAACATCCCATTAATGTTAGCTATTTTATCTTATTGTTTCTAAACTTGAAGTGTTGTTTTAAGAATCTACATATACTATCTGCATTTTTTAATTACTACATTAATAAAATACCCCAATTTCTAGTGCATACTCTGCTGATCAAACAAACATGTTTAGATCCAGAAATGTTAATAAATAAGATTTATCTTATTTCTATTTTCTACATATTATGCAACATATTTAAAGAAACTTTCTTGATGTAAAATTTATTGGATCGGCTGCAAACTATGTACATCTGAAATTAGAGTACACAAAAAGTACTTAAATTCTGATCAATTAACTTGCTCATTTCATATAAATGTACTATTTGAAAGTTTTATTAAGGTTAAACAATGGCAGAAAAAAAAAATTGTTGCTTCTTCCCGTAACTCTTCATAGAAATCTAAACACAAATCTTCTAAGTTAAATAAGTTTCTGAAGCAATTTATTGTCACAGAATGATTCAAACGTGGCTGTGTACATTCACATCCCATAAAAAAATAGAAGTAATAAAATATTTATTGAATATTCATGCATAAGAATTAAATGAGGACGTCAGTTTCAAAACTTGTCTTATCTAAAGGTTAAAAAATCGAGTTTTCTCTGTCATTCTATTCTACTGGTACTGGTGGACATGAATTGAGAAAACAATACAATCTGCAAAACACTAGCTTTACTGTGTATTTCTGGCATTGTAAAATCTTGGTTTAGAATGAAGACCAATGGACGTGATCAGAGGTTTTTCACGATTTCTGAAAATTTGATTTTCTGGATGAGGCGAATTTTGAAACTCATGTCCTCAAATATAGCTAATAATTTCAAAAGCAAACTTTAATTAACTCTGATATAAATTTAAGATTTATTTATTTTTAAATAACACATAATATAACATACACATCAAAAGAAATTCAAGGTAAGTTTAAATATATAAGTGCATCAATTACACTGTTTATAATTAATGTTCCAACAGGAACAAACAAAAACTAATGCATTTAAAATAACTTCGGGAAAAAAAATTGCAAGGGAAGGTTGATCTGTATTTTCTATTTGAAGTCTGTCATCTGGGTAATTACATGAAGTATCTTGTTTTAGAAGTGTTCTAGCCAAATTATCAGGACGGAATGCCATCTTTTCTTAAATGTAGCTAACAAAACTGCTGACAATATTTCATTTTCTGCAGTGTAGAGAGGGGGAATCATGAATGTCATCAGATGTAAAATGCAGTTCACAAAGCTAGACAAAAAGAGAAAAAAATAGTAAATTTTTGTGCATAATCATGTGTTGTGTATATACATATAAAACTGTGGTTTATTTCAGTAAGCTTTATTTAGTACCCTTGTATTTTATTTCAATGAGAGATATATGGGGTCATTCAAAAAAGTCCATTTTGAAATTTTTAAGAAAGAAAAAATATCTTTTGAAAATGATTGAATACTTATTCAAAAAAGAAACTGAAGGTGAATTTGGGATTTTGGCCCCAGCTTAGTATTTTTTTTTTTTTTTTAATCTTGGATTTTTTGGGTCTGCACAATTTGAAATAACAGCAAAATTGTAAAAATTTTAAGCCAAGATAGAATTTGTTAAGGCCAAACCTGAAAATTTTAGTCTGTGCAGACCTTTAATGTCTACTGTTATTTCAGTTAATTTTTCTATATACAAGTTAAAACTAACAAACATAAAACTTTCCAAATAGGAACCAGCAAATTTGCAAAGAAAAAAAAATTAAGACTTCATATACAAAATTACACTTTGTTTCTATAAACAGTTTCAGTGTTTAAATAACCATTTTACAAAGAGCCAATTTTGGAGATTTTCTTCAGATTGAAACCTGGTACTTATCAAGTATACCCTACAGATTTCACCCAAAATCTTATTTCAAACAACAAAAACCAGCTTTTTGCTATGAAGAAAAGGTGGTTTTATGATTTCATGGAATCCTCTATAATTTTCTTTAAAGGCAGGATACCATTCATTGAGCCGAAAAAGTAGGTCGATTTCATCCTCCCGCCCATAGAAAGAATAAAGTACCACAAAAACTGAATTTAACCAGTTATTATTCATAGTTTGTAGTATAACAGATATTTTTTATTATAAAACAACCCCAGTAGCAGAAAATTCTCCATGTGCCTGTGACAGATACTTCAGGGACAAAAAATAATCTGCAGGTAAAATATTTTTACAATTGAAGCGTTAATTAATCAAACAATCACTTACATGTAACGTTTTTAGACATTTTAAAATATTTTATTAATAACAATATTAACTTTTTGTATTAAGTAATAAAGAAAGAGCTAAACATAATACTATGAAGCAAAATAAAGGTCTGACGAAGAAGAATCTGCAAAAGAGAAAAGAAAATCTGCGAAGCTCGTCTCCTGTTTCAAACATTCTGCTACCGGGACAACAACTATTAAAACTGATGGCAATATTGTCAGTTGCATATACAACATTTTTAGCATGACATGTAAAATACAGTTTAAATGGATCACTTAATCATGTTTTTCTTTTTGAAATAGCAGAATATTTTGCGGGCCCATCAGCCTTTTACATATGTAATTATAATATATTCTTTGAGCTACACTAAAGTTAAGAGATAAAAGTTTTCAGAAAAAAGATGACACTTTTTTTCTGAAAACAATTTCCCCCCCCCCCCCAAAAAAAAAAAAATTAAATTTCAATGAACTGCTGTAAAATTTGTAAAAAGTTTACACCACCATCGTTATTTTATGTCACACAGACCTTTCGATTTGAGACAGACTGCATGCAGATTGAAGAGAAAATTTACCATTTTGGCTTTATTTTCAGTCACACAGATAATTTTACAACATCTGTTTTATTTCAGGTCCAAGGTGCATAAAACCAAGCAAAAAAAAGAAAAAAAAAATACAATTTTGTATAATTTTTATTCTTGGAAACCCGAGGAGAAAAAAAAAGCCAAATTTTCACAATTGGGGGGGGGGGAGTTTCTAATTTCGAAATTATTTATGTTTCCACAGACATGAGGGAGAAGAGGGGAAAAAAAGGGAGGGGTGAAAAAAAATAACAACAATTTAAAAAACAATTTATAAGCATTCAACGTTTATCTTTAAAAATAACACCTTTCAAAATAGTGATGCAACGAATAGTGGTTTGGCCGAATAACCGAATACCGAATATTCGGCCAAGTTGCAGCCGAATATTCGGCCTATTGGGCCGCCGAATAATGAACTTATTTTGGCCTAAAAACAAAATATGGTATGCACTATATGCACAATTCTTGTATATTTCACATTTAAAATGTATTGTTTTCTTTAAAAAAATTATTTATATACAAATTTTTAATTTTTTAAAGCATTATTTTACTCTGAAAAAATATTCGGCCATGTTCGGCCTAAAAATTGCCTCAATAGTATAATTCACCCCCCCCCCCCCAAAAAAAAAAAAAAAAAATTCTTAGCAAAAGTTCCTCATCAGGTACTGTCTAGTTACATTTTAATAGATATTATATGTGTTGTTGCTACATTTTAAAATAATGACAAAATTTTAAAAGTACTAGGAAACAGAAGTTTCAGCTTTCAGATGAAATAAAATAAAAAATAAGAAATCTTAATATCTTAAGAAAAACCACTGATAGAAAGGATGAAAGGAATATCCTCTAAAATGGTGGAAAGAAATCACTATAGACTTTATTATTAAGCTCACAATTAACAAAATTTTTATTTATCTTTATTATTTTTTTTTTATTATTTGCTGTCAGCAGTGAAGCCTCTTTAGAAAGTGCGCCTCAATGTGAAGAGTAAAAGAAATTAGTAATTTTCTTTTCCAGCCACTACTAGAAAGACAACAGCGTCCTTTGGGGTGGTGGGCAAAAAATTCGGAAGACTTTCTAAATGTTTCACAATTAGCCAAAAAGTACCTTTCTGCACCAGGAAGTACCATATATAGTGAGAGGTTTTTTCAGAAACAGGTAACATTTACGGGGAAAAAAAAAAAGAAAGACTATCATCTGAGAATGCTGATTATTATTATTTCTGCATCACAATCTACGTTTATTGAAAACATTTTAACTGTTTTTTAAGGCATTACAATGCTATTCTTGAAAAAAATATCTAAAACGTAAATGCATACTAATTAAAAGAATTTAGTATTTACATTTCTTTCATTATTTAATAAGAAATAGTAACAGACTTAAAAAAAATCACTTAAATTATATTTCACTTTTATGCGTATTTTACTAAAAAAAAAAAAAAAAAAAAAAAAAAAAAAAAAAAAAAAACCCTTAACTATTGCAACATATACGACTTAAATATCTTATACATATAATACATCTATATCTAATCAATCATATATTTATGTTCTTTATAGGTATAATTCAAAATATTATTGAAAGAAATATTTTTTTATGTAACAAGGGTTAAATGTTAAACTTCCCATTATGATTAAAAAAAAAAAAAAAAAAAAAAATTGAATTAGCTTGTTACAGCTGTATTAAAACAATTTTGAATAGATTAATTTTAAATTTAACAGATTATGTTAGCTTATTACAGATACTTTTTGTACTTACTGATACAGCATAATTTTTTTTTTAACATGATTCCTAAATTAGCCTCTTATATAAAAATGGGTAGATAAAATCCATTCGGAGTATGAAAGTTAACGGGAAAAAAGGTGATAGTTAATTTCAAATAAAATTTTCATTATATATGATGAATATAAATTGTCAAATTAAAAAGTTATACTGTGTAAATATAAAAACATTTATTACAGTGTATTATTCGGCCAAGGCCGAATAATGGACTTGATATTCGGCCGAAGCCGAATATTCGGCAGACAGGCCGAATGGGCCGAATATTCGTTGCATCTCTATTTCAAAACTGCAAGTTTATGTAGTTAAAAAAATTTTTCATTACAACATGTTAATTTGGCATGGGCCCGATTATTGAAAATTCATCCTTTTGATTGACACTTGGATAAAAAACATGAAATGGTCCTTAAAAATAGACTTCTACACGGTTTTCTTGATGTGTAATCATAATTATATTTATTAAACCATTTGAAAATTTTAAATGATAAAAAGAGTAGGCATATAAATTTTTAAATACATTATTTTTTTTATCTTTTCTACTTTTTAGTGTTTAAATATTTTGTTGTTGCAGATTCACAGTCAGTTGGCATATTTTCGAAGAAATGATTTGACACATTATCTTCATTGTTTTTGTACTCATAAACAATTATAACTACACTTCTTCTAAACTATTTACTCAATGTGTAATCATAATTAATATTAAACTATTTGAAAATTTGAAATGATAAAAAAGTAATATTTTTAAATACATTTTTTATTTATTTATATTTTCTACTTTTTAGTGCTTAAAATATTTTGTTACTGCAGATTCACAGTCAGTTGGCATATTTTGGCAGAAATCATTTGACACATTATCTTCGTTGTTTTTGTACTCATAAATAATTACAACTGCAAAAATTATTTGGCAATTTATCAACATTTTCAAAATCACTTTGTGGCAACCTTTATTTACATTTTAAAAACATTCACAGATTGAAATATCTTTATAAAATAGTTATCAATGTATCAAACGCACAAACAATTATTTGTTTTATATTGATACCATTTAATATACACATTAAAAAACTATTAGTTTAATTTATGCATAAATAAAACATAACAATTAATACAATATATATATATATATATATATAATAAGAAATAAGCCATATATAGTTAGACATTTTTTATTGGTCGCAATTTCACTTTCACGACAGTTTATAATATTTGCCAAGAAATCACACTTTCTTAATCTTAACTCGGTCATGACTGAATTATGTCATAGCCCCTATAATAAAGAAGTATTTGTTACGTTAGTGTATAACTTAACATACTCTTTGAAGTAGCAAGAGACGTCAAATTACGTCTGGTAACTCAAAAACATTAATGTTTAACATGGATCAGTTTATACCAACCAAAACACGAATTTTCTGCTTAAAATCAATACGAATCCAACAACAAAAAAATTCTACAAACTGAAGAGAAAGGAAAGTAATACATATTTTAATACAATTATGGAAAAAAGTCTATAATTAAATGTTTCATATAAATACTGTCTTTTTTGCTTTGAACAGTTTGAACACATACAAATTTATTAATATTTAAATACAGTAGAACCTCGATCCATCGTTTTTCAAGGTGTGTGTGGAAAAAACGATAAATGCAGGAAAACGATGAATGTGGTTTAACGTCAAAACACGGAAAAAAAAAACAAAGTTTAAGTATTACTTACTAATACATGCAATGTATACAGTATATTAATAAATACTAATTTGTTACAGACCAAACTGTAAAATAAATAAATCAAAGTTGTAGAAAATGGATATTTATTCTAAAAATGAGTAATTTTATATTCAGTTTTTCGTTCATTTTTTAAATTAAACAACAAATTTTCAGGATGTACAACATATTTCTGGTCATTTTCTGTAATTTCATGTAGGGGAAGACGGGGTACAATGAAACAATACTTGTAAAATCAGTCAAATTTGTCATAGAGAGTTGCAGTTTATATATATGTTATACAACTATATGTTCCAATTACTGATGTGATTTGGATACATTCACACTTCTACAACAGTAGCAATAGAAGATTATTGCTTTTACGCCATTGAAAGTAAATTTCTTTACTAAAAGTAATTTTGTTTATTTTTCCTTGTTGTTATATGTAATAATTATTTTTTCTATACATTGTTTTCTTTGGGTTGTTGTCTTCATACCTCCAAAACCAAACTAAAAAAAATAAATATTAGAAGTTTGAAAATAAATTTTTATTTAGTAACCTCAGTGCGGGGTACAATGAAACACTTGCAGACGGGGTACAATGAAACATGTTTTATTATAGTAATAAAAGTAGTAAATAGAATATATTAGAAGTAAGAGTAGGAAAACAGAAAAAAAAAAGTTTTGTTCTAACCAGGTCAGTAAAAAATGCTCTTGTTAAGCAATTAAAAAACAGAAAGAGAAAAAAAGCTGAGAAGGGATTGTTTTGTAAACAGACTCTGCCTGCTACAGACTCTGATGATGATCCAGATTTTTTTCCAGGCCCAGCTGGTCATCGAGGTATTAAGAATGAGATATTCACACACAACATGTATGGCACAAGCAGTATCCGTATAAATGAAAACATAAGGAAATATATACTGTTGGAGAAATCATACATTTAAATGAAGTCAAATGTGAAATACTTGATATAAAGACTCCAACCTAGGTTTTTTTTTTCTTTTTTTTTAAGAAACTTACATTTAAAAAAAAACTCATTCTGTTGAAACTACCACCCCATATTCCTTCAGGATCAACTGAAATATAAACAGAAATGCTAATTTTTGAAACTGACTTGCGCCAATTTAATGTAAAATGAAAGGTATTTCTTAAACTAATAGAATTTTCTTATTTTTCATCTTAGACTATACTATTTTTATCAATTTTCTTATTAATCAAGTTTTGTTTTTGTATTTATCTCATTTTTCATAAAATAAACTATACTGGGTGAAAATTGCTTCTATCATTTGGAGTGTTTCATTGTACCCCAGTATGTGTTTCATTGTACCCCGGCATACGGGGTACAATGAAACACTGTAAGACATTTATTTTTTGTTATTTTTCAAGCATAAAGATATTGTTTAGAACCTAATAAAAATTTATTTAGATGGGGAAAATACAAGATTAAAAATATGCATTAATTATATTTTTGTGCATGCAAAATTGTGGATAGGAAAAAAAAATTAGTAAATTTTGTTTCATTGTACCCCGTCTTCCCCTACATATAAAAAAGTTCGTATAGTTTCAAATGCCGTAATTAAATCAGACAGACTTTGCGCTGGTGTAGGCTTAGCTTCATCGGCATGAACATTATCCTCTGCTTCTTCGCCATTATTTTCATTTTTTGCATCATCACACATTTCTTCTATGCTTAGGACACCACATGTCGCAACATCTCGATCAATAGAAATATATCGTTAAATTTTGTAACAGAGACATCCTCTTTTACACGCAATCACTCTTCATTTGTATTATCGTCAGCATATTCATTATTTTCTTTCCCTTCTGTTGAGCATTCTTCATGAGTTTTTCGCAAAAAAACAGCATTTCACGAAACAATTCTGGATGGAATGAAGAAGTTACTCCATGCCAAGCTGAAAGTACAAAATGAATAGCCTGCAGAAGCTCTATTTTTGGAGTACGTTCTTTTGCTTATTCCACGAAACAAAGATATTTCACTAGCTTTCTCCTGTAAAATTGCTTAAAACAATTGATTATTCTGGCATCAAGAAGATGTACGACCTCTTGATAATCTCTGCCCCCCCCCCCCCTCCCGAAACAGCTCAAATGAGTTATTTTAGGATAAAAGAAGTAATTCCAGTTTGTATGTCATATGGATCCGCTTGACCTTCAATTTCATTTCGGTGGGGAGAAAAATTTTACAACGATGAATGCGGGAAAAAGATTTCTTGACGAACGATGAATGCGGGTTTCGTTAACATTATTTAAGTATAATTTGTGCAGGGACCATAGAAGTAAAACGATCAATGTGGGAAAACGATGGATGCTGGAACGATAGATCGGGGGTTTCACTGTATAGTATAGATGCTGCTTAATGTGATTACTTCGGGACCACAAGTTTTTGATAACAATATACAGGGTTTTAAAACACCCAGCACACTGGTCTAAAACTCGGGGTTTTCTTTAAAAAAAAAAGGTGGGGGGGGGGGACTTTATTGAGTTTTTTTGCAGAACACTTTAAACTTCTACATAATACATATACATTTATCAGTGAAACCTGGGTATAATTTTGCATTAATTAAGTATGATTTAGCAAAATATATATATAAAAAATTAAGTTAATTTAAAAAGTACATTTGTATCTCATGGGACTGGTTTGCTGCATTAAGAATATATTGAACCAACTACAACTGAATTTTTTTATATAATTCTTAATATAATTCAAAATATTTTTCACACAAAGCGATGCTTTTAGCATGATGCCTTAGGTCGAGACATGATGATTTTGAAAACACTAACAGGCTGATATTACACATAATCACATTAAGCAGCATCTACTGCAAAAAGTAGTTTCTTTAGCATAAACATAATTATAATTACCGTTAAACAGATTTCTCTACAAAGTCACGCTGCAAGGGGAACACTGTTTGCATTCTCAGAGTGGACTCTCAGGAATTCTAGGTATATCCTAAGGATTAAAAAAAAAAAAAGTAATTGAAATGTAAAAAAAATATTGGATTTCATTAAAGTACTGATACACAAAAACAAGTTGGAAATTGCACGTCAAACGTAGCTAATGAGGTGCGTTCGTACTATAGCTAGTTTTATAAATATTTTTTGCACCGCATATTGTACTCACTGAATGTATATTTTAGTACGGTTCAATAAGTGCATATCCATTTCATTCTGTTCGAAAGGCTGTAACATCATTAAAATGCACTTGAATTTTTTTTTCCCATTGGCCGTAATGTAATGGAAAACTTTAGACTATCCCTGTCATTAAACTATAGATCTGATTTTCATAAAATTTGAAATGACTCAACAAAATATTGCAATAATTATATATTTAAAATTTCAGAACATTCGGTTGGGTAGTTTTTCCTCAGTTATATGCAGAGTGACAGACAGACAGACGTACTGACTGAATGACAACTATAGCTACATATTTATATAATTACGAATGCACCTAAAAAGGAATTTTGGTAATGTAAAAATAGTATTGACTATGGGCTTATTTGTCAGGGCATAAAGCCCGGCGGCCCTACTACTAACTACTTTATGCACCCAGGGGTCCTTACTGCTTTTTTTGATTCACCCTTTTATTTAATTTAATCAAAAAATACATCAATCAGCTGCAAAAAAAAATCTGAATTTCACTAATTGGCCGAAGGAGAAAAAAACCCAGCTAAATTCATCGAATAGGCAAGGGAAATGCAAAATTTGTTAATTGATTGTAAAGAGGGGGGAAAAAATCAAGAAATATGTCAACTCCACACAAGAAAAAAACTGCGAAATCTTTTAATTGTGATCGATTAATGGGGAAAAATATCAAATTGTTTACTCATCTCAGAAAAAAAACATGCAATTTTTCAATTCAACAGAGGAAAAACAGAGTAAATTTTATCAATCAATCGTAAAATGAAATGGCAGGATTTATCAATCGTCGCAAAAATTTTATAACCACTGAAGACAGGGCTTGAAATTCAATTTTTAGGGTTTCGTTCATCTGATGAAACCCTATTCGTCTCGCTCCTCTCTCAGTCTGTCACAGAGCCCGTTCTAGTCTTTTCTGCGAACCATTCACAAAATTTGAACTTTTCCGTGCCCTATGATGAAATTTGCATCCCCCCCCCCATGATCCTTCGATGAAATTCACGATTTTTCAGCAGCCATTCGACGAAATTTGAGTTTTCGCGATCCTTCGAAGAAATTGGAGTTTTCGCGATCCTTCGAAGAAATTGGAGTTTTCGCGATCCTTCGAAGAAATTGGAGTTTTCGCGATCCTTCGAAGAAATTGGAGTTTTCGCGATCCTTCGAAGAAATTGGAGTTTTCGCGATCCTTCGAAGAAATTGGAGTTTTTGCGATCCTTCGAAGAAATTGGAGTTTTCGCGATCCTTCGAAAAAATTGGAGTTTTCGCGAACCTTCGAAGAAATTGAGTTTTCGCAATCCTTCCAAGAAATTGGAGTTTTTGTGATCCTACGAAGAAATTGAGTTTTCACGATCCTTCGAAGAAATTGAGTTTTCACGATCCTTCGAAGAAATTGGGTTTTCACGATCCTTCGAAGAAATTGGAGTTTTCACGATCTTTCGAAGAAATGGAGTTTTCACGATCCTTCGAAGAAATTGGAGTTTTCACGATCCTTCGAAGAAATTGGAGTTTTCACGATCCTTTGAAGAAATTGGAGTTTTCACGATCCTTCAAAGAAATGCGAGTTTTCACGATCCTTCGAAGAAATGCGAGTTTTCACGATCCTTCGAAGAAATGCGAGTTTTCACGATCCTTCGAAGAAATGAGAGTTTTCACGATCCTTTGAAGAAATGCGAGTTTTCACGATCTTTTGAAGAAATTGGAGTTTTCACGATCCTTCGAAGAAATGCGAGTTTTCACGATCCTTCGAAGAAATGCGAGTTTTCACGATCCTTCGAAGAAATGCGAGTTTTCACGATCCTTCGAAGAAATGCGAGTTTTCACGATCCTTCGAAGAAATGCGAGTTTTCACGATCCTTCGAAGAAATGCGAGTTTTCACGATCCTTTGAAGAAATTGGAGTTTTCACGATCCTTCGAAGAAATGCGAGTTTTCACGATCCTTCGAAGAAATGCGAGTTTTCACGATCCTTCGAAGAAATGCGAGTTTTCACGATCCTTCGAAGAAATGCGAGTTTTCACGATCCTTCGAAGAAATGCGAGTTTTCACGATCCTTCGAAGAAATGCGAGTTTTCACGATCCTTCGAAGAAATGCGAGTTTTCACGATCCTTCGAAGAAATGCGAGTTTTCACGATCCTTCGAAGAAATGCAAGTTTTCACGATCCTTGGAAGAAATGAGAGTTTTCACGATCCTTGGAAGAAATGAGAGTTTTCATGATGCTTCGAAGAAATGAGAGTTTTCACGATGCTTCGAAGAAATTGGAGTTTTCGCGAACCTTCGAAGAAATTGAGTTTTCGCCATCCTTCCAAGAAATTGGAGTTTTCGTGATCCTATGAAGAAATTGAGTTTTCATGATCCTTCAAAGAAATTGAGTTTTTGTGATCCTTCGAAGAAATTTGAGTTCTCGCGATCCTTCGACGAAATTCGAGATTTTAGCGATCCTTTGACGAAATTTACACTTCTTTCGCGATCTCTTGACAAAATTAGCGGCATTTTTCATGATTTTTTGATGAAATTTGTTTTTTTTTTTTTTTTACAAAATCCTGCATTTGACCGGTTCCTTCCATATTTTTAGTCGCCAGTCTTTCAAGTTTAATCGCCGGGTGGCGAGTGCTTATTTTCATCTTTACGACAAAACCCTTTTGACTTTCATAAAATAAAAATAAAATTATATACAGTCGACTCTGTGAAATCTGCACACTTAGGGACAGAGGGTTTTGCAGATTACACATTTTTGCAGATTATAGATCATCCATTTGTTTACATTTTACTTTTTAGAGTCTGGCAATAAATTAGAAACAACTGCACACAAATTATAATTACAATGTAAAAGAAAAACATAATGCATTATTATTTTACTAATTGTATTAATTTTTTTAAACGTTGACACAACATAATGGTAATTTCAGTTTTGCTTTGTTGTCAATAATTTTTTTCTATAGTCTATGAACAATCATTACTTTTCGCGCTGAGATAAAATTTTGTTGCCCTGGGAAATTTAAACATTTATGTCCAATTTATATTTAAATATTTATTCATTGGAGAATTGATAACTTATGAAAAAAAAAACCAAATTTAACTTTATCTAAGAGTTTAACTGTTAATGGAATTTTCATTGTTTACATTCCAACATGTAGTCCGGATAATAGACATTGGCGGATTATACATCAGCGGATTTCACAGAGTTGACTGTATTTAATAGTTCACTTATATATTATATTAAAAAAAAAGAAAAAAAAAGAAAAAAAAGTCACCAAACAATGTGATTTAAGACCATAAAGTTCATAAGTGTAATATGGTCACATTTGTTACATGTTTATCATTTTTGGACCACAGTCAAATATCTTGTCTGTGCATTTTAATTATAGAAGATTGCTAAGAAAGTATGGCAACAACCAATCAAGACTGCAGTGAAGATAACCAAACTATGGCTGTCAGAATGATTGGTACAAAATTGCATTTTTTTTTTTTTTTTTTTTGCTTATTTCTACTATTATATATATATCTCCCAATCTTTATGTTTCGAGCTAAATTTGCTGTGTCAGAACTGATTAATAAAAAGTCACTGGTCTCAAGGACTCAAACATTAGAATTTACTGGTCCACAACATAAAATTCTATTAAGCACCTTTAACCCTTTGAGCCCTCTCCCCTCCCCAGAATATAAACCAAACTCACTTTTCAGTTATCCAAAATTTTCAGCATTAATAAAATGTGAAATTTTAATTTGTTAAAAATAAAATAAAACTGTGATTTGCGATCGGGAGGGCAGAAAAGTTACTGGTTCTGCGGACAACTAAATTTTTCAAATTAGGGGCTGCCCACAACTAATGTCATGCTTGGAGTAGGGTTCGTGAAATTGTGACAAGGGGATGGGAGGGGGTAAGAAGAAATGTGACATCACACATTTTGGTTAAAATAAAAGCATTAAAAATCAGCAGATTAAATTTTGAAGTTATTTTGAAATTAAAATCAGGGGTCGATCCATGCAAAATTTGGGGCCTATTTAGGGCCCTTTCACAAAAATCTATTTAATAAAATAGGCCCCTTCACAAAATTCCTTTTAATAAACAGATAATAGATAAGAAAATAAATCCTTTTAATAAATAAAAACCCCTTTCATAACATTCTTTTTCATAAAAACTGTTTTAAAATGTGTAATTTGTAAATAAAACCAGATCACGAAAAACAAAAAATTTAGCAAGGGGATTTAAAGAAGTTTTTGTTTATAAATTCTTGGTTCGAATGAGTAACTGGATTTCCACTTTCGTTACAAAATGCTATTTTTCACAAAAATATTATAAAATTCACAAAAATAACTTACTTTTCAAAAATGGGCCCCAAGAATAAAAACCTGCATCGATCCTTGAAAGTATTTTATACTCATAAAGTAAGGATAGTATTGAGTTGACTCTAAGCCGCTTTTTAGCAGGGCGCAGCGCTAGGCGGCCCTTTTTATTTCTTTTTTGCGCCCGGCAGCTCTTTTAAACCCTCCCGATACGCCCAGCTGCCCTTTTCAACATTTCATATGTGCCTCGTGGCAATCCAATTGATCCCGAAAAAATATCACAAATTCTAGGCTCTCTAAACAAACCAGTTCAAAATATTTTTGTGAACAAGGTTTAAGTGTCCCTTTTTTGAAAAAAAAAAATGTGCCTTTTTTTAGAACAATGTTTCCTTTTTGAAGAAATGTACCCTTTTTTAGATAGTGTTCCCCTTTTTTAGAATAGTGTTCCCTTTTTGAAAAATTACCGCCCGGCGGCCCTTTTTTTCTAGAGTCAACACTAAAGGATAAGATTTAAAGCCAAATATATTAAATTCCATTTCAAATTCCAAAATACTACTGTTTTCAAATGCTCTTTCATATTAATATTTTATGACTATTGCATATTAATTTATGTTTTTTGTCGTAAACCTTAATATTATTTCATACAAAATAAATACACAAATCATATTTTATAGTTATGCTCACAAATGTCTTGAAAACAAATAGTTAAAGTTAATATGAAAGTTTAATTATAAAGTTAAAATTTTAAATATGATCTATAAAGCAGTGCTTTGTTTCTGAACTGCAAGTATATGTTATGTAATATAGCATGACATGCGACAAGAGGGGAGGGCAAGAGGTAAGGTGAAGTGTGACAAAGGGGGGGGGGAGGATGGGCCAAAAAGTGTGACATCATTTATGGCAGGGTTGCAAAAAAGCCGGCTAAAATTAAAAAAAGCCACGCCGGTGGCTTTTATTGGTTTTAACCGGCTTTTTTTGGCCAAAATTGGCCTTTTTTGGCCAAAATTGGCTTTTATACAGTGAAGCATTTTAACTATAGACTACACATTTTAAAGGGTTTTTAATTAGTTTTAATGACATTTTTAACTGATTTAGAATATAAGTAACCCAATTTCTCAATAATGAAGCCATAATACTGGGGAGGGGTGGGTGTGGGGGGGAATTAGATGGAGCTGCTAGAATTTGGAAGTGAGAATTGGAAATATGTCAACTAAATTTTAAAAGAGTCATGCCAACTGCTTTATCTGGTTTACACTGTCCTTTTACCCCCGACCCCCCTTTTTTAATTCCATTTTTACTGCTTTATAAAATTAAAGAGGACAATGATTACTAAGTTACATGATTTATTACTTAAGGAATATTAAGAGCTATTAATATACATACAAGTCTTTATTTCTTATTAACATTTAAAATCATACATAATCACAATAAAAACAACATTTCTTACTATTAAAAACAATATAAGGAACAGCATATGCATGAATATGCACACTTTTAAATAGCAACAAATTTTTCAAAATTTTATTTAGAGAACGTATTTTTGTTTCTATTGTTTAATTGCTCGATTTATTTTTATACACTCATGTACCAAACTCTCCTTAAACATTATACCCTTACTAATTAATTTCTTTTTTAATATTTATAAGATAATCCTTCGTTCTCTCCATACAGACTCTTAAGAATGTTTCCGTCTCGATGGGCCTCATTTTGTTATTGTTTAATGAAATGTAATCTTTAAAATGTGTAGCATATGTGAGGCTATGTAATAGGAATTTTAAAACACCTGTTTAAAGTCTAATGTATATTCTTTTCAATAGTATATATATATATTTATATTTATTAGATACAATGCCTTTACTGTTGCCTTGTAGCAGTTATAAAGATTTATTTGACAAAATTTAATAGAAATTTGTAATTCTTTTAGTAGAAAATATTTATAAGTGTATAAAAAAATAATGAGCCCATATTTAACACAAATTAACTGTAAACCAACCTTTAATAATTAAAGCCGGCTTTTTTTAATAAAAGCCGGCTTTTTTTAAGTGGCTAAAACCAAAAAAAGCCGGCCGGCTTTTTTTGGCCTGGCTAAAAGCCGGCAACCCTGATTTATGGACTGTCCCTTAGTGGTCAGGTTGAATTTTCAGTGGTCGCGGACCAGCAGAACACCAAGGATTCTGAATGTTGATTTGTAAATGTAGAACGAATATTTATGTGGAGCAATATTAATTTATAAACTGCCTAATTTAGAAGACAATTAGTTACTTATAGTTTCATTAGAAAGAATATTTTCTCGTTTTCATTTAATTTAGTTTAAAAAGGTTAGGCAATAAAAATACAGGCATGCTAACATTTGCATTCAAATTCTTCAGTAAAAAATATATTTTGTTCTGTGTATAAAAATTCCCTTGATAGTGAATGTTTGTTTTTTGTGAAAAGCAAATTGTTTCTGTTTTCAATTAGTTGACTGTCAATTTTGGTGTAAATAGAAAGAAAAAGATTGTGTTCTTTTTGGGTGCAATATATTTTAGTTTCCAATTTATATTAAATCTCAAAATATTTATAATCAGCAATAAGTATTTGACTATTTTGCAGCGTTCGAAATCCTTGGTGGTCCGCTGGTCCGAGACCACTAAAAATTCAATTGGACCACTAATTTAAAAAATTTAGTGGTCCGAAGGACCAGTAACTTTTTCCCCTTTCTGACAGGTAAACGTAAATTTTCCCGTCCCTGAGAAAACTGCAACCAAACATTACAATAAGCATAAAATTTGCATAAAAACTTAGTTAAAATAAATAGACGGAAATAAAAAACATAATAATTTCAGTTTTTGTTTATGTACTATTTAATTTTTAGCAAAATATAATTTTACATTTTATTATGCCGAAAATTTTGGGTAACTGAAAGGAAGTTTAATTTATATTCTCGGAGGAGGAGAGGGGGGGGGGGGGGTAGTGTCACTCAAAGGGTTAAGGTACTTATATAATTTTATGTAGCGGGCCAGTGACGATGTCTGCGGACCAGTAAACTCTGATGTTTACTGTTCCTTGTGATCAGTGATTTTTTTTTAATCAATTCTACCGCTGAAAATAGTCAGGGTTGCAAAATCGCTAAAAAAATGTCGGTCATAACAAAAAAGATGACAGACGATCAAGGGAGAATATGCAAGGGATATACAAAAACTCATTCAATTTCATTATAAAAATTAACATAAGGTTAACAGATGATAAGATTAAAAATTCAAAACAATATTCTTGTATTTAATAACATTTGTTATAATACTTGTCCCCAAGCAGCATTAGCGATAAATACAAAATATTATTTTGTCTTCAAAAACATCGGTAAATTAGAAAAATTTTGGTTTAAAAAAAAAAAAAAGATCTATTCAATCTATCTTTTAACATGCTTTTACAAACAAAATATCAAAGTTCTCCAAATGTTATTTATGAAAAAGGAGAGAGAGAGAGAGAGATGGGGGGGGGGTGTCACTCAAAGGGTTAAAAGTACTTAATATAATTTTACGTAGAGGGCCAGTGACGATGTCTGCGGACCAGTAAACTCTGATGTTTACTGGTCCTTGGGACCAGTGACTTTTTTTTAATCATTTCTACCGCTGTTTTGATATTTGCGAACCCTGCAAAAATTTATTTTTTATCATAAGCGATAAAAATAAGAGTATTTTATGAACTTTTTTGTATTTTAATTTCACCCCCCCCCCCTCTGCCTGTTTTTTTTTTCTTTTTAAATATCCCAGCAGTAGGGGTTGTTTTGTGTGTTAATAAACGAAAGCGTTAAAAGATGTTTTTTGTTTAGTATCCTTAAATCTTGACTGAATGATACTAAAGCATTTTGGATTTTGGCTGCCAAACTGCTTGGTTTCAGAAACAAAATACTACTACATACTAGGGTGTAAAAAAATCATGATTTTTTGGAACACATGTCATATTCGCCCCATATTGGCGCGATTTTTTTCTGTCGCCAATATCATATAGGCAACAGGTACTTAACTTGTGCCAAAGTGCTTGATGTGGTAACCCGGATTATGTTGTTTATGCTGTTGATGTTTTCGCCAAATTGGCAAGCGAAAAAAATCGCGCCAATATGGGGCAAATATGACATCTGTACCGATTTTTTTTTAAATCAGATTTTTTTTATTTTTTCCCTGTGTTAAAATATTAAACATTTACCAAGAATTAAGCATTTCAAAAATGAACAACCCTTCAGTTACTAACATAATCTATGTTTTTTTGCTTTAATTAATAAAATTTTAATTATGCAATTATAGAATTTACAAAAAACTGCAAATTAAAAATTTCTTTAGTAACATACAACATTATGTGCATTAATATTTTGTAATAATTATGTAAACCAATATTAAATACTGCTTACATTTTAAAGTTATTGATAAATTGCATTTAATTTTAAATTGATGATACAGATTAAATTTTGTAATTATTAAACAATTAACTTTTTAAGAACACAATCTACATTTTTGAAAAAGTGATTGAAAAAAGGTGATAAATAATAGTTTGATAAATACATAAAGCAGCCAGTAATTTTACACAGGTTCTAAAGCGTATGTATATCAAATCGATCAAAAATTGTAGCAATGTATACAGCAAATTCACACATAATTTAAAAATAGATTACAAAAATTGTATTTTTGAAACTTAAATCGGATTTTTTCCCCATAACATTAAAATATTTGAATAGCTACTAAATATTATAATGTTTTGAAGTTATTTAACATTTAGTTAGATGTTTTTTTTTAAATGTATAATGCTTCTTTTTACACAGTTTAATATTTTTATAATTAACAATAACAAATATTACATTTTTTACAAGTGATTTAGTGATCATTTTCATTACTGATTATAATGCTTTTTCACACTATTTTAAAAAATCAGAAAATATGTGATTTTATCATCTGATTCAAATCAATTGATTAAAATCATTGACACTCTATTGCTATGTTTATTGTATAGTATAAAAGAATGAATGACTTGATTATTAAAAGGAAATTATGGCATTGTAAATTATATTAGATTGAAATATCATTTTTAAATTAAATGCTTTTTATGTTTGTTAGATAAAAACCATTCTTTTTACAAACTTACTGTACTTAAATTTTCACAATACTCAGGAATTATGCTTAGAAACAATTATTTAAAGCTTTGTTTTGTGTATTCATAAGTCACAATACCTGTAGAAACTTTCCAAATTATGTTCATCTTAGATTTGAATACTTTTTACGTCATTTTAAACATTTAGAATTTTTTTGATTTTAATCAATGATTTTTTTAAAAAAATCACTTGATTAAAATCATGATTTAAATCGCTGATTTAAATCAACTGATTTAAATCGTTGACACCCTACTACATACAGACTTGCCAAGCTCCGAAATCCAAAAATCAGAAATGAAATCAATTTTTTTTTTCAGTTATAAATTGCGCTTTGTTGTCATATAAGATTAAATATAAACAATTACACAGACTATTAAAAAAGGTGCATTACAATCAAGAGCACGGGAAAACGTGTGTAAATCAGACGCATTGTCAAATGAAAAAGGTAATAACATCAGAAAGAATGAAATAGGTACTTACATATTTCCGGAAAAAATGTATTTATTCCAAGGATAATGCGGTGTAGCAATGGCGACCGCTTCCTTCTTCCTGGCGAACGGCCGTCAACAACAACATCGTCTTCATCCGGGATCTTCGTAGCTCTCGTGTTTCAACCAATCAGATTCACGCTTCCAGAAAAACTGCGTTTTCTAGCTTATTTCACCGTGATTTGATATCGCGCCGTTATCTGTTGCACATGACTATGCGATTAGCACATATTCCTCGGTAATTATGCTCATAATGATACCTTTTAACCGAGGAAATTGTGCCCATCGAAAACCGGTTCTCAGGTACTGCTCGCAAGGATATACCTGTGTTATTACTCGAGCACATTTCGAGGAATTGATGAAAGGCCGAGAAAATTACGATCTGTCGATGCTACTAGGGTATACCAGGTCCCAAGGGGGATGGGACTTTAGTGGCATGCAGTTTGTTATAAATTCACTTTTTATTAGTGTTTAATGTAATCTGAGTGCGCTAGAACTATGGTAAAGAAAATTGCAAGGAATTCGGTTCATTTTTAATGAAGATGCACCAAGGGCCCAAGAAGATGATTTACATTCAAAATTGGTGGTAGTTACAGTCTGAAATATTTTTTGTCGTTCATGTAACAGCTGGAGAACCTAAGATGTGGTTAGGAAAAAAAAAAGCTAGTGAATCTGGATTTTTTTAAGGGAGTTATAATATATAAGGGAGTCAGACTCTAACATAAAAACATGTTACAACATTTTAGTACTTAGCGTTTTAGATCTTCGATTAGTCGAGATTAGTCATAGGGTATGAAATAATCATTAGAATATAATTTAAAAGAAATGTGTAAAAAATTAGGGAAATGCTTAAAAAAGGGCCCTAGGGTCCCAATAAAAATATGTGATTGTTGGTCCAAAGAGAAGAATTCAAGATTTAACGTTAAAATTACGCACTGCGAAGGGGAGAATATTAGGGTGTGAAAAATGAATGGCACACAAAAAATTTAAGGGTCCCTGGACCGGGTACTACGGACCCTAAACGGGCCCATGGTCTTCAAGGAATGTTGGAACGGGAGAATAACTAAATGGAGAAAGTATCCCAAAAATAAAGATCGGATAAAAGGGAAGCAATTTATTAAGAATTTAGTGAACTAAAACTTCAAGGGGCCCTGTACTGTCCCCTTGCAAAGGTGCCAGGGTCTTAGCTGAAACGTAGAAATGGGGTAGAAACTGAAAGGAGAATTCACCCCAAAAACGAAGTAGATCGGATTGAAAAGAGGCATGTTTTAAACAATTTAGTGCACTAAAACTTCAAAGGGTCCTGTACCGGGTCGCTTGCAAGGATGCCAAGGTCTTAACTGAAATGTAGAAATGGGTTAGAAACTGAAAGGAGAATTCACCCCAAAAACGACGAAGTTTGGATAGAAAAGAGGCATATTATTAACAATTTAGTGCACTAAAACTTCAAGGAGCCCTGTACCGGGTCCCTTGCAAGGGTGCCAGGGTCTTAACTGCAATGTTGCAATGATGTAGAATCTGAAAGAATAATTCACCCAAAATTGAAGAAGATCGGATAGAAAAGATGCCTATTATAAACAATTTAGTGTACTAAAACTTAAGGGGCCCTGTACTGGGCCCCTTGCAAGGGTGCCAGGGTCTTAACTCAAATGTAGATATGAGGCATAGACTGAAAGGAGAATTCACCCAAAAAACGAAGAAGATCGGATAGAAAAGAGGCATGTTATTAACAATTTAGTGCACTAAAACTTCAAGGGGCCTTATATTGAGCGCCTTGACATTTTGTCAGGGTCTTAGCTGAAATGTAGAAATCGGGGCAGAAACTGAAAGGAGAATTCACCCCCAAAATCGAAGAACATCGGATAGAAAAGAGGCATGTTATTAACAATTTATTGCACTAAAACTTCAAGGGGCCCCGTACTGGGCCCCTTGCAAGGGTGCCAGGGTCTCAACTCAAATGTAGAAATGGGGCAGAAACTGAAAGGAGAATTCTCCTCAAAAACAAAGAAGATCGGATAGAAAAAAATGCATGTTATTAACAATTTAGTCTACTAAAACTTCAAGGGGCCCTGTACTGGGCCCCTAGCAAGGGTTCCAGGGTATTAACTGAAATGTTGAAATGGGGTAGAAATTGAAAAGAGAATTCACCCTAAAGAAGAAGAACATCGGATAGAAAAGTGTCATGTTATTAACAATTTAGTGCACTAAAATTTCAAGGGCCCCTGTACTGGATCCCTTGCAAGGGTGCCAGAGCCTTAACTGAAATGTAGAAATGAGGCAGAAACTGAAAGGAGAATTCACCCCAAAAACGACGAAGATCGGATAGAAAAGAGACATATTATTAACAATATACTGCATAAAAACCTAAAGGGGCCCAGGGTCTCCGGCCCTTAAATAATTAAAAATCTGAGCCTCAGGTGCATCAGGACCTGTCTTGGGCTAATCACTCCTGAATTTTCAGACATCTACGTGAGGTATATTTCGCTAGCCATCGCCAACACACACACAGAGCGATTTGTTCTTTTTTAAATATAGATATATATGTGTGTATATATACAATATGTGTATATGTATCTATATGTATATTTACATATATGTATGTATATAAATATGTATATATAACACTAGCGCCCGGCTAACCGAAAAGTACCCAAATTGTAAAGCGTAATAAAAAAATAAACTATAATAAATAAATAAACTGTATTACGTATTACTATATGGTACTCCGTAGGGCACAGATGTCATATTCAGATGTCATATTGGCGAGATTTTTTTTCCGTCGCCAATTTGGTGAAAACATCAACAGCATAAACAACGACATACGGGTTACCATTTCAAGCAAAATAACGACACTTTGGCGCCAGTTAAGTACCCGTTGCGTATATGACATTGGCGTCAGAAAAAAAATCGAGCCAATATAGAGCGTATATGACATTTGTGCCCTACATAGTTATCCCACCGACCAATTTCGCCAAATTATACAAATTGACATAATTTGTATTTTAAATAACAAAAGAACAAATAAATTAGTATAAAATTAATCAAAATACAAATAAAACATAGAAATGAAAATCATTTGATGACGAAAACATGTGTAGCTTGCTTAAAGTCAAGTGAATGTGACATTTACGATGAACCATTATTGGCATTTAATCTAATAGTTTCGAGATCATGTATGATACGCTATAAAGTTGTTGAAAAATAAGGCTTACTGTAGTTAGTATAATTGGCACCATGCTTGGCGCAGTTGTGTCTGACATGGCGCGGGTATTACATAAGTACCGATACAGTTAGCCTGGAAATGTTTATGTAAATTCTTCTGGATTAATACTTAAATGGAAGATTTTCTGGCACAGATGACATATACGTTCACAGATGTCATATACGTTGTTAATTGGCGCGATTTTTTTTCGACGCCAATTTGACGCAAACGTCAACAGCATATACAACAACATCCGGGTTACCATATCAAGCAAAATAACACTTTGGCGCCGGTTAAGTATCCGTTGCGGATATGATATTGACGTCAGAAAAAAATTGCAAAAATATGGTCCGTATATGACACCTGTGCCGATTATATTACTCTGTACTTATTCTAAACTTATGTTAGGGCCTTGGTATTTTTTTATGCTTGGCTCTGTTAGGGATTCAGAAGATGAGATCTATTGCCAAATGATATAAACAGTTATGAAAGCAAACCTAATGAACTTTTATGCTTGTTTATATATGTATTCTTGGTACTTTTCCGTTACACGGACTCCATTGTCGCCAAGCGTAATAGTTGGCGCAAAATGAAAGTCACGGGAATGGAAACATTTGAAAAAAAAAACAAACATTGTCGATAGTAAAGAGAGCATTTTAAAAATATAACATTTGAAAATTACAGAGTTTTATGAACTATTTCATTAAATCACAAATATATACTTAAAATAAGTGAAAGACTAACTGTTATACAATAAGGTAATAAAATAAAACTCACATTAAACTGCTGGCATAAAATTACGGTACATCTTAGTTATCCCGCCGACCAATTTCGCCAAATTATACACATTGACATAATTTTTATTTTAAATAACGAAAGAACAAATAAATTAGTAAAACATTAATAAAAATACAAATAAAACGTCGAATTAGTGGTTTTATTTCCCATTATTGTCATTTAATCTTACAATTAATTAAGTAATGGCAACTATTATTGGCATTTAATCTTACAATTTGGCGACAGTAATTTGGTCGACGAGATAACTAAGAAGTACCAAAATTACAAATATCTTTTAGCATTGCAGTAAACATTTCATTTTTTATATCAAGGCGACGCCACATAAACTCTATGAGATACGACTCTAAATGATGACGAACAGTTCTGAACACTTTTATCGCAACTTTCTCATCATCTGGTAATTGCCAAATGGTAAAATCCATCTCAGCGTCAGCGGTAAAAGTAAATTATAACTTTATATATAAAAAGAAGTCCAGTGGTGTAGTGGTCAGCACGCCTGTCTGCCGCACCGCAGGTCGAGAGTTCGACTCCCGAATGGGCAAGGTTCACTCAGCCTTTCATCCCTTTGGGGTCGATAAAATGAGTACCAAGCTTGCTTGGGAACTAAACACCGAGGGTCTCGCGTTAGGTTGACCACCTGACCGGGACGCATGCTGCATAGCACCTCGAGGCCCATGGTCAAGAAAACAGAGATGGGCACTATCGGCCCAGATTCTTCTTGGATTGTATAGCCACAGAGTTTAGTTTATATATAAAAAGTATTTTTTATTCGAATAACAGCAAATTAAAAAACTTTCCGAGGTTAATGTTAAATAATAATCATTTACGTTATTCACATTTCATAAATAGCAAAGCACAAAGTTTCGCATGGTTTACAATAAAAATTCTTTTCACGATCAGGGTTGAAATAATTGGCGCATTAGCATACATTTTGGCATGGTGTCCGTATAACGGAAAAGTTCCGTATTTTGAAACATTTATATGCATATTATTTTTATATACAAAAATTAGGCACAGATGTCATATACGCGATTTGTTTCTGACGCCAATGTCATATACGTAACGGATACTTAACTGCGCAAAAGTATCGGTATTTTTCATGATATGGTAACTCGGATGTTGTTTTTTATGCTGTTGATGTTTTCGTCAAATTGGCGTCAGAAAAAATTGCGCCAATATGGGGCGACATCTGTGCCAAAAATTATTTCTTTTTTTTTTTTTTTTACAAAGTTTTACCAAAACAAATAATATGTAACTCACGGTAATTTTTACAATTACATCTGCTTATTTCTTCTGTATAGCGATACATATTATTTGTGATCAAATGATCTATATGGATATATATGATCAAAAAATATATCAAAAATTTCATGACGCAGCACTTAGATAAAAAAAAAATGTCATACAAAATTTATTTAATCAAATTTTTAGTTTCGTTTTTTTAACCTAACGCAACCGATAAATCGCCAAATATTAAATCAAATTAAATCACTTTTTAAGCATTACAAATATTTCTATCATGTTAAAATTAAATATTTTTGTTTTATAATGTTATCTCACATCAAAACGGTTCTTTTTTTATTTTTTTTAATAAACATCACTAATTTATTTTATTTTATTTGCGAGATGTTGGAAATAGCCATTTCAATTCTTTCAATTCTTTCGCCAAAATATAATCACTGGCAATCATTTCCTTCAAAATAGCAGTAAAATACGAAATTTATTATCAAAAATCATAGCTATCCCTGTATATTTTCTCATAAACCACACCGGGAATATTTGCTATCAAATGATACAATTTGGAAAAAAATCCACCGGGTAGTTTTTGAAAACATTCGAGCGGAAGTTTTACAACTTATTGCTTTATAATATACTAGCTGGCTATGCCCGCTGCGGTGGTCAGCATTTCTAAATAAACTTTGAATTATGCGAAATGGTGAATTCGAACTTGTATATATTTTTTAATGGAGCTTGAATGTCCTTGAAAGCCTTGAAAGCCCCTTGAGCTTGAAAGCCTTTAGCTTGAATGTCCTTCCGCGTTGCTGAAAAGATGCGAAAGTCAATGCGATATTATATTTCCTTATGCGTTGCACAAAATTTAGCTATTAAGAAACAGTTCTTTTAGTTGATTATTCACAATGCACTTTTGGTACAGAAATGAGGCCGTTATGACAGTAGGAATTAAAATGTTCTCATATCTGACAATATTAAATTAGAGATGCATTACAATGATTGCTGAGATTTACCATTGAACTTGAATTATGCTCGGGTGGTTTATTTTCGTTTGTTTGTCCTTGATCTCCTGGCCTCTTAGCTAGCGCAATATGTGGTTCTGTTAGCTAAAATACAATCTCACTGGATGTTAGTTATATTTCTTAATAAATACCCTCTTGTGCTACTACCCTTTTTCCTCTTTGGATTCTAGCAGGGTAAATGCTGTCAAAAAAGTAATAAATTATTTGCAGACAAAGAAGATTGTTTAACTTTTATATTTAAAAGAAAAGTGAAACATAAAAATGTGTGTTTTTAAAGCTGAATTATCTGAATAAATGTAAAATGACGTCATTTTCACTGTCTTTCCATTTTGTAGACTAGTTGAAATCATGTAACCGTTAACCTGGGAAAAAACTCGATGACTTAATCTTGTAGAAAAATAAACCTCATGCATCCAATAAAATCTTTATAATCATCCGTAATCGACGTTATTGTGAGGGTTCACGTCAAACATTAAAACTGATGCAACAATATTGTTGCACATGTACCAGGGTTAAGAACTGACAATGATAAATAAAGTTAGTTATACAAAAATTTTAGCAATATGCATTTTGGTGAATACCTGAACCGAAGATTTATTTAGCATTTTTCTAAAGAGCATAATAACACGGACAAACAAATAGACCTGCTATTTTCTTTATATTTAAGAGTAAATTAATCTTCCGTCTGTTGTGAAAATAACCCAGATTATAAAAATAACTCTTAATCTGTCGCTATGTTTAGCTGCTAGAGTGTGCGTCAGGACAATTCGCTTTATACTGATCGAAATTTCAGGTAATTTAATCCTATCTAGGCTGAAATAATAAGTCCATGGGCATTATTCCATTTGCCACCTTTGGAACCATAAAGTTTTTTCCCCTACATTGAAAGTATTGTTTTTTTATGAGAGTAAAATAATTTGAGGTAATAAATAAATAATAATAAATCTTCTTTTGTTTGTTTGCTTCATTATGAAAAACCATAATTTAGTAATCGCTAATTTCAAAATCAGTCTAATCTTTTGAATTTTGATACGCCATGCAACATACTCGTTGGCAGGTGACACGATTCCGTAAGATTAGTCCAATATGTTGAATAAAACATTTTTTAAACAATGGTTAAGCAAAAGAAAGTTATGCGGAAAAAGCTAAAAAAAATGACATATTATCAAGCAATATTTATTGAAAAATGTTTATTTTATTCATTTATTTATTAACCATTTGGAAAAATGGTTATTGTCCTCGGTCATTGTAGGAAATCAAAGGCATATCTGAAGCGTTTTATTAGTTGAATCCCGCATTTTATGTGTTTTCTGATTGGTCTATACAGTAATCTGTATTTTCCATTTACTTTCAGCAGAGATGGATACTTCTACAAAAAAAAAAAAATTAATAACTCAGAAACAAATTGAGATACAGCTTTAAAAAAATTGCATTTAAAAGTACATTTTTTTCTCTATACGACTGTGTAAAAATTAATACTGTGGGATGTTTAGAAGTTTAAGAATGAAATTTCATTTAAAATTGGTCTATAAATATCAATCTTTAATCCATGGCGAACGTAATGTATGACCAGCTCCGTAGAAGTTTAAAAATTTACATTACCGAAAAGTGTAATCCATGGCGTACGTAATGTATGATCAACTCCGTGCGACTGTTTATGTCTTAAATTTTAGTCTTTGAAAAAATCATTTTCCAAATGGTCGTCGTAATTTGTTAAATTGCATTTTTTTATAGTAATAACGTATAATTGCTGAAATCTTCTTAACAATATTCTTATATCCTAACTTTTAAAGCAGTGAATATTCCTATAAGTGAAATCGACAATATTTTCGGCATGTTAAAAAAATAACATAATACACAATATTCAATTAATAAGTAATGATCTGAGTTCGATGATATAAAAATCACATGCTTGAGGAAAACAAAACGCATGTTTCCATAGTAATGGTATTCCATAGTATGGTAAAAAATATTTTAAATCTTTGAAAGTAAATTATTTTAGAATATGTGTGTATATGGAAGACATTTACACTAAAATTTAAATGATTGACTACATAATTATAATTTTAACTGCTTTTTTTATATAATTTACGGTTGAATATAAAAATGTACTCCAAAATGCTCTTCTCTCGTCTTATTTCACACTTTTCTCATATTTGGATTAAAATTGCATTGTTTGGCGACGAAGGTAATAAATAAATAGCATGTAACTCAATACAGCCATTTTTACAAATACTTCTAGTTTTTCCTGTAAATCATATGATGGGAGAATTATATAAAAATAATTATTAAATTGACAAAAAAAAAAAAAAAAAAAAAAAAGACTAATAAAAAATGTAACCTAGATTTTATTTCATCAAGTTTTCATACATGTTTTTATTAACCTGGCGCATGCGATAAAAGAGCTAAAAAGAAAAAAAAATTCCATTCAAAATTGTCAAATCAAATTTTAAGATTCATTTTTTTAACCTATCGCAAGCGATAATTCGCCAAATATTGTACTAATTGTAAAATTTCACAATAATTTATACTTTAAGCATTACAAATATTTATTCCATGTTAAATTTAATTATTTTCGTTTTATAACATTATGTCTTATTAAAACTTTTTTGTTGTTGTTTTTTAAATTAAATATCAGTATTTTTTTCATTTATTCTCGAGGTGTTTGTATTATTTTCTAACAGATATAGCCATCTTAATTCTTTAGTCAAGAAACCTTTCGCCAAAAGATAATCACTGGCAACCTTTTCGTTCAAAATAGCAGTAAAATACGAAATTTATTATCAAAAATCATAGCTATCCCTGTATATTTTCCCATAAACCACCCCGGGAATATTTCCTATCGAATGATGCAATTTGGAAAAAAATCCACCGGGTAGTTTTTGAAAACACTCGAGCGGAACTTTTCGAGCTTACTGCTTTATAATATACTAGGGGGCTCGGCCCCCTACGAGCTACGCTCGCCAACCCCCGTCCAGACACCGCAGACTCTAAATGCACGCTAATTTTATCGGCTTTAAAAATATTTCGAAAGATTGAATTATAATTTAAAAAACAGTGGCGATCTCCCTATAAACGAATTTCTATTCATTTCTCTTTGACTGGGGAATTTTAACGCCAAATCCGCTGCGGTACTACTTGATTATCCTGTCGACCAATTTCTCCAAATTATATACATCGCCAAACCACTCGCCAAATTATACAAATTGATGTAATTTTTATTTTAAATAACGAAAGAACAAATAAATTCGTACAACATTAATAAAAACACAAGTAAAACGTCGAAATAAAAATAACTTGATGACGTATACACGTGTAACAACATTTCAAAATAAGCTAATATAAAAGGAATTAAGTAAAGAGAGTCTTTGTCTCCTGGTATTTTTTAACAAAGCGAAAAGAAAATTCTTTTAAATGAGACATTTTAAATTAATTCTCAAAATATCAAATAAATGTCTAGCGCAATTTCTAAATTTAAACTTTTTTGCAATATTATTTTGAGTTCATTTTATGTAATAACTATAATGTGACGTAAATATGACTTAATTTCTCCTAAGACTTCTAACGCATGTTAATGAATTTATTATTTTACAATATCCTTTCTCTTTTAAAATTCACGTGTATACTTTTTATGACGTAATTTTTAATAAGTTCCTGCTTTTTATACGTAATTATTTAATTCTAATTTGAAAGTTTTTTCCTGTTTATAATAGTCACGTGTAAATAAATTTTTAATTTGAAGCAAACATTATTGCTTGCACCTTTTATACAGTTGGCAACAGTTTAAATTAGTACAATTTTCTGAAATCTGTAAAAAATATCTCTAGAAATGCTGAAAATTTGAATTTAAAATAGAAATAAAACCTGAAAAAATGAGTCAAAATAAAAAAATTAATGCAATCTGCACTCCGGCAAATTCTAACGCATAAAATGATCTAAAAATGATAACACTGCCATGTATAGTTTTTGCTGCTATAAAACTTTTTTAGTGGAACGATTTTGTCCAACTTTAGCATTAAATAACTCTTAAAATAATTCTTCGATTTGAAAACTGTCTGCATCAGCGTGTTTATCAAACATTTCTGTATAAAACCACCGATTTTCATATTTTTGTATGCATTATTTTTGTTAATATTAACGAAGAAAGGCCTCCGGTCACAAAAAAATCAAAACCGGCGGCGGCGGCGGTGGCGGTGACAGCGGTAGTTACTTTTTTTTAGAATAGAGAGATATAATATCATATGATGTATATGATTATGAAAGTAATGTTATATCAAATGAATGAAATATTTGCAGATATTTCCATTCAGATAAATAATGTAAAATTTGTCTTTCCTTTGGCCTCACTCGTACATATCAATATTTAAAAAAAAATATTTATTTTATAATAATGATAATTTTATGTAATGATATTAAATTGATTCATAAAAAGAAGTATAACTTTTGTATGCAAAACATTTATTCCCAATAACATTACTGACATTTTCGAATATCCTAATTTTCGCAATAGTAATATATTAATACAAGAATGTATCAACGACAATTTGCGTTTGAGAGTAATCCAATATATGCTATCTATGTAGGTATTAAGTCCATTATAATTTGCTTGCAATTTATAATACTCTCTATATAGTAGGATAATAAGTAATCTTCTTACAGCAGTAGTCATTGGAATAGAAAGTTCTTATTCGTCATGCTCTTTATTATTGAAATCAGAAACTATAATCTTTTCTTTAATTGCTTTTAAAATTAAGTAATATATCATCAGTATATCAATCAATAAAATAACTTGTTTCACTCATTTATTCAGACATTAAAATGCTTTAAAATATGTTAAAAGTTAGTGCAGAAGCATAAAAGTTATACAAAATATTTCCAACTCTTTATGTCCCGAGGCATCATCAACTATGATCATCATAATGATAATAAAGTTTCATCATCAGTTTACCCTCCGTAGGTCGCAACTCTAGGAGTTCAGAGTTCGGTCGCAATGAGCCTGACAGGCGCCTGTTCGAAAATCGTCATTAGCAAATAATTGATGAAATTCTAACGCTTTAAAAGTAATCAGTTAATGGCCTTCATTAGGATCCACAAAGATAGAATATTTTAAATTTGATTGACAAAACCTCTTTCATTACACTCACAGTAAGTAACCCTGCACGCTCTAGTTGCGGAGAGGAGACGGAAATGATTGTGCTGTGCTTGCCAGGCTTATTGCGACCGACGGTGGTTTAATGATGATGCTTCTTTACAGAAGAAGGTGGAAATACTTTTAACATCACTTAAATATATCCACTTACTTTTAGCGTGTTTTACAGCATTCTAATATCTGAATAAATATGTAAAACAAACTATTTTAGTTATTGATATATGACATTAAGAATGATTTCACTAGGGGTATGACATTATGCCTACATTTTTTAAATACACAACACAGTTATCATCACACAATAGGAAAAGTAATTTTAATATAATATGTCTTAAATGTATGTTCTTTTTGAATACTAAGTTATTAGTACGATCTAAATTTTGTTGTATACAGGATGGTTACCAAGGCTACATTTTTTAAATACACAACACAGTTATCATCACACAATAGGAAAAGGAATTTTAATATAATATGTCTTAAACGTATGTTCTTTTTGAATACTAAGTTATTAGTACGATCTAAATTTTGTTGTATACAGGATGGTTACCAATGTAACAACATGAAATGTTCTTCAAATAGTGTCTGCAAAACAGTTCTTATCCTGCGTAAATTCTGAAACAAAATATCACGCATGGAAGTTCTGGTATTTTTCACAGAGCCCAGCCATTAAGTTCAGGAATATGGATTACATATGACGTACCTAGTATTACATATGGTTCAGCACGTAGTACAAGTTGAATGATAAAGAACATGAATAATAATTTGAACGTCAAACGAAGTGGAAGCTATTACATGCTTCGTCAGAGTATGAAGCATATAACTTGGGATTAAGATTGCTTTATTACACCGGGATTTATTATAGAGAATTTTTTTAAATGAACTAATTACTAGTAAACAAAATATACAACACTAGCATATGCAAAATGTCCTCCTGCTATGTACTAAAAATGTACAGTGAAATTTCGATTACTCCGCACCCTACCAGGATTTTAAAAACTTAATTATCTTATTCGGGTGTCGACTTTGGAAGGTTTTTTAACGTTCGCTCCTTAAAAAAATATTTTAAAGATTACTTTTGTGATTGCGATCTTAAAATTGCATATAAATAAGGATGTACCGTTACATATACATTAAGTATTAAAATTATACGATTCCTTTTATTTAACTGATTTCCATTATTTTCTAAATTAAACTTTTTTTAAAATTTGATAAGGAATAAGCTTTAAATATATATGTTGAATACAACACAGGTGATTTCGAGTAAAAAAGGGAAGTTAAATTCATTGATATAAACATATAAGAAACTTTACTTTTCTGTAACATATCTTAAACTTATATAACCTATTACGTATCAATAAAGTTTCAGTTTCAAAAGATTAAATGTAATGAGATATTACAATGAGTAGTCGACTTAAGCGGGTTTATACTAAAAATTATCCATTTAGTGGCTTTCTTCCTGTTTTGAAGTTAACATTTTACCAGCCACAGGAATAATAAATGTCGAAGTCCATTCGCGTTCCATTGGCCTTCTTTTACTAGAAAATTTTTTTTGCTCACTCTTATTTGACTGTGATGTGTGTGCGGAGTTTAGAATAGAAAGATTGATATAAGAATATGAACATACTGCGGCAAAACACTAATTGTTTTTATTTATTTTGTAAAATACGTTAATTTTCTAACTAATTTTATCATTACGTCAGCCTATGTCTTTTTTAAATATTTTAATCGTAAGTGATTCGCTAACATATAAGGTAAACGCACCAGTAGTGGGTCGCTTAAGTACATTTATCTAATTGTTATTAAAGTATTAGTGAATTCCAAAATATATATATATATATTATCCTAGTCCAAACCTTAATGCATATGGATAAACGTTCAAAATTTTAAAAATATATTTTTGGAAAAAAATGAAAAACGAAATATATTACTATCCTCTAAGCTTCAGTAGTGAGCCTAGTAAAATACTGATTCATGAATCTTCAAGTTTTTGGTTTATGCAACACATTATTTAAAATGTAATAGAGTACATCAACAGAAGTTTAATTTAAAATAAATCATAATATTAAAGTAACAATGTTTTAAATAAAACTAATCTCTTAATGAAATCTCTAAGAATTTCCCCAAAAATGTGTTTTTGAAAACAGTCTAGAAGACAAACAAAAGTAAAAGCATAATGAAAAATAATTATTTAAAGCAGTTTATGGAAAGTTAACATTTAAGGATGTCAATAAATCAGACCTCTTTCAATTGTTTTCAAGAAGTGCATTTTAGGATTGTTTTAAAACTTTAAGGGGGCACAGGACCTTTAAATTTGTCGAAACGATAAAAAAAGTCGCCTTTTTTCAAAGTACCAAACACAAATCATATGCAATTAAGATCTTTTTATTTTCCTTGCTGCCTAAATTATACATTCATAACTACCTTATCCAACAAAGTAAATGTTGTATATGCAAAATTAATATTAAAATTTTAAAGTTAAAAATTAATCTCACTATTGCGTGAATGAAAATCATTAATTGCTGTACCCATGATAAAACTCTAAATTGTGCATGCTGAAAACATTTTTTCAACAAAATAGAGTCATAACATACCTACTTCTAAATTAAAAGCAAAATATACACTAAAAGTTTTATTGAAAATTTAATTTTAGAATAAAAAAATAAAAACTTCATTTTTTTCTTTCTAGTTTTCCAAGTGCAAAAAAGATAAATAACCAAAATACATGCATTTTTTGGTTTTAGCAAGAAGACTATAAAGAAACGCATATTTGGTTAATTTTTGAAAGTAGCAGTACCCGCAAACTCCAAATTTACTAATCTGAGAAAACGAGTTTTAAAGTTTCAATATATAAGAACCATCAATTGTACTCAACGTCTATAATTTATTATAAATAAATAAATAATGCAGATTTTTGAATGGGGTTTTTTGCATAGTGTTGAGAAACTTTCAGAGATTCAGAATAAAACAAAAACCGATAATTGATTTTTTTTAAATTTAAAGGTCCTGTGCTCCCATAAAAATTAGTGGCGCACTATTGGTAGGTGGCCCACTATAGGTGCATTTACCTTATATGTTTAAAAAGTTTTAAATTTTTGTTTAACAGATGTGTATAACAATGGAATTAGAAAAAAATGTTTTAGTTTAATGCAGTACAAAATTTCATTTTACAAAAGGAAAAAAAGAAGGCTCTTTTTTAGAAGATAAAGAAAAAAAAAAAAAAAAAAATTAAAAAAATCACCTCATTCGTTAAAAAAAAAACTATTGCATAACACGTCTATTTGTAAATAGAAGTATTTTGTATTCCTTATCTTGGTAAAATTAAGTGAATTAACTTCTTTGTCTGCGCATTTTACATTACATTTTAAAAGTCTGTAAAAAGTTGTCGTCACAGACGTTTCTAGAACATCACTAAAGTACTTTAACTAAACTACTTTAACTTAATCCATTCAAAGAAAGACAGAAGAAAAGAATTACATCACTTTAATAGGTTTTTATGTCGAAATATTCTTTTAAGAAAATGATATTTCGAGCTAAACAAGTAAAATATAATTTTACACGGACAAAGGAATGTTTTTCGAAAATTGAAGATATATTCTGAGTTCGAAAAAAACAATTCTATTTTGGTTATTAAATAATTATACTTTTATCATCAGTTTCTAAATTTAAATACATTCTTGCAACAATTTGAAAAAAGAAATCTACTAATTTATCCCCCAATAAACAAGCAATAATCGCTTTGAAAGATCAGTGATGTTGTAACAATATTAATTATTTTAGAACCATTCTTATTAAACTGTGATACATTCTGTGTGCGTGAGTTCATATATACAATGATTGATATATGCATATGAATATACCGTGGCGAAACACTATTTTTGTTTTTAATTTTCAAAGTATGTTAATTTGTTAACTAATCTCGTCATTACTCCAGCATATGCCTTTATTAAACATTTAAATCATAAGTGATATATATATATATATATATATGATTTTAAAATGATTTATTTTATTTATAAATGATGCGTTTAAATATTAGGGGCACTGAATCTTGACAATAGAAAGTAAGTTTTAGTTTAATGCTGTACAAAATACTTTTTAGCAAAAAAAAAGTAGCCGTTTTTAAAAAATTAAAAAATATATAAAGTAAATTCACCTCATTCGTTAACAAAAGCTATTACATGTCTATTTGTAAAGAGATGTATTCTCAATTAATTATTTTGATACACCTAAGTGAATTAATTTTGTTGTCTGTACATTTTACATTATTTTTAAAAGACTTTCTTTCGTCACAGACTTTTCTGTAACATCACTAGTGTACTTTAGCTACACTATTTTAACTTACTCTATTCAAAGAAAGGCTAAAGAGAAAAATTACACCACTTTAACAGGTTTTCAAGTCGAAATATTCTTTTAGGAAAATGAAATTTTGAGGTAAACATGTAAAATTTAATTTTACATGGAATAAGGAATGTTTTTCAAACATTGAAGGGATCTACTATGGTATAAAATTTTAAATTTGTTTCTTGTTTATTTAAGAATTTTTTGTCACCACTATCTAAATTTAAATACATTCTTGTTACAATTTGAAGGATCTTACTAATTTATCTCTCAATAAGCAACCAATAATCGCTTTGAAAAATGTGCAATGTTATAACAATATTTGTTATTTTAGAACCAAGAAAAATGACTGATATAACATCATATGAAGATATTCAGGTAGTCCACGAATTCCACGTTATCACAATACACGATATTGTTATAGGGAGAGCATTAGCTGAAGAATTCACGATTCGTTTTGAATCATATTAAAGTCATCACTGAGCTATTGTTGTTCAATGTAAGTGAGCAAAATAATTAAAAACTTTCCTAATTATATTTTTACACATTTAAATATTTACAGATTACTTCCAGCGAAACATTTGATTAATACTTGAAAATCACTTGTTTAAATATATTTATATTCCTCACTGGGAATCCAAGATAATTAATTTATGAAATCAAGAACATTTTATTTTCTTCCAGTTTTAGAAGACAAAGAGAAAAAATAATCTACTTAATGCGTTCAAATTTTACATTACTACCAAAAAACTAAAAGAACAAGAAAAATGTTTTTAATATCAATTCTCTAGTAGGTCACGTGACATGGCGCCTCACGTCTGGCTGAAGGAGGTCCGCTCAGGGGGTTCACGAAATATTCCACATCATAAGACGAAACGCAATATTTCACCTTGATTGAAACATAAAATACGTAATATAAACTTTTAAAAGTTCACTGTTTTACTTAAAAAGCGACTAAAAACTTATGGTTCAATATCCCGAAAATATATTCTGAAAACTTGAGCAAAGTGACGTATTAAAATTTGTGCTACGGCAGGTAACCATTTCTTCAACTCAAATTTTATCTGAAACGCTGCTACATCAACTGTCTATCTACACATTTAAAATGAAAGTGATGATTGAGAACAGAGCGATGTAATAAAATAAACGGAAATGCTGGTAATAATAATTTGTATTTTCTCTAATTAAGTTCAATCTAAAAAATTATTACTTCTATTTCCAACTCTAATAATTATTGGCTCTCCCAATTACAAAACAAAGTGACGTATTTGTATAACCCCTTGAGGAGCGGTGGCATTTTTATGAAACCACTTAATTTTAATTTCAAAAAGCCACAATGGCACCAGAATTTTAGTGAAATATTTTTCAGTTTACTACATATGCGAAATAGCTTTTTATTATTTACAAATAAATTTGTTTTCAAATTCCGGTGTCATTCATTAATTTCAGTTCTTTAGCAATGGAATTGCTTTGCCCCTGAAAGGGATAAATAAACAGTAATTAGTAATTATAATATTATCTGATGAAGGGCTTTGTAAAACCTGAAGGTACTAAGAGGTTTTAAAATAAAATGTATATTTTTAACTTGTAATATCTCTTTTATTATTTTAGTCACCTTGTAAGTAAAACAGTGAACTTTTTAAAGTTCATATTGCATATTTTATGACTGATATATTTATTATACGTCTGCTACATTTATGCATAAGTAGGATAAAGTGCCTAGTCACTTTTAAGCCCTAAATGTTGTAATTTTCATTGAAAACCTGTCAAATTTGGAATTTACATAGACTAACATCCCACGCGCATATATACATAGGCAAATATCGTACAAAAAATTTTTAACAATGAAATTAACAAAAAAATTCGCAAAAAATACAAAAGATAAAAAAATGGTCCCAATACCCCCCACCCCCCCCCCCCCCCCAAAAAAAAAAAAAAAAAAAAAAAAAAAAAAAAAAACTTATAACTAAATTGAAATTTATTTCTAAATGAGTAAGTAATTTAATTTACATTAAAGTAAGACACAAAAAAATTTACTAACTAGCAGTGGAAGAATAACATAACGAAACATTAGCCATCCAAACATGAGGAAGAAATTGAAAAAAATTGTCATGTATTCCCAAATTCGTCCCCGGGACAAAAATAAGAACTGCAAAGGCGGCGAAATTGGGACCACGCTAAATCCTAATATGGCGGAGCTTCTGTTCCCGTAAGATTAACTGAGTGTCCTAAAACTTACTGTATACTACAATCAGGATCTTACCTACGTAAAATGCATGCAATGAATAAGAAATAAATACTTACATTACAGTAAATAACGTTCTACAGACGATGTAATAAGAACTCAAGACTTTTAAAATAGGAAATTTGGCGTCTTTAATTTATGTATGCGTCTTGTCGAACGAAACTTTCAATACTGACCCCTTTTACCTTCCGTCTTCTGTGCATTGCGCCTTGCGTCATAAGTGGTGCCACTTTCGCAGAAGTGAAGATGTTAAAGGGGACGCAATATAAGGCACTTTACCCTATATTAACTGTTGTAAGGATCAGACGAAATGTTACTTTATACAGCTTTCCTTATATATAAAAAATATAGTTAAATAATTAATCATGATACTGAAAGAGAAATATAAGGGCGATATAGTGAGTTTTTATCTATAAGGGATTTTACACAATTTGTCAACCAGCTTAATTTTTCCTTTTTATTTTTCACAATAGTTGACTGTACTTTTTAAGCCCTAAAGACTACCAAATTATTAAAGAAAAATTTTTGGGATCTTTCACGTATTAGGGGTACTGAATCTTGAAAATGGTTGGTTGGTTGGTTGATTTTTGACGGCCGATTATCTACACTAGGGATATAGGCCCGAGGGGGGAGTGCCCTTCGTGGGGGTCTTTCTAAGGGAACCTAATACGTATATACGCATGGTTATCCATGGCTCGAAGAAAACCACGAAAACTCCGAACGATTAGGCCGACGGGCGCTGATTGGGATCGAACCCAGCACCTCCCGTCTACCAGATTCGAGAGCAGAACCTCTCAGCCACTGGTGGGGCAACTTGAAAATGGAGAGTACGTTTTAGTTTAATACACTACAAAATTTCTTTTTATAGAAAAAAGGAGCGATTTTTTTTTTAAGATTTAAAAAAATATAAAATAAAATCACCCCATTCGTTCACAAAAACATGCCTATATATCATGCCTATAGCATGCCTATTTGTAAAGAGAAGTATTTTCTATTTTTTATCTTAAAAAAAAACTAAGTTAATTAACTTTGTCGTCTGCACATTTTACATTACTTTTAAAAAGCATGAGAAAAGTTTTCGTTGCAGACATTTCTAAAGTATCACTGAAGTACTCTAACTAAATTATTTTAACTTTTTCCACTCAAAAAATAATAAAGAGAAAAATTACATCACTTTAATAGAATTTTATGTCGAAATATTCTTTTAAGAAAATGAGATTACGAGGTAAGCATCTAAAATTGAATTTTACATGGAATAAGGAATGTTTTTTTAAAAAAACTGAAGGAATCTTCTATGTTTTGAAATTCAAAATTCCTCTCTTGCTTACATAATAAATGTACTTTTTTCAGCAGTTTATAAATTTAACCCTTAAATGCCTGGTGTTGCTTTTAGGCAACATACCCAATTTAGGCTCTAAAATACTCTTAGAATAATATTGAAGCTATAATGTCTAATGTTGCCAATAAAATACATTCTGAAAATATTATTAAATCGATTTTCAGCATGTAGATGGCAACACATGTGCTGTTTAAGAATAACGATTGATTTATTTTTTCAATTGTTGCTACTTGTTCTTTTTGTTTTGTTTGAGAGCTTGCGAAATACTCTATTTTGACCTGCAGAGAGCAAGTGAAATTTATTTCTTATTATAGTTCCTAAAATTCTTGTGTGTTTAATAATATAGAGTTTTATCAAGGAAAATTATTTTTTCAATTAAAGACCAGTATTGCGGATTAGTAACAAACTGTTTTTTAGCCGTAAACCATACTTAAAACAAAATATGATTCTTTAAAGTATTTTTCCCATTATTTATTTAAAAAATACAAGCCGAAAAACATTATTACAATGATTTTTGAAAAATCAGGCATTTAAGGGTTAATATATTATTTTAAATTATGAAGGAAATGTGTTTACTGCTTTACTATAATTAAAATAAATAAAATATTACAGATGGATACGTTGAAAGAAAAATTGTAAAATGCGTTTTCTTTTGGAATAAATCGTATTTTTAAATATTTTCTAAAATTATTTAAATTTCTGTAATCATAATTTTAAGGGTTCCAAAATTAGGAATTCATAAAATAAGTTTTAAATAACAATTATTTTCATTAATACTGTGATTTTAAAATGTTATTAATTTTCGTAATATTATAGTAATACACAAATCAAGAAATGTGCCACCCACTATTTGAGTTTGAGAGAAATATGATACAACATTTTTAAGCAGTTATTAAATTCAATCATAATATCCGTGAAATTTGCAATGTTTTGCACAACAAAGGATAATATAAAATCTTCCTGTAGAAATAGTCATTGGAAGACAAATTTCTATTCTGTCCTATTCTTCGAGATTGAAATCGGAAACAAAAAAATTTCTAAAAAGTTTTTAAACTTTAATTAATATGTTATCAATGTATTTTCAAAATGGGTAGCATAGTAATAAATTTGCAAAAGGAAAAAGTAATTTTAATTATGATAAAATATGTCTTAAAGTGTGTTATTTTTTTAGTACCAAGTTATTACCACAATATAAATTTTATTTTAAAGAGAGTGGTTTATTAAGACAACAACTTACGAATGCAAATTAACATCCTACAGTCCTGGAAAAAAAAGTTAACACCCCCTGCTAACTCTGTAACAAATTATTGTAGAAGAAACTTACAGGTAACAAATGATTGGAAATAAAGTTTATTTTAAAATGATGTACATGAAATTTTTTTATGGGCCATCTACGAATCAAAGCGAACCCAAACTTTGTTATCTTTTTAAATATCAATGCCCAAGTTTGAAACCATAAATAAATTCTACACCCTCCAATTAGTCAAAAACAAATTTTCTTTAAATTCGTACAATTCGTTTCAGAAAAATTAATTGTTTTAAAATGAGCCTATTTTAGGGGTTGTATCGAAATTGAAGGTCCGTACCGTTTTTCTCAATATGTATACCCCAGTATGACACTATAATTAAATTCTACATTCTTCAATTGAAGGCTAAACATATCAAGTTAGTGTGTTTCTTTCTGTTTTGAAATAACCATTGTATCAAGAACATGCATAATAAAAACCGAGTTAACGGGGAAGTAGAGATATACGGATGTCGAGTTATCGTGATTTCACTTTACTTTTTAAATAAGCAGATGATTTATTGCCACTGTTATTCCACTGCGATACGCTCTGTCTGTGTGTGTTTATATAAAATAATTAGTGCATGCATGTAAACATGCCGTGCAAAAACACTAATTTTTCTTTTTAGTTTGCAAGGCATTTTAATTTGCTGATTTAATTATTAATGCACTATAGACCGGGAGGCAGCAGCTCACACTATCACCTAATCGAGTTCACGGCTGAAATTCTAGAATTAGTTAAAACTCGATTTGCATTTTAAAACGCAATCGGTCTGCCAAGTCATATATTGGGGGAAAACAGCCGAAAACCCGATTTTAGTGGTTGACTCGTAGGTTTACCATTGTGTTTTCCTGCACCCAAAGGCATGAAAACACGGAGGACCGAAAACAGGAAGACACAACGGTAAATATACGAGTCAATCGCTAAAACTTGGTTTTCAGGTGTTTTCCACCAAGATAATACTTGGCAGACCGATTGCATTTTAATATGCAAATCGAGTTATTACTAATTCCGAAATTCCAGCCATGAACGTGATGTGGTGATTGTCTGTGCTGCTGTGCCGGTCTACTATATACCTTTATTAATTATTTAAATCGTAATTCGCTAACATACATATTTGAAGATTTATTAACAATCGATGTTTTTAAATACTAGGCTCGCTCAACGTTATCGCGTTGATGATAGAAAGCAAGTTTTAATTTAATGTAGTAGAAACCACTTTTTACATTAATTTTTTCCCTTTTAATAGATTTAAAGAAATGTAAAAAACTCATTCGTTAACAAAAGCCATGACATTCATATTAGTATTTCTAAAGAGAAGTATTTCGTATTCTTTCTATAGGTAAAATTAACTGAATTAACTTTGTCGTCTACATTATTTTACTTTACTTTTAAAATGTCTTATATGTCGTCACAATCATACGCAAGAAGATCGCCAAAGTAATACTTTAACTGTCTCTTTACAAAGTAAGGCTAATAAGAAAAATTACATCACTTTAATAGGGTTTGATGTCGAAATATACTTTTAAGAAAATTAGATTTCGAGTTAATCTTGTAAAATTGAGTTTTACATTGAATGAGGAGACTGCTTTTCAAAAAACGAATCGATCTCTTCTGTCTTACGATTAAAAATGTCTTTCTTACTTATTTAATAATTACATTTCTGCCATCAGTTTCTAAATTTAAATAACTTCTTGGAGAGAGTTTGAAGGAATTAATATTTTCTATAATAGAATGCTTCCGTGTGTTAAAATTATATCGCGTGATGGGCCGATAATGAATTGTCCCAATCATTGAATAAAAGTAATGAACGCGGCTAGTACAAAAATCTCTAACTCAACTGTGGCGTCGTGAAACGCCGATTAAAAGAAGTGGGTTCGAATATTAATGGTTGAACCGGACATGAAGTATCCGCAAAATTAGTTAGAAATTTAAATCCTGAATTTATTGACGCATTAGGCTAGAAAATTAAATAAAGATATATTATAAGGAAAAAAAAAACAATAGATGCATTTTAGTCTTAATACTTGTTTATTTATTTTATGCGGGAATAATAATTATAAGCAGATGTAGATATTTCTCCAGATTATTAATGGATTATATTTTTTTATTTAAATTTTTTAATAGTGTTGTTGTTGAACATTTAAATTTTATTTAGTAAATTAAACAAAAAACTGACCTTAAACATCACAGCACACGATTTACATATCATAAAGGCAAATTGCATTTTAATATTCCAAATCCATATGCCATATTCCAATGCCGTATGACAATGCCATATACCGAATTCTCAATTATGCCAAAATATAATTTTAAAATGATCGCTTATATTTTATTATTTTAAAATTTGTATTAATCGAATGAAATCTATATTAAACATTTCTTTACTATCCAAGGAAATTTAAGTCGAAAATGTGAAACTCAACCATTGTAGATTTAGTAGACTCAATCAGCGCATGAATTCTTTTTTTTTAATTATTCACAGCTAGCACCTATTCTCCAGAGCTTTGTCATGAGAATACACTTCTCTGATCATTTTTTGTATGCATTAGACCGTGTGCTTTCCGAATACATTGAACCAGGCTCTTTTTCAAAGAAGCATTGGACGGGCAGACCGCCAAGTTTTACTGCTATTCAGTGAAATTCGCAGAGTTACCTTAACAGGCAAAAAGGCTGTCATGCTACGCGAAAAAGGTAAAGGGACTCCCCAGCTTCTTTGATGCCACACGAATGAATCTTAGACGCATGACTTTTTGTCGGCCCTGGCTCCTTAGGGTGTGTCTTCGTATCCAAATGCTACTTTTTCTATCGAATCGCCATTGGTTGCACTTTGACCGATATGCAAATTATTATTTTTTCTTTGCTTTCTTCCATCTTTACAAGAAGGAAGTATTGGATTCGAAAAAATTTTCGACTTTCGGTTTTTGACGGATTTACACGTTTTAGGAGTCAGACATTCTGAATAACATGTTTATACAAAATATCTGTCTTTGAGTCTGTCTGTCTGTCTGTATGTGACACAAATTTTGTAGGCGCGCTCTATCTCAAGAACTAATGCACGGAATTTAATAAAAATTTATATTCAGTTAAACCTTGATATAAATTGGTGTTGATTAGTTTTTGGTGTAAATCGCTCAACAGGTGCGCTGCTATCCAGCATTTTTCACGATTTCCACAATAGCTCAATCTCCAGAACTAATGCACAGATTATCAACAAAATTCCTATTCAGGTATACTTTGATATCAATTAGTGCTCTTTATGTTTTGGTGTAAATAGCTCAACAGGTGGCACTGCTATGCTACATTTTTCAGATTTTCTATTATAGCTCTATTTCAAGATGACTTTATCTTGTATCTAGTTATTTATATTGTAACAAAAGACGTAAGATACAAAGTATACAGAAAAATATAAAATGGTAAGCATACCCTAAATATATACAACATGATAAATAGAAAACATGGTAAAAAAGTATAGAAAATGTAATTGAGATATAAAATAATGGTATTTTGAAATTTCGATTCAAAACCCTGATTTTATTATTATTATTATTATTATTATTATTGTTCCTATGTAGGTTTTCAGGATAGAGTTCAATTAGTGTTTATTTGATTAATCGTTTCCATGTTTATTTCAAGTTTATGTAAATCATTTCATCATCGTTCAATACTTAAATAATAACCACGTTGAAAGATAAGCTCTGTTGAAAATATATTAATTATATTACTTTTTAATTAATAAAATTGACTTATTTATTTATTATGCATATACTGAAATACCATTTATATAAAACTATACATAACCATTACGCCAGAAAAAGCCCAAAATGTTACTTTACACGATTTCATTCTGACATTAAAAAAATATTCCACAAAAATTTAATTTCACATTTGAATAATAGTCAATATCTATTTAATGTTAAATTATCAATTTATAAAACTTCTTTATAAATAATACAAACTTCTTAGTGTAAACACTTTCAAAAAGCTAAATGAAAAGTCTTAAGAAAAGCTCTCTTTTCGAAGTTTCAAATTGGAAAAGAGCCGACCGAAGAGAATCCGAGATCAGGTCATCCATGTTCAATTGGGAAATGTTCAGCAAGTGCAATCATTGTAGACATCAGACCACACACTCTGAGAGGCATTCCACACATATGTGCTACATCCGCTTTTGAAACGAATGCGTCATGTGACGCCCGATTTGCTGAGAATAACTAAATGAAAAGTCTCAAGAAAAGTCTATGTTTTCGAAGTTTCAAATTGGAAAAGAATCGACCGAAGAGAATCAGAGATCAGGTCATCCATGTTCAATTCGAAAATGTTCAAATATAGCAACAATTGAAATCATCAGACCGCCCACTATGACTGATGCATTCCACAAAGAAATGTTGCGTCGGCTTTTGAAACGAATGCGTCATATGACGCCCGATTTGCTGACAGTGGCTAAATAAAAAGTCTCCCTTTTCGAAGTTTCAAATTGGAAAAGAATCAACCGAAGAGGATCAGCGATCAGGTCATCTATGATCAATTCGAAAAGGTTCAGCAAGAGCAACTATTGGAGACATCAGACCGCCCACTGTGACTGATGCATTCCACAAATATGTTCTGTATCGGCTTTTGAAACGAATGCGGCATGTGACACCCAATTTAGTGACAGTGGAAATTGGTTCGTCTTCTCCAACAACGCACCAGGTCGCAAAGTCCATCCTTGTGCAGCAATTTTTGGGGAGAAGGCACGTTATGTGCATCAACTACCCACCACACTCACCAGATCCGTCGACAACGGGCTACTTTGTATTTCCCAAGTTGAAATTGTAGATGACGGAGCAGCGCTAAGTGTCTATAGGTGACTTTGAAGTGACTGTGACGCCACGTCAATAGTGTTGGAGTTGAGGCGTTCGTTTACTGGCCTGTATAGTCATTCCAAGCGATGTATGGAATTGGGAGGAGACTAAGTGGAAGCTTGGTATGAAATATGAATATAATTTCTGTGTTATATGGTCTATGTGCTATCAGTCCTGGAACTCTTTGAATGCACTGTGTACTCTACAATTTTCTATTAGTTCTTATTGATTTATAGCACAGTTTAATCAATAATTTTTCATTTTTGTGTTCTAATTTTTTTAAATTATTTTTTTTCATCCTTTAAATGATGTTTGCGAACATCTAAGTGAATATTTTTCAAATCGGCGTTTTTGTGCCAAAAAGAGTTAATTTAAAGAAATTGCAATAAGAAAACATCTACTTCAGAGCATTTTCTCCAATTTACAATAGTCCGAACTGTTAGTTTGGAAAATTGATATTTCGCACCTTATATTTTCCCGAAATATTCAAGTAATCTATCTTTTTTTTATTTTAAAGCATATTTCAATCATAGTGATATGTTATTATTAAGAACACTTATAGAAGCTCAATTAAATAATGTTAAAGCCAGTCTAAATGCTAGAACGAAGCTTTTTAATTAATAAAACTGCAGGCTTCTTTATATGCAAAGATTTAATTTACCTCTTTTAGTGCTAATAATCTTATTTTCAAAAGTTATTTTAATTATGTAAATTTATAAGTTTAGCGAAAATGTATTTAAAGTTCTCTAATAAACTTGAATAGCAATTGTGCAATATCATAAAACTAAGGCACCTCCACAAAATTTAAGATTTATTTTAGTTAATAGCTTTACTTTGAGATTTACTTTACGTGAAATTATGTAAATTTAATGGAGGCTTAAGGCTTTTCAATGGCTTGTCCTCATTTTTGCAGTACTGCATATCGTTAGATCTGAAGAAAATTTAACAAATATTTCTTATAGGTTGGATTTATTTATTTGCCCTGTGTATTGACGTTAACAAATACATTTATTTTTTTCTTTCACGTTCCATACGTTAATACATTATGCATTGTACATGGATACATCATTTCCTTAGATACATATTTACGTACTTACGTGCATCCTTCATACTCATATATCTCATAAACTGAATGCATACATTCTGCAGATAATTAGAGTTAGTTTTATTTTCACTGTGTTTTCTCTGTAACTGTTCGCATGAATATTAAAATTTGGCATAGATATAACTTTTCATAAGACGCAAATGCTCACAAACTGTGGGTTTTTTTTTTACATTAAAAAATATTAAATAGAAGACAAACTAATTGTTTGTCATGTGTCAGATATATCTTTTCTTCGCAATCACAGCAAATGCAAGCAACTACTATAACGGATTAAAATGACAGCTAGTAAGGAAATATAATAGCAAAGTAGGTAAGAAATACTGCCTGTTTATCCTTTCGCGACACAAGCGTGACAGTTAAATACAGTAGTACCCCAACTTAAGTACCCTCGACTTACTCCGCATTTACGTCGTCGGGCCTGGAAAAATAAAATCACTAATTAAGGTCGACTTAGAAATTTTTGGAAGACTTTTGGTTCTATGAGCCGAATGTTAATCGTGACAGCCACGTAACAGTGACAAGCAAATAAGAAAATCGCTAGAAAAAGCTTTGAAAACTCTCTCTGCTGCTACAAAGAGCTTTTAAGAGAGATATATGAAAAAAATGTCAATTCAAATTTCATTGCAAGATCTTTTTACATCCTCAAAGACTCGAACGAGGAAACTAGAAGAACAATAAACAGTAAGTTAACAGCTTACTGTTTTTTTAAATTATTTTATTGCAAACGCATTTTTTGCTAATGTTAAATGTATGTAACAATAAAATAAAACATGTATGTAACAATATCTAAATTCAATAGAATATTTTCCTTTAATTTTGGAGAATTTTTATTACTTTATCCTTTTTTGCTTATCTAAATGTACTTCGACTTACGTTGTTTACGACTTACGTCGCTGGTCTGGGAACAAAATGCTGACCTAAGTCGAGATATGACTGTACACTAAAGCAATATTTTCAAACGCATTACTTAACGGTATTTTAATTTTTATGGTGTATCAAGTTATACTAATGCTGTAAAAGAAATCTAGCTCATTTTTAGGAAATAGACAACGAGACTGTAGAACTGATCCTCAGCACCGTGAACTGAAATATCCATTCACTAAGCTGTGCGATTAATTTAAATTAACCCTTTTTACAAGCGTGTTGTATATCTACAATATACCCAAATGTCAAACTTACTGATACGGTGAACTTAAAAAGACGTTTTTTTTTTTTTTTTTTTTTTTTTTTTTTTTTTTGCTACTAAATCCGAATTAAGAGTTAATCTAAATTGTGCATAGAATCTTCTACACACGGCGATAGTGAGTTTATTTGCATACCAAAATTTTATTTATCATTTGAACAGTTTTGCATCATTATTGCTAAAACGAATATACCAGATAAAAAACGAAGTATAGCAGTAAGAAATAAACGAATATAGCAGTAAATTTTGCAGAATTAAAAAGGCTAGAGATGTGTCCAAACATACATTTTTTTTCAAAGGTAAGTTCATTCACTTGGTAAGTTTGCATTAGAAAATTGAAAAGTATAACAAGTATGTAAATTTGTGTTTATTTCAATGTGGAAAAAGTAATTTTTAGTCAATATATATGTTTTTTAATTTTTAAATTACTTTTTACATACTTAAATTAATGTATTCTAACATATGAATGGAAATTTTTACATCGGAGTTGATCAGTCACAAATTGTTAATATAAATCTACAGATATAATGCAGTTTTCAAAGTTTCAGAAATGATTAATAACTGGATGATAATATTTATACACCTAATTAAGTTTTTTATATCATGTTGGAAAAGTCATTAATTTTTAGCATTTTTTATAAAATAAGAGAAAACAACTTTGCAGTTTTACCCTTTTGCTGAGCAGTCAGATGGTTAAAACTTCCTCCACTGTGTGACAGATCATGAACAGAGTTACCAAGTGTAATGCATTGCATATAATTTTTGGAACAGGGTGGCTGCAAAAGGGTTGGAATGAAGATTTTCATATTACTACTTCAAGACTCATGATCACTTAATGAAGTACACAAATGAGGTTTCCTCGACATGTGACTTAATTAATAATATTTAAGTTATCCGTAGCAGTTCAATGTCACTTAATACAAATAGTTATACAAATTCCACGACATATTTCAACAACCACGTGTGCTCAGCCGCGAGTTTTGCAAGAAAATTATAAAACATTTTTATGTTTAAATGGGATCATTATACAGTGTTTGCCTGGGTGATTCATTCAAAAGACTGTTTACTTACAAATATACGGCGTATAAAGATCGGTGGTGCATGAAAAGATAGGTGCACTCAACCAGGTTTCTGGTACAGCCATGGAAAGAAAAAGTAAACACCCCTGATTACTCTGCAACAAATTATTTTAGAAGAAAACTTCTGGTACTAGGCGATTGGTAATAAAGTCTTCTTTTAAATGATGTATATGAAATTTGCTTAAGGGGCCATCTACATATCATAACGAACCCAAGCTTTGTTTTTCTTCAATAGCAATGCCCAAGTTTCACATCATAAATAGATTCTACCCGCTTCAATTAGCCTAAATCCAAATTTTCATGAAATTCGTATGATTACTTTCCGAGAAATTAATTATTTTAAAATAAGCATGTTTTAGGTGCTATATCAAAATTTAAGTTCGGTACTCGGTTGTTGAAATGCTACAGAATTACTACGTGACTTTTATTATTGTATTATTTCTTGCAAATATAAACATCTCACTCGGTTAATGTGTTTTGACTATTGCCAGCCAAAATGTTTCAATAACATGAGGAAAATATGTATTTTTTAAATTATGCTTTTCTGGACATCATAGGCGGCTCCTTAAACTATCATTCTGACGTATTTTAATCATAATTCGAAAACTCCTTGAAAAAAAAAATTGAAATTTAGAATTTGCATATGTTGGCGAAAATCGAAAAGCACGAGATTTGTTTTTTTAAAGACTGACAAGAAAGGACGACACTAAAAAAGACTGCTCCGCACAAAAAAGATTTTAAAATAACTTGTCTGATGCAACAGTTTTATTGTCTTTCATCATTTTAATTACATCTTCTTTACTGCGTTCCAGTTATACCGAAAAGGTGTTATTACGTCAGTTGTTTGTGAAACACTGTACTGATAAAGATGGAAACCATGAGCTCCGATTTTGTTATACGATATAAACTAAAGTAACATTAGAACAAACTTAAATTTTTAAACATATTTAAATGTATGAAAAACTAATGTAGTGTGTTATTTTCACAGTGTTATATTTATCCGTTTTGCATCTAGATAATTAAATTCATAAAATCGTAAAATGGAGCCTGGATTACCTTTCATCTTTCTAATTAATAAAAGTGCACAAAGTTTTTTTTTCAGCTCAAAGTGTAAAAGGTTCCCTGAATGTATGGTGCTCACGTATGGATTATAATCTGCAGCAGTACTGTGAAAGGTAAGGGATCGAACTTTCTCACCTGATTTTTTTTAGTTTTTGAAACTTATAAATACAAAAGCTCAGGGCCTGCATGACTAACGCCTTTTAGATTATGAGAGATGAACTGAGGATTTGTGTCTTGAAGGCTGGTCCCTATGAGCTATATTTAACTATCGATCAAGTACAATATAGAATTTATTAGCAATGGCCACAAAAGATATTGCTCTGATAGAGAAATTAAATGAGTAAAATTATAGTCACTGGGCAATTTAAAATGCAAAATATTTTATTAAGAGACGATTTATTCAGTGTAGTGCTGAACGACCCCCACCCCCCCCGATCCGTTAACAGATAATTGGACCAAACAGAATATAAAAGCTAAATCGCTTATAAATTTGTGTATAGACTATGTGCAAATTATCCATGTGAAGCATTTAGATAATGCTAAAGAGGTATGGAACGCTTTAAAAGCGGTTCATCAGCGGTTCAACTTGTCATCAAAATTGTTCCTGTTACGAAAATTGTATTCGCAGAAATTGAGCGAAGGAGACATGGTTGGTCACATAAACAACATCCTATCAATTAAAGACAAATTGCTGGCTATTGGGGAAGAAATCCGCGACTCACACATATGCGCCTTGCTGCTTCGCTCTGTACCTAGATCTTATGATCCGTTAATTACCGCGCTTGAGGGCCGTGGCCAAGACGATCTTACATTACAATCTGTTAAAGATAAACTAATTGACGAGTTTAGACATAGGCGCGAAAATAGAGAAACGAATTCAAACCCGCCTTATTCCGCGTACAATGCGACAAATAAATTAGAAAATCGGGAAGCCGCTTCGAACTCTCGCGTCTCGTCCTACAAGGCAGAAAATTAAAATGCTAGAAACAGCAAATTTTGTACATACTGTAAAAAATCAAATCATGTATAAAATGAGTGTTACCATTTGAAAAATAAAACGAAAAATAACTTTCAGAGAAATGATGCGAATAAGTTTCATAATAATCCGAGTTCTTTCAGAAACAATCCGGTAAATTACAGAAGTAATCAAAGTAACGGAAGAGATAGTTCTAATTTTTGCTTTAAAGGTAATGCAGACATGGGAGTAGGTGAAAATGTTTTTTACCCCCTATCAAACTCGGAAGAAAACGTTTACGAATTCTCCGATCAAAGTTACCATGATGGTGATTTAATGCTGGCTAACGAAGCGCAAGCAATAAATGTAAATAGGTTCGTAATTGATTCAGGGTGTACTAGACGCGTCGCATTCGCAAGAGACAACTTCATAACTTTAAAACTGGGAATTTTGGTAGTATAATGATAGCGGATGGTAATAAGCTCAATTCATGTGGTATGGAAGATATTAAATTACGTACAAATTCATCGCAGGATGTTACACTTAAGGATGTTCTTTATTTCCCTGAATTGCAGAACAACTTATTATCCGTAAAGAAGGCTACGGAAAACAATTTCAAAGTTATTTTCGAAAAAGACTCTTGTAACTTTGATAAAGATAATAATGTAGTATTAACCGCAGAATTAAACAATAATTTATACGAAATTTGTCCTAGGGATGAGTATGGGTTTATTGTTAAAACACAAACAATTTGCGAGAATCCAAATTGCATTACAATCTGGCACAAGCGTTTGGGACACAAGAATTTTGAATCTATTAAATATATCGTCAATCATAAGATAGCGTAAGGTATAAGTTTAAGTAATTGCAAACACGAACTACATGCACTAAATGCATTGAAGGAAAATTGACACAATCCCCCTACTCTAAGGTAGCATCAAACAGATCAAAGGAAGTTATTTCACTAATTCACAGTGATATTTGTGGGCCTATGAACACAGAAACATTCACAGGTAAAAGGTATTTTATTGCGTTCATTGATCATTATAGCCGGTTCACAATGGTTTATTTACTTTCACACAGATCTGAAGCCGTGGAAAAATTGAAGGATTTTATTTCCCTAGTGAAAAATAAATTTGGGAAACAAATAAAAACCTTTAGATCTGATAACGCAGGAGAATACATTGCGGAAAACTTTGAAAATTATTTAACCCTTACGGTATTGAACGTCAATTAAGTGTACCATTTTCCTCACCCCAGAACGGCGTTTCGGAGAGAAAAAAACGCACACTTGTAGAAATGGCACGAACCATGGTCTCGGACGCAAATTTGACGAGACAATTTTCGGGTGAAGCGATTCTTACTGCAACGTATTTAACTAACCGGCTACCAACTAAAGCAAACAACAATATAACTCCATTTCAACTTTGGAATAACGAAAACCGAATTTGTCACATATAAAAACATTCGGATGCAAGGCCTATGCTTATATAAAAAAATCTAAAAGAGGAAAATTCAATGAGAAGGCCATTGAAGGCATCTTTCTGGGATATGACAATAGGAGCAAGGGGTATCGGATATGGGTTGGAGATAATAGAGTAATGATATCTAGAACTGTAAAATTTTTAGAACATTAGTTAAACAACACTAAAGCAGACGCAAACAACATTCCAACCCCTACGGAAAATATTAGAGTAGAATTAGGCGGCGATGAACATGACGCGGACGCAATTCCACAACAAACTCCAGTAGAGCCTAGGACATCTTTTAGTAAAAAAACAGGGGAGTACCTTCCGATAGATTCGGAATTAGCGTGAATATGTGTAAGGTAGAGGATCCGAAAACGTGGGAAGATATACAAAACATCAAAGATCCAAAAATTAAAAATAATTGGCTAGTGGCAACAGACGATGAAATTAAATCCCTGAAAGAAAACAATGCATGGGATTTAGTAAAACCACCTCCGGGGAAACATATTATTGGATGTAGATGGACTTTTAAAACTAAATTAAACGCCCAAGGAGAGGTGGAGCGATACAAGGTAAGACTGGTCGCAAAAGGATATTCGCAAAAATTTGGGAGCGACTACGATGAACGTTCGCGCCAGTCTAGCACACACCACCATTAGATGTTTCTTAAATGCTGCAGTATACAAAAATTTAGATGTAACCCACCTTGACGTGAAAAAAACGTTGTTACACGGGAACTTAGATGAGGAAGTCTTAATGACACAACCAGAAGGATATGTGGTAAAGGGTGAAGAGAACAAAGTATGCAAATTAAAGAAAGCAATATACGGCCTCAAACAGGCTGCCAGAGCTTGGCACCTGAGAATAAGTAAAACTCTCAGAGAAATGGGATTTAATCAATGCGAATCAGATTTATGTTTATTCAAACGAAAAAAACGGTAATACGTCATATTTTATAGTTTATGTAGACGATATTTTAGTTGCGGGAAAGGAAAAAGATACGGTAGAAATATACAATGAACTGTAAAAGGAATTTGAAATAAAAACTTTAGGTAAAGTCTCACAATACCTAGGGATAAATATCAAACATTCGGACGACGGAAGTCTGATATTAGATCAAGAGAATAAAATTAATGAAATTGTAAGAAAATTTAATCTAGTTAATTCTAAACCGACGTATACTCCAATGGCTACAGATTATTTTAATTTAGATCCCAACAGCAAACTAATGAGCAATAATACAAAATACAGGCAAACAGTGGGGGCATTACTGTATCTAGCCACTATCACACGACCGGATATAGCTGCTTGTGTAAATATTCTAGGAAGAAGAAATGAAAAACCAAGAGAGGTTAACTGGTTAGCGATTGAAAAGCTAATAAGATATTTGAAAACCACTAAGGATTTAAAGTTTCTAATTAATACTAGTAAACCACCAATATTGACAGCCTACTATGATATTGACTAGGGAAGTGATAAACTCGATAGGAAGTCCACAACAAGCAATTTATTTAAATTAGGTGAGAACCTGATTTCCTGGTTTTCTTAAAAGCAGACATGAGTGACTCTGTCTTCAACTGAGGCAGAGTACATATCTGCATCAAGTGCAGGTCAGGAAATACAGTGGTTACTTATGCTACTTAAAGACCTTGAGTTACCACAAACATTGCCCATTGAAGTGTTTGAAGATAATTTTTCTTGTATAAAACTGTGCACCAATGAGAAGCATTTGTCACGCAGCAAGCACATAGACGTGAAATTTAACAACATAAAAAACTTACTGCAATGTGGAACAATTGCATTAAAATACTGTCCCACTAAACAGATGATCGCTGACATCCTCACTAAACCCGTATCTAAACCTCAGTTTGAAAAACTGAGATTTCAATTGCAGGTCAGATCACAGCTTTGAAAACAAAAGTGGGGGTGTTGGCGAAAATCGAAAAGTACGAGATTTGTTTTTTCAAAGACTGACAAGGGAGGTAGCCACTAAAAAAGACTGCTCCGACCAAAAAGGATTTTAAAATAACTTGTCTGATGCAACAGTTTTATTGTCTTTCATCATTTTAATTACATCATCTTTACTGCGTTCCAGTTATACAGAAAAGGTGTTATTACGTCAGTTGTTTGTGAAACACTGTACTGATAAAGACGAAAGCCATGAGCTCCAATTTTGTTATACGATATAAACTAAAGTAACATTAGAACAAACTTAATTTTTTAAACATATTTAAATGTAAGAAAAACTAAAGTAGTGTGTTATTTTCACAGTGTTATATTTATCCGTTTGACATCTAGATAATTAAATTCATAAAATCGTAAAGTGAAGTCTGCATTACCTTTCATCTTTCTAATTAATAAAAGTGCACAAAGTTTTCTTTTCAGTTCAAAGTGTAAAAGGTTCCATGGATATATGGTGCTCACGTATGGATTATAATCTGCAGCAGTATTGAATTTTATTAGTTTTTGAAACTTATAAATACAAAAGCTCAGGGCCTACATGACTCAAGCCTTTTAGCATAAAGGAGGACATAACAAATATAAATCTATGAAAAAATTGTAGATTGCAATTCATATTTGTTTGGAATATTAATTTCATAATTCTTATTATAAAATTTTTAAAATTACATATTCAATGTAGTTATGTTTTGGATTTTTCGTATTATAATAAACAAAAAAAATATATATAACATTAGGATTAAAGATTCATGAGATATTACTAAAAATATGAAAATCTAATTTAACATTAGAAGCTCGAAATTTTGAATGTTTATAATTCAAAAAACTTCCGAATGACTTGAAATTTTATTTCTAGGCATAATTTGAACAGTAGATTTAGAATATATTGTCAAGATGTATTGTGTTGCTATTGAAAAAAAAAAGTTTTGTCTGGTATTGATTTGTAGATGACCACCAAAGCAAATTTTATATACATAATTTTAAAGTAGACTTTATTTCCAATCGTTTGGTACCTGTAATTTTTGTTGTTGTTGTTGTAATTAGTTGCAGAGTTAGTAGAGGGTGTTTATTTTTTTTTCCACGACTGTACACGACTGCGCATTTAGTCACCCGGTAGATATCCCAACGGTAATCCAGTTCCGTCCATACGTTCAATAACATGTTTTTGTCCATCATGTTTGCATGTAATTTCCATCACAGCAGCAGTGCTGCTTTCCTCCTCGGGAGCCTGGAAATGGGCTTTTTAAGTTCGTGCGTATATGTATCTTGTCATGTATCACCCGTCTTTGTAGATCGTACACAATACTCAATACGCAGTGTATTGAAACCCTATGAATCATTTAGGCTATCCTGTAACATACTCACTTTAATAATCGTTTACGGACTGAACATAATAATATGAAATAATATCCTAAGTTGTCTTCAAATGGCAAGCAAAAATTGAGTCGTTTTTAATTAATGTTTTCTTTTCCAAATACTATGCTGCATAAACAATATTTTGTAAGACACAATTTTTCTTCGCAATTTTGGTATGGTATGATAAAAGAGTAACTATAAATTACAGAAAATATACGAATTATTCTGACCATCGTAAAAAAGTGTCCTTAAATTAGTGTACCCCGAAAACTAATTATTATGTTTGGAAATCTGTGACCTGTTCGTCGTTCGACACTTACATCTATACTTCTTATATCGCTTATGATGCACATTTATTTATAAAATAAATATGATGGCAGATACTTGAGAGACTATCCTTGATACAATCTTTACAAAATGGACAAAGATTCTGCGCTTGTCCATGTTACAAACCGTATATGAAATGACGGAACTTTAATTTTTGTATTGGTTATGATGTTGGTAGTAGAGGTGAAAAATATTTTCAAATCATTTTATGTTACAATATTACTGTACTGAAATGAAGTGTATTTTTTCTTTGTAACATTTTATTACTTTCCTAAAACTAGTCGGATGTGGCAATCCAAAAACTTTCTTCTATCACATACATGTTAATATTACCTGAAAAATGCAGCATAGCAGCGCCACTGGTTAGGTGATTTACACTAAAATCTAATCAGCAACAACTTATGTCAACTTCAAATTGAATTTGAAATTTGATGCAAATCCGTGCATTGGTTTTTGAGATAGAGCTATTGCAGAATTCGAGAAAAGTTCAGTGTAGCAGTGATACCTGTTGGTCAATTTACACCAAAAGGTATCAGGATCAATTTATATCAGGGACTAACTGAATCTAAAGTTCGATGACAATTCATACTTTAGTTCTTGAGACACAGCTATTGCGGAAATCGTGTAAAATGCAGCATAGTAGCGGCACATTTTGGGCGATTTACACCAACAACTATACGGCACTAATTTATATCAGGGACTTACTGAATCTGAAGTTTCATGAAATCCTGAGCTTTAGTTCTTGAGATATAGCTATTGTGAAAATCATGGATAATGCAGCATAGCAGCGCCACTTCCGAGGCGATTTACACCGAAAAGTAATCAGCACCAATTTATATCACGAACTAACTGAATCTAAAGTTTTATTTAATTCCAATCATTAGTTCATGAGATATAGCACCCACAAAATTTGTGTCACACACAGACAGACAGACAGAGATACTCACAGACTCACAGACAAACTGACAGACAGACCTTTTGTAAAAACATGTTTTTCGGTATCTCTGACCCCTAAAACGCGTAAATCTGTCGAAAACCGGAATTCGTACATTGTCACGAATCCAATACTTTCTTCTTGTAAAGATAGGAGAAAGTATAAAACTTGCATCATTGCTGTCGTTGCTTCTGTGCGATCACGTGACGTAATTTCTGTATTTACACATAGCCCTCTCTGAATATAGGCATACGCGGTGACGAAAAAATGGAGGCTGTCGTAGGTAGATATTGTTCGCTGTGAGCATAGTCCATAGAATGCATTTCTCCAGTATTTTATTAAAGCATTCTTTGCCCTTATTTAAATCCTTATTTGAGCGCGGTGTCCATATCAAATTGTTGTATTATAACGAAAAATATTTGAAAACAGACATAAATTTCATTTCTGAAATTAGGCGAGATTTTCAGGATTGACACAGAATGCCTGTAAATGAACGATTTTTATTATCAATATTTTACTTCTATACATGTAAGGAGATGGGGCTCCCGTTGTGGATCTTCTCTCGGTGTCAATAGTTGGATCGCTCCTTCTGAGCCTCTAGCAAATCTTTGTAGTCGCAGGAGTGGTATCCGGGAATTAATAAAAGTCAGATTAAGTGAGTGTCTCATTAAAGGAAGACACAGTTTTTTCGGAGGCCTGATTTATTGATCTTTGTTACATCCTTTTGAGAAATCAGGTCCCTTTGACATGAGAGCTGTTAGTTTAATCTTTGCTGGACATTGAGACTTCGGTGGATTGCAAAGCGATCCCTGGAGAGCAGAGTGGCGTGGAGTTAAGACATTCTTCAGATGGTAAAAGCCTTACCTTGCGACCGATGCAGTAGTATAAGTATCAGGCATTTTGCATTATTCCAGCTAGAGGTCGCCGAATTCAAAGGAGGCGTCTTTAAAATTTAATTGGCCGCTAGATGAATGATTGTTTGCCCGGGCCAAAGGCATTGTCTCAGCTCGGCCGACGGGTTGCCGCTAGACTTTAAGATTGCACTTACCTCAGCAAAAGTATTCTTATGAAATAGGCCAAAACGATCTTTGAAAGTTATAAGATGCGATGCTGAAAAACTGACTTAACAGGGCAACTGTGTTCAATTAATTGAGACACAATTATTAACAGCCTTTAAAAAGTTTTAATTTTAATTTCTACATTTAAATATCTATTTTTTAAAACGGGGATTTCAAATTTTAAAAGGGGACTTTAAAGAGAGGCTTAGCTTTTATCGTTTATACATATTTATGTTATACAGCACCTACAGGGTGTCCAGCGAATAAGACTCTGATTTCAAAATTAAATATCTCAAAAACAAAGATCATTAGAATTATGCGGTAAATGGTTTGTTTATTATCTAAGCTGTAAAAATGTTATACAGAAGTTTAAAAAATTAGTTGCAAAAACCGCTAACAGATGGCGCTGTAATCGCAATGCCTATAAATTGTGTTTTGAAGTCCAGAGCACTAGCGTTTCATTCCTAGATGGCTTCCTATGGAAGAACAAAAATTGGGAAGGAACACTTCTTCGTTGGGATGATGTGCAGAAGTGGAGACACCTGGTCACAGAACTATTGCATCAGCTTCAATTTTAAAGAATTTCAATTAATAAAATTTTCAATAAAAAATTTAGCAATCATTATATAAGAACTTATTAAAATATTTTATTTGGGAAATGTGCAGAAGCGGAGCCATGTGTTGACAGAATTGAGATTTGTTTCAAATTTTGTTATAAGCTACTTCGGTCCGGATACCAGTATCTCTGTGATATATCTTTTCTCCCCTAATTGGTAGATCGTGGAATCGAATCCAAGTAGAGGAAGATTTGAAAAAAAAAAAATGGAAATCTTTACTTTTTAATATTTATTTAAACTGCGAAAAAAGACTGAATAAAAAAATCCAAAGTTTCTGGTTTTAAAATTTAATTAAGCTAAAAGAAACCCCTTTTTTAAAAATCATTGAGCATTTATAATAATGATTCATAAATCGTTTTTTTTTTTTTTTTTGTAATTGTAGAGAATAGTTTGAATGAAAAAATACAAATTTTCTATTTTTAAAAACATAATTAAGTTAAAAAATAATTTAAATTTTAAAAACTCGTTTTCATTTTTTTTTCAATCATTGAGCACAGAGATATGGTACAGTTTCTAGCGACAGGATCCGAAGTGTTGGAAAGGAATGCAGCATCCAAAATACTTTTGCTTTGACGTTGATAATATGACTTATCATCAATTCTTTTTAATAAAGAAATAATTTAATGCATAATTTCTGTCTCTAAAACTTTGTTTACAAAGAAAAGAAATATATGTGTTGTGGTACAACCAAAGTATTATACCGTGATTTAAAAGTAAATGAAAAGTGCAAAATTACTTTTTCCTTTATAATAATTCAGGTATAAACAATAATACCAAAATATTATGCCGTGATTTAAAAATACATAAAATAAATAAAAAGTACGAAATTATTTTTCTAAATATATGCATTTTGATTTAAATAATTATATGGCATTAAAAATTGAATTTAATAAAATATTTTAATAAGTTCTTATATAATGATTTCTAAGCTTTTTATTGAAAATTCTATTAATTGAAATTTTCTAAAATTAAAGCTAATGCAATAATTCTGTGACCAGATGTATCCGCTTCTGCACATTATCCAAATAAAATATTTTAATAAGTTCTTATATAATGATTGTTAAATTTTTTATTGAAAATTCTATTAATTGAAATTCTCTAAAATTGAAGCTGATGCAATAATTCTGTGACCATTTGTCTCCATTTCTGTCCATCACCCCAACGAAAAAGTGCTCTTTCTCAATTTTCGTTCTTCCATAGGAAGCCGTCTAGGAATGAGATGCTAATGTTCTGGACTTCGAAGCTCAGTTTACAAGTATTGCGATTATAGCGCCATCTGTTAACGGTTTTCGCAACTAAATTTTGAAACTTCTGTATAACATTTTTACAGCTTAGCTAATAAACAAACCGTTTACCGCATAATTCTATTGATCTTTGTTTTTGAAATATTTAATTTTGAAATCAGGGTCTTATTCGCTGGACACCCTGTATCTCCCCAATGATAATTAAGGAACAATTTCAAAATTTGGGAAGAATTAATTATCAATCGTTTATTTAAATAATTAATTATACATTGATTCGTATCTAAACCTTTTTTGGACACTGTAAAGTATTGTATAGCTTTTTGATAAACTACTATTGCTTCGACTACTTTCAAAAATTTATAACTCACAAAACACAGAAGCTGCGAAGGAAATTTTATTGAACCATTTATCTTCTCTAATATATATAAAGAACAGCTTTCAAACGTGAACATTACCTCCTTAAATCCAAGAAAGGGACAATACAAAAACGAAAAATATGTGTATTATATTAGGATGTTATTTCTTTAAATGATGTTTGAATTTTTTGACATTTTCATATTCTTTAAACTAAAAGAAAACAGAAATATGCGGAAAGATGTACTAATTTGATTTAGCTTATAAACTGTTTAAAAATGTATGTTTTGTTTATTTCTCTGTTAGAATATTTACATGCGTTCAGTATTAGATTACAGTATCATAAAGTGGTAATTTAAAAAAAAGTCCTTCCGGCCAGTGCCGGGAGGAAGAGGTAGCTTTCAAATTCCTTATTTTAAAAAAGCCAACGTATATTATTCAAACACACGAAGCTCAATTTAGTGGAAACCGAATATAGGAGATTCAATACTAATTTTTATCAATACTAAATTATTATGAATGAGAATTTCGCGAAATTAGTCATTTTTATCCAAGCTGCTTTTATTTAAAGTAACTTATATTTGGCTGAGATGTTGATGTATATTATCCACATGCCTTCTTACATGGAAATAGGCGAATACGTGTGTTATCGCGTGACAAATACAAGATCGTTTCAAAATGTTAGCCAGACTAGAAATTCAAAGTGCTATAATTCAACCATTTTTTAACATATAAACAAAAGAACAAATTTTCAGAAACAAAATCTGCTCTGGAATCTTTGTATCAAGGCCAAACACATAAAAATCTTTTTCATTTTCCAGTTTTTCAATACCTCATTTTGAATTTGAAATTTCATTTTTTTAAATGGCAACCGTTTTGAAACAAGATGGCGAATGAAGCTGGCCAACGAACTCGGTCGAGACATTGGTATGTACTATGTACAGACCAAGTAACATCCAAATCGGTTCATAAATACGCTTGTTATCGCGTGACAAATATCAGCACGTTTCAAAATGTCAGCCACGCTAGAAATTCAAAATGCTATAACTCAGCCATTTTTTAAGATATAGACGAAACAAAAACTGCTCCTGAATCTTTGTATCAAGGTCAAATACATAAGAAAAAAATATTTTTTCAATTTTTAATTTTTTGGTACTACATTTCAAATTTAAATTTTTCTTCAAAATTTAAATGGCTGCCATTTTTAAACAAGAGGGCGGATGAAGCTGGCCAACGAACTCGGTCGAGAAATTGGTATGTACTATTTACAAACGAAGTTACATATAAATCGGTTCATAAATACGCCTTTTATCGCGTGACAAAATTCAGGACGTTTCAAAATGTCAGCCACGCTAGAAATTCAAAATGCTGTAACTCAGCCATTTTTTAAGATATAGACGAAACAAAAGCTGCTCCCGAATCTTTGCATAAAGGTCAAATACATAAGAAAAAAATATTTTTCCATTTTAAATTCTTTGGTACCACATTTCAAATTTCAAATTTTTAAAAAAACATTTAAATGGCCGCTATTTTGAATGGCGGATGAAGCTGGCCAACGAACTCGGTCGAGACATTGGTATGTACTATGTACATACCGAATTACATCCAAATCGGTTCCTAAATTCGAGAGTTACAGTATGACAAATGCCAGATATATATATATATATATATATATATATATATCAACTTTTGAACAGAGGGTGATTTCGGGGTCTGGGGGTCATGATCGATGAAAATATACCAAAATTTTTGGAAATCGATTTCCTCCGAACGGCTGAAATAGGTAGCTTTTTGTAATGAAAGCTACCTAAAATGCTATAACTCAGCCATTTTTTAAGATATAGACGAAACAAAAACTGCTCCGAAATCTTTGTATAAAAGTCAAATACATAAGAAAAAAATATTTTTCCATTTTCAATTTTTTGGTACCACATTTCAAATTTTAAATTTTTTAAAAATTTTTAAATGGCCGCCATTTTGAAACAAAATGGCGGATGAAGCTGGCCAACGAACTCGGTCGAGAGATTGGTATGTACTATATACACACCGAATTACATCCAAATCGGTTCATAAATACGCCTTTTATCGCGTGACAAAATTCAGGACGTTTCAAAATGTCAGCCACGCTAGAAATTCAAATTTCTATAACTCAGCCATTTTTTAAGATATAGACGAAACAAAAACTGCTCCGGAATCTTTGTATAAAAGTCAAATACATAAGAAAAAAATATTTTTCCATTTTTAATTTTTTGGTACCACATTTAAAGTTTTAATTTTTTTTTTAAACTTTAAATGGCCGCCATTTTGAAACAAAACGGCGGATGAAGCTGGCCAACGAACTCGGTCGAGACATTGGTATGTACTATGTACACATCGAATTACATCGAAATCGGTTCATAATTACGGGAGTTACAGTGTGACATAGGTCAGATATATATATATATATATATATATCAATTTTGAACGGAGGGTGGTTTCGGGGTCTGGGGGTCATGATCGATGAAAATATACCAAAATTTTTTGAAATCGCTTTCTTCCGAACGGCTGCAATAGGTAGCTTTTTGTAAAGAAAGCTACCTAATAACAAAGGAAATCAATTTTAGAAGGTAAAAATGTACATTACAGCTTGTGGAAATGATAAATGCTATATTTTCTACATAATAATATTTAAAAATAATCTTTCACTGACACATTTCTATGTATTAGATTCAGCACTATTTTTTTTAATCAAATTGCGTCACCTAAAGGGGAAAATGTTTAGTATTTTCAAAATTAATTACGTAAAAATTTCGAATTTCATTAGACGGTTGAGTAAAATTTCCTAAAATTGCAAAATGTACATGATTTTTCAATAGTGACTTAGGGAAGATTATTTTAAACACCACATTTTATATAAGATCAAATATTTAAATTAAATTAAATATTTGAAATGATATTACATCTGTGTCGGAATTTAAAATTAAGGAAAATATATTTAAAATCACACATTTAATCAACTAAAAAACACATTAATATTACAAAAAGACATAAATTACACTGTAAAAAAAAATCCGACCAGTTTTCCTGTAGTAATCGGAAAAATAGTCGCCCTTATCGTACCGGAAATATTTCCGACCCATCTCAGAATAAAATCCGTAAAAGCGAAATAAAATCCGTAAAATAACGTTTTATTGACTATTTCCTTTTTTTCATGGATTTTATTCCGAGCTGGGTCGGGAAATTTTCCGATACGATAAGGGCAACTATTTTTCCGATTCCTACAGGAAAACTGGTCGGATTTTTTTTACAGTGTACTGTACACATTTCAAAGTTCATTTTTGACATTAACCGCTAGATTCATTGTGTAATTTACTTTATTTTTTTACGATAAATATAAGGTGAATTCTTCAGTAACTCATTAAAGATTTTTTTTGTGTGTGTGTGTGTGTGTGTTCAGATGACTATTACAAGGTTTTAAATCTATTTTATAATTTTCTTTGTTTTTGAATGCATAGTACACTGTAAATAAAATACGACCAGTTTTCCGGTAGGAATCGATAAAATTTTTGCCCTTATCGTACCGGAAAATTTTCCGACACAACTCGGAATAAAAACCGTAAAATCGGAATAAAATCCGTAAAATACCGTTTTATTGACTATTTCCTTTTTTTACGGATTTTATTCCGAGCTGGAAATTCGGAAAATTTTCTGGTACGATAAGGGCAACTATTTTTCCGATTCCTACAGGAAAACTGGTCGGATTTTTTTTACAGTGTAGAGATACATAACAAATTAGTGATATTAATTTTTTTAATATACATTTTATTACTAAAAATACTCCCGCTACTTTTATTATCGATCAGAATAATTTTTAAACTAGAGAATAGGAATTCTGCTTTTTCAGAATTTAGTGTCGCCCCGGCATTTCCATTACTTCATTTTCTTCTGGTGGACTGATGGCTTCTATTATTATGAAACAGCCATTATAAATAAAGCGTTAAAAAAATTATGGCCATTTTTTTCCATTCTGACCAGAAAATCAGAGTTCTAACTTTTTACGGCAGCTCTTTCATCTTCACCTAACGCTTCATTTATAACGGCTGTTTCATAATAATAGAAGCCACCAGTCCATCAGAAGAAAATAACTCGGTTAAGCGTGACTCTACTGGAAAACATATTTCAGTTTTAAGACTTAAAGCACACGCTTTTATTTTATGTAAAATGACGTCATTTGCATTAATATAGAAACTTAAAATTAAATATAGTTTATAATAGCTCCCTGTTTTATCATAAATCCTTCATTTATAATTTTCTCAAAGTAGCACGTATTTTAATTAATTTTTTTTTCAATTTAATTTTTTTAATTAATTTTTTTCCATTTTATGAAAAAATGGCAACAAAAAGATATAATTGCTATTTTTCAGCAATTTTTTCTTTACTTTCTACAGAAATGGCGTACTTGAGTTGCCAAAATAAAACAAATGTCGCTAAAAACTACAAAAAAATTAATATTTCAAAAACAAATAGAGATGCAGTTTTCAAACAAATTGCATTAAAAAGTACTTTTTTTTCCAATACGATGGTATAAAAACTGAAAATGTACGATGTTTAGAAATTTTAAAAAATGCTATAGAGCATTTAGATGTACAATGATACATCTACTTTGATTATTGCTAGCGTCTGTAAGCTAACGTTATTTTTTGGACACAAAATAAGCTGGGAGAAAGAAATAGCATACCATACCGGGGCTAAAAAATAGTCCGATAGTCAGGCTTAATGAATTACATCAAGTGCATACAAAGAGTTACGAAACATACAAACTTCCGTTTACCCAAACCAATAAAGTTCATGAAATCTGATAGGAAGAAGTATAATATTTCTATTTTATCCTATTTTCCTTTTGTTGTTTTGTTAAAATAGTAATAATAGTAATGATAATAATAACAAAATCTTTATCACCATCTTTTGAAAATGCGCGCGTGTGTGTATATGAGTTTCTTGAAGAAATAAAATAAAGGAAACTTTAAAAAAAAGGCGACCTGTTATTGAAAAGATATTTCCAGGATATCCTTGTTTGAATTATTACTTATAAAGCGATGAAAACCCCGCTGATATGAGGACAGCTATCTCACTAGCATGTCCCAGGAAATAGTAAGGTTTTTAAATGGAGTTAGTAGATTTTGTGCACAGTAGCATAAAGGAAATGGCATTGTAATTATTTTGAATTTACGTAAAATAATGCTATAAAAAGTGATAAACTATCTTTATTAAGGTTTACGATCGTTTGTCGCACCAACGGCGACAGTTTCAAAATCATTTATATTTTGATAAGTGATTTTTATACATGTTTTTATATTTTGAATTTATCTATGGAAAAACAAAATCCGGTACATTGATTTAAAAAACTTTTGTCAATATGTTTTTATTTTCTATTATTATTATTATTATTATTATTATTATTATTATTATTTTCCTGAAATTAGTTTAAGCTTTGTTGCATATTCTTGTCATATTAGAAGGAAATATCAAATTGAAACAGGATATTGGATAATAGCAAAATTATAACCTAAAATATGTATAATTAATGTTATTATAGGTATTTTAAAACCCTTCATTCCTTACCAGTTGATGTCAGCACTAGCGCCATTCAGTAGTGCCTGCCTAAGTCCTGCCTATCCCAACTGTCACACGGCCGATCTTCATTACGCTATTCATAACGATCTTGATATGAAGATCACTGTTACCTGTCAGCAGTCACGTATATGGTAAATAAAAGGAGTTAGTTCGGATTTCCGAACTAAGAAGTAGATGAGGTCGAGAGAAGGATTTTGTGAAAACATGTGATGTAGCTTAGATAGGTCTTTATTAGACTGTTTGTGCGGACACTATTTACTTTTCCTCACTGGTAAATATATCTTGTAATACAGTTTACGTTAAATAGTATGCTGATATGTCTTTGTTGTGTTAACTGATGCTTTTAATATCCATAAAAATTGTATTTTTTATTATTTATTTCGTTTACCGTCATTAAACTTTTTGTAACCCTTAAATGCCGGGTGTTGCTTTTCGGCAACATACCTAATTTAGACTCTAAAATACTATTAGAATAATATTGAAGCAATAATGCCTAATGTTGCCAATAAAATACATTCTGAAAATATTATTAAATCGATTTTCAACCTGTCGATGGCAACACTTGTGCTCTTTAACAATAAAGATAGATTTATTTTTTTCAATTGTTGCTAATTGTTCATTTTGTTTTGTTTGGAAGCTTGCGAAATACCCTATTTTGTTCTGCAGTGAGCAAGTAAAATTTATTTCTTATTGTAGTTCCTAAAATTCTTGGGTGTTTAATATTATAGAATTTAATCAAGGAAAATTATTTTTTCAATTAAAGACCAGTATTGCTGATTAGTAACAAACTGCTTTTTAGTCGTAAACCATACTTAAAACAAAATAGGATTTTTTAAAGTATTTTTCCTGTAATTTATTTAAAAAATGAAAGCCGAAAAACATTATTACAATGATTTTTGAAAAATCAGGCATTTAAGGGTTAAATACAGTAAAAAGAAAGTTCTTTAGTCTTCAGAAATTAAAAAGATAAGCTTTAAATCCATCTATAATCCATATATTTTCATACCTGCTTTGTCACACTATTTATGTTTTGAGAGTTTTAATTGTTCAAAATAACTTTAAAATTCATGACGCAATAAATAGATAAGCTGCAAAATAGATATTTGGGCTTTGTTTGTCATCTGCAAAAAGTGAACATCTGCCAAACATGAATATGGTCTCTGTACATGCAGATAATCGACAAAAAAGTTCGAAACTGGGTCAACCGAGTTTATTTTATTTTATTTATTTATTTATTTATTTTTACGGCACTTGAAAGATTTAATTTTTTTCATAATATTTCTTTATTTGTGTTAAACTAGAGACATTAAAAAGCGACTTATCCGTTAAACGCTTCATGGTCCAAGAATAGCTTCAAATTTATGACACATTAAATAGAAAAAGCTGCAAAATAAAAATGGTGTATTCATTTGTCAACTGCAAGAGGTGAACTTCCCTCAAACGCCACTACGATCTCTATATATACAGGTAATGGACAGGAAAGTTCGCAAATGGGTCAATTCATTTGTTTTTTTTTGTTTTTTTTTTTTTCACCGCACTAGAAAGATGTAATATTTTTCATAATATTTTTTCTTCCTGTTAAACTAGAAACATTAAAAAGCGACTTATCCGTAAAACGTTTTATGGTTCAAGAATAGTTTGAAATTTATGACACATTAAATAGAGAAGCTGCAAAATAAAAATGTTGGCTTCATTTGTCTTCTGCAAAAGATGAACATATCTCAAACATCACTATGATTTCTATACATACAGATAAGGGACAGTAAGGATCGTAAATAGGTTTGATCGACTTTTTTTTTTTTTTTTTTTTTTTTTTTTTTTTTTTTTTTTTTTTTTTTTTTTTTTTTAACGGCACTTGAAAGATGGAATATTTTTTCTAACATTTCTTTTTTCCCGATAAACTAGAAACATTAAGAAGTGGCTTATCCACGAAATGTTTTATGCTTCAAGAATAGTTTGAAATTTATGAAGAATAAATAGAGAAGCTGCAAAATAAAAAATGGTGTCTTCATTTGTCAACTGCAAAAGATGAACATCTCTCAAACGCCACTACTATCTGTATAGATACAAATAATGGATAAAAAAGTTCCCAAATGAGTCAATTGAATCAGAAAGGTTTTTTTTTTTTTTTGTACGACACGGCGCTAGAAAGATGTAATATTTTTCATAATATTTTTTTCTTCCTGTTAAACTAGAAACATTAAAAATCGACTTATCCGTTAAACGTTTTATGGTTCAAAAATAGTTTGAAATTTATGATGCATTAAATAGACAATCTGCCAAATACAAATGCTGGCTTCATTTATCTTCTGCAAAAGATGAACATATTTCAAACATAACTATGGCTTCTATACACACAGATAATGGACAGAAGAGATAGTAAATATGTTCAATCAACTTAGAAAGTTTCTTTTTTCTTTTACGGCACTTGAAAGGTGTAATATTTGTTCTAACATTTCTTTTTTCTCGATAAACTAGAAAAATTAAAAAGTGGCTTATCCACGAAATGTTTTATGCATGAAGAATAGTTTGAAATTTATGAAGAATAAATAGAGAAGCTGCAAAATAAAAATGGTGGCTTTATTTGTCAACTACAAAAGATGAACATCTCTCAAACGCCACTACGATCTCTATACATACAAATAATGGACAGAAAAGTTCGCAAATGGATCAATTGAATCCGAAAGGGTTTTTTGTTCTTTTTCATGGCACTAGGAAGATGTAATATTTTTCAAAATATTTCTTTCTTCCTGTTAAACTAGAAACATTAAAAAGCGACTTATCCGTTAAATGTTTTATGGTTCAACAATAGTTTGAAATTTATGATACATTAAATAGAAAATCTGCAAAATAAAAATGCTGGCTTCATTTGTCTTTTGCAAAAGATGAACATATTTCAAACATCAAAAAATTCTTTTAATTTTCATCATAAAGATTTAATTTTTTTTTTTCAAATATACATTTCACCATAAGTATATAGAACACTTTAAAAGAAATTTCCATTCTTATCATAAATTTAAGCTCTTTTAAAAATTTTAAAATGCACTTTGTGTCTTAAATTTTTAGATATTTCCTCGATTTTGGATTTTACTCACATAAAACTGTATTACAAATACGGTATCGGTTTTTCGGTATCGGTGTATCGGTTTTTTAATCCCTTCATTAGTTAGTCTTTTAGAGATATTTTTCAGAATTCCATATCGATTTTCATCAAAATTCTGCCTTATAATACGTTACAGATAGAATTTAATTGTCGTAATGAAGTCGAATTTTAAAATGCATACAAGGCTTCTTTTTAAGCGATATCATGATTCTTCCTTATCTATTTCATGAATTTTGATCAAAAATTAAGTAGCAAGAAGCATTTCAAAAATAATAATAATAAAAAAAGCTGAAACATTAGCATTGAGAATGACAGTTTTAAAGTGTTCGTGAAAAAAATGTTCGTGAACAAAATTAAAACATTTGTAACTTTGCCTAAAATAATCGCATCTGCATGTGGCTTCCCACGAATGACGTAGTACAATTTACAGAATAATAATACACACAAAAACAAATGATGATTTGGGGGTCGATTTTTGCTAAAATAAAGGTCCACGTTCCCCTTATAAAAAGTGGCGGATACAATTTCACATTCAATCAGTGTTTAAATTTGAATTTGTTTGCTAAACTATTTTTATCATTTTATTTTCTTGATAATTTTGCCGTCGACTGCAATGAAATATGTCAAAATGTAAATAAATAAAGCTATTTCTGCTCTTTAAATAAAATTTATTTTAGAGTACTTTGACATTTGATACATTCAAAATAAATTATATCACTTAATAGTTATTATTCATGCACCGTGAAATAATTAAACAGAATAAATATCACCCACACTCTACATAATTATTTTAATATCAGCATTATGAAATGTCAATTGGTTATACATAAAGCTAACAAAGGGTTATAGAAAGTGAAATTATCTGATTGTGTACGTTTGCTTTAAATAAATGTAATTATCTGTATAATTTATTATTCATTTGATTTTCTTCTGAGTTTGCCATAAATATTGATTCCTTTGTATAATTTAGAAATTAGACCATCTGGTTGCATTTGATTAATAATAATGAATGCATTTCAACAATTTATTTTTCAAAAATCCCGAAGTCTAAATAAATGGAAAGTTTTATTAATTGTTGAATCCTTTATTAAATTATTAGTATCCCAAATGTTAGGAATTTTGATGATTATTTGCAAAAATATAATTATACGTCGCGTGTAGAGCGGATTACTTTTCCCTTGAACATAGCCCATAAGGCTGAGGAAAAAATATCTCGTTTAATACGAGAACGGTTATTGCGCGAAACCGCTAGGTACGCAATAGATTTTCGATCCTTTCAGGCAAAAAATCACGCCTAACCCCTTGAGTACATCCACTTACTATGCGTACGTGGTTGAAAGTACGTGCGTAACGACGCCAACGTACGTATGTGGCTTCCACTATAGTGCAGTAGAAATAAAGGAAAAACAGTTTTAGGTGGAACTTGGAACAAAAATAATTGTTGTTGTAAATGGTAGTTAACGCTCTCCTAATGAATATCATAAAAATAGACAGTCGTACTGTTGCGACTGTGGTAAATGCGTTTTTTGGTGGCATTTTGCGCACATTTCTTGAAAAAAAACAATGAAAAAATTTTTAAAAATCGCAAACAGCCATGTGGGGTATCAAATTACAGAAAATTTTGAGATGAAAAAGAATATGATATCTGTTTTTAAAACTAGAAGTAAATAAAAAAATAATGGCGAAAAAATGAAGAATTTTGGATTCTTGAAAAACATCATTTTATTAAAAAAATTCAAAAATTTTAAATAAATACGCAAGAAAACAGATTTAATTATATCTAGAAAATCATATTTATTTAGCCAAATGCAAATATCTTTTCATCGTCACCTAACTTAAAGCTGTCTCCAGTGTTTCCACAGTCCTTTCCACAACAATTTTTAAAAACTACACAACATGGAAGTCCATATCGGCGACATGTACATATTGTAGCGTTACAAGGATCTTCAACTGTAGTTCGGCAGGCACATTTCATCATATTTAACAGGGGTTTTTGGTGCTGGTTTTAAGTCTGTTATTATCGGTTGAAATTCTCCATCAACCAACTGCCAACCCCACAGTGTAGAATCAGGAGTTGGCATATTTTTAAGTTTCTATATAAAACACTGTAAATGCACTCGAAGTAGATGGTATTTCGATGCATTTTGTGTTGGAGGCAAACGAGATACATCAAATTTTTTTAGCTCACGCTATTTTTCTCATATACACTCTCAGAAAAAACTGTAAATTTCTGTACGTTTGCTGTTCGGTTTTCACGGGCAACAGCCTTATTTGATGAAAAACGGCTTGATCCACTAAAAAAATACGGTACAACCCCATGCATTTTTCTCCGCTAGGGTGTAACCCTTCATTTAACTCGTGTTTCGAAAAATAATGTCACTTAACCGCGACCGTAACTTTTTTTTAACCCGCCAAAAAAGCGATTCTCTGATGATTGTCTAACGTGCTACGTGCTACGGAACAGTAAGTAAAGTATTATTGCGTTTTGAAGTGCATTGTATCGTTACCCCGTAAAATTATGGGCTGCACAAAATGATGGGCATGAATTTTTTTACAGTGTATGACTGGAAACTCTGCTGCCGGTCTCTGCGCGTAATTTTCCAGGGATATTTTTAGATACTTAGAAATTTAAGGACAATCCACATATTCTTGCAGTTCTAGCCCATATGTTAGCAAAGATACGGTACGAACGCATACATTTTCCTCCGCTGTCAGCTTTCGACCGTAAAATTTTTTAACAGTGTATTGTTCATAACGAAACACGTTTAGGTCATCTGTTTCAATGTTGACACCATAAAGTAGCACAAGAACTTTACAGCCATTTTCAATCAATTCTTCCATATACACATCTTTGGATGATCCATAATGTGAAGCCCATTCGCATAAAATATTTGATTGAATGATTTTTTTTGAAACAGAAGATTTACTTTTCCCAAATAATACACTGGTGGTGTCACATCCTGTTAATACGTGAATAAAAAGTAAAGTTTTGTAAGCCTTCTCTCCAATAGATGTTTGCATGGCTTGAAGGTCACGAACATTATCAGATTGTGTCGCAGACTGCATGAAAATGTTCTTCGAAAAATAATATAATACACTGTTCAAAATATCCCTGTAAAATTGCGGCAGCAGAGATTCCAGTCATAAGCCGTGAAAAAAGGCCCATGCCCATTATTTTGTGTTAATGTGTACATCCTCGCGGAGGAAAATGTATGGGATCGTACCGTACCTTTGCTAAAAGATGGGCTAGAACTGCAAGAATATGTGGATTGCCCTTAATTTGATGGGCTAGAACTGCAAGAATATGTGGATTGCACTTAATTTGAAGGGCTAGAACTGCAAGAATATGTAGATTTCCCTTAATTTGATGGATTAGAACTGCAAGAATATGTGGATTGCCCTTAATTTGCTAAGTATCTAAAAATATCTCTGTAAAATTACGGGCAGAGTCCGACAGCAGAGATTCCATTCACCGTAAAAAAAATTCATGCCCATCATTTTGTGCAGCCCGTAATTTTACGGGGCAAAGATATAATACACTTCAAAACACAGTAACACTTTACTTACTATTCCGTAACACGTAGCACGTTAGATAATCATCACAGAATCGTTTTTTGGTAGAGGTTAAGTGACATTATTTTTCGAAAATGATGGGTGAAACACTAGAAGACGAAAATGAATGGGGGCGTACCGTATTTTTTATAGTGGATCAGACCGTCTTTCATCAAATAAGGCTGTTACCCTTGAAAATTGAACAGCAAACGTTCATAAATTTACAGTTATTTCTGAGAGTGTAGTAGGATTAAAATATCAGTGTCATCAGCTACCACAGTGACATGTTTTTCCTGGGATATTTTTAAAGTTTCTATGACGATTACGGTGTCAGCATCACCTTCTTGATGAATGACGGAATGACCCCTTTCTTGAAAATAATTCCCCAGCATATTGCTAAAACGTTCTTTGTTTGTAGCGTTGAAATTTGTCTTTCTTGATTTTTATCAAATAATACTACAGCCGATGACTTCTCCATGCGTAATCTATGCTCTATATCATTTATATTTGGTTTTTCATACCCATCAAAAACTATTGTTAATTTTTTTATACCTTCTGTTGACATACGATTCGTATTGCCTTATGACATCGCTAAATGCTGCAGAAGCGGACCATGGTAACTGGTGAATTAACGCATCGCCATCAAGAAAATAGTGAGAAGTTTGCGGGAATGAGACCTGTGTATATTTCATTGACATTCATGCTATCTAATGTGTGTGCCAATGATGCGTTATCCGTTTTTCTCATTTGCTGGGTACCATGGTCAAATAATTAAGTTGGTTAAATGGATAACTCGTTCTTGAAAAACTCTCTTGTATCTTGAGCGCTATTATTCAAGCAGATACAATCAATCATCCTCTGTGTTAAAAGACGAGAATCTACATGGTGAGTCTTACCAGCAATAATAATTTCTTTTTTCAGTACTTTCATGGTTACTGCATGGTCTGATTTCAATAAAGTTTCACCTTTAAAAAGTTTACCGCTAAGTTTATCTTGAATGCTTCTTCCAATGATGTCAGCATTTTCTGCAGTTATTTTGTTTTTACTATCTGCAATTCCATTAAAAATATTCCATAAATCAGTTGAAGTAGCAGTAAATGGATTGTGGTTTACAAAAAATTGCATTACTTTTTTCATATCTTCGAAATCTCTTGCCATCCTTGCATCAATTAAATCAGTATGTTGTTCACTGTCAATACGTAAAATATTGGTCAGCAAACTCATTGCACATGCTACTTCACTACATCTAGAATGGCTCAAAATCCAAGATGCACGTTGACTTTCAGTCCTACCTCCTCCATGAATTATACCAGAACGATTTTTAGAGCATTTCATGAGCGTTTGCTCAATGTGCATATCGGTCCAAACACCAGACCACTTCCTACCCTTTCTTCGTACATTAAACTGGCTTTCATTCAGCATTTTGTGAACTTCTGGTTTCGTTGTTTTCAGTTCCCGCATTTTTTGAAGGTATATTCTTGCGCATTTAGCATAATTGTTATGACCTGAAATCGCGAAAAAATGTAGCATATGCTCAATTGCCGGTATGTGCATTTCAAAATTTCCTCATCGCTCAGCCGAAATCAACGTTTTTACAATATCCACCATGTTCAGATACAACAGCCAGAGTTTATCAGCACGGCTTTGTGATTTAAGAAGGTTCTGCCTTTCATGTATTAGTGTTGAAAGTTTGTGAAGATCAGGATTTGAGATAGCTTTTTCTCCCTTGATATCATCTTTGAGCACTTTTTGGAAAAGATGAATACATATTTCAAGATTAAAATTATCATTTGATTCCACTTCCATTGCGTTACCGGTAGTGCATTGACTTTTTGATGCAATCTCTCTAAAATCTGAATTTGTAGTAACTTTAACTGGTAGGTTGTGTTGTAATAAATCAGCTACAATTAAAGCAGTGAGAGATGAAGAGATTAGAAAATGTCTTCGAAGAACACGTGCATATGCTTCACCTTTTAACATATGTGGTACTGAATTTTCAGCATAAACTGTCTGTAGGGCTTCTCCTATGCCCGATTCAGCCATCAGTCCTCCAATAGCTCCAAGAAAGGGCATCAGTGTATGAAACCCACCAAGCCGGATTACCACATTGTCAAACTCTCTTTTGTGATCAGCGCATTTAATTTCCAGTACCTTTATCCACAAACATTGATCGAAGGTTACAATGAGAATTTCTACATTTAGTCTTTTTGCATCATTGCTGATGAACATAAGTGTATTGGATACTTAGCTGAAAGAAATTGGATTTATATCAATCATTGGCAGAAACGAAGTTACTGTTGCAACACTGTGATCACCTTCTGAAGCAGTTTGCATGCATCCCAACCATCCTGGTTGAGACGTTTTAAATAATTTACTGCTACTCCGAAGAACATCAAAGTGATTAATTTGAATTGGTGCATAGGATATATTTTTTAATTCATTTTATTTAATTTTATTCATGGCTGTTGTGCTAGGAGATTGAATGTAGTTAAGATGGATTTTTTTCTATTTTTCTATTTTTATGTACTAGAGGGCGAGACTTGAGTCATTTTATTGTGTATGTGAGCAATAAAGAGTTGTTAAAAGATGCTCCTGGTGAACACATTATAACTACCATACCGTGAAAGGTGTTATTGCCATCTATTGTTGCTATATTAGGATCGATATTGTCGGCGATCTATTGAGAGAAATGACCTGATGCTACAACGCTTTGATTACTTCCATCCATTACAGAAGAGTGTATGTATTTATGTATTTCATCATAAGACACACTGAATCCAAGGCTATAAAGTTCATAAATTAGGACGCGAGATCCAAAATCTCTCTGAATCTGTATGCCTACAGCAAGAAGAATCGGACATATCGGAGAACGAGGTCTACATGCTTGCATTAGAGCTTTGCCTATTGAAATCTGCTTCTGACCGTTGCGTTTTCCCCCAATTAGGATATCCAAAAAGTTAGTACAACAGGGGGTAAATATGTTTTATTTTCTTCAATGGATACAATATTTGGTTAACTAGGATAAAAGTCCTTATTTTTGTACAACAAATTTATTTCTGTTCTAATCAATTTTGCTGTAGATTCTATTAATCTAAATTTTTCTTCTTCGGATTCATCAAGTCGTTTTTGCTTACGATAGTCCAATATTATTTTTGATACAGTTTTTCCAAATGTTATCATATTACATTTCCCATCTCTACCTGATATTATAATATTGTCTCCAAACCTGTCTACCAATTTTTTCTTCAAATGTCTAGAAGTGTAAGGCTCGCTTCCCTCTGATAAAAAACTACTCATTTTTCCCTCTAAGTCATTGACAGATATTGGCTCTTTACAGTTTTCTTGAAACCACTCACATGTCTTTTCAAATGCATCAGAGCTCTCAATGTCAGCCGGACGTCCTAAAGCTGTGTGTAATCCTCCACTGCTACCCTCAGGAGTATAATTAACAGGAATGGGTTTTCCGTTCCTAAAATTGATACTTGGTGATATTGGTCATTTTCAGCGGGTAAATTTATGGCTGAAAGCATCCTCGTGTATACATTTGCTGCCCATCGATCATTTCTAGTACAGCATAGTTTCAAAATTGTTTCGCGAAAGTGGAAAGTACGCACAGGAATGACTGCCATTTTTTTACGCTTCTGATGATCCGTAATAATCTGACCACAAAAAACAATTGTGTTTGAAATTGAACGATCAAACACTTTCTCTTAGCATGCTCGAGATAGTTGAAGGAATATCATCTTGCGATACTTTCAGTTTTCTATCACTTCTAATTTAGATAGGATTGACGTATACAGTGTATATGTCTATACACGTTGACATTCTGTATGGACTTTAAAAGCACCAATAGACATGGGATTGAAAAGTTCGTGAATTTTATCAACTTTTGCTTTTCTGGCATTGATAATTCCCGTCAGGCCTTTTGCTGTTAATATTACATAGGGAGTACCGTCACAAAGTGCATTAGAACACAAAATGCATGTTTCTTAAGCTGATTTTATGACTCAAAAAAAAATTACCTACCTATAACAGATATTAAAGCAAATAAAAATTTTTCTCACTGTGTCGGAACTTGTACAGTCGACCTCTATTTAACGAACCTCTATTTTGCGAATTTCTCCATTTTGCGAACTTTTCCTTGGAACCAAGAACAGTTTGCGAATTTTTTCGTAAAATAACCTCCAAAAAGAAAAGAAGTGCATTCTCTACTTAACGAACTTTTTATTGTGTTCTGATTTTTTTTCTCCCTATTTCTCAAAATATTTCTGGACATTTCAAACTTATTCTTTCTTTTAACACATTTTATAATGTTCAATGGTCTTGAACTGGTTTTACCAGGCGCCTTTTTTGTCAGCAGTGAGAATTCGTTAAGTACGGGGGGACTACGACGCCGATAGTCCCTTAGAGTAATTTTTAAAAATGTGGATACAGCTGAGAAAAAAAGAAGAAATTGACTATGATGTGCTGATTGAGGATTGTATTTCAATTAATTCTGAAATTGAGACCTCGGAAACTCTAACCCCATTGGATATTTTCGACAGTGTGAAAAATAAAAAACAAAACAGCAATGAATTGCGATGAAGACGAATATGATGAAGATGGAAATGATTATGATGCAGGAATTAACAAAACTTCGTATGATGAAATGCTAAAATCATTTGAAACAATCCGATGCGGATTACAATTAAAAGAAAATACGCATGAAGGGGTTTTTGGTGAATTGCAAAGATGTGAAACGTATCATGAGAGAAAGTACTTTTTAAAATGAAAAAATCAGGTAAAATTAACAGAGTTTTTCAGGAATTAAATTTAAGGACGCATGTGGTAATGTATCGTTAAAATTATTTGTTATAATAATATTGAATACGATAATGTCATTAAAATTCGTTAATTTTTATGTAAAACTATTTATATTAAACTGAAAATACAATGTATTCCCGAACAATGTTTTGTTTTCCTCGCAGATTTCAAAGATTTAAACGCATAGAAAAAATGAATTGATGATAGGTATTGGTGGATAAAATAAATAAAACAAATAGATATGATTTATCAAAAAGTGTGATTAATTACTTTTATTAAAAATATGTAGTGTTTATGAATTTAAAATCTGTTTTATGTAGATTAAAATATTTTAAACGGTGAATCTCTATTTAACGAATTTTCCATATAAAGAACTTTTTCCCGGGATTTAGCGACATCGTTAAATTGAGGTTCGACTGTATATCATTTCACCACCTGCCTTTGATTATTGCAGCACAGAAAGCAATTCTTGCGTCAGCTTTTTTCCTCATGCAACGTGAAGAGACTAGTACATCAACTTTAAAACGCACTTTTTGAATGGCGCATGTGAGCTAGTAGGAAAGTTGAACATTTGCTCAGATTATCAACTTAAAACTTTTAGTATTAGGTTTTTCTTTGACATGTGGAAACCTACAAAAATTAAATAATTGCGGAAAAAAAATTAATGCGGAATATCCGAAACCGATCCTTTGGAGATTTAGAGATAAGAGCATTTTGGTATCTTACCTTTCGTAATGAATAAATTATTTAGAAATTATAAAAGTTGTATTAATACATGGAAATTATTCCAGAGAGAATCATTCGCTTTGCATACAATATTTCAAATGAAAATCAAATTTCAAAGTAACTGCTTGTTGGCCTTTGCGCCTCTTAAGCAGTTACTTTAAAATTTGATTTTCATTTGAAATATTATAAAAGTTGATTAATATTTATGTGACAATATTGCTATAACTATTAATGTTGCAGTCGGAGAAGTCACATAACGGTATCAGGTATAGGTGTAATGTAATGTGCATAGTTACATTTAAGGTTTACCTACGGAGTCATGTAGTTATCATTTCTCTAATAGTTCCCCCTAGTTGATTTTTATAAACATTTATCTTTTAAAAACCAATAACACACTCTTTCTAAGCATTAAATTTCATGTAATTTGATACACCACATGATTTTTTAACAATTTTTTAAAAATTACTTATTTTTTCAAGATGGCCGCAAAAAAGAACATTTTGCGCAAAAGTACGAATGTATATTTTTAGGATGTTCATTAGGAGCATGTTACCTACCATTTACAACAAATATAATTTTTGTTCCAATTAGTTCCACCTCTAACGCTATTTCTACTGTACTACTATTGCAGCATCTAACTGATTTTTTTATTTAAGTAATCTGAATTTTTGCCAGTAAGATATAATAATTATTTTTTCCTTATAAGATAATAGATATTTCATAAACAAAGTAAAAGAAAAATTTCTATTCCAAATTTTCTTGCGTGAATTCAATATTTCAAAATAAAAAATGCGCCAGATGCGGCAACATTAGTGGTAACTAAAAGTTGTTTTCGAACGTACCATATAGGGGTTAAGACGCGAATTCTTATATCAACAAGCGAATTCTTTCTCTCATTACCAGAGTTACAAGTTTTACGGATATTATTATTCAGATTAAAAAAAAAAAAAAACTGTGTTTACGAATAGTATTATTTATTTTATCTAACAGCAGATTAATTAAGGCGGCCATTACAAATCGGTAATAATAACACATATTTGAATAAAAAATTTCCTTAAAATTAGCAACACTGCAATCTTCTTTGATTCCGCGTCTTAACATTTTTTGTCTCCCGCTTCATGTATTATTTTTACTAGAATTTATTAGTAGATTTTACTAGATTTTTATTAGTAGCAAGAGGTAGACGATTTTAGGATACTCAGATACGTCGTACAAATTATTAGGATTAGAAAGGATTATATCTGTTGTTAGTGAAGTTTTAAATGTACGGTATATCACTATTGTGTTTTATATTATATGCAGGTTTATGAGGAAAAAATTAACTCGTAAAGATTAAACAAAATACGACAGCGCTTTTATAATTAATTTATGTTTTCTATGTTTTTTTTCTTTTTTTTTTACTTTTTGCTACGCTAACAATATTTTTTTACACAAAGATTAAAGGATGTTTTTTCTTGTATTAAAAAGAACGGCAGATTATAATAGCACTGTTTATCACGAGCATTAAATATTTTTACAACTGGAAAGTGCTTCAAATATTTAATATTTTTTCTTTGCGTAAAAAAAAAAAAAAATAGTTTTGTAGGAAAATTATTTGTGTTACTTTATTTTTGGTTGTAACATATTAATAGACAATAAAGCTATGTTTGAATTCATGATTATTTTCAGCTACTATTTAAGTATGTTGTATAAAACGAAACAATAAAATAAAGTTGAAAACAAATTAATTTAATCTGAATATAAGTAAAAACACTATTTCCGACCGTAAACAAATAAATGAAAGGTATAAATTTCCTTTTGGTGATAAGATGTCGTAAATAAAACCAGTTATTTTATTTTTATACAAATCATGTATAATACGGGATCCCGCTTAATACGTGATGTTTGTGCACTCTCTTGAAATGCATCTTAACCGGGTTAGACGATAAATAGACATAGAGATGTCACAATAGATATTTATTTAAACTTTACACAACTTTTATTATATTTTCAAATTCAAATAAATACATATTTTATAATTAACATATAGTACATCATTTAATAACATGAACTTTGAAAACACCATCTGTTGGTGAAAAGTTTAACTACTTTTTTTACACGAAAATACAACTCGGTCACAATTTTTCTAAAGCAAACCGTATTCACAGGGAATTATTTGTTGGTTATTATGAATTTATATTGAGATTCAACCCGCCTTGTATTAGTATGTATAAATAAACGGTCAAGTGCAAGTTTTACTCGCGCTCAGAGGGTTCAGTACAATAAATATATGAATTATTAACTGTATTATTAAAAAATCGTTGCTAAAAGAATAATAAGACTTCGTAAAAAACTATACAACGTAGAGTTGGGTATAGCTGTATATACTAGAAAAGTATGAGTGGGTATACCATGAAAATTTAAAGAGATACGAAACCTAAATAATATCAGATATTGCTATTCTGTATAACTGCTTTTTAAAATCTTATCCTAATCTGTTTATAATGAACTTAATTCGGTACTGACAATACAAGTGGAGAATATTTAAAATTCATTTGGCGTTTCATAAAACTAAATTCAGCGTAGTAATAATCATTTCTGTTTACAGTGTACCTAAAACAAAGTACTTGTTTAAAGTTTAAACTTGACATTGTGCTAAGCGGTCTTCGAAAGGAGGTCGCAAAGTGGCAATGCCGCCTTGGTATGTACTGCGTTTTTTCCAGATAGGTTTTTAATTAACTTTTAAAGACACGTGAGGAGTATTGAGAGATCCACTCAATGCAAACTAATCACGAATCCCATAGTATATATGTGATTAATTCTAATTAAATTAGTCTTTTTTTAACAATTTGACGATTATTGCTTTTATACTGCTACTGGGCATTGTATTACATAAGTGTATCATTAAAAGTTGTTACCTGGGCTTTAAAAGCCGATGGTACATAGAGTACGCTGCCCCTGTCATTATGTATGTCCAAACCGCCCATGTCTTTAAGGGTTAATATCTCGGCTAATTACCTCCGATTTTTTTAAATCATTATCAACAATGTTTTTATACTTCTTCTGTGATAGGTATCTCCAGCACTAATCAACGCCTTTTCTGAATGCCTGCAAATCAAAATTTGTGTTAACGAAAAAATGCGCATCTCAAAAACTATGTGACCGAGGATAATCACTATAGTTTTCCAGCAAGGTTTACATTAACGTGTGCTACCTCTATTTTTTCACAATTTTAGTTTCAGTGGATTCGAAAATAGAGGGGGGGGGGGCATATTTTATCGCTACCTTTTCGACGATACCTCTAGAAATATAATACCTAAAATTAAAAGAAATTTATTTTTGTGTTCAGTGTTACGAAAGCTTTCACATGATATACGAAGAAATTTTTTTTTAAGTACCTTAATTAGCCCCTCTACATTTTTTCTAAATGTATTTGTGAATGTTCAATAATCTGTAAATATGTGGGTCAATAGTCTTCATTATTTCCCCCAATTTGAACTTTCCGCGTTCCATAGTTTTCGAGTAAAATGGCTGTAACAGATAGACAGACCCAGGAGTGATCTTATAATGGTTCCGTTTTTACTGTTTAACTACGGAAACATTAAAAGAAATTAACATAGCTGTAATGTTCCATTTCTATTAATTGCACAAGGTAAAATATGTTTCCTATTACATTCAAGGCATTCCAGACAATAAACAAAGACTAACTAAATGTCGTTACTGAAATATTACATGCAGACTATTTAGATTAAAAATAAAGAAAAAAGATTTAAATTATCTTAATTTTAAGCATAGTTTTCTGAATTTATTGCTTAGATAATTAATCAAAATAGTTCAAATAATTTATCTCAATATTCCCCTTAGTGTATAATACCATAAAAGTTTTCGTAATACCAAATATAACTCAAAATAGTTAACTATAGATTTGTGGATGCGAAAACTAATACTAAATGAAGCAGCAGGTTCCATAAGATATAATGCTACTTTAATGATAAAACTAGACAAATATTTTTAAAGATTTAATAGTTATCAACTAATGCTAAAGTTTATGGAATCAAATTATAAACAAAAGATGAAGCTGTGTTTTTGAAAATACTTCCTTCAATAAAATCGCGATTCGATAACAAAATTGATTTGAAACACACCTATACATATGTGGATATATGTTTATGTATATATATAATGAATATTTTAAGTCTGTTATGTATGGGTGGATTCATTGGTACTTCAATTGATTCTTCAATTGGTAAATGCTTTCTTTAACCTATTTTAATTATTTATTTTTAGCTATTGTTATTTTTGGCTTCATTTATCTCGACTTATTGTGTACGGTAGCCCAAATATTACATTTTAAAGCTTGTTATGGATTATGCAAGGATAAAACTATACATTTTATTTGTGGAAATCAAGATAATTTGGGCCTGAGGACTCTGCCTTGGTTTCACAAATATTTTGCATTTTCCAATGTTTGCTATATTTGCAATTTCTTGTCTCCCTTCTTATGGTTAAACCATTTTTATAAAGGTTAATACTTCGTTTTAATTTGCATAAAAATTCATTTATAATTTGTATATTCACAATTCTTCATGATAATTTGTAATAGTTCATAATGATTTTATATATGCATATATATACAGTAAAACTCGGATATAACGCTCTTCCGGGGGACCGGGGTAGAAGAACGTTAAAAGCGGGAAAGCGTTAAATGCGGGAGAAGGTTTTCGGCATTTTAAAATTGTGAATATTAGATTATCTGCTTTAAATAATGCGGGGAATAATTTTTGTGCATTATTTCAAATAGAAACTCCACAACATACGTACAAAAATGTTTCCTTCATTTAAAATATCACAAATTTACATAGCGTTTACAAAGTGTATTATTATTTCAAATCAGAATAAGTAAGAGGATTGTTAGCATTAAAACAAAAGTTACAAAATATATTTATCATTTCATAATAGGAACCTTTATCCTTATATTAAACATAAAATAAAACTATGAAAGAAACTAATAATAATATTTTGTTTAACAAAAAAATGTAACACTTGCATTCTTGACCATTGCATCTATGAGGACTATAACCTTTCACTTTGTGTTTAATCTGTTTTAGAGAAAAACTCTTCGAGTTTCGTCTGACTGGTGTACGAACGACCAGATAAAAGAGCGTTTTTTGCTTTTTTTATGTGTCTCAATATATATTCATGTGAAGCGGCGGTATCTACTGAAGCGATGTATAGGCGATAGTGCTAAAAGCTTCCATTACTTCAGTTGTCGTTGGGATGCGCTCTTGAACATCGCCATCAGCAACTTCATCAGGGTCCTCTTCTTCTGCGGCATCCTGTACAGTGTTCCTTATAATGTCGCTAATTGTCCTAACGTTGTTTATGATAACGTCTTTATCAATGTTACGATAGTTCTGAAGGCTGTGTGCGTTTTCTGAGAGATGCTCGCAAACAGCTTGTCCGTCCTCGTCGTCTATAGGATCCGACCCCTCTTCAGCCACATCCATATCATCGTCGGCGTCCTTTATGAAGCCTGCCTTTTTAAAGCAATTTTGAATTATTTTAGCTTCTATTGCATACTAAGCAGCGCTAATGTATTTCACGGCATCGAGAAGAGTTACAGAAGATCGACTACTTTTAATTTCCATTTCGTGTAGAAATCGTTTCCCTATACGTTTGTGATAATGTTGTTTTAAAACCTTTATGATCCCTTGATCCATTGGTTGAAGTACGCTTGTGGTATTTGCAGGTAAAAATTACAGAGAGTTGTTTGAAATATCTGGTATTTCTTGTGGATGCGCTGCGCAATTGCCTATGAATAGTATGACATGCCTATTTTGCTTCCGCATCTCCACATCAAAATCAGAAACATATTTAATGAACTGGGGACCCGTCACCCAAGCCTTACGTTGATGTGCATAGTCACAGGGCAGTCATTTGGTGTTCTTGAAACAGCAAGGTTTGGCCGATTTTCCAATCACCAGAGGCTTGCGTTTGTCGCTCACTCTCATCGGCGTTTGAACAAACAAGCACAGTCACACGTTCTTTACTGAGCTTCCCTCATAGAACTGCTCATCTTTTAACGTTGAAGATTTTTCAGGCATCGCTTTAAAAAATAAGCCAAATTCGTCAACGTTATAAATATCACAACTGGTATAGTTTTTAATAAGCTTCGAAATACTGTTCTTTTTCCAAAATTCTGCATTTTCTATGTCCACGGCAGCAGATCTCCGCTAATCTTCTTGTACACAATGCCATGGCGGGCTCGAAATTGGTCTAACCATCCATTAGATGGAGTAAAATCTTCAATTCATAGCTTTTGGGCTACTTCTGCATCTTTTTCTTTACCTATGGATGCGCTGATAGATATGTTACAGTGTCTTGACTCAAGAAATCCCTCGTACATAACTTTTTCTAAATCTTCATATTTTCCTGTTTTCACTCTCTTTTTCTTTGAGCCACCAATTGCAGTATTTTTTGAAGAAGTGTCCGAAGAGCCGATGTTGTGATATTCATAGATAATGCAAAATCTTTCGGACTCACAATAGGTGATTTTTTGTCATAATTTTTTAGAATTTCTAATTTTTTCGAAAGTGTCAGAATCTTTCTTTTCATACTCTTAGTTTCCATGTTGCACCTAATTGGAGTCGGCAGCGATGCTACTTACTTATGTGTAAATGAAAAAAGCGAAAACAGTTTGTGTGAAGTAAGAGACAGACAGGTGCTGCTGAAATGGACGGCAAAAATTCTTTTTTCCTCTGATCCAGAGAGAAAAACCGCCGTGCCGGCTGATTTTTTTTTTTTTTTTTACATAGTTTTTGCGTGCTGGCTGGCTTCCAATTCCACATATCCTCTCTTTTTCTCTCTCTCTTTGTACGGGCAAGAAAATGAGAACTCCGGGTGTAAACCAAAGCACCAAAGCGTAATATCCGGGATTTCTTTGTTCAAAGGACCAATAAGAAGAGCGTTAAAAGCGGGAAAGCGGGGAGCGTGAAAAGCGAGGAATTTTTACATTGTTCTTATGGGTGTGGTTCAAGGGATCGGGACAAATGAGCGTAAAAGGCGGAAAGCGTTTTAAGCGGTGAGCGTTATATCCGAGTTTTACTGTATATATATATATATATATATATATATATATATATATATATACAGGGTATCTTAAACAGAAAACTAGAAATTTAAAATCCAATGAATAAAAACAACCATAAAGATAGCATACTTAATAGGTTCATAATGAAGTTCAAAAATTTCGTTGACAGTAATTTTTAATTTAGTTTAAAGTAAAAGAAAAGCATTGTTGTATCTCAACTTATACTGCTGAATAATATGTGAAGAAATGGTTTATAGGGCACTCGACTTTTTTCCGCCATTCTGTTTGTATGATTAATCGATGGAAAGTTTCTCTGACATTTAATATTTTGAGGTTAAAGCAGAGCGCCAATTATCCGGACGCCGATTAACCAGATTGTCCAATTAACCGGATCTATCAAGAACCACTCTTATTTTTTTCCCGGCAGCTCAAAAATTTTTGAAATGAGACTTCTTTAGTCGCATTCGGGTGAATGTCAGGAAAACTCCCTACTAACTTCTCAACAAATTATTCTAGAAGAAAGTTACTGGTACCGAAGGATTGGAAATAAAGTCTACTTTTAAATGATGTATATAAAATTTACTTAGGGGGGCATCTACATACTAAAACGAACCATAACTTTGTTTTTTTCAATAGCAGTACACAATTTTGACAGATAAATGAACTCTACACCCTTCAATTACCCTAAAAACAAATTTTTATGCAATTCGTTCCATAAGTTTCAGATAAATTAATTATTTTAAAACAAGCGTATTTTAAAAACTGTATCGAAATTGAAGTTCGGTACTCGATTTTTAACCGAGAGAGCCTCCTTCTTGATCAAGGCACTTTAAGCGCCACCCAAGCAATCAATGAAGCCTGCTAGATTACAGTACAGCAGAAGAAATTTCAAAATATCTAGCAACTTTTATCATAGACGGCCCTTAAACCATCATTTTGCCGTTTTTTAAGCATAATTTGAAAATTACTTGGAAGAAAAATGTGAAATTTTGGATTTCTATAAAGCAAGACTTAATAAATCTAAATCCATCAAAAAAATTGTAGGTTTCAATTCATAATTTTTGCGAATATTAATTTCATTATTCATAATTCATATCATAAAATTATAAAACTTGCAAATTCAACGTATTTATGTTTGGGTATATTAATATTATTGCTAAGCAAAAAATTAGCACATTAAGAGCATAATTTCAGGAGATATAAATAAAAATATGAAAATATAATTTAACATTAGAAGCACTAAATTTTGAATGTTTAAAATTCAAAAACTTATCATTCAAATGACTTGAAATTTGGTGTCTAGGCATAGTTTAAACCAAAGTTTTGAAATATCGCGTTAAAATTGGGTATTGCCGTTGAAAAAAATGTTTGGATTTGTTTTGATATGTAGATGGCGCCCTAAGCAAATTTCATATACGTCATTTAAAAGTAGACTTTATTTGCAATCGTTCGGTACCAGTAACTTTTGTCTACGATAATTTGCTGAGGAGTTAGTAGGGGGTGTTTACTTTTTTTTTTCCACGACTGTACTGCACTCGCACACACACACACACACACATATATATATATGTTACCGGCCAAACCCAATTTTAGGCCAAACTAGATTGGCCTAGGCCAAACTAGGTTATCCTAACGCCCATAGGATAAACTAGTTTTTCCTAGGCCAAACTAGTTTATCCTAACGCATATAGGATAAACTAGTTTTTCCTAGGCCAAACTAGTTTGGCCTAATGCTCATAGGATAAACTAGTTTAGCCTGCTATTCATTGGCCTGGACTAGTTTATCCTAGGCCGATCAAGTTTGTCCTAGGCCAATTCAATTTGGCGAGCTTTTATTGATCCCAAAGACTTCCTCGGCGCCAACCTTCTAGTTTGTCCTAGGCCATTCTAGTTTATTTTAAGCCAATGCGATTTGACGTCTTTTTATTGATCCCAACTACCGCTCCGGCATCAACCTTGTGCCAGTATTGCTGTCACCGCCGTATAATATATTTTATTCGATGAAGAGTGGAAAACAGTTCCCCTACCTTTCCCATTTCACTGCCATCGCTAGTTACAAAATATGTTCCATATGACAAATTATGTGCTGGAAGACCAAGAATGGGGTACGATGCTATCATAAAATTTAGGAGAGTAATAATTTGGAGAATTGATTAATTATGTGCAGTTATACCTCGAAAATCCGGCATCGTCAGGTCCAGGACTTCGCCGGATTTTTAAAAATTCCAGATTTCTGAAAGAATATCAAATGTACTTCTGATATCTTAATGGTGCATTTATTCATAATTAATTCAAAACCAAGTGACATTTATGTGGGAAAAATAAATATTAAAAAAAACATTGATTTTTTTCTGTGGTACATAAATTCTAATAAACAGTGAAATCAATTCTTGTGTCGATCGATAAAATTTTATTTGCTATAGTTTCTGCCGTTCTTTAACAAGTTTTTCATGGATTTTATAAGTGAACAATATCGATTTCGGAAATGTAGTATTGTTCCTCTAAACCATTTAGTGATTTTCCAGTGAAACATATACATTTTTCAAGTGACATCTTTTCTTCTGCAAGTTTTTCGTTCTCCTTCCTATGAGCTGCTAATATAGCGTTATCGGCGGTTCTATTTAGCGCAGCTTGAGCGATCTCTGTGTCCGCTAATCCATCTCTTTCGATCTCGAAATTTTTAGTTCGTAAACAATTGCTATTTTTCTTTGTCCCATAAGTTGGAAGAAAAAAAAATTGGGAGAGCTGGCCTTCGTTCCTAGATTTTTGAAGTTGCCTTATTTCTGAATGCAATATTTTCGAGGTCACAATGTATTAGTATTTAAAAGTGAAAAAAGGATAAAATAAAATCGGCAGAATTAAAAAAATGAAACTACAAAATTTTAAAGATTTTTAATTTTGTGTGCTGTGAGAGGGCGGGGTGGCAGATTTTTATTTAATAAAAATTTTAATGCGCGCTTCAAATCACACTTAATTTAATTGAAAGTATTTTAACTGTGATTCATTTAATTGTAGTATACAACTAAAATACATTATTTGCAATTGAGCCTAATTGCAACTGAATTCAATTGAATTTTAATTAGTTGCAGCTTGCTTTTAATCCTTAATCGCTATTAAATCAAATACACATATATTTTTTAAAAACAATTTAATATTTGAATAAAAATATAATTGACTGATGTTCATAACTGCACAATTATGCTGCTTATAAAAAAAACTTAAATCATTAGTAGTAGTTATAATATTAATTGTCGAAGCTCATTTGTGTTGTAAATAAAATCACTCAATTAATAGAATAATATTTATTATAAGAAAACTTTTACTTCTTTTTTTTTCTTTTTCTTTTTTTTTTGTGAGTGTGACTGGGTGTGTGTGTGTGTGTTTGTTAGAAATAAGTTATCAAATTTCTTCGAACTTTAACAATTAGTAAAGTTAAGGATTGTTACCAAACTGGAAAAAATTATTCAGCAAATAAAATTCTCTTTACAGAATATTACATATACATTTGTACGGATGCGGATACAGTACTCTAAAACCTGTTAGTAGAAACTGCGTATGACGAAATCCTGTTTTAAACGGATTTTTTTTTTTTTTTTTGTTACCGGTGCAAATTAGATATAATAATCCGTTTGAAAAAAACATAATACATTTGCTAAAGACGACGGACCTGCTAAAAAAGGAACTTAACAAAATCGAAGTTTTTGCCTCTCCTTTGTGATTCCGGCTCAGATGGTTTTTCAATATAAAATTTTTCAGATTTTCAAGTCTCCGTGTAAAAGCATAAATGGTATTAGTAGTAATTCGGATATTTACATACAAACAGAGATTCATTAAAAAATGAATATAGTTTACAAAAGAATCATTAATATCGTCAATCTACATTCTACTGTTTGGAGATTTAAAAATTGTTAAAATTCTATACAATAAAATCTTCTAAGACGGAATTGCATAGGAAAGAAGAAAAATCCGTTATAGGCAGATTCCCTTAGTAGCAGGTTCATTGTCTGTTGTAAATGCATTATATTCTTTTCACAAGTACTAGTATCTTCATTTTACATAGATCAAAAAAATTTTTTTGAAACACGGGATTCCGTCATAGGCAGGTTATTTTTCTCAGGTTTTAACGTACTTTATTTTATTACCGACTGAAAGTTCCTGCTTGATCAGACCTCAAGAAGAATGCAGTGAACTCCCGACAGAAGCCAGAAAAAAAAATTGAGTCACGGTCCATCTCGGTCTGAACCTCTCGAAAAAAGTAATTCTCAAAACAAGACCGGACCGAGTGTCAGGAAGGGAAATTGGGTGGGCCCGTACAGACTCGTACATCGAATAACCAAAAGACTAGTTCACAAAATTTTGTAAATTAGGACGCTAAAATTTTCTTATATTTAAAGAAAAAAAAAACGAGCATGAAGTGAACTTTGCTCACTTCCATAGATGAGTTTGAGTTAAGCGGACTCGTGAGAAAAATTTTGAATTTGAGCCTGAACTCGACTCATTTTTGAAAAATTTAATTTGAGTTTGCATTAGTTCATTTTTTTGTGTGTCCAACACTGGTTGGCATCAATAAAAGCACGTTAAATTGAAATGGCCTACGATAACCTAGATTGGCCTAGGACAAACTAAAAGGTTGGCGCCGAGGAGGTCTTTGGGATCAATAAAAGCTCGCCAAATTGAATTGGCCTAGGACAAACTAGATCGGCCTAGGATAAACTAGTTCAGACCAATGAATAGCAGGCTAAACTAGTTTATCCTATGAGCATTAGGCCAAACTAGTTTGGCCTAGGAAAACTAGTTTGTCCTACGTACATCAGGATAAACTAGTTTGGCCTAGGAAAAACTAGTTTATCCTATGGGCGTTAGGATAAACTAATTTGGCATAGGAAAAACCAGTTTATCCTATGGGCGTTAGGATAAACTAGTTTGGCCTAGGAAAAACTAGTTTATCCTATGAGCGTTAGGATAAACTAGTTTGGCCTAGGCCAATCTAGTTTGGCCTAAAATTGGGTTTGGCCGGTAACATATATACAAATAAAATAAAGATGTTTGCGTGTGTGTGTCTGTGTCTTGGCGTTTACTAGGAAAATCTATTGCAATAGCACCTCCAATTCTAAACGAAATCAGAGGTAACAGATTTTGGATTAGCAAAATCCAAGGCACCTCTGAATGAACCTGGGACTCAGATGTTTCCGTTTTCGATAATTAGCAAAGATACATTTTAAAAATATAATGAATATCGAAAAATGGCACGCCGTCGCTGATCGTGGGGGTTTTGAAGCATTCAAAGACTTTGTAACAGAGAAAAATAAACAGGTTAAAAAAAATTTCTATTTTTTTCTCGTTTTACATGTCCCCATAGATTTAAGAAATCAAAAAAATATGTAATAATAATAATGCCAATATAAAAATAATACTTTTCCTGTTCTAACGGTTTTACTTCTTTAAAAAAAGTAATATTTACCCATGAATGGCACATAAAATGATGTATTTTATTTGCCACCCATTAGCCGAGAATCAATAGAGATCTTTTTAGGTAGTGAGAATATATGCAATGAATGAGCTCCATGGAGTTACCTATAATTTGGAAAGAGATGCTCTGCAGAATAAGAAACAATAGTATAAAATAATTCACGATCACAAATATTTATAAAGTCGTCATCTGAGTGTTTAAATATGTCGATCTGAATAAAGATATTCTTTTGCTTTTGTAAATAGGAATTTTTAGTATCATTCTATTTATATTTTATAAGTAAACAGTGTGTAAATATGACTATATTTGTGAAAACTAAATTTCTTTCATTTCCGTTAAAATATATTTCTGTGATTAATTACTTATTCAGAAAAATCATTATTAATCAAGGTACGGTGAGAATATATGAATTTTAAGAAAGATTTTTGCCTAAAAAATATCATAACTAAAAACATATACTCATAGTTTGGATGTTTATTTTTTCATTGCTAATTATTGATAAATTACGCGCAATACTAATTATGTATTTGTTAGGTTTGCTAATTGACCAAAGACAGGATGAATCTTTATCCTGATAAATTCCGGGAAACGTAATGTTGTTTCTTTACTGAGTCTTTCTTTATTAACGTCCAAATTATATTTATTAATTTTATAATTATAGCAAGTATTAACATAATTTCATGATTTTAATTGATTTTCATATATAATTTTATAATTTTATAATTTTATATTTATTTTCATTAATTGTGAAAAAAAAAATTACTTGTGCCACAAGTGTAATTTTTTAGGTCAATACATTTTTTTTTTTTTACTTTTCTACTTTAGTTACTACTTCTTTTACTTTTCTACTTTAGTTTTCGCCATATTCTGTAATTCCATAATTTAAGAGCAATTTTAAGCAAAAAGAAAAAGCATGCATTACCTTTGTAATTTTATTTCCACTATTTGACACAATATATATTGACACAAATTTGTACTATTTGACAAAACGTATAACATATTTATTCCTTCTTTGTTATTTCCTTTTTTATTCACATTTTGTTTCTTGAAAAGTTCTCAACAACTACCAATCAACTTAAATTTGCTTTATAAATAACAGTTCCTAATAATAGAACTGCAGTATCAACAAAGAAAAGAAATTTTAAATTATGAAAATTACATTTGTTACAAAATTTAAATGAAAAATCTAAACTAAAGTCTTTAAATTAAATCATCTATGTATTTACATAATAAAATACATTAGAGTATTACAGAATAAAATACTGCGAAAAACATTTCCGTATCTATTTTAAACTTTTGATAAAAATTAGGTGTAAGCTTTCACTACCATATGGGACAATCTCACAATCTTTTGCCTTTTGGGGAAAAAAAATCTTACAAAATTAAACTTGCTAAAATAACATTTTAATCTGATAGACGAATGCCTTAATGATTCAAAATAAAGAAAAAATGGTCAGCAGCGAAATTTTTTTTATTTAACTGAGGTTCAAGTTAAACTTGCGAGTTTAATATTCCTTACCCTTTTACCCCTATAACTTTTTATTTTCTTCTAAATTTTTACTTATAATGAATTTACATAGTACCCACAGGACATTCATATAAGAAATAATAACAATGTAGAATTTTTGTATAACATTGTCTTAAAGGAGTGTTAAAGAAGGGACGGTAAGGTAAAAAAAAAGGGGATGGTATTGGAAAAAAGGGGACAAAATGGTAAAAAAAGGGAGGGAATGGATGGAATGGTAAGGAAAATTACCACCTATTTTTAGGAAAATCGTGTTAAGACTAAGTGATAGCCACAATGTTCATTGATTTTTAGAAACAGTTGTTAACATTCGATTAAATTATTATTTTTTTTCAATTTACCTCGAAAAGTGCAGGAATAAACCTTGGGGACGGTGAGACTACCAATAAAGCCACGATGCTTGAAATTGATATTTAATTGATTTAATTGATTTAAATTCTACAATAAATTTCCTGCCAAAGAATTTTAGACATTATTTCTCTAGCATACTTCTGCATGAGAAAAAACTTGAAAAAAATTCTGTCGCTGCATCTGAAATGATCTTCTGTATAATTTTAGAAGAGGGATGGTAAGGAATCTAAAACCCAGGGACAGAGTTTAAAAAATAATAAGAACCCTAAAAATGTGTGCAGGTTAATTTTTAGCTACATATTTATATAAAATAGTAGTTCCAGTATCGGAAAAAAATTACATCGAATTATTTTTATTGAAACAATTTTATCCAGACAGCTCCAAACTTAACAAGTTGGAAATTGCTCGTCAAACGTGGCAAATGAGGTGCGTTCGTACTATAACTAGTTTTATAATTATGTTTTGCACCCCATGTTGTACTGAATGTATATTTTTTTGCGCTTCATAAGTGCATAGTCTGTAACATCATTAAAATGCACTTACAATAATTTTTTCCCCATTCCCCGTAATGTAACGGAAAACTTTTGGGTGTCCCTGTAATTAAACTATACATCCGATTTTCATAAAATTGGAAATGGCTCAACAAAATTTTGCAGCAATTATATATTAAAAATTTCAGACCATTCGGAAGGCTGTAAAATCATTAAAATGCATTTGCTATAATTTTTTCCCATTGGCCGTAATGTAACGGAAAACTTTTGGGTGTCCCTGTAATTAAACTATACCTCCGATTTTCATAAAATTGGAAATGGCTCGACAAAATTTTGCAGCAATTATATATTAAAAATTTCAGACCATTCGGAAGTCAGTAACATCATTAAAATTCACTTGCAATAATTTTCCCCATTGGCTGTAATGTAAAGAAAAACTTTTGACTGTCCCTGTAATTAAACTATACATCCGATTTTCATAAAATTGGAAATGGCTCGACAAAATTTTGCAGCAATTATATATTAAAAATTTCAGATCATTCGGTCGGGTAGTTTTTGCTCTGTTATATGCGGACGGACAGACAGACGGACGGACAGACGGACGGACAGACAGACGGACTGAACGACGACTATAGGTGCTACGTATTTATATAATTACGAACGCACCTAAAAATCAGCATCGGGGACGCGAGACGGTATAGGAGTTTTCCAGGTGTTTCGACCCCCCAACATCGTCCAAAACTCCTTTATCCTGTTAATATTGTTGTGCAATCATGCAATGGGATGTTCCCCAGTATATGAAATAAAAAAAACACAAAAAAGTGCGTTAAAATAAAAATTGTTATTCAGGGACATGAAAGTCAAAAGATTTTGAGAATGCCCTACATATTATCGACTTGGAGAAAGCCTGTAATTTTTTTTTTTCAGAAGTTTATGGTCTGCAGCTTGCAAGTAAATGAAATATTATGGGATGCGCTGTAGCGCTGAGTACAATTTCATATGTGTTTACAGTTTACTTTTCTATATTTTAAGGGAACAAGGGAAAATCAAACTCATTTTTAACACTTTCCAACAAAGTTGAAAAGTGTTTATGCATTCGGTTTGTCTGACCGTCAGTCCGTCTGGTCGTCTATCCGTCTGTCCGTGCTCTAACTCCCGTAAATATACTCGGATTTTCATGAAATTGATAAAGATTATTTAGGGTCACCGAAGCATGTTTGGTATTGTATATGAAGTATGTAGGATTAATCGTTCATTTACAGGGACATTCAAAAGTATTCCATTACATAATGGTATATGGGGAAAATAGTTTGCAGTGTATTTTAATGACATTATGCTATTTGAAATGTATTGAAACTGATATAAATCACTGAATTTCACTACGATCACATTAAAATACGGCATTCACAGCATTTTTTACTCATTTACAGGGACACACAAAAGAAATCTGTTACAGTACAGTACTGTCTTTGAGCAATGATTGCTGGAGTGTACGGTTTAAAATTCCGTATGCACTTTTAAATTTAATTATTTTCTTGCATCTTACTCGATATATATAAATTCTATATTTCAAAATACAGGCTGCACAAAAGTATTAACGTACCGTACTCCTTATTAGAGGATATTGCTGAAGGTAAATTTTAAACTGAATTATATGTATCTCTTAAGTGAACTAAATTTTGGCATGCATGTAGTAAATAGATTCAAATCTATGTATCATATACAGGGCTGCTGAAAAAATTGCATAATTTCCGATTGTGGATGAGAGTAGCTGAAATTAGGTTTTGAAATGTATTATGCGTTTCCATAAAGTTGAATTAGACGTAATATTTTAATTTTTTTAAAGGCGCAGTTTTATTACATTATTCTAAATGTGTTGGAAAGTGTTACATAATCTATGCTTGACACATGTTTTTTTAATTGCGTGCACATTAAATACTATTCAAGGGCACACTATATGAATTATGGCATATATCCATCACACAAGAAACAAAAAAATAAAAAAATAAAATAAATAAAATAAATGAAGAAAGAAAAGGTATTTTCCTGACATATTTTAAGCGTTATCAAGAACTTTCAAAATGTCCAAACCTCACTTCATATCAATTACAATCTCAATATTTTTTATACCTGTTTGGTTTACATATACAAATAAAACTGTGCATAGTTTTTTTTTAAACTAAATATAACAGGAAAAGTTAAAGGTAGTTAAGTGCAAAAATGCTGAAAATTTCATAAAAATTTTGAAAATATTTTTTTTTACCTTTATATTCAACTATATAAAATTCGATACACTGTTTTATTTCTATATGTAAACCGAACAAGCATAAAAAATATTGGGGATTTTAATTGATGTAAAGTGATGTTGGTACATTTTAAATGTTCTTGATAAAGCTTAAAAAATTCAGGTAATTCCGTATTTTCCTCCAAAAAAATTGTTTTTTATTTCTTTTATAATCAATATATGCCATAATTTATATAGTATGCACATGAATATTATTTAAGGTCCAAATAAAAAAAATAAAAAAAAGAGTTTCAGATCCCGTGTCTCCTTAAATTAGATTACACTACATACGAACAAAACTAGATTTTGTAATTTTTGTGCTAAATTGCGTATTTTGAATAAATGCATTTTTTATTCATTAAATATTAAAACTGCATTTAATTTTTTTAATTAAAAAACTTTCTTATTACGAAGATCTTTAGTAATGGTAAATAATGAATTCGGATGTTTGTTTTCAAGTTATTTTTTGCATTGCTAATTAACCGTTAACCATAGGTGCTACTAATTACATATTTAAAAGGTTATTAATAAAGCAAATAAATGTAACATCGTACATTCTTAGAAAAACAATAATACTTAATAACATCTTTCTTACACGTTCAATAATATAAATAACAATAGATATTTGCATAGAATGTGGGAAATAATTCCTTCTTTAGAAAAAGTATATTTGCAGAAAAAGTTAACGTGTTTCGAAGAATATTGTCTCTCAGTTATTAATGAAATATGCAAATATTTGTAATTTTTCGAATATTTTTTATTCAAAGCAAGATTAACTATTTAAAATCAAGCAATAAATATATTAACTGACAATATATTATTGCCTTCATCTGTTAATCATACTATTTTCTAACGCATTCAATATTTGATCTGTTTTCAAATATATTAAAAATATAAACGTATATATATAGATTATTTTGGTATTTGTTGGTACAGAGTATGTTAAAACTAAATTAAAAATCAATCATTGAGATAATTTAAAATTCACCAAATAGTATTTGGAGGCAGGTGGGAAATTTTAATATAATTCTATTTATCTTTTACAACTACACTGTACGTTAATATGACTATATTTGTGAAAACCGATTTTCCGATCAATTCCATTAAAATATATATCTGTGATTAATTGGCTATTCGGAAAAATCATTATTGAACAAGGTACGGTGTGATATATATAATTTTTTTCGAAAGATTTTTTCCTAAAAAATATCACAACTAAAAACGTATAATAATTTATAGTATAATGAGTACGGATGTTTATTTTTTCGACGATAATTATTGAAAAATTACGCGCAATACTAATTAAGTATTTTTAGGGTTGCTAATTGACCAAAGAAAGGGTAATTCTTTATCCTGATAAATTCCGGGAAAAGTAATGGTGATTTATCACTATGTATTTCTTTATTAACGTCTTGCATAAATATATTTTCATTATTATAAAGGCAGCAATAAGTTGAGAAGAATAAAGTTATTTAACTGAAGTTAAATAATAAATTTGTATATTTATTTTCAAGTTTATTTCTCATTGCTAATTAATTGTAAATCATATGTAATACTAATTACATATTTTTTTTAATGATTAATAAAGCAAATGTGTGGAATATCCTTATTCGGTTTATAACATTTTTAGAAAAGCAATCATATTTATTAACATCTTAGACACATTTTTAATGATATAAAGAACAATAAATATTTGCATAGAATGTGAAAAAAATATTTGATTTAAAAATGCTTCTTTGCTGAAAGATTTAAAGTGTGTATGAAGAATAGTTTCTTTGAGTTATTAATTAATTATTCGAATATTTTTTATTCAAAGGAAGATTAACTATTGAAACTCAAACTATAAATATTTAACTGGCCATATCTTAGTGTTCATATCTTATTCATACTATAATATTAAAACTTTCAGCATTTCCAATATTTTCGAATGTATTAAAAATCTAACCGTATATTGTATACTATTTTTGCCTTTGATGGTACATAGTATGTTAAAACAAAATTAAAATCTATCATAAAAATAATTTAAAATGCAACAAACAATACATTTTTAATAGCATACTATTCATACTTTACAACTAAACAGTATGCGGAAATGACTATATTTGAGTAAACTGAATTTCTTCCAATTCTGTTCAAATATACATTTCTGCTTAGTTGCTTATTCTGAAAATGAGAATGTATCATTTTTGTTGAAATATATTTTGCCTAAAAAAGATCATAACTATAAACATATAATGAATTTGGATGTTTGTTTTTTGTGGCTAATTATTGATAAATTACGTGCAATATTAATTATGCATTTTTTAGAGTTGGTAATAGACCAACGAAACGAAATTTCTTTATCCTAACAAATAAATTCTGGAAAAAGTAATAATGTTTCTTCACTTTGTCTTTCTACATTAACGCCTTGCATAAAAGGATTTTCATTATTATAAAAGCAGTAATGAGGAAGAATTAAGCCTTTAACTGAAGTCAAATAATGAATTTGTATATTTATTTAAGCAATACTAATTACATATTATTTAAGATGATTAATAAATTAAATAAGTGGAATAACCTTATTCGGTTAATAACATTCTTAGAAAATACAATAATATTTATTAACAACATACACACTTTCTGTAATATAAAAAACAATAAATATTTTCATAGAATGTGGAAAAAATTACTTGATTTAAAAATGCATATTTGCCGAAGGATATTTAAAGCCTATATGAAGAATATTGTCTTTGAGTCAGTAATGAATTATTCGAATATTTTTTATTCAAAGCATGATCAAGTATTCAAACAATATAATTTAACTGACTTTATCTTAGTTTGTTTATCTCTTATTCATACTATAATAATAACGCCTTAAGTATTAGAACTATTTCCAAATTTATTAAAAATCTAAACGTATAATACTATATTTTCGTTTGATAGTACAAGCACAGAGTATGTTAAAACACAATTAAAAATCAATCGTAGACAGAATTTAAAATTCAACAAGCAATATTTTGAGAAATGCGCAGGCTTCTCAGGAATTTTTAACATCATTCTATTTATTTATCTTTTAGTACTAAACAGTATGCGAATATGACTATATTTCTGAAAACGGAATTTTTGTTCAAGTACATATCTCACAAGTTTTGTGCATAATTGTTCAATTTGAAAATTGTTCAATTTGAAAATATTTCATTAAACAAGGTACGCTTAGATTATATCATTCTTGTCTAAATATTTGTGTCTAAAAAAGATAACTAAAGTCAAATAATGAATTTGTTTGAGTTTATTTGCTCGTCACTAATTATTCACAGATTATATGGAATACTAATTATGTATTTTTTTAGTGTTGGTAGTAGAGCAACTAAAGGGAATTTCTTTATACTGATAAATATATTTTGAAAAAATCAGTGGTGATTCTCCACTGCGTCTTTCTTCATTAACATCTTGAGTAAAAATTTTTTCATCATTTTAAAAACAGCAATGAGTTGAGAAGATTGAAGTTATTTAACTGAGTTAAATAATGAATTTGTATATTTATTTTCGAGTTTGTTTTTTCTCATTGCTAATTAACCGTAAATCTTATGAAATACTAATTACATATTTTTGAGATGATTAATAAAGCAAGTGAGTGGAATGTCCTTATTCAGTTAATAACAATCTTAGAAAAACAATAATATTTAATAACATCTTACCCACACATTCAGTTTTATGAAGAAGAATAAATACTATTTGGATAGAATGTGGAAAAAAATTAGTTAATTTCAAAATGCATATTTGCAGAAAGTTTTAACGTGTATATGTAGCATATTATCTTTGAGTTATTTATGAATTGTTCGAATATTGTTTACTCAAACAACGATTATCTATTCACACTCAAAAAATAAGTATTCAACTGATCGTATCTTATTGTGTTCATCTCTTTTTCATACTATAATCTTAACGCTTTCAGTATTTAAACATTTTTCAGATGCATTAAAAATTTATCGTATATATATTATTTTTTACTTAATGTTACAAAGTATATTAAAACTAAATTTAAAATCAATTATTAAGAGAATTTAAAATGTAATAAACACTATTTTGAGAAATTTTTAATATAATTCTATTTTTTTTTTCGAGAACTAAGCAGCATGGAAATATGACTATATTTCTGCAAAGTGATTTTTTTTTTTCGTTTCTGTTCAAATATATATTTCTGATTAATTGCTTACCCTGAAAAAACTTTTTTTTAACAAGGTCAGTGAGAAAACATGATTTTTGTTGAAAGATTTTTGTCTAAAAACATATAATGAATTTCGATGCTTATTTTTTCGTAACTGGTTATTGAAAAATTACGTGCAACACTAATTATGTATCTCTTTACGGTTGGTAATACACCAACGAACCGAAATTTCTTTATTCTGATAAGTAAATTCTAGAAAATTAATGGGGTTTTTCCACTGTGTATTTCTTCATTAACGCTTTCCATAAATACATTTTTATTATTTTTAAAACAGCAATGAGTTGTGAAGAATGATGTTATTTAACTGAAGTTAAATATTGAATTTGTATATATATTTTTGAGTTATTTTTCATTGCTAATTAACCGTAAATTACATATAAGACTAATTACATATTGTTTGAGATGATTAATAAATAAAATGAGTGGAATAACTTTATTCCACTCATTTTATTAACAACATTCTCCAAAAAAGTAATGATATTTATTAACATCTTTCATACACTTTCAGTAATATAAAGAACAATAAATATTTGCATAGGATGTAGAAAAATAATTACTTCACATAAAAATGCATACTTACAGAAAGTTTTAAAGTGTATATATAGAATATTGTCTTTGAGTTATAAGGGAATTATTCGAATGTTTTTTTTTTATTATTCGAAGCACGGTTAGATATTCAAATTAGAACAATAAATATACTAACTGACCATATCTTAAATTTTTCTTATCTTATTCATACAATAGCATTAACGCTTTATTTAAATTGTTTTCAAATTTATTTAAAATACAAACGTATATATGTATAATAAAAAGTATATTATTTTTTTCAATGGATGCTACAGATTATGTTAAAACAAAAGTACAAATCGGTCATAGACAGAACTTAAAATGCGACAAACAATATTTTGAGAAATACAGTAATTTTAACATCATTCTATTTATCTTTATCTACAGAGCAGTCTGCAAATATAGCTATATTTCTGCGAACTGAATCCTTGTCCAAGTAGATTCGGAAAATTAAATTTAAAAAATCAAAAAACCCGACTGCGTAAAAATCGAACTAATTAATTATTTCTCATCAATGTGAAACTATTTTTTTTTCAATTCCTACTATTAGCTCGCACACTCGCTAATTATATCTTGTTAAAATTTTCAATCGTTAATAAAATACTTATTATTCATCCAATCAAGCTCAAATAAATTTTTTTAACTTGTAGTGGATGACACTTGATGTTAATGCAGTTTTTTTCAAATATTAATTCATTAATTAAATTAAATTAATTAATTTTCAATAATCGAGAAAGCCCTCTTCTTCATCAAGGTATTTTAAGACCGAGAGAGCCCTCTTCTTGATCAAGGCATTTTAAGCGCCACTCTAGAGGAAAGAATAAGGGGAGAAAAAAAAATTCTCTTATTGACCTAAGTAGGAATTGACTTAAAATATTTTTTTTATTACTTGTTTATATTACTTACCTATTTTTCTTATTTACTTGTATTGATGACTTTTAAGTTATGTTTAATTGTTAGTTCCTATCTATAAACACTGTTTTGATGAGGTCTATAGATGTCTATGATGGTTAGAGTTGTAGTAATGCTAGAGATCAGCAATACATACCCAACTTCCAGGTTGTATAATATTTTAACAGAGCTTCTGACTGTAAAATAGTCAATGAAACATTGTCTTCATTTTGAAAGACCTATACAATGATATGCCACTCATTAGGGTGCGTAATTTTTTTTCGTCTCTACCGCCATTTTGTATTTATAAAAACAAAACCTAGCCTATAACCATCGGACCGTTAAGACAAATTGATAGAGACTTCATTCATTAAAATCCATCCAGCCGTTGGGATGTCTCGAGGGTATAAAGAAATCCACATACACAGATACGCCTGAAACACATAACCCTTCTTTTCAGTCGGGTAAAAAAAAGCACTCCTACTAACTCTGCAACAAATTTTAGTAGAATAAAGTTACCAAACGATTCTAAATAAAGACTACTTTTAAATGATGTATGTAAAATTTGTTTAGGAGCACATCCACAAATCAAATCTTGCCCAAACTTTGTTTTTTTTAATGGCAACACCCTATTGTGAGAGTATATTTTAAATTTTTGGTTCAATCTATGCCTAGATACGAAATTTCAAGTTATTTGGATAGTATTTTTTTTATTTATAAACATTAAAAATTTAGAGCATCTAATGTTAAATCACATTTTCATATTTTCATTAATATCGCCTGAAATTATAATCGTAATGTGCTAATTTTTTTGTATGATTATAACACTAAAAATTCCAAACATAAATGCATTGAATCTGTATTTTTTTATAATTTTATGGTAGGAAATATGCATTATGAAATTATTATCATAAAAAATTATGAATTGCAAATTACAATTTTTCATGGTTTCATATTTATTATGTCCTATTTTATGCAAATACAAAATTAAAAAAGAAATTCTTCTAGGTATATTTCAAATTATGATTAAAAAAGGCAAAATGATGGTTTAAGTCCAGATAATCATGTTTAAATATATATATATATATATATTTAAATCATTGTCTTGGAACATTTGGGCTTGAGAATAGTCTAATATATTAAGTGAATTAAATGGTCATGCTCGCAGGAAATAATACACGAACAGAAATGACTTAGACATTCTATAGTATTTCAACAATCGAGCACCGAGCTTTAATTTGGATACAGCACTTAAATATGCTCATTTTAAAATAATATTTTTTCTCTTAAACTAATCGAACGAATTTCATGAAAAATTGTATTTATAATAACTAAAGGGTGCAGAATTTATTTATGATGTCAAAATTGGGTATTACTCTAAAAAAAATAAAGGTTGGGTTTAATTCGATATGTAGATGACCCTTAAGCCAATTTTATGTATATCATTTAAAAGTAGATTTTATTTCTTGTCGATTGGTACCAGTAAATTTCTTCTACGATAATTTCTTACAGAGGTAGTGAGGAAGGATAACCGTTTTTCTCAACGATTGTGCATATTTCATACCTTTTGTGCATAATTGTTAATTTGGAAAAACTTTCATTAAGGGGGTCCGGGACACAAAAAACTTCAAATTTTCAAAAAAAAAAAAAAATTATTCCATTAAAACTTTCTCTGTTTTTCTGCCTAAAATGACGTTTAAATAATGTTTCTATCTTAAGGCTGTTCTTAACTGTTCTGCTCAACAAGCGCAAACCGTTTTGACGTATTTACAAATTCATTTTTTAACGGAAATATATAAAATTGGAAAGCCTGACCATGGAAGCGATTTAGAATTGAACTGTTTTTTTTTTCATTTTTGGATCAATCAATTACCTCTTGAGTTATAAGCGAATTCGATCACGTGACAAACACGTTTTTCGCCCGCTCTTGAGTGCTCTTTCTACCTTCGGGAATTCGGTTCAAAACGCCCTCTTTGATCCTAGTTTCTGAAAGACCTACTGTAATTTGCAAAAAAAAAAAAAAAAAAAAAAAAAAAAAAAAAAAAAAAAAAAGCTCAATTACGTAGTTTCTGGACAACAACACCAGCTAATTTCATGCATTTTCGAACAAAAATAAATTAAAACTTATGTCAGAAAGTTGCCCTTTTGGATTTGAGAACACCTTTAATTGAAACAGGAAATATTAATTTTTTCGTTTTGATTTATTTTCAAAATCTAGCTTTCATGGAATTGTTGTCATGGAAACGACTTCATGATGGGTTTTTATACCATTTCTCGTATTTAAATTGTTATAAATCAAGACCCGTTAAAAATAAATGGTTCATTCTTGGAAAATGTCTTTTACAATTGTTTTACTTTAACTTTCATTCAGCAAATTTGAAAAAAATATTTAGTTTTGAAAATATGATTTTTTTAAGTTACATATTTTTTAAAAATTTTAATATTTATAATTTTTATTTAAATTAATATTTTTTTAAATGTTGAATCAAAATTTAAACATATATTTTTGTTTACTTAAATGGGAAAAAATTGAAATTCTACATATTTCGAGTTATAACGATTTAAAATTACCCCACTTTTTTAATAAATTTTAAAACTTAAATTAAAAAATATGAGAAGATTTATCATGCGATTTTGTTTACAAATGATATGGCTAAGATAAGATGATATGGTTTCTGTCTAAGAAATATCATAAATAAAGTCAGATAATGAATTTGTTTGAGTTTATTCTCGCATTACTAAATATTGATAGATTTCCAGCAATACTAATTATGTATTTTTAGAGGGTTGGTATTAGACCAACGTAACGAAAATTTCGTTATCTTTCAACATAAATATTGGGAAAAGTAAGAGTGTTTCTTCACTGTGTCTTTCTTCATTAAGGGGGTCCGGGACACAATTTAAAATAATTTTTATTTATTGATTTAAAATTTTGAATTTTTTTGTGATGGTTAACCATGTTATTTGTAAACAAAATCACATGATAAAACTTCTCATATATATTTTTTTAATTTTAAAATTTAAAATTCATTAACCATTCACTGCACGACTTGCCAAATCTGGCACATGCCTAAAAACATTGTAATTCTTATTATGTGCCATGAATTTGGCCAATATGATCTCTATCCCTGATAAAGAACAGTCCAAAGAATGGAGTAACACTTATTTTGTCCATGTCAGATGGCTGCTTTAGACAAAAAAATTAGAATTTGTTCTTCGGATGCAAAAAAATATTTCGATCAAGCTTTTAAGGTAAAATTGACTTTCATTTTTTTTTAGTGAATACTTAAAAATATTAATATAAAAAAGTTGCAGAGTGTAAAGCAGATAAAATTAATTAATTTAAGCCTATTTAGCTGTAAAATATAGCAATACAATATTTTAAAACCCTAATTACCATAGGGTACACGCCATAAAATATCAAATTTTAGCAGAAAATTTGAAAAATATTTTTTTTTTCTATTTTTCCCATTATTAGACCGATATAAAAATTTCAAATAGTTTTTTTTTCATAAAAAGAGAAAAAATCGTGCAGTGAAGGGTTAAAAAAGTGGGGTTATTTAAAACCTTTATAACTCGAAAAATTAATCGTAGAATTTCAATTCTTTTACATTTAAATGAACAGAAATATATAAGTTTTAATTTAGATTGAGCATTTAAAAAAATATTAATTAAAAAAATTAAAAATACTTAAAGTAAAAATTTTAAAAAATGGGGTAAAAAAAATCAAATTTTCTAAAGTAAATATTTTTTTCTAATTTGCTGAATCAAAATTAAAGTAAAACAATTGAAAAAGACATGTTTCAAGTTTGAAGCATGTAGCTTTAACGGTTCTTGACTTATAACCACTTAAATACGAGAAATGGTGAAAAAAGCCATCATGAAGAATAACGCATTTTCACACGAAATCGTTTTCATTACAACCATTGCTTGAAAGCTAGATTTTGAAAACAAAAAACCAAAACGAAAAATTGCATATTTTTTTGTTCTAATTAAGATAGAAACGTGATTTAAACGCCATTTTAAGCAGAAAAACACAAAGAAATTTTTAATGCAATAAAAGTTTTTTCAGAAAATTTGAAGATTTTTATATCCCGGACCGCCTTAACGTCATACATAAATATGTTTTCATTATTATAGAAACGGCAATAAATTGGATAGAATGGAAACGGAATCCGCGATTAAAAATGCATTGCATAGAATATGGCATTATATGAGTGAAAACTTTTTGTCTGAACAGTGTAAAAAACATTTTCGCTGTGTTTTTGCTAATTTGTTTATTTTGATGACACAGGCTTCTTTTTTATTAATTTGACATTAATATTACTTTTAAAATTATTGCAAATGTTGAATGTATTTCTTGAAATAGATCTAAAAAATCCCTGTCGGTTCGGTTTACAGACGCAGGTAGATTACGAAGTTAAAAACTAATTTGAATAACATAAACTAAATCATGATTAGAGTTAAACCCACATTAACAATTTTATCGGACCGCTTTTGGCGAATTTATAATTTCATTTTTCTGTAAGAATAGGTTTTATCAAAATCATTAAGGCGGTATTAAAAAAATAATTTTCCATGCTCAACAACTCGAAATTTTCTGACACATTTTCAGATTCATTTTTTTTTTTTTTTTAAGCATGCATTTAAAAGGAAAAGCATGAAAAGCATGAAGCGTGATTTTTGAAGAGATTTATAAGCGACCTGTGTTTTTATTTTTCGTTCAATTAATTAGAACTTTATTTATAATACAATTATTTTCACAGTAAGACTATATTTTTCGTTTCCAACACAATCGCTTCGGGAAATTCGGTTCAAAATGCCGACTTTACATCATTTTTTGAAATATATTCTGCCTCTATCAAAACTTCCACCATTAGTTCATTATATAGTTTCTCAATAAGAGAACCAACCAATTAGATGCGTTTGAAAGCAAAAATGAATTTAAAAATGAGTCCGAAAATAAGAAGTTTTGATTTGAGTATACCCTTAAGACAATGATTTTTTATTCAACCGCTATGTATTTTTAATTTGTTTTTGCTGTAAGAATTAGTCCTAGTACATAATATCAGGAAGATATATAATAAATTAGTGCGGATTTTATATCGTATAAATTGACGAAGTTATGGATTTTTTTCTTCTTCAACCCCCATCCCTTTTTTTTCGTTTTTCGTTTTTTTTCTTTTCGGTGCGAATTTGTCCCATCAAAAACTTGTCAATTTAAAAGTTTTAGATAATATTAAGAAGATTTATGATAAATGTAATTGGATTTGATATCTTGAGAATTGACAAAGTTATGAATTTGTTTCTCCCCAAAACCCTATTTTTTTCGCCTTTTGAGCCCAACTTTAATTTTATCAAAAATATGTTATACATAAATTCTTGGCCTTTTTTTTTAAAGGAATAATAACTTCAAACTGATTCGATATGTATTATAATTAAAAAGTTATGGGCTTTTTTTTTTTTTTTTTTTTTTTTTTTTTTTTTTTTTTTGGTTTTCACAAAACCCATCCCTATTTCCACCCCCTTAGCCCGATTTTACCTCTATAGGAGGATGACAGAGATTTTATGCCCCTTGATTTTATGTATCAGTTTCGAAGAGATTTGTGTAGAATTATGGAAGTTATCGTGTCCATGAAAAAGTGATATATATATATATAGTTAGATTGATAGTTCGGTACAAACATTTTTTTTTTTTTTACTGAGGGTGGTTTGGGGTTCTAGGGTTCATGATCGGAGTAGACCTGGAAACATTTTTCAGAAATACCAACATAGGGGAGAATGTAATACGTTTTATTTCATATGGCATCTACCTAAAAAGAATGTTATTAGTAATAATAATTTATATGTTTACTGTCGTTTTTTCTATTGTTTCAGTATATCATATACGGATTCTAATAAGAATTTGTTCAAGATCGTTAATACAGCGAACGAATAAAACTTCCTTATCCAGTTAATTAAACTCTAGGAAAAGCAAATGTTTTTTTTTCATTGTTGGTTTCAGAAAACAAATTGGAAAATAATTCATACTATATGATAAGAAATATAGAATGATATATTGTAAAATATATTTACCAACAAAATGTTTTATCATCTTTTTATATATCTTTTACTAAAAAAATTAAGACAATATGTTTTATTCGTACAAAATGAGTTTTTTAAATTTAAAACCACAGAATCCATAACTGTGCACTAACATTCCTTTATATATATATATATATAATTGTTACTGATCGTAATTAAAATGTCCCGTACGAGGGCGCTGTGTCAGCGCCGTAATTTTATTTATTATTCCAATCGTCTGCGTGTTGACGATAGATTGTAATTTAGTTACTAGTGAGTGAAAACATTGAATTTTTGTTGTTATTGAAATGATGGAATGTTTGACTTGGAAACGGCCAGAGAGACTGTTTCACTCTTAATAATTATTGTTTTAAAATAAAGAAATATACAGTTCACTGCGAAGAGTTCCTTAAAAATGGTGTCATTGAGTAAATTATTGTTTTATTCTTAACAAAAATTGGTCCTTCGAGGCCAAAGTAAACGGATTTATCGTTTGCTTTTAGAGTCAAGAATCAGCGACGAGACTTGGTTTCTTCGAATAAGGTAGGACTTTTTCTTTAACATGTCTACTGAATTAAAAAATGTTTTGACAAAAAAAAAGAGTTTTAAAATGTAAAATTACTAAATTTGTGAGTGAAATTAAATTAAGTGATTCTGATGAATGCTCTTTAGAACCTGTAAATACGAAATGTGACCAATTCAATACAGAATTGAAAGAAATGTTTGATAAAATTTATTCATTGTGCGATGAAGAGGAAATTGATAAATATATCGATGAACAATCATCGATTGAAAAAGAGTTAGATGAAACTTGGTTAAAAATTAAAAGAGCGAAACAAAAACAAATAAATGTTCTTAATGAATCAAAGCCGAAACAAGAGAATAGTGTAACGGAAGTTCGACTTCCCACGATTAATCTACCTTCTTTTAGTGGAAATGTACAGGATTGGATATATTTTAGTGATCTTTTTAAATCTAGTGTTCACAATAATAGTGCACTTTCGGGTGCTCAAAAGTTATCATATTTGAAATCTTCGCTTCATTCTGCAGCTGCCAAAGTTATACAAAGTATAACGATTTCAGATGATAATTATCAAACAGCGTGGTCCTTATTAGAGGAAAGATATTCCAATAAAAGACAACAAGTGTTTGCTCACATTAAAAAATTAATGTCCATTAATTCAATACAAAGTGAAACACCTAGTGCTATTCTTAATTTGGCAGATACCGCCAGTGAATTTATCAGATTAATCGAATTTTTAAAAAGACAAGCGAGAACACTGCAAGTTTCCAAACCTCTTATAAATAATGTAACTCCTAAACGCAATGCTCCACAACGAATTACTAGTATGGTATCTACATCTAATGGTAAAAACTCAAAAACATTTAAATGTGTTAAATGTCAAAGTAATGAATTCCACGGTTTGCACAAATGTCCAGAATTCTTAAATCTTTCAGTGGCTTCTAGATATGAATTCGTAAAGAAAAATAATATTTGCTTTAACTGTTTAAAATTCCACTCGGTTAGAAATTGTAAATCTACTTATTCTTGTCAGAAATGTATGAAAAAACATTCGAGTTTACTGCATTTCGAGAATGAAAATGAAAAGCAAATTCAAAACAGCGATAGAAAAAATGAATTTATTTCAAAACCCGAGGTCAGTGATTGCAATACCCAAAACCAGAATCAAATCGTAGCGCATTCAAATCTAGACCCGAATGCTGCAACATTTCACATTTCTAACGAAAGAGTATTTTCAGGTACATCTATTTGTGAGATGAATTATTTAAGTTCTGGCATCTTATCAACTGTCATTGTTTATATTAAAAATAAATTTGGTGAATTTAAGCCGTTAAGAGGTTTGATTGATGCTGGATCAATGAGTAATTTCATTACGATTCAGTGTGCTGATTATTCAGGAATTAAGAAAGAAAAAATAAAAGTTGCGGTTTCAGGATTAAATGGCATCTCCGTGAATATTAACTCCAAGGTAAAAGCATTAATTTCGAACAATTCAAATTTTAAGGCGGAAATAGAACTTCTTTGTGTACCAAAAATATCGGATACTATTCCAGTAAATCGGATTAACGTTCCAACAGAACATTACCTTAATAACATTAAATTAGCCGATCCAGAATTTTACAAACCTGGAAAAATTCATGTTCTTTTGGGAGCTCAAATATTTTATGATCTTTTAGAAGTCGGTCGAATTGAAGTCCCCAATTCTAATTTAAAATTCCAAAACTCGGTATTTGGATTCATTGCCTGTGGAAGCGTATTAAATCCTGACAATCAAATCACGCAAAATACTCATTGTGGGCTTGTTTGTAACTATGAAGATTTGACAAAAGAAGTTCAAAAATTCTTTCAGTTAGAAACACTAGGGATAAAAGACGATCCCACATGTACTGACGAAGATAGAGCATTAGAAATTTTCGAAAACTCTGTATCTTATAAAAATAAACGTTACGAAGTTACCTTACCATGGAAAAAAGATTGGCGAGAAATGGACGACATTTTCAAAATACCCAATAATAGACTACACTGTTTTAAAGTGAAAATAAAGCGAAAATTAGAGCTTCGTGCTCAGTATTGTGAGACTTTGAAAGATTATGAAAATAAAGAAATCATAGAAAAAATAACGGAAACGCACAAGCCAGTGGAGAAACCACTTTTTTATCTTCCACATCAACCTGTCTTTAGACAAAGCCTGACAACAAAAATGAGAGTAGTCTTCGATGCCAGCTCACACGATGTTGGCGAATTATCGTTAAATGATTGTCTTTGGCCAGGTCCAAATCTTAATCCAAACATATTCGATCTACTTATCAATTTTAGATTAAACAAAATAGCATTGATAGGTGATATAGAAAAGGCCTTTCTGCAGATATCCCTAGCGGAGAAAGACAGAGATGCAGAGAGGTTTTTATGGATTGGAGATAGAGGTATAGAAATATATCGCTTCAACCGAGTTCTTTTTGGTATGAATGCTTCCCCGTTTCTTCTTGCTGCTACTCTAAGAAAACATATCAAGAAATTTCAAGTTAGATATCCTACAACAACAAAGTTATTAGATAGGTGCCTCTACGTAGATGATTTCATCGCTGGTGCTGACAACTTGCAAGATGCGTTAGAAATCTCTCGAAATGCTGTTTATATTATGGGCGAGGCAAGTATGAAACTCAGAAAATGGTCAACTAATGATAACGATTTGATGGAGCAATAGAAACAAGAAGGGTTTGATACTCAGCCTCTGCATAACCCAATTGAATTAGGATTTGACTCAACAAAGGTTCTAGGAATGTCTTGGCATACGAGTGAAGATTTCTTTATCGTAGATGTAAAAGGCTTATTAGAAATTTTATCAAAAAATGAAAACACCAAGCGCTTCATCCTGCGTGCTATTGGAAAAATATTCGACCCTCTTGGCTTGCTCACTCCTTATACTATTCGCATGAAATGCCTATTTCAAGATCTGTGGTTGAGGAAAATTGCTTGAGATGAAGATCTACCAATAGATGTTAAAGAAAAGTGGCTTCAGTGGTGTTCTGAGATCCCACGCCTCTCCGACCTAAAAATTCCAAGAATTGTGCTAAATTCAACGAAAGAAGAAAATTCAGATGTGGTAGAGATTCACTGTTTCTGCGATGCTAGTAAGAAAGCCTTCGGCACTGTCATATACCTCAGAATTGTAAAAGAAAATGCTATTGAAGTTAACCTTGTGACTTCAAAAAGTAGAGTTACACCTCTTAAAAAAATCACTTTACCAAGATTAGAGCTATTGGGAGCTTTACTTGCTGCCCGACTAGGTAATGCAGTCAAGAAAATAGTAGATCATAAGAAGCCATCAGATGTGTTCTTCTGGACAGACTCGAAAATCAGTTTGTACTGGATTAGAGGCTCTAGTAAAAGATGGAAATCATTCATAGCAAATCGTGTCAACGAGATTCAATCTTTGACTGACTCCAATTCGTGGTTTCATTGTCCGGGAAAGTCTAATCCATCCGACCTCCTTACCAGATGCGTCAGTGTTGATATGCTCTTAGAAAAGGATTTGTGGTTTAAAGGTCCCTCCTTTTTGAGAGAAACTGTTCTCCCAACTAATGACTGCAACATCCAAAATTCGCCAGATGACTATTCTTATGAACTAAAGAAAACAGTTAAATGTGAAAATGATAACTCTTTAGTTACTCTAGCTATTTATGAACAAAATTATTTATTAGATTATATTATTAGTGTTAGTAATAATTATGAAACTATCATTCGTATTTTATGTTATGTGCTTAGATTTATTCATAACCTTCGAAATGTTAATAGAGTGAAAGATCATCTTACTTCTAAAGAATTGAATGCTGCAGAATTATCACTGATAAAGATGGTTCAACAAAGTGAGTATCAGGAAGAAATAAAATGTCTTCAGAAAGGTAATTCAGTACCAAATAAAAGTAAACTAAATTCTTTAAATTGTTTCTTAGATGAAAGTAATGTTTTAAGAGTTGGGGGTAGATTGGGTAACTCATATTTGACAACAAATGAAAAACATCCTATGGTTCTGCCAAGTAAGCATCCCCTTACTTTAATTATCGTAAGATATTTTCATTTAAAGTATTTACATGTAGGATCACAAACAATGTTGTACCATATTCGTCGTAAATTTTGGATAACTAATGGTAGAACCATCTGTCGCAAAATAACATATGAATGTGTCACTTGTTTTAAAAACAAGCCTGTATTAGCGAGTCAAGTTATGGGTGACTTGCCCAAAGAGCGTGTTACACCTTCATTTACATTTTCCGTTATTGGAACTGATTATTGCGGCCCTTTTTACATTAAATTCAAAAATCAAAGGAAAGGTACATATAATAAAGTGTATGTATGTATATTCGTTTGTCTCTGCACCAAAGCTATTTATCTAGATTTTGTTTCAGATCTCACTTCTGCAGCCTTCATTGCTTGTTTTAAGCTCTTTGTTAGCAGAAGGGGAAAGTGTTCAAAAATATTTTCTGACAATGCAAAAAACTTTGTAAGGGCAAACTTAGAATTGAAAAGGCTTCACAATTTGGTTAGACACCCAGATGAAGCATTAGCTGATTATTTTGCAAGGGAAAATATCGAATGGAATTTTATTCCTCCGAAAGCGCCGAACTTCGGTGGTCTTTGGGAGGCAGGGGTTAAATCATTCAAATTCCATCTAAAACGTGTAATTGGTAACGCGCACCTCACTTTAGAGGAATTTCTGACAGTAATTCTAGAAATTGAAAGTGTTTTGAACTCAAGACCTCTGTCCCCATTATCATCAGATTTCGACAATTTCGAGACTCTGTCACCGGGTCATTTTCTTATACGTAGGCCCTTAACGTCTATTATTGAACCTCAGCTCACTGAAATTTCGGAAAACAAACTTAGCAACTGGCAAAAAATAACAAAATATAGCCAGCAAATATGGAAATTATGGAAGCGGGAATATCTGAACACCTTACAGCAACGTAATAAATGGCAAATAAATAAAAACAATATAAATGTTGGTTCTCTCGTATTGATCAAAGATGAAAATATGCTCAGCACAAAATGGGCAACAGGTAGGATTTCCGAGATATTTCTCGGTAAGGACAAAAAAGTTCGAGTAGTGAGCATTCGTCTACCTAACGGTACAATAATAAAGAGAGATGTGAGAAGTATTTGTTCCCTTCCAATTAATGGAAACTAATTTATTTAATGTATATATTTGGTATAATTTTATTTTGTTGTTTAATTTCTATAGTATGTTTTATTGTATTCAAATGTAAAGTAATTCTGCCATTTTCCCTTTGTTATTAATTATATCTTTGCATTGTTATATGTAGTATTATGTAATTTTATATTATATATTAGAGTAGTTTTGAAACCTGCAGGTTTCAACGGTCGGGAGTATGTTACTGATCGTAATTAAAATCTCCCGTACGAGGGCACTGTGCCAGCGCCGTAATTTTATTTATTATTCCAATCATCTGCGTGTTGACGATAGATTGTAATTTAGTTACTAGTGAGTGGAAACACTGAATTTTTGTTGTTATTGAAATGATGGAATGTTTGACTTGGAAACGGCCAGAGAGACTGTTTCACTCTTAATAATTATTGTTTTAAAATAAAGAAATATACAGTTCACTGCGAAGAGTTCCTTAAAAATAGTGTCATTGAGTAACTTATTGTTTTATTCTTAACAATAATTAAAAACCGAAATCTTCTCTGTTAATAAAGATCTTAACTGAAGTCCAATAAGGAATTTGGATGTTTATTTTCTAGCCGTTAATTATTCATACAAGCATTACTAATTACATCTTTTTTTAATGATCGCTAACAATAAAAAGGAAGGAAATTTTTTATTCGAAGAGATTAGGTCAGGGTAAAATAAATTTTACACATATATATATTCAAACATATATATATATATATATATATATATATATATATTTTCAACATGAAAATATCTTAAATTTTAATAGCAGGAGTAGATAGTTGTAAAAATTTATGAAAAACACAATATATATATACAGTCGAACCTCGCTATAGTGAACCCGGTCTGTAGTGAACTTTTTCAGTGGTCCCGTTCGAACTCCTATTTAACTAATGTATACGCTTATAGTGGACATCTGAGAATTTGGTAATTCGTTTATAGTGGACTCAAATTTTGTTTCCCCAGATTTTTTTTGTCCAGTTCTCCAATTTTAAACTTGCAGTAAGTGCGACTTCAAATGATGGCATTCCTTTACAGTGTGTCAAATTTCACTCGTTCACGCTCATCGCCTTAAACTAGGGTGAATAAGTTGTTAAAAAGCACACGCCTTTTCTTTCCCCGGCTCCAGGAACAAACCTCTCTTCTTCGCCCCTACCTAATTCTAGGTATAAACGTCTGGTGTTTACTTGCTAACTCCTTCTTCTGTCCATTGATTTGAAATAAGAAGACTTTTTTTCAAGAGCAGTTAAAATTTAGTGAAAATGGGGAATTCTGTAAAAAGGAAAGCATTTTCGATTGAGGATAAGATTAAAATCATTAAACGTATTGAAGATGGAACCAATAAATTGGCACTGTACAAGGAATTTTTCTTGTCTCAAAATCTACAGTTTCAAACATCTGGAAAAATCTCAGTGCCACTCTTGCTGCCCAAAAAAAAAAAATTGTATTCTTCGAAGAAACTAGTATGGCTGAAAGGGAAAACGTAGAAGAAACTCTGTTAAAATGGTTCACCATTCAGCGAGATAGGAATCTTCCTCTGACCGTACCCATACGTGAAATTACAGCGAATGAGTTTGCCGAAAGATTCGGAGAAATCGGTCTTATGTGTCCCGACGGATGGATGGATACGTTAAAATAACGGAACAATATTTTTTATGGAAAGATTTTTGGTGAAGCAGCAGGTGATTGTGCATCGGATGTGGAAAAATGGAATGCTCAAATGTGTGTGGATGCAATACAGGATTATGAAGATAAGGATATATTTAATGGTAACGAAGCTGGATTGTTTTACAAAATAACTCTCGATCAGACGTTAAAATTTAAAGGAGAAAAGTGCACTAACGGGAATCTTTGAGAATAACTTTTCTTGTATGTGCAAATATGAACTGCTCAGAAAAGCGAAAATTAAGTGTCGTAGTTAAATCCCAAAAGCCGAGGTGTTTTTAAAATGTTAAAATCTTCCCGTAAACTTCAAAATCAATCAAAATTTCTAGATGACTTCCAATTTTTTTAAGAAGAACTTCGACAATGGGACAATGATTTGTTGAAACAAAAACGTAAAATTGTTCTCCTTATCGTCAGTTGCACAGCTTATCCCCCCTTCGAAAATCTGAAGTGCATTAAGGTCGTTTTTGCCCTTCAAATACGACTTCTGTGCTGCAGCCCGTGGACCAGGCCATTGATCGCAACCTGAAGACCCACTATAGGAAACAGCAAGTGATGCGTGTTTTAGAGAACTACGAAGAGAACAAAACGAAATACAACATCTCTGTTTGGAAGCAATCCTTCTGTTGGTAAAGTGATGGAGATATGTGACATCAGCAACAATCCGTACCAATAGTTCTGTGGCTGGAAAAGCATAGTGTGAACATTTTCCCAAGGGACGTTACTGAGCACTTCGAATCTTACGATGATGAAGTGTACACTTCTGGTATGTTGGTGATGCATACCATTGTACCTTGGGGGATGTATCTCGATGCATAGAGATGATGGCATTGTATCTGAAGTTAAACAAAAGAACGAAGCGGAAGAAGATTTAGAAGACATTGTTAAAGAAGAACTTGAAATTTCAGTTCCTTCTATTCGGAAGTGAAATCATCAGCGAATATCCTGAACATTTTATTTATTTTTTTATTTATTTATTTATTTTTCTACAGAAAAAGTGAACCAGAAAACATTGGATGATTTACTAATTGTTCATAAGAAAATTGATGTCTACATAAAATTGAATTGCATTCAATCAAAAATCACTAATTTCTTCCTCAGAATGCAAAAATAAAATCAAATTTTAGTAAGCAGCTATTTTTCTTTTTAATATTTAATTTGTTATCTTTTTAATTAGTTAATAATTTTTAAACAAATTACGTATTATTGCAATCACTCTTTGAACAGTACTTTATCATATGATAAAAAATATTTTTTTCAAAGAATTTGGATATAGTTGACCATCGGTTATAGTGGACATATTTCTGGGTCCGCAGATGGTTCACTATAGCGGGGTTGACTGTATGTATATATTAGTATACGTATACTTGTATGTGTATACTTGTAAACTGTAATTAAATGACTGAAAACTATTTTAAAGAAAAATAAAATAAATTGAAATATAGCAAACAGAATAAATGCTTAGATATATTAAAGAAGGTAAAATCCAAACGTTGCCTTGCACTTTGCATTTAATTTCTCTAATATATCTAAGCATTTGTTTAGTTTGCTATATTTCAATTTATTTTATTTTGCTTTATAATAGTTTTATGTTATTTAATTATAGTTTACGAAAAAATACTTGTAATTATTTTGTGTTTAATGTAAGGATGTCTCATCTACGAAACCCGCCAATAGTACTTTATAATTGAATTAAAAATAATGGGTGGAGTTTATAACGCCTTTAAACCTGCTGAAGAATAAGGACGTATAGTTGAGCCTGCGAATTTCATATGTTGTTTTTATGCTAATTTTCCAAATGCTTTTTCATAACATTTTAACATTATTGAACCTGCTCTTAAAATTTAAGGGGTCTTGTACCTTTTAAACGTGTCGAAAATTAACGAAAAACTTCAAAGTTTGAATTAGTCTATCTTCGAAACCTTTTCATGTATAAACATGAAATTTTGGATGTGGATTAAACTGATTGTGCTTTGTAATATACTACCAACAGAAATTTATTAACCCTTTATAGATTTTGTGTATTGTTGAAATCAAAATAGCTCTTTTTTTACCCCATAAGTCATTGTGCGCAGGATATCTTGAGAAAGTATGTAGGGATTGTCATGAAATTTGCTAAATATACTAAACAAATATGTGTGCGTAAAATGATTTACTTTTAATTATTTACATTGGCAATATTTTTAGTTATGACTATTTTTATTCATTAAAAATACAAATTTTTTATTTTTTTTTTCCGAAAATATTTTTTATATAGTTAATGAAATAATTTTAGCCTAAGAGTAGGTCATTTTAAACGCACATATATGTTTAGTATCTTTATCGAATTTCATGCCTATCCATACATACTTTCTTAAGATATCATGCGCGCAATGATTTATGGGGTAAAATAAAGAGCTATTTTGATTTCAACAATACAAAAATTCTGTGAAGGGTTAATAAATTTTAATGGTAGCATATTACAAAGCACAATCTGTTTAATCAATTTCCAAAATTTCATGTATATACATAAAAAGGCTTTGAAGATAGACTAATTCAAACTTTGAAATTTTTCGTTAATTTTCGACGCGTTTAAAAGGTACAAGACCCCTTAAGCTGTTTTAATATATTGCAAATTTTGAGTGCCGCTTCAATGCTCAAATTTGCAATAACATCGCATTTATATATATATAGTGATTTGGAAGGTTTTGGGTAGATTGACGCATGACCGAATATATAATCCACTGTTGGGATACCGTCATCTATAGAATATAACACAATCGAAAATTATATGCAGTCGAATATCATGTTATAGTGAGGAGCAACGATCACTAATGAACAGTTAAGCAATCTAAAATATTAGAGTGGTAGGCAAAGATGACACTGAGTATTTCTCCAAAAGAATACGAAGACATCATTAAACGTGAACAGTTCTTTATTGATAACAAAACATCTCAACAATTCCCATGTAATATAGTCAGCAAAAACGACTTATGGCGCCCGAGGCAGCACGCTAACATTCAAAAGATGTTGGTTAAGCAATCCTCATATACTACGACGTCGGAAAACACTAGATAGCAGGGTTCGTACGCATAAAATTATTCAAGGGATTTTAGGTGTTTTAGTACCAGAAATTTCGTAAAGTACTGGTCGCTATATCTGAAGATAGATTTTTTTTCATTAAATCAGGCAAATATTATTAATTAATTTTGTAATAAAATTTTGGTAAAAGGTGCTGGAAAGTCCTTGAAGCGTACGAATCGTGGATAGCTATTATACCATTTAAAGACAGGTGAAATTCTGTGTAAATATGCATTCCGAGGCCGTGCAGCTCAGTTTTGTAAAGTCGGCGCAAAGATACGTTGATTACGTAGCACGCAAAACAAACGAATTACAAAAAGGCGGCAGCTGTCAGACGATTGCCTAAATCTAGAATTAATCACGAGAGGGGGCAAGGATAAAAAAAGAATTCCAGATTTAAGAGCGTAAGCTTTTTATGTCAAACGCGGGAAAGATGTTTCATAGAACGAAATTTAGAAAAGAAAAAGAAAATGGCTCTTGAAAACATTTGAACATAAAAATGAACCTCACTCAGAATATGATACAGTAATTTATAAAATTTATGAAGGAATCTAAAGCTTTAAATTAAGGTTTTAGAATGAATGAGATATTATTGATATACACGTTTTACATCAAGGATAATTTAAATAGGAGTAAATGATAGATCTTATTAAAGTAGGGAAATATTGAATATGCCGAAAAATAGAATAATTTAAGGAATATCGCGACTAAAAATTTTAATATAACATATATATATATATATATACCAAAACTGTGGGTTTTAATGTGAGTAATGTATTGCTTAATCGAAACTGATGCTCTTAAAACTGTGAATATGTATAAAAAGGTTTAATACATCACGAAACATACAGCTTAACATTCAAAATAACATTGTACAACTCGCAAAAGCTTCCCTGAGCTTTGCGTTAAAAATCACCAACCGACTCCATTGCTGAATATTTATAGAGCAATCATATCTCGCTGTGCAATTTTGAGTTCCCGTTTTAGTAGCCTCGCTTAAGATATCACGTTCGTTGAATATATATATACTCGAATATATATAATATATATATTTACCCTCTTTTTCTTAATTGTATTTCTTGCATAAAATCTTGCATTTCGGTCATCCTGACGTTTCTGGCGACCTCGTCAGTTACTTCTGATAAAAATTTAGACAAATAAACAGATAAACAGAAAACAAAACATGTCACGTTATGCAGATGCGTTACCCCACGGCTTCATATATTCTGCAGCAGTTGATGTCTTGTTGGGACCATCATGGTCTCCAATTTTCTCTACATCATAACGATCGCGTGACTTTACTTTAGTGACTTTATATGGTCCATGGGATTTTCCCTTTAATTTCAGAACTGTGTCGTACTACTTTCTTTGGATTGCCACGAGATCATTTAATTTATATTTGTTAGGCTCTTTCCTCTTCTTGTTAATTTTTTTTCTATTTTCTTCTTGTATTTTCAAAATATTTTTTCTCGCTTCATCCCTTATATTTTCCCGTTCAATCATTCTGTGGTTTACATCTTCTTCCTCTAGTATTTCTTTTATCCTTAAATCATTTTCATTTTTACACCAGTCATCAATTCAAACGGACTGTGCCTTGTAGTTCTTGTAACTGTACTATTGAGTATTGTCTGCACATCTGCCACATATTTATACCATTTCGTATTGTCACTCCCTGATAGCTTCGCTAACACAGAAATCAGGATGCTATGAATTTTTTCAATCTGTCCGTTTCCCCTGGGCACTCCCGCCGTTATTTTGCCGTGTTCTATCCCTTGTTCTTTTCAGTATTCTATAAACTCGTCTGATCTGAACGCTGGCCCCCGATCCATTATTCTGCTGTTATTCATGAACACAGTTTGCTGTAAGGATAACTTTTCAATGACTTCTTGCGCTGTTGTGGATTTCACCGGATAAAACCATACAAACTTAGTAAATGCATCTACAACTGTGAAGATATACTGATATTTCTTGTTTGTTGGTGGCATCGGTCCAATATGATCAATGTGGTAAGTGCTTAATGGTATATTCTCCTTTGGTATGGGTGTTAGGAAACCTTCGGCTTTGCCTCATTTCTTGTTCAATAGAATACACTCGATGCAATTTACTACTACTGTTTCAACTTGTTTTCTCAGGTTAGTAATGAAGAACTCTTTTTTTACTAATTCTTCTGTTTTGACTGCAGCAAAATTCCCTTTATCGTATGTTTTACGAATAATCTCTTTTTGCATCTCTTCAGGCACAACAAGTAAGTCTCTTCCGTTATCAAATTTATACAACACGTTATTCTTGATAAGATATTCATTTTCTTCACCCTTTTCAACTACAGATTTTATTGTTTTTATGAGCTCATCTCTCTCCTGTGCTATAGCTATTCTATTCGTCATCTTACTCTGTGATCTTGTAATTACTAAAACAGTATTCCGACTCAAAGCATCTACATGTTTCATTTTATTCCCTGGTTTATGTGTATTTTCATAATCAAATTCTTCCATGCATAAAACCCATCTTGCGACTTTTGGAGCCAATTCTTTTTTGTTTTGTGTTTTTTGAAATGCTTCATAATCAGTTGCAATCTTGAATTTTGTACCTAGTTAGTAGTTCCTGAATTTCTTTACAGCTTAAATTATTACGAGTACCTCTAATTCATAACTATAATATTTTTCTTGTTGCGGGGTTGTTTTTTTCCTCATGTATTGTATAGGGTGGAATTTTCCAACATTCGCCTTTCCACCATCCAGTAGTACTGCTCTGAAACCATGGATACTGGCGTCGGTGGTTAGTTCTAGTGTTGATCCTTGTTTAAATAAATGCAATACTGGTTTTCGTGATAATATTTCTTTTAATTTCTCAAATGCCTGCATTTGTTCTGTACCAAACTTAAACGCGACATTTTCCCGCAATAGATCACTCAATGGTTTGGCTATTCGAGCACAGATCGGAATACATTTACGAAAATAACCTGTTAATCCTAAATATGATTGCACTTCTTTTACCGTTCTTGGCTTTGGGAAATTCCGGACATCTGATGTCTTCGATTCAGATGGCTGTATCGTTCCATTTTCAATCACATAACTGAGGAACACTATTCTTTTCTTTAAAAATTTGCTTTTTTGAAATTAAACTCTAGCCCATAATCTGCTGCAACTTCAAGCACTTGTTTCAATTTCTCTAAACCTTGTTCTTCAGTCTGTGATGGAATGATAAAGTCGTCATTATAAACAACTTACAGTGCCGTCGCGTAATAACTTTCTAAACACCGTGTTTACATATCTTTGAAATTGGTTTCCTGATGTACACAAACCGAATGGGCATTTTAAAAATTCGTATTCGCCTTCGTGTGTCACAAATGCGGTGTATTTTCTACTTTTCTCTTCAATTTCAACATGAAAGAAGCCATTCTTTAGATCGAGAGTCGTGAATACTTTTGATCTTTCTAATTTATCCAAAACATCTTCTATTAAAGGCAATGGGTACCAATCTTTGACTATTTTTCTATTCAGTTTACGATAGTCTATGCATAACCTATGCGAGTTGTATTTCTTCTTAACTAAAACTACTGGTTCAGCGTAATCTGAAAAACTGAGCCTTATGATTCCTTCGTTCAACCATTGTCGAACCTGATTTTCGATTACTTCTTGCTCTTTAAAAGGAAATCTTCGTGGTCGTTCACAAACGGGTATTTCATCAGATAAAATTATGCTCATCCGTAATCCTGTATCTTTTGATTTATTTAGTTTGTATCCCTTTACTAATTTATTTATTTCTGTTCTTATTTTCAAATTTCTCACGTGATTCAATTGAATTTCATCATCATCTATGACGCTCGCTAAATAAATCAAGAAATTATTCCCTGCATTATTATCATTTGACACTATAATATTTTCATCACTTGAATTATTCAACGATGACGCTTTCATTTCATTATTACTTCTGGCAGCATGATTGAATTTTATAATGGAATTCTTCAGAACTTCAATGTAACCTACTTGAACATTGTTGCGTTTGCCAAGGATTTTAATTCCGTTCTCGTCTATCGCCAAATTTAATTTGCTAATCACATCATATCCTAATAAAATATCATATGCAAGAGATTTTAACACATACAATTTTGCTGCTATTAGGTAACCGTCAATACTGAATTCATATCGAAAGTATCCTTTAGGGTAAACAACAGCTTCATCTATGCCTGACCAAGAGATATTATTTTAACATAATTTTGGCGATCCTATCTTTGTATAATATTCATAACTCACCAAGCTGATATCATTTCCAGTATCAATTAAGACATGTATCTTTTCCCCGTTTCAACTTGTTTTCTCAAGCTGTTGTTTACCCTAAAGGATACTTTCGATATGAATTCAGTATTGACGGTTACCTAATAGCAGCAAATGCACATCAATGTCTATCATGCGATCCGGCTTGACGCTGTTTCTTCCTTTGAATACTGCGGATATCACTTCTTTGTGATTGGATAATCGCGGGTTTTGGCTCCGATGATTTTGGCTGCCGTTATTTGTTTGTGTGCTATTTCCATTACTACACTGTGATATTACGTGACATAGACAGTTACATTTAAAACACCTAATATGTGCCCTGTTCCTTTTATTTATATAAGAAAATTCATTTACATTAGTTGTATTATCAATAAATTGATGTTTTCTAAAAGTATCATGACTTTGAGCTGGTAACCATGGTTTTCTATTACTATTTTCACGCGTTTTCGATTTCCTATCTTCAAATTGGTGTAAATTTCTATTCATGGTTTTAACATTACGTCTTGCTGTTTCATAATCTTCTATTTTATTTACTAATACCTCAGCGTTTTTAATTTCTTGAAGATAATCGATAAAATGTTATTTCATTTCTGTAGGTAATCTTCGCTTGATTTGATTTACTACTATTAATTCTTTCAATGCTTCAAAATTAGATACATCAAGACCGTCTATCCATTCTTCCAAATAATTTCTTAACTCATATGCTAGATCGCGCCAAGTGGCTGAATATTCTTTCTTATGCGACATTAATTTTTGCCTAAACTCTTCTGGCGTCATTTTGAATCTTTTAAGAAGTAGGTTTTTTACGTAATCGTAGTCATTTGTTAATGTTTCTAGTTCTCTAGCTATAACGTTAGCAATTTCTAACGGAATTAAACTTCATAAATGCATTACCCAATTTTTTTTCACTATATTCATCCTAGAAATTTGTATCTCAAATAAAGCTAAATAGATACTAATAGCACCCTACCCGTCAAAATGTGGCATTAATTTGAACACATCTGGTTGCTTACCTGAACCAGTTACTACCGAAACGTCATTTATACTTGTCATATTGCCTTGAAGCTCAAGTTTTCTGAATTCGTATCCCATTTCCAATTTCTTTACTTCTCTTTCTGACTCTATCGCTAATTTCTTTTCCTCTAATGATCTTTCTGCTTCTAGCCTTCTTTCTTCTTTTTTTTCTTCTAGCCTTCTTTCTTCCTTTTCTGCTTCTAGCTTTCTTTCTTTCTTTTCTGCTTCTAGCTGTTTAATTTCTTCTCTCTCAGAAGCAATGACTTCAAGTCGAACTTTAACAAAATTTTCTTCATAATCATTTGATTCAGTCACCAACTTAATCAAGTCAATAATTCTTGAACTCTGAGGCGCAACTATACCTACGTCATCACACATTGAAAACAAATCTGCTTTTCTAGCTTTATTTAGGACGGACATTATTCAATTTCTTGACACTTCAACAGAACAAAATATTCCACTATCTCGTAGACTTCATTAGGGATCATCTCTAATCATTATACATCAGACAACAGTTCATTTTTTCGTAATATAAATTTCAGTTCAGAAAAATACTTTTCTTTTTTTGATTAAAGTACAAAATAGCTTCGATATTCAAATTCAAATCTTCCAAATCATCCAAATAGTCCAAATCTCGGCCCGAGCTTCCAAAACTGTGGGTTTTAATGTGAGTAATGTGATGCTTAATCGAAACTCATGCTCTTCAAACTGTGAATAGGTATTAAAATGTTTAATACATCACCAAACATACAGCTTAACAATCAAAATAACATCGTACAACTCGCAAAAGCTTCCCTGAGTTTTGCGTTAAAAATCACCAACCAACTCCATTGCTGAATATCTATAGAACAGCCACATCTCGCTCTGCAATTTTGAGATCCCGTTTTACGAGTCACGCTTGAGATATCACGTTCTTTGAACCCCTGAGTCATTATCTTTTATTCCCAGATATATATGGGGCATTCTCACAATCTTTTGACTTTTTGGGGAAAAAAATCTGGCGAAATTAAACTTGCTAAAATAACATTTTAATCTGATAGACGGATGCCTTAATGATTCAAAATAAAGAAAAAATGATCAACAGCAAAAAATTTTTTATTTAACTGAGGTTTAAGTTAAACTTGCGAGTTTAAATTTTCCCTACCATTTCATCCCTATAACTTTTTATTTTCTTCTAAATTTTTACTTATATTGAATTTTCATAGTATCCACAGGACATTCAAATAAGAAATAATAACAATGTAGAACTTTTAATACAGAATTTTTGTATAACATTGTCTTAAAGGGGTGTTAACCCTCCGACTGTCTTGGAAAAGGGCAAAATTGTAATGTTGTTTTCTCTACATTTTGTTTTAAATGCTAAAAAAAATGATGCTTTGAACATGTTATAAAAAATCTTAATAACGAATATGAATGCAATCCGTGGAAGTATTAATCATTGTTCAATGTATTAAAAATACATTAAATCAATAGAATTATCCCAGCAAGCACAAAACTGACAAATTGATAAAAGAAAGATACCTTTCGACAAACAGCAGAGGTAGTATTTTGATAACAGCCAATCGTAACATAACTGTGTCGATTCTGTCCTTTTGTCTTATATCTTTGGCGATACGTGAACGGGTTATCAATTTGTCGCCAGAAAATCGACACATCGCGATATAATCGATACGTATTCGATACAAATACGCATGAATTCGGATTTTATTGGCACAAAAAAGGAATCAAAATGACACAATATTTCTTATAGATCAGTTTCAACTGACGTCACACCCTAGCAACCAGCTTAGCAACCATTTGAGCGTTTTGTTTACCCTTCAAATTTGGCACTTTAGCTATTTATATATATATTAATGGACTTCACTATTTAAAATTTTAAAGTTTTATGAATACAATCATAAAATCATCTGTCCATATGTTGTTCTAAGGGAGAAAAAAAAAAAAAAAAAAAAAAAAAAAAAAAACATAATTCATGAAACACACACAAAAAAAAAAAAACATTAAAATTTCTTCTCAGCTATTATTAATGCTGAAATTAGTATTATATATAAAAGTTATATATTTTACTTATTGCAGATTTTATTGTTTGTTTTTTTTCTCGTATGGCATTCGCCTTTAATTCCATTTATGATTTTAAAAGTATATATGTTATTCCAAAGAAGATATAATTTTTCTGAGGGAAAAAAATCGTTTAACTTTTCTAATTAATCCTGAAGCATAAAGAATATTCTAATTTTTGTTCAACTATTCAATTATCAACTTGTTTTTGACCATAAAGAATATATTTTCTTTTAACTTTCTAACTAATTGTGAAGCATAAAAAGATATTTTAATTTCTACTCAATTCAATGGCTAACTTGCTTTTGACCATAAAATAGATTTATTAATGCTGAAATTAGCATTAAAAAAAAGTTGATATTTTTACTTATTTGAGACTTTATTCCTTTTTTCATCTTATGGCATTTGCCTTGAAATCTATATATAATAAGAAAAAAAAACTTATTACTTGCAAAATTAAATATTATCAGGTGTTAATACAGGCTTTTTCCCCCCTTGAATAATAAAAAAAGTTTTGGGATATAACGTGTTTTGTTTTTGAGATGCATAAACCATTTAAATAAACAATAAGTATACCAATAAAATTGTGACAATTCAAATTTAGAATAAGGGGGAGGGGGGGAGGGGCTTAAGTGGAGTAACTCATACTTCATAAACTTTTATAGACACTTAACTACAACAAATTGAAAATTTTGTATCAAATAGAGTTAAATTCAAAATTTGCAAACTTACATGCCAACCAAAATTAACTCCATATCCATTCACACACCAAATATACACTAAACTTTACGTATCAAAATTGCAGTGCAGTAAACTAGTATAGTTTAATGCACTGCTATGTTTTACACGAATTAAATTTTCTAATACTTGAGGCAATCATTGAGACTTCATGCACAATCAAGCATGAAAGTAAAAAAATAAAATAAATAAATAAATCATGACCCCTCCCCTTCTGTGATAAACCTTGAAACATGTCTTCCTTTTCAAACTGCACCTGGAATTAAGAGTTCTGTGTAGCTGTTCCAAGATATTTGCGTACAAGTTTAGGCTGTAATTTTATGTTGTTTACACATGTCTACAAAAAGAAAGAGAGCCTGTAGCTTTAAAAAGAATGTTTTTAGACATTTTCTGACAGCATCTACCAAAGTAAGGCCTTTTTCTTCTCTTTATGCTCCATCTGAAAATACCTACCGTCCTATGGCAGCTGGAATAAATATACACAGACAATTTAAAGCAATGCTAGTGTTTTCATTGTGCTACTTTATTTCTTAAGCATAATTTCTGCTTACAAGTTATACATATATATATATATTTTTTTTTTATTATTTAATGATTAGCTACAATTATATTACAATATGAATTAAACAAGAAAAGCTAGAGTGTCAAGGCTACTTTTAAAATGACTTCTTTTTGTAATATATTCATTGAAAGTTAACTTTTTTTACTTTGTACAGTAAGTTTAGAACTTTATATATTTAAAGGATACATTAATAAAAAAAAAATTTAAATAAAATTTTTCTAAAACATTTTTCATGTTTGGCTTGAATATACTAAAATTTTAAGTTTCCTGTTCTGACTTTGTCCTCTGCAACAAATTCAAATCAATTAAAAATAAATAATTAAATAAAGTAAAATAATATTCCAACTATGGCACAAATTCTACTTAACTGTATAAATTGTAATATATTGCATAACATTTTAAATTGTATCAAATAAAAATAACTTTTGATAATAAGATTAAAAAATAACAATACAAGTACATGGTAATTTCTTTATTAACATCATTCATATTCACATTAGAATTTTCAATTGCAACAATGTTTTCAGATACAATGTTTTTTTCGAGATCACAATTTTCAATTTGATCTGTTGCGTATTGCAGCCTACTTGGCTATCCAGCTGTATACCACGTTGATTGCAGCATCTTCATGCTTCTTATTATGTCATACAGATATAGAAGCTAGAAAATATAAGAAAAATACAACTTATTACTACATTAATTGCATTAATATTACCAATACAAGTTACAGTTTTGACAAAAAGGTTTAAAAAAGATTTTATTTCAGAAACTGATTGCTTTTCTTTTCATTGTAAAAAGTGCTCATGCATGCATTTACAATGAATGATGATAGCATATTTAACCCATTCTAGGGCAAAGTAATTCTGCTAATGAAATGTTGAAATGAGATGATCTCTTAGAAATGGGAATGCTAAGAAAAAAAGAATACCCAAGAAATTTAGGGGGAAAACTGCTTTTATAAAAAAAAAAAATTCCCTTGGAAGGAGAAATTTTTTTTTTACAGAATAGAACACTCGAGAACTTTTCCAAATTCAAAACTCGAAATTTCATTTAAACAAAAACTATTTAAAATTTTATAACAGATACATTCTGATACTTTTCTTGATATTTTGTTTTATGTTCAATGCCTTACATGGGAAAACATTGAAGAGAGAAAAAAAAAAAAGGTGGGTACATAGAAGTGAACATTTCAGGGTGAAGATTGAGATATGAAATTCATTAATCATACTGACTGTCAAATCAAAATAAATATTTCAGAAAAAATTCCAAGCAATGTAACAATGTGTTAAATTTTTTAAAAAGTGAATTGGGGGTGATAACAGTAGGAAGTGAAAATCTAGATGAAATTTCTGAAGAAAACTATACCTGGAGTAGGATATGCAAAAACAAATAATTTCGCTCACTTTTAAGGGGACAAAGCTTTCAATTATTTTTCTAAATCACAATCAAATTTATTGAATTCCATAACATTTTGGTTGATTACCAACGACTTTTCCAGGTACTGCAGTACTTTCTCGTAAAATATTATGACATTTGATATTTTGTAACACAGTATTTGCTACATACAATCTATGCATATGATTTATGAACTTGACATCTTCAAATTCAAACAATCATTCCGATTAATAATTTTTACATTTTAATTAATATACAGTTAAGAATTTACTCATTGTGTAATGTGCCCAAAGGCCATTTTCAAAGTACTTTGCTCTTTTTGACGCATCCTTTCTTGCAAAATATGTTAATTAGCTGTAAAGATAAAAAAAAAATTATGAATTTCATGAACTGGCTGAGGAGAGGAAAAATAGTAGTGAAATTTGCCGATTGATCCAAGGGGAAGTGCAAAATTCAACAGTTGTTCAGGAAAATTCCCAAAATTTACTGATTAAAGGACTCAAACTCTAAACATCTATAATTGTAGCCAGCAAAAAAAAAAAAAAAAAAAAAAAAAAAAAAAAAAAAATCCTGGCTGCCAGAAATACTCTACCCCCCCCCCCCCCCCAAAAAAAAAAATGAAACATACACTTCATTTTAAGTTCTCATGTTTTAAACTTAACCTTTAAAGACATAGGCGGTGCACCCTATGCAGCTTCAGATCTTTTAATCATAAATAACAACTTTTAATAGTACTCTTGTTTAATGCAATGTGCATATAAAATTATAAACATCAAATTATTATACATATACAGTTCGCTCTCTGTTTAACAACTTTCAAAAAACCTCGATAAATCGTCCTTAAACAGAAATTCTGGAAAAATATTTTAAAAACATTCCCCTTCACAGTTTACGGGTTTAGAACCGTCAATACATTTTTCAATATATTGGCGTGTTTAGAAATGTAATTATACAACATACAAGAACAACATTACAGCATACAATGTTAAAGTACAATAAAAATATTTATAATACATTTAATTAAACAATGTTACTTACAGTACAATAAAATTATTTATAATAAATTTAATTAAACAAATTAAGTTTTTAAAAAATCAAAATGTGTAGATTATTTCAATGGTTGTCTAGTTTTTAGTAACCTTGCTTCAAGACTCTCAAGAAGGTTGAATGAGTCATCTTCCACATTTGATGGGGCCCCACCAGTGGTCGAGAGATTCGAGCCCAATCGTTCAGAGTTTTCTCCGAACCTTGGTTTTCTAAGCATGAATACGGGTTAGTTTCCCTTAGAAAGACCCCCACGGAGGGCTCCCTCCCCTTAGGGCCCATATCCCTCATGCTGATAATTGGCCGTCGTAAATACAACCAACCAACCATATTTGATGAAACAATATACTGGCAAAGAATATCCAGGGCAGAATTCGCATCTGAATAAGAAGGAGGTGGTGTCTCGCTTTCTGTATCATCAGCGTCATCACCATCTTCTGCATCTGGAGTTGCATTTTCATTTTCTTCATAAATTTGATAAAAATTTCTGAAGTATGTTGTTAATACGTCTTCGCCACAACGGTAAGTCCATTACACCCTTCTCGTTTATCTATGCTCATCTGAATTGAAAGAAAACTTGTTTTTCTATCAGAGGAAGTTCCTTCGTTTAAAATGTATAAAATGTTAGGGGGAAAAAACTATGCGAAAATCATCGTTAAATAGAAACAATTTCGTCTTTAAACAGAGATATTTTTACTTAAAGGAGTCGGGACCGCAAAATATAGTCCTTAAACAGAGATTGTCGTTAAGTAGAGTGACATTAAACAGAGAGACGACTGTATAAAAAACTGACTTAACCATAACCAATATTACATGCAACCATAATTAATATTACATGCATTGTTTTGTAATAACATGAAGACACGAGTGGCATACTCCAGGCACCAATATGCCTTTTAAAGCTTAAATATCAACTTTTTGTGCTGAAGAATAATGCCTGATGTCTAGTAAAATAGTATAAAAGAAATAGACATCGCATTTATAAAAACAAAAGTTTAAGACAATAGATTACACAAATGCATGGATAGAATATTCCGTACATCAGTGGTAACTTATCAATAAAAACACTGAAACAAAGTAGAAAACATTGCAAACTTCAAATTAAACAGTTGCTGCATGTTAAAGGACTTTGGGAACAGAAGAAATTATTGGCAAATGTTAATCACATAACTATTGCAGAATGCACAATTGTTTATTCATAGAAAACCCAATAGCACAACCAGTACGCCACCTGAATTTTTCAAGGTTCAGTAACTGATTGTGGTGAAGGCACTGATTTTCATAAAACACAATTTTTTTTATGAATTATTTCAGACAAGAAATTAACAAGGATAGTTTAGAATTATTAGTTAAACATAGTTTAAAAGAGTGCAATGTCTTCTAATGAGATTTATCAAAATTATATAATTATGTAAAAAAATAAATAAAAACCTTACTATAATGTATGTAAACATTAAATGATTATGATTACTGGATTCATCAAATTTCCAAATAGTCAGAAATATTTGAAGTACACAGGAAGGCCTTCCTTAATTTCTCACCCAGAGTATCTAAAAGCAGAAATTAAAAAATAATACAATTTAATAGACATACACAACAATAAAAAATGTAAATGTTTATTAACATCTTTATGAATTAAAAAAAATATTCAGCATTATAAACCATTATTAACCATTCATTATATTATATTCATAATTATATTCATTATATTAACCATTATTCAGCATTATTAACCATTTATTAAATAGTATAAGATGTGTGATTAAATAAAGCAAAGGTAACTATTTGAAAATAGTGTTATTCAAAATTAATGTTCTTCTGTCAATGCATCTATTAAAAATTCAAATATAATATACTTCTCCTAAAGGGGTAGGTATATGTACAGAACTTTTTGTTATAATAAATTTAGACACATAAAATGCATTTTATGTTTACATCTTTTATAAAAAAGAAAAAAATAATAATAACAATATACGGTACTTTTCGGTTAGCCAGGCGCCAGTGTTAAATATACATGTATATATACATAGATTGTATATATACATGTGTATCCACATATTTGTATATGTATATACATGTATATATATACATCTGTATATACAAATGCATGTATATATAACACTAGCGCCCGGCTAACCGAAAAGTACCTAATATACTTTAAATATGTTGTATAATATTCATTCTGAAATCAAATGGTAAAATACAGTTCCACATGTATACATTACATGAATTTGAAATTAAAGAGTAGTATAAGTCCCTTGATTTGAGGTTTTAAAATAATATTTTAAAAAAATAACAGAAAAAGTTGAAAAGCAATCAAAATTACATTTTAAAAAGTCCTTCCGGCCAGTGCCGGGAGGAAGAGGTAGCTTTCATATTCCTTATTTGTTAAAAGCCAGCTTATATTATTCAAACACATGGAGCTCAAACTAGTGGAACCTGTTTATAGAAGATTAAATACTAATTTTTGTCAATACTGAATATGAATGAGAATTTTGCGAGTCAGGTGTCATCAAAGCTAGTTTATTTAAAGTGATTTATATTTGGTCGCCAAATTAGACGATATCTTGAAGTGTCCGCTATTTTAAAACAACATAATAGGTGCAACAAAATTAACCAATGAACTTGGTTGAGACCTTAGTAATTCCTGTACACATGCTTACTCACATCTAAATCTGTTGATATATACGAGTGCTGTCGCAGGCAAAAAAATCAGATTTTTCAAAATGTCACCCACATTAGAAATTCAAACTGCTATATCTCAGCTATTTTTTAAGATAAGACAAAACAAAAAATGTTCCAGAATCTTTGTATGAAGGTCAAACACATGAAGCTCTAACTTTTTACAGCTGCTCGTTCATCTTCAACTAACACTTAATTTATAATGGCTGTTTCATAATAATGGAAGCCATCAGTCCACCAGAAGAAAATAAATCGGTTAAGCGGGACTCTACTGTATATTTCATTTTTAAAATGATCTTTTGAATATTTATTTAATGTTCAGAGGGGGGTTGGGGTGGAGGGTCATGACCCCCGTGACTTCCCTTTTGGATCTGCCATTGGTTACTACAGTTTCAGGCTAATAAAAAAATAACAAACAGTTTGTCCAAATATCTTGTTATATCTGAACCAAACTTGAAAATTCCATTTGAAATCAATCCAAAACCGACAATAAACATCTAACTGTAAACATGACAAAATAACTTCCATCACTTAACCCAAACCGAACTATAGGTGCAGATTCATGGCCGCCAGTCGCCACATGGTGATTTAATTTTTTGCTTTGGTGACTAACTTTTGGTGTCTAAATCGCCATGCATGTTATAGGGATGCCTTTTTTTCATCACACGACTTTCTGATTTTTTTTTTTTTTTTTTTTTTTTTTTTTATGAATTGTGGAACTTTTTCTTATTGTCCATAATTAAAACTAGTATGTTGTGGCCATCACAAAACTTTCTTCTATATAAATCACGTCAATTAAATCATTTAAATAGTACAAGAAATAACGATTTAGCACCAATTCATATCAAAGTATATCTGAATTTGAAGTTGGATGAAAATTCGCGCATTAGTTCTTGAGATAGAGCTATAGCGGAAATTCTGAAAAAATGTAGCATAGCAGCGCCACCTGTTGAGCGATTTACACCAAAAGTAAACAGCACTAAACGATATCAAGGTATACCTGAATCTGAAGTTTGTTGAAAATCCAAGCATTAGTTCTTGAGATAAAGCTATTGGGGAAATCGCAAAAAATACAGTATAGAAGTGCCACCTGTTGAGCGATTTACACCAAAAATTAAACAGCACTAATTAATACATCAATTCATGTCAAGGACTAACTAAATCTGAAGTTTCATGAAAATCCGTGCAATAGTTCTTGAGATACACCTCTTGTGGAAATCGTGAAAAATGCAACACAGCAGTGCCACCTGTTGGGCGATTTGCACCAAAAATTAAGAAGCAGTAATTTATATCAGGGACTAACTGAATCTGAAGTTTGATGAAAATCCGTGCATTTTTTCTTGAGTTAGAGCTATTGCGATAATCATGAACAATGCAGCATACCAGCGCCACCTGTTGGGCGATTTTTACAAAAAAGTAATCAGCACCAAACTATATCCTGGACTAACTGAATCTGAAGTTTTATGAAAATCCGTGCAGTAGTTCTTGAGATACAGCTATTGCAGAAATCGTTAAAAATGCCGCATAGCAGCGCCACCTGTTGGGCGATTTTCACCAAAAACTAATCAGTTCCAGTTTATATCAAGGTCTAACTAAATATGAAGTTTTGTGAAATTTCGTCCATTAGTTCTTGAGATAGAGCGCCCACAAAATTTGTGTCACATACAGACAGACAGACGGACGGACAGACAGACAGACAGACAGACAGACAGACAGACAGACTCACAGACAGACATTTTGTAAAAACATGTTTTTTGGAATCTCTGACTCATAAAACGTGTAAATCCGTCGAAAACTGGAATTCGAAAATTTTCATGAAACCAATACTTTCTTCTTGTAAAGATAGAAGAAAGTAGAAATATGAGTTAAACATGAACACCACCTTTCCATGCATCAATAAATTTATTATTTTAATCCCTTGAAAAACTGATGTCCGCGGAATCGGGGAAAAAGAATGACAATGTGCACTGTGAATATTCAACAACAGTGGTTAGTATACCACAACACAATTAGCTTGCTACACAAAAAAATTTGTGCTGAGAAAATATGTTTGAGCACCACTCATTAAATTTGTAGCGCTGGGATTATTCAGATACGTTCTTACAGGTAAAGCAAAATATTTTGCAGTGCTCTGTAATGTAATGAACTTTCAGCTAATTAAAAATGTTCTGTAAGAGTAACAAAAGAAAGACACAGTAAGGTGTTCTTCTATAAGGTAGGAGTGCCATCTTTTATAGAAATTCAAATGATACTTCACAAAAATCTGACACACAGAAGAAACATTTCATTTTAAAACCATGGCATTAACAAAGAATTTTCAGTTCTGTAAATAACTTTAGAAGTGACACATTTTGATATATCACTTTTATAGAGAAAATATCTTTTGAAATTTGGCCCATGCTCAGTTATAAGTTCAGCTTTTAGAAGTTTTATAACAGATTCAGAGCTGCCAAATCTCCGGTTTTTAAGATACCAGTATTTTAATACTTAATACAGAAGATGATTTATTTAACTGGAACATTTGGGTGATTTAATAAAACAAAATTTTCTCCAAAATAATAGTGATGAGCAAAAATCCTGAAACTTGGCAACTCTGCAGATTTATGACATGTCCAAGTAATAATACGCGCACTCTTCTTTCATTACTGCATAAATGTTGTTTAACGGGTTATAAGCAAGATTTGTTAGAGGCAAATACCTTTTCATGTTCTTGTTTAATAGTCATGATCTTCAAGTAAGTAATGAATACAATGTTGATTTTAAAACAAAATGTCTGCTGGGTGGGAATTTTTCAAAAAGGGCACACTTCTACAAAAAAGAAGCAGTCTTGCATTTGACATTTCAGTAGAATTACACGGCATTTTCCCGCAACCTATTGACAAATTTCGTGAGGTTTTCTCATGACAGATTGGTGAAATTTGCGATATCTCTCGCGACCGACTGAATTTTGCAATTTTTCTCTGAGCAAATGATGAATTTGGTAGATTTTTTCTCACAACTGATTCCTGAATTTGAAATATTTTGGAGATTTTCCCCTCAATTGACGACTTTAATGATTTTTTTCATGCAACCGATCAAAGAATTTAACATTTTTTTATGCAACCGATTGAAAAAATTCACAGTTTTCATTCCCAAACAATTGACGAATTTCATATTTTTTAGATTATTCCCTCAACCAACTGACAAATTGTGCAGCCTTTTTTCACAACTGATTGACGAATTTTGCAATATTTGTGAGATTTTCTCCTCGATTGATGATTGAGATTTTTCTTATCACAGCAAATCGAAAAATTTAGGGATTTTTTTATGCGACTGACTGAAAAATTTGGTGGTTTTCCCCTAATCGACTAGCGAATTTCATGATTTTCTCTTGAGACCGATCAACGAATTTCGTGATCCCCCCCCCCCCCCGGGACTGACTGAATAATGTTACAAAATTTTTGTTTTACCCATTGGCCAAATCTTTGGGTTTTTCTGCAACATATCCAAATTTAGCATTTCTTTAACGATGACTGTTTAACAAATTCCATTTTTTTTTCAACAATTGACAAGTTTTGCAGCTTTTTCTGTCAACCCAGCAGCAAATGTTGAGGATTTTTTCCATGACAGTTCACTGAATTTCATATTTTTCTCTCGTAATTGGCTGAACAATTTCATAATTTTTTTTTCCCACAACCGATTGATGAATATCACAATCTTTTTTAATGAACAATAGAAGAATTTCTCTATTTTATTTCGCACGATCGACTGATGAATCTTGTGCTTTTTTCGATGCCTGAATCATGAATTTCACTGAAAATGTTCTGCAGAGAAGTCCATTAATCTGCTAAGCACGTCTCGCTTTTAAGCGCATTCTGCTTTGGGGCAAGTAGACACTAAATATCAGCATGCAATTTTTCGACGAATTAGCAGAATTACTCAAATTATTATTTGTTTATTTTTTAACAGATTTCTGCAAAATCAGTTTGTCAATCAGTCATGATAAGAAATCGGGAATTTCCCCGATCGCTAGAAAATAAAACTAAAAATTGCAAATTTCATCAATATGTTGCAAAACAAACCATGATTTTCGTGAATTGGTCGATAGAAAAAAAAAACAACTTTCGTCAATCGATTGATAGGAAAAAACAATATTTTCGTCAATCGGTCGGTAGAAAAAAAAATGCAAATTTTGTCTATCGATTAAAAAAAAAAAAAAAAAAAAAAAAAAAAAAAAAAAAAAAAAAAAAAAGACAAATACCATTATTCCATCACAAAAAATAAAGTAAATCTCAACAATCGAAAGAATTTAATTTCATTAACCAGTCGCAAAAAAAAAAAGATTTAAATGAATATTAAAAAACTAAAGGTTGGTTGTATTTATGACGGCCAATTATCTGCACGAGGGATATAGGCCCGGGGGGGGGGAGTGCCCTTCGTGGGGGTCTTTCTAAGGGAACCTAACCCGTATTAACGCTTGGAAATCCAAGGTTCGAAGAAAACCACGAAAACTCCGAACGATTAAACCGACGGGCGCGATTGGGATCGAACCCAGCACCTCCCGTCTACCAGCTTCGAGAGCAGAACCTCTCAGCCACTGGTGGGGCTAAAAAACTAAAGGAGCCCAGGAGCAGTGGAAAATTTAGAGCTCCAGGGAAAACGCAGCTCCGGAGCGCTCCAGGTCTCTGGATATCGCAATAGACATGAATTTTTAGTCGCTTATAAAAGTAAAATACATGTGCATAAATTTTTCATTGAAAATAACTTGCAAATTAAAAATAATGTCCAAAAACCGTGTCTTATCATTTTTCATTATTTCTCTTTTATCTGAAACAATGGAAGTATCTTATTGCCACCATTTTGAAGAAATTTCATAACAAAACTTAAAATATAAAAATGGCAATATTATTAAAAATAGCTAGTGCGGGCATGTCTACCAACGAACATATTTCATTAAAAAAAATAATTAGCTAAATCGTTTTGGTAGAAATTCAGGGCAAAAAAACAGCTTTGTGTTTTAAATATATGGATGACATGGTTTCCCCTGCAATAGTTCCTACACTTGGATTTTATATAAGTATAATACTTGTCTGTCAATGCCAATTTATTAATGAATCTTTATCAAATGCTATAGGTCAAAATTAACATTTTTATCCACTGACCAGTACACCGATTTTTTTCATTGGCCAGTTTTTTTTAACCACTGGCCAGTAACAAAGTTATGTACGCTCCATACACGATTGTGTTTCTTCTAACTATCAACATTGTAATTTACTAATATATTTTACTTACCATTCGATATGATTACACTCAACTGAAAAATAAACTGGCAATAAACATCTAACAGAAAAATATAACCAAGAAATTACTGCTTTCAAAATAAAAGACAAACATAGATTTGGAGATATTTAGACTTATTTAATGCAATGTATAAAAGAGACAAGAAAATTGAAGTATATTTTAAGAATTATTTTAATAAAATCTTCAATATTTTATTTTTACTATTAATTGCAATGAAATAAATTCACAGGAAATTTTCAGAAAGGTTACAGCAGAGATGGAATCCTCCCCCCCCCCCCCCCGAAACTAACTAATATGCATTTTTCTGTGACCATTTAATGAATTTTACACGATCTTTCGATGAAATTCGTGTTTTTCCTCAATCTTTTAGCGAAATTTGCGTATTTCCCACAATCTTTTTGCGAAATTTGCATTTTTTCGACGAAATTGGCTTTATTTACGTGGTCCTTCGGTGAAATTCACGTTTTTGCGTGATTCTTTTACAGAATTAGGGATTTTTTTTCTGCGAACGATTGACGAAATTGATTTTTTTCAGGTGACCATATCAAAATTAGCGATATTTTTATGTCCGAATTTTCAGACTGATGACTAATTTTTTTTTTTTTTTTTTTTTTTTTTTTTTTTTATTTTCAGAACCTATTGCCTTAATTTTTTTGGAAAATTTGTGACAATCACCCCTGCTATATTCTTTTCTTACATTCAGGAGAATCGCCGATCTGACGCCATAAATTCCGAACAAATTTCATCCCTTTCGTACCTGTCATCGATCTTTCAATCATCGCGTTTGGCGAGTGGTGCCCATTGAGTTTGGAGAGTGAAGGTAATAAAGTTAATCGCCACGTTTTAAGTGTTACTCGACGATTGGTGAGTGCTAATTTTGTGCTATATCAAATACTTCAGCCATACAACAAGCAATATGTTAAATTTTAAGTGATCCATGTTTAAGATTTTACCATTTTTTAGATAGCTTTATAAAAAAGAAAAACAGTTATTATACAGATATTTTAATTTTGTTTTAAATCCTTAATGGATTGAACTCTTGCTGCATAATAAACCAAAAGTCTTAAACATTTTAAAACATTCAATAAAATAAGTTGAAATTGATAATGCCAGAATTTGTACTTGAAAAATTATTTTTCTTTTCATAAATAAATGTAAAATAATATTTTTCTCATTAAGATCCATTTCTGGTTTATTATACAGCTATAAATAAAAAAAAAATGACACAGAAAGTATCATAAGCACTTATGTAAACAAAATGTATGTCCATATCTAACATTATTAAAAGACAGAATTAACTAGGATCGAGTTTATTTAAGAAAGTTTTTTTTAATTTTTTTGAAAAATAAAATGGATTTGAAGTAGTATCTCATAACATTGAAAATAGACATAACACCATTCACTACACAAGAATCTACATTTAAATAAGTTCAGTTTTTGGAGGTACCTGCTATTTAGGGGTAAAATCATTATGACCTAAAAGTTAAGATGGGTTAATTGTAAATGATTGACTTTGTTATAAAATAGGGATGCACAACCTGTGGCCTGTGAATTTTGTCAATTTATAAGTGGGAAAAATTTTAATTTTTGCCCATAGGTCACATTAAAAAGCCGTAAATTTCATCAATTTGTCACGGGAAAAAAATTGCAAATTTCATCCGTCAGTTAAAAATTGCAAATTTTTTAATCGGCCGGCTGATGCCATAGACATGGGAAATTTTCAAGCTGAGAATTTCATTAGTCATTAGATGAAAAATATCTCAAATTTTGTCGATCAAGCACAGATCAGACACAGAAAAATCGAAAAATTTATTGATTCTGCATGGAAAAATTGCAAATTTTATCAATCGAGTATGGAAAAATTTCAAATTTTGTGGATCTGGTATGTAAAAATCATGAATTTTGTTGATCAGGAATGCAAAAATCATGAATTTTGTTGATCAGGTGCAGTAAAATCTCAAATTTTACGGATTTCGTCAATTTGTCGTAAATTGCAAATTTCGTCAGTCAGTTAAGAATCGTGAATTTCACTGATCGGGTACCGAAAAAACGCAAATTTTGTTTATCAGGCACAGAAAAATCACAAGTTTCATTAATCGGTTGCAGAAAAATCGAGAATTTCGTAAGTTTATCACGAAAAAAAAAATCGTGAATTTTGTCAATTTGTCGTGGGAAAAAAGTGCAATTTTCACCAGAAACAGTTAAGAATCGCAAATTTCTTTGATCGGGCATGGAAAAATCGCTAATTTCTTTGATTGGACATAAAAAAATCACTAATTTCTTTGATCGGGCATGGAAAAAATGCAAATTTCGTTGATCGGGTGTTGGAAAATTGTAAACTTTGTTGATCAAGGATGGAAAAATCCCTCCATCCGCTTGCCCAAAATGAAATTTTGTCGATGCTACAAATGTTAGCCCTCGACAGCCCAGTCATTATTACTAACATATACTTTTTGATATGCACATTTTGCAATTGAATATGTTAAGTGCAATTTACTAATATATGTTTCTCCTCTTCCCCTCTTCGTTCATAAAGTTGACATTTTATTTTTTCAGTGCTAGCTACTTTCATTCCTATGTTTGTTTTTTAGTACTTTAAATAAAGCAAAATTTACTCCCCCAAATAATGTCACGGAATATTTTCACTCCTTGAAAATAATCCTTTGTATATCTCTGTTATATATATATAAATGGAAACTGCTGATATAATACTTACCAACTGGATTGGGTATGTTGACTGGGTAGGGGAACCTAGAGGGGTAAAACTGTCCGCCCACCCCCTCTGAAACCATGTTTTTAATAATTTGATTATAGGCCAAAGATCCCCCCCCACCCCCCCCCCCCAAAAAAAAAAAAAAATCTCTGTGTTACTGACGTGCCCCATGGCAGAATGTGCGTGAAACTGTGACGAGCGTCGCACACGTTTTAGGGCTTCTGCGGACTAAGAACATATAATACACAGTGGGGGAGGGGGGAAATGAGGGGAAAGAGATGTTTTTATGAAAAGCCAAACAGAATTCACCAAGTGAGAACGGGTCCATGGCAGGGATAATTCGGCACCGAAATTTCTGAAAATGTAAAAAAAAAAATTGGTCATCGGCCCGAACATTCGGAAATAAAAAAGAAATTGCTGAAAAATATCGCAAATTATGACAACCGATTGAAAAAAAAAAAAAAAAAAAAAAAAAAAAAAAAAAAAAAAAAAAAAAAAAAACCTTTTTCGTCAATCATTCGCAGAAAAAATTGGCACTTTTGCCAAAGGATTGCGGGGAAAAAAAGGCGAATTTTAAAGAAAAAGAACGCAGATTTCGGCATACGATTGCGGAAGAATGCGGATTGCAGCAAACCACAGCGGAAAAACATGGATTTTGGCAAAGGATCGCATAAAACGCGAATTTCATCAAAGGAATTTATTTTTTCATTTAAGGCATTTCGTGAAAATCACGAATTTTGCAGAAGGATTGCAGAAAAAATGCAGATTTCTTCAAAGAATTGTGTAAAAAATGCCAATTTTGTGAAATGCAAATTTTGTTAAATGATCTCAGAAAAAACGCAGATTTTGTCAAATAATTGTGAACAAAAACGTGGATTTCGTCAAATAATCTCGGAAAATCATGAAATTCGTCAGAATTTGCCAAAGGGTCGCAGAAAAATGCGAATTTCGCAAAGGATCAAGGAAAAATACTAATTTCATCAACAGATCGCGGTAAAACGCGAATTTCGTCAAAAGGTTGCAGTGAAAACGCAAATTTCGTCATAAAATCACGAATTACTTCAAATAATCGAGGGAAAAATGCACATTTCGTCAAAGGATCGCGGAAAAAGCGCAAATTTCCTAAATGACTGATAAGAAACACCAATTTCGTCAAAGAATTGTGTAAAAAATGCAATTTTCGTGGAATGATCGCGGAAAGAACGTGAATTTCGGCTAAGGGTCATTGAAAAAATGCGACTTTTGTGGAAAGATCGCGGAAAAAATGCAAATTTTGTAAAATGATTGCAGAAAAAATGCGAATTTCGTCACAAGATCGCAGAAAAAATGTGGTTTCGTCAAAATATCATGGAAAAAATGTGAAATTCGCGAAAGACTCGCATAAAAAATGCCGTCAAAGAATTGCATGCAAAACACATTTTGAGAAATGATTGCAGAAAGAATGCGAATTTTGTCTAAGGGCAGTTGAAAAAAAAGAAAGTTTAGTCGAAGGATCTCAAAAAAATGCAAACTTTGTAAAATGATCGCGGAAAAAAGCGAATTTTGTCTAAGGGACATTGAAAAATTTGAATTTCGTTATAGGACCGCGGAAATAAGGTGAATTTCGTCAAAGGATCGCGAAAAAAAAACGAGAATTTCTTCAAAGGATCGCGGGAAAAGGCGAATTTCTTTAAAAGATCGTGAAAAAAAGTGAATTTCATAAAAGGGTCGCAGAAGAAACACAGCGGTCTCTTTACAAAACAGCTGATAGACAAACATCTAGTTTTATTATTATTAGTGTTGACTCTAAGGCACTTTAGCAGGGCACAGCACCCGGTGGCCCTTTTTATTTCTTTTTTGCACCTGGCGGCTCTTTTAAACCCTTCCGATGCATCTGGCTGCCCTTTTTAAAACTTCTTATGCACCCCGTGGCAATTCAGTTGATACCGGGAAAATAATTCATTCTAGAGACGCTAAACAAACCAGTTCAAAATGTTTTGTGAACAAGGTACAACTGTGCTCTTTTTGAAGAACATTTGCGCTTATTTTAGAATAGTGTTCACTTTTTCAAAAATGTACCCTTTTTTGAAAAATTCCCGCCCGGTGGCCCTTTTTTTCTAAGTGTCAACCCTAATTATAGAGATATATTTAATCTGAAATAATATATACTGAACTAACTTTTGAAAAATCAGGTTACCCAAAACCCAACCAAACACAGAATTAACCCAACCTGCAACAAAAGTAATTAGCGCTTGGGGAGAGTCCCTTCTCCCTCCCCTTATGCTGTAACATTTCAGGAGATATATATACATGATGCCATAATTAAATAACACTACAACAGCAATAAGATATTTATATGATATATAGCGTATTGCAGACTGTTTTTGAAATTATTAGCGTTGCAGACACTTGAAGATAGTTCTGCCACTGGGCTGACGTGGCCCTGGACAACCCAGACATTTTTGTAAGTGACCCTTCTCTTAAAAAGATTGTACACCCATATCATAAATGTTTAAATTTTTAGAGATTTATATACACAAAAAAAAAAACAAAAAAAACAATTAAGATTGTGCTTTTTAAAGGAAAGGACAAACTTCAATGAGATTTTTCAAAAGTTATGTTTCATACACCAGGATAAGTGTTATGTCATAACACAACACGACAATTAAAAGTGTAAAATCAGTATATTAATCATTTGTGGATTATTTAATTGTTACATATTAACTTATTTCAACGATGTTTTCACTTAAATTTTGTTTTGTTGCGGTCGGTTTGTTTACAAAGTAACGATCTTTGTTTTGGGTAAGGGTCATTCCATGTCAAATCACCCAGGACATGGCACCCACCATCACCAATTTTGATAAAATTCAGTGAATTTGCAGAGTTTTTAATGCTGATTCCAAAAATGTCAATCATATTGAAATTGATCAAACGGTTTGTCAGATATGAGCTTTTAAATGTCTTCCAAGATGGCCGATTTGCCGCCATTTTGAATGCCACATGTGACAACATAAAGGTCTATAACTTCTTTCAGGTTTAAGCTAGAACTTCAAATTTTTTTAGTTCTGTTCAGAATAAAGTAAACTTTCATCTAAACAGATTTTTGTGCAATTTATTCCATTAAAATGCTGTCAGAAAATGACTTTTTGCCATTTTTTTTAATTAAAAAAAGGTATAACTTCAATGGCAGATTTCCCCCATTGTTTGCCCTTCAATTTTCATCTAATTGCATAAATAGACAGCTCAAAGTGTGTTTTGATGCCTGATAAAAAAATTTTAATGGGCAGTTTGTAGGTTTTTTGTTTAAAGAAGAATTTTAATTTTACCGATTTCCATAAGTAACGGAAAGTACAAGATAATACTCATATTTCTTTTATTACCAAAAGCATCATACATATTTACATCTAAAAGTTCAGTAGGGTTTTATCTTTCATAAACATATATATTTTTTTAATGTGGCTAAAAAGAAGGGGAATCCCTCAGGAATTATAAATAGGAATGCTAATAATGAATTCCTGCAAGACAAAGAAGTATTTTCATGGCAAATTGAAATCTATTGCAAAGTTTCAGTAAATTTTAAATAAAAAAGAAATGATGGAAAAAATTCTACAAATTGTCACATTTTATAGCAAAATCATACCTGTATATTATACAAAATGATAAAATTCCAATTGTTAACTAAATACAATAAGTAAAAATTATCGTACTTCAAAATTATACAAAATAACGTTTAGCACATACATGGTAAAAATACTATTAAAAATATATCTACATTCAAAATAAATATAATTAGTTAAAAAATTAACTCTGTTGTATTAATATTGCAGCTCAAAGTGTGTTTTGATACCTGTTAAAAAAAAATTTAATGGACGATTTAAAAATTTTAAATTTTGTTCAAAATAAAAAAAATTATATACTTTATTTCACTTTGGTTCATTTTTTAAATGCAAATAACATTAAAACTGTAATTATTGTTGAATTATAAATCGAAAATTGCTGCCCAAAATATGAAATTTCTAATTAATTGCTAAAATTATCTGATTGGGTTAATTTATGACCAGAACTTTCCAGAGGACAGAATTTTAACCAATAATATCACTTTGGTTTGCCAGAAGGGGTTTTTTCAACCAACCAGATAGATGTACTTACCAGAAAGAGATTTTCAACGAATCGGACTAAAGTTACTTCCCAGAAGATTTTTTCAACCAACCAGATTAAGCAGAATTTTACAACTTGTTATGCCAATCTGTTAAAAAAGATTAAAGTTTCTCTTTTGATCTTATAAATGATGCTGCTTTGTTGTATTAAGTTAGATGTTTTCTTATGGATAAACAAAAAATGTACAATATTAGTTTAAATATTAATAACGCAAATTGTGATTTAAATAATCCTCAAGCTATCCACCATCGCAATGAGTTATCCACCAAAAATAAAGAACTTCTTGCATTAAGATGCAATTTAGAAGATAGCGAAAACTCAACAATATGCTTTGCTCACAGAGAACACTTTCTGCATATGTAAATTCAGCAAAAGAAATGCATTTATTTAATCTTCATCCTAACAAGACCAAGAAAAGTATCCTTACATGTAATAAGTGTGGATCAAGCTAAGAATTACAGGCATAAGCTACATAATGATGCCATTCCTGGTAAGAAACTATGTTCAACCTGTAGGGAAAAAAGCAGCAAGAGCTTTGCTGGAAGTATATGTGAAAGAACAGAAAGATTTGTGTTAGTCAACTGATTTTTCTGAAGAAATTACATCAAACATGGATCAGAAAGAAAAATATCACATAAAGCTTAATGGAAGTTCACCACTAAGGTTACGTGCAATTTCTGCACACAGGAAAGTGTCTGCTGGAGAAAGAAAATTACAGCAAATGAAAATTGCCTTGCGAAAGAAGGTTGCTTGCACCAGGGTTGCCGGCTTTTAGCCAGGCCAAAAAAAGCCGGCCGGCTTTTTTTTGGTTTTAGCCGCTTAAAAAAAGCCGGCTTTAATTGAAAAAAGCCGGCTTTTATTTTTCAAAAAGGTGGTTTATAGATAATTCATATAAACTTTGGATTAATTTATTTTTAATACACTTATAAATATTTTCTATGAAAAAAATATTAACTTCTATTAAATTTTGTCAAACAAATAAGACCTTATAACTGCTAGAATGCAACTGTGAAAGCATTATGTCTGAAAAAAAAAATATGAATATTCAGAAGAATACATTAAATTAAGACTCTAAAGTATTGGTTTGGAATTCTTTATCATGGTTCTACACATACCACACATTTTAAAGTTTATATGAAAGAATAAGAAAATGTCACACATTAAAATAGAAACATTCTTACATCTGATATTTACTTTTAAAATTGATTAAAGCTAAATAGCTTATATGTATTTAATAACTGAAATTATCTTATATAATACTTGAGCAATAATAAGTAAATAAGCAATCATTATATAAAAAATACTTATAAAAATGATATATGTAAAAAGTCTTTCTGCTACTAAGCTGTTATGTAACTTATTCCAGATATGTCCATATGGACAGATTAAAATAGTAGAATGAACAATGTTGAAAGAGAAATTAGAAAGGATATAACATTTGAGGAAATTTTAGTACATGTAAGTGCATAAAATAAAGAGAACAATTAAAAAAAATTCTCCAAATTAAACTTGTTGAATTAGAATTTTGAAAAGCTACTTACTATTTAAAATAGTGCATATAAATTAATGCATATGTTATTCATAATACTGCTTTAATAGAGAAAAATGATGTTTTTATTAAATGACTATGTGCAATTTTAAATAAATGTTTATGAGAAATAAAATAATACTTGTATTATTAATATCCCTTAAAATTAGTTAATAAAATGTATAACTAAGCAACCATTGACACTTTTAATTATATAAAGCAATAAAAATTTAAAAAAGAGATTGTTAAGGTCAGTGTAAACCTGTAAACCAGACAAAGCAATTGGTATGACCTTTTATTCCAATATTAATGTCTTCATTATTGATAAATATTGGGTTATATTGATTTCTACCTCAACTAAATGTCTTTAAAACAAATTAAAAAACACATAAAAATGTGTCATATATAATTAAAATGCTTCATTGTATAAAAGCCAATTTTGGCAAAAAAAGGCCAATTTTGGCCAAAAAAAGCCGGTTAAAACCAATAAAAGCCACCGGCGTGGCTTTTTTTAATTTTAGCCGGCTTTTTTGCGACCCTGGCTTGCACCCTTGATTTGGAAGAGAACATACTTCAGAGTGAAAACAGTAGCTCTGATGAAGATAATGTGAATCAAAAGAAAAGCTTCAGAATTCGAAAGATTAATGGAGATGGTGAAAGAAAAGTTTCCACAAATTTGTCTCAGAGAAAAAATTCAGTTGTTAACTTTGATTCTTGAGTCATGATGATCAAGAAAGAAAATATTTGAAACCTTTAGTGCAACTGAGTACCAAGTATAGACTTTATACTTGAGAAGACACTATAAAATCTGTGACAGAGTTTCATGAAAATAATGAATTTTCATGTCTCATGCCTGGTCTGGGAGATACAGTCAGCATAAAAAATGTCCGCCCATGTTCAAAAAAGGTTTCTTCTTTGTAAATCTGTTAACTGTATATCCAATTTCGATTGAAATTTCCTACCAATAATAAAACTGGGTTTTCAAAATTTGCTGACCTGCGATGTAAGCACTGCGTCTTAGTTGGGTGTTCTGGCACACATTCTGTCTGCATGTATACAATACATCAGAAAGTTCAGTTGCTTATTGCAGCAACAGGGATTGAAGAAAAATATGAAGATTTAATCCAGAAATTGGTTTGCAGTTCTAACAATACAAATTGTATGTTACATATATGCAGCAAATGTCCCAAGAGAGATGTTCATGAAGATTTTTTTAAGTTAAAATTTCCGGATTTTGATCCTGAAGATGCAATTGAACATAAACAGTGGTTATCAACTGACAGAGTACGATTCACATCACATACATCTACTCTGTATGATTTCATCCATCTTATTTTTAAAAAGATTGAAAACCCTGTACCCCATACACACATATCCAAGTCCCAAAGCATTTAAATGAAAAAAAAAGATCTTACTAATCATGAGGCTCTCATACAAATGGTTTTTAGTGAGAACTTTTCTTTTGTATTGCAAGAGGAAGCGCAACAACTACCATTACATGCCTGGTTGCTGTACTTTACATACAGTTGCATTCTATGTAAAGCAAAAAAATGGAAGCAGCTTAAAAAGTGAAAGCCTTTGGATGCTTTCAGATGATATGGACCATGATGTACCAATGGTTTATCAGACTCCAAAATTAATCATGCAGCATTTAAATAATAAGCATATCTTAGCTACAAATGTAGAATATTTTACTGATGGTTCTGCTGCCCAATATTAAAACTGAAAAACATTTTTGAACCCATGAACATAATTTTGGTGTAATAAAAGCAAAATGGAGCTTTTTTGCTACAAGTCATGGAAAATCTGTTTGCGATGGGTTAGAGGGTGTGTATGGGTGGAGGTATTTGTTAAAAGACTTGTGACAAAAGCAAGTCTGCAAAGGCTGTTGCATGATCAAATTGCAAATGTGGCTATGATGTATGAATATTGTAGACAAAACATTGATGGTATAACATTTTTTATCATCACAAAAAGTGGCATGTTAAAACTGCGCAACAACATGTCTCATCGGATGCAACTTGCTACGACAATTCCTGGAACAAGCAGTATGCATTATTATGGATCTACAGAAAACTTATTAAAAAGTGGAAAAAGAAAAAATACTGATGAAAATTTTTCTGTTTGTTCATCTTTTGATAGGAATATTAAAGAGACTTTGGATATTCCATCGCTTAAAAGTTATGTAGCATGTATGTATGAATGGAATTGGTACATAAGCTTAGTGTCAAAAGTCCACAAAAAAGAAGGAGATGCAACGGTTAAATTCATGCATCCACAATGGCCCATCACCTTCATATTATTGGATAGAAAATGACAGTTGTATTGTGCCTTTCAGTCATATCCTTTGTGCATGTCACATCAATACTACAAATGGTAGAATATATAAACTTGGTGATGCATCCAGTGCTTTAATAAGCACCTAGTGGGCAAAACATAAAATTAGAACGAAACATAAAGAGAACAAATTTTATGAATTATCTTTATTTTTAATTGTTATTGATGTAGATATATTTTCAATAGCATTTTTACTGTGTATGTGCTAAATGTTATTTTGTATAATTTTAAAGTACGATAATATTTACTTAATGTATTTTTTTAATAATATTTTGTATTATATACAAGTATGATTTTGCTATAAAATGTGACTATTTGTAGAATTTTTCCCATTATATATTTTTTACTTATAATTTACTGGAGCTTTGCAATAAATTTCAATTTGTTAGGAAAATACTTCTATGACTTGCAGGAATTCATTATTAGCATTCCTATTTATTCTTGTGAGATCCCCTTTCTTTATAGGTACATTAAAAAATATGTATATGTTTATGTAAGATAAAACCTTATCAAACTTTTATATGTAAATATGTATGATATTTCTGGTAATAAAAGAAATATCAGCATTATCTTGTACTTTCCGTTACTTATGGAAGGTCAGTAAAATTGAAATTTTTCTTTAAACAAAACACCTGCGAACTGCCCATTAAAATTTTCTTATCGGGCATCAAAACACACTTTGAGCTGCCTATTTATGCAATTAGATGAAAATTGAAGGAGGAACAATGGGGGAAATCAGCCATTAAAGTTACGCCTTTTTTTAATTTAAAAAATGACAAAAAGTCATTTTCTGACAGCATTTTAATGGAATAAGCTGCACAAAAATCAGTTTAAATGAAAGTATACTTTATTCTGAACAGAACAAAAAAAAATTGAAAGTTCTAGCTTAAACGTGAAAGAAGTTATAGACCTTTACGTTGTCACACGTGCTATTCAAAATGGCGGCAAATCGGCCATCTTGGAAGACATTTAAAAGTTCATAACTCACAAACCATTTGACCAATTTCAATATGATTGACATTTTTGGAATCAGCATTAAAAATTCTACAAATACACCAAAGTTTATTAAAATTGAAGGTGGTGGGTGTCATTTTTATAAAATTCTGGGTGATTTGACATGGAATGACCCGTAAGTTAAAGTCAGTTAAAAGTAAATAATTAAATGTTGTAAATTATTACTGTTAAACTATTTTTAATATCTTGAGTTTTGCAGTTGTAAGACACAACATAAGTGTCAAAATAACATTACATTCAATAATACATTTAATATGTTTATCAAATCGGCCACAGAGTTTACAATTAAATTCTTTATAAAAATGTGCTATTAACATGTTTTCTAGAAAATTTTGATTTGGTTTGCAGTAAATTTTAGGCCTTCAAAAATTTTCTTATGAAATGTGTTTTAATCTAGCCTTTTATATTTTACACATAACAAATATTAGACCTAAGATGTTTTTAAAAATTCATACATTGCTACGGATTTAAGTAAACAAATCAAAAGATAGCAAAACTTTATTTAGGTAGTAATTTTTTTTCAACATAATATAATTAATTAAACACTGCTTATATTACTGAGATAAAAGTAAAATACAAATAAAATAAGTTATTTCAAATACTCGTAGATGACAATGGCAAAAATGTAAACATTACTACGTACACGATTTGAAAAATTGACGCAGTAGAGAAAAAAACAAGCAACTCTTAATAATTGTTTTCATAAACTCTCGGAGATGCTTGCGACAAAATATAAATTTATGTAGGATGTATTATATACATCCTAAAACATTATTTAGCTAGATACAGCCTGAGGTAGGCCTAGTCAATTTATACTTACGTAATTCGATAACAGTAGCATTATTAAAATTTTTGAAAAATGATAAATAGTGTAAAATAATATTTAGTGAAGTTCTTACCTTACATATTTAACAGCAGAAGAATGCAGAATCATCGTTCTCTTCCAGAGATCACACACTAGCAAAATGTCAACAAACAAGCCGCAGTCGAGTCCGAGCCACCATTGAAAGATTATTGAAAGCGACTATAGTGTTGCCACTCTTCGTTTTTAGAAAGTAATAGATGGGTGAATGCCAGGATAATGATAGTAAATTGATGACGCGGTAAAAAATTATCATGTCCATGGTCTCAAACAGATATAACACAATTTATACATTAGTGATGGTCAAACAACTATCATGTGTCGAATAGTTGTTGGATAACAAGATTTGACACGATCGCTGCTTTGCAGAAAACTATCGCCTGTCTATTGCTCTTTTGGCAACACATATACCATACAACTTTGTTTTGCCATTAAAAGCATGTCGCATTCTTATATGAAAATCGATATACCTAACAAGAATGATAATTCTAATATCCGTTGGTGAGGTTTTTGACAAATCTGTGTTTGCTGGGATATTACTTTAAATATTGCTTGTATTGCAGTGAAACCTGGAGGTTAGTGAACGTATTAACACGGGCTTGACAGTGAGGGGGTTAAAGAAGGGACGGTAAGGTAAAAAAAGGGACGAAATGGTAAAAAAAAGGGACGAAATGGTAAAAAAAAGGGACGAAATGGTAAAAAAAAGGGACGAAATGGTAAAAAAGAAACGGTAAGGATGGAACGGTAAGGAAAATTACCACCTATTTTTAGGAAAATCATGTTAAGACTAAGTGATAGCCACAATGTTCATTGATTTTTCGAAACAGTTGTTAACATTGGATTAACTTTTTTTTTTTTCATTTACCTCGAAAAAAGTGCAGGAATAAGCCTTGGGGACGGTAAGACTAACAATAAAGTCATGGTGCTTGAAATTGATATTTAAATGCTGATTTATATTCTGCAGTAAATTTCCTGTCAAAGAATTTTAGATGTTCTTTCTCTAGCATACTTCTGCATGAGCAAAAACTTGAAAAAAAATTCTGTCGCTGCATCTGAAGTGATTTTCTGTATAATTTTAGAAGAGGGATGGTAAAAAATCTAAAACCCAGGAACAGAGTTCAAAAAATAATATCAACACTAAAAATGTGTGCAGGTTAATTTTTAGCTACATATTTATATAAAACGATAGTTTCAGTTTCAGAAAAAAATTACATCGAATTATTTTTATTGAAACAATTTTATCCAGACAGCTCCAAACTTCAAAATCAGCATCAGGGACACGGGACGGTAGATGAGTTTTCCATGTGTTTGGACCCCCCAACATCTTCCAAAACTTATTTATCTCGTTAATATTGTTGTGCAATCATGCAATGGGATGTTCCCAAGTATATGAAATTAACAAAAAACACAAAAAAGTGTATTAAATAAAAAATTATTATTCAGGGACATGAAAGTTAAAAGATTGTGAGAATGCCCCATATATATATTTACCCTCTTTTCCTTAATTGTATTTCTTACATAAATACATTTTCAACATTTTAGAGACAAGAATGATTAGAATAGAATGTGGAATGGGAAGCCTAATTAAAGAATTCAGAAAATATAACTTTATATAAATAAAATAAATTTTCTTAACTAATTTTAATTTTTTTTTTTTTTTTTTTTTTTTTTTTTAATATAATCATTACATATTTAACAAAAAGGCTACATTTAAAAAATTAATATACAGAAAATTTTTATTAACACATTTGCAACCACTCTGTTAATTCTAGTCATTTGGCGTTCCTTTGTATTTTACGTGCATTATTTCAAAACATTATACACAATGTTCGTATTTATACAATAACTGTTCTATGCATATAAATACATCGATCCAAAATAGAACCATTGTTATATGTATTTATTTTTATTTGAAATACGATTACAGAAAATCATTTGGTTACATTTAACCTAAAGAGAAATAATGAGTCTGAGCATTTTTTTTATTACGGTTCTCTTGTTGCTAGTTAACCAAAAATCACATACTATACTAAGTATGGATTTTTAATGTTATTAACAAAGCGAATAAATAAAACTTCTGCATCCGGTTAGTTAAATTCTGGAATAAAACAGTTGTATTTTTTCCGCTGTGTATTTAACTATATTTCTTTTATTAATGTAATTTTTTTAAGACTAAAAATAAATTTACATTTAGAAAAATGTAAATATGGAACTTTTCTCTTTATAGAGATCTTAACTGAAAAAGACAAGGAATTTTTCCTGTTTTTATCGATGGACAATAAATCATATGCAATACTAAATATATATATTTAAATTTTGTTTAAAAGCAGAATGAATAAAAATATGTTATCCAGGTAATTAAGTTCTTTAAAAAAGTAATAGTGTACTTTTTTGCTATGTTTCTTTGATGTGCTTTATTAATATTTTGCAGAAATATATTTTCAGCGATGTGCATTTACATAAAAAACAATTATTTGCACAGAATTATTTGTAGAGAAGGATTCTTTGATTAAAAAAATGTTTGAGAAATATTTAAGGATTTTTAAGGAATTATAAGGAATTATAAGGATTTATTAAGGAAATATTAAGAAATATTTTAAATATATTTCTCTGTAGTATATATTACAAAAGCAATTATATTTTTTACATTTACTACGGGTTTTCATTGTCTCAACAAGAAGGCAGAAAGGTTTCAAACCTATTTTTTCAGAAAAAGAAAAGAGGGAAAGAGAAATATTATATTTATGAGGTATTTAAAAAGTAGTAAAGCTTTTTTTTAATGTTTTTTTTAAAACGAAACCTAATTAACTATTGCAATTCACAGAGTAAATACAGTACAGTATTGTTCTTTTTTATCTTTACCTGCTAAACTCCTGAAGTTGACAAGACCACTATTTTTATATAGAAATATTCGATTTTTATCACTGTCGAATTTACGGGATTAAATAAAGAGAGCATTTCTATACGAAAATTGTATTAAAAAAGTCCTTCCGGCCAGTGCCGGGAGGAAGAGGTAGCTTTCATATTCCTTATTTTTAAAAAGCCAACTTATATTATTCAAACACACGAAGCTCAATTAAGTGGAAACCGAATGTAGGAGATTCAATACTAATTTTTATCAATACTAAATCATTATGAATGAGAATTTCGCGAAATTAGTCAGCTTTATCCAAGCTGGTTTTATTTAAAGTCACTTATATTTGGCTGCCAAATTCGGCGATTTCTTAAAGTGCCTGCCATTTTAAGACAACATGGTAGATGAGGCTAACCAGTGAACTTGGTCGAGACCTTAGTAATTGCTGTGCACATGATCACTCATATCGGAATCGGTTGATATATACGAGTGCTGTCGCAGGCAAAAAATCAGATTTTTCAAAATGTCACCCACTTTAGAAATTGAAACTGCTATATCTGAGCCATTTTTTAAGATAAAGACAAACAAAAAATTGCTCCTGAATCCTTATATCAAGGTCAAATACTTAAGAAAGAAACCTTTTTCAATTTCTAATTTTTTTGCACCTCACTTTAAATATAATTTTTTTTTTTATTTAATGGCCGCCATTTTGAAACAAGATGTCTGATGAAGCTGGCCAGCGAATTTGGTCGAGATATTGATGTATACTATCCACATGCCTTCTTCCATCGAAATAGGCGAATAAGTGTGGTATCGCGTGACAAATACAAGATCGTTTCAAAGTGTTAGCCATGATAGAAATTCAAAGTGCTATAATTCAACCACTTTTTAAGATATAAACAAAAGAACAAATTTTCAGAAACAAAAACTGCTCCAGAATCTTTGTATTAAGGCCAAACACATAAAAAAAATCTTTTTCATTTTCTAATTTTTTAATACCTCATTTTAAATTTTAAATTACATTTTTTTAAAAATGGCAACCCTTTTGAAACAAGATGGCGAATGAAGCTGGCCAACGAAATCGATCGAGACATTGGTATGTACTATGTACACACCAAGTTACATTCAAATCAGTTCATAAATACGCCTGTTATCGCGTGACAAAAATCAGGTCGTTTTAAAATGTCAGCCACAATAGAAATTCAAAATGTTATAACTCAGCCATTTTTTTAGATGTAGACGAAACAAAACCTGTTCCGGAATCTTTGTATTAAGGTCAAATAGATAAAAAAAAAAATCTTTTTCATTTTCCAATTTTTTGGTATCTCATTTTAATTTTTTTTTTTTTTTTTAAATGGCCAACATTTTGAAATAATATGGCGAATGAAGCTGGTCAACGAACTTGGTTGAGTTATTTGTATGTACTATGTACACACCAAGTTACATTCAAATCGGTTCATAAATACGCCTGTTATCGCGTGACAAAAATCAGGTCGTTTTAAAATGTCAGCCACAATAGAAATTCAAAATGTTATAACTCAGCCATTTTTTTAGATGTCGACGAAACAAAACCTGTTCCGGAATCTTTGTATTAAGGTCAAACACATACAAAAAAAAATCTTTTTCATTTTCCATTTTTTTGGTATCTCATTTTAAATTTATTTTTTTTTTAAATTTTTTTAAATGGCCACCATTTTGAAACAAGATGGCGAATGAAGCTGGTCAACGAACTCGGTTGAGTTATTTGTATGTACTATGTACACACCAAGGTACATCCAAATCGGTTCATAAATACGTTTGTTATCACGTGGCAAAAATCAGGACGCTTCAAAATGTCAGCCACGCTAGAAATTCAAAATGCTATAACTCAGCCATTTTTTAAGATATATACGAAACAAAAACTGCTCCCGAATCTTTTTATCAAGGTCAAACACATAAGAAAAAAATATTTTTTCAATTTTCAATTTTTTGCTACCACATTTCAAATTTAAATTTTTCTTAAAATTTTAAATGGCCGCCATTTTTAAACAAGATGGCGGATGAAGCTGGCCAACGAACTCGTTCGAGACACTGGTCTGTACTATGTATAAACGAAGTTACATCCAAATCGGTTCATAAATAGTCCTTTTATCGCGTGACAAAATTCAGGACGTTTCAAAATGACAGCTTCGCTAGAAATTCAAAATGCTATAACTCAGCCATTTTTTAAGATATAGACAAAACAAAAAGTGCTACGGAGTCTTTGTATAAAGGTCAAATACATAAGAAAAAAATATTTTCCATTTTCAATTTTTTGGTACCACATTTCAAATTTTAAATTTTTTTAAAAATTCTAAATGGCCGCCATTTTGAATGAAAATGGCGGATGAAGCTGGCCAACGAACTCGGTCGAGACATTGGTATGTACTATGTACACACCAAGTTACATTCAAATCAGTTCATAAATACGCCTGTTATCGCGTGACAAAAATCAGGTCGTTTTAAAATGTCAGCCACAATAGAAATTCAAAATGTTATAACTCAGCCATTTTTTTAGATGTAGACGAAACAAAACCTGTTCCGGAATCTTTGTATTAAGGTCAAATAGATAAAAAAAAAATCTTTTTCATTTTCCAATTTTTTGGTATCTCATTTTAATTTTTTTTTTATTTTTTTAAATGGCCAACATTTTGAAATAATATGGCGAATGAAGCTGGTCAACGAACTTGGTTGAGTTATTTGTATGTACTATGTACACACCAAGTTACATTCAAATCGGTTCATAAATACGCCTGTTATCGCGTGACAAAAATCAGGTCGTTTTAAAATGTCAGCCACAATAGAAATTCAAAATGTTATAACTCAGCCATTTTTTTAGATGTCGACGAAACAAAACCTGTTCCGGAATCTTTGTATTAAGGTCAAACACATACAAAAAAAAATCTTTTTCATTTTCCATTTTTTTGGTATCTCATTTTAAATTTATTTTTTTTTTAAATTTTTTTAAATGGCCACCATTTTGAAACAAGATGGCGAATGAAGCTGGTCAACGAACTCGGTTGAGTTATTTGTATGTACTATGTACACACCAAGGTACATCCAAATCGGTTCATAAATACGTTTGTTATCACGTGGCAAAAATCAGGACGCTTCAAAATGTCAGCCACGCTAGAAATTCAAAATGCTATAACTCAGCCATTTTTTAAGATATATACGAAACAAAAACTGCTCCCGAATCTTTTTATCAAGGTCAAACACATAAGAAAAAAATATTTTTTCAATTTTCAATTTTTTGCTACCACATTTCAAATTTAAATTTTTCTTAAAATTTTAAATGGCCGCCATTTTTAAACAAGATGGCGGATAAAGCTGGCCAACGAACTCGTTCGAGACACTGGTCTGTACTATGTATAAACGAAGTTACATCCAAATCGGTTCATAAATAGTCCTTTTATCGCGTGACAAAATTCAGGACGTTTCAAAATGACAGCTTCGCTAGAAATTCAAAATGCTATAACTCAGCCATTTTTTAAGATATAGACAAAACAAAAAGTGCTACGGAGTCTTTGTATAAAGGTCAAATACATAAGAAAAAAATATTTTCCATTTTCAATTTTTTGGTACCACATTTCAAATTTTAAATTTTTTTAAAAATTCTAAATGGCCGCCATTTTGAATGAAAATGGCGGATGAAGCTGGCCAACGAACTCGGTCGAGACATTGGTATGTACTATGTACACACCGAATTACATCCAAATCGGTTCATAAATACGAGAGTTACAGTGTGACATAGATCAGATATATATATATATATATATATATTGATATATATATATATATATATATATATATATATATATATATGTATATATATATATATATATATATCAATTTTGAACGGAGGGTGGTTTCGGGGTCTGGGGGTCATGATCGATGAAAATATACAAAAATTTTTGAAATCGCGTTCCTCCGAACGGCTGCAATAGGTAGCTTTTTGTAAAGAAAGCTACCTAAAATTGTGAGGTTGGCCATTATGTGTATGTTATTACATAATATACAATAATGTGTATGTTATTCAGGGCTTAATTTCTAACAAAAAAAGTACCGGAGCCTTATATTCGGCAGTAATAAAACCGTAGCGTCCCCTCCGCCTTGGCTTCACTTCAATCCGCATATTTACATTTCATACATTACTTGCAAATTTAAGGCATTTTTTTTTCCATTTGCAAAATAAAAATTTTAAATATCAGCATATACTACACTGTCAAGTATTCCACTTTTTAGTTTATCACTTCTTCCAAATAAAAATCTTTCCGTAATTTTAATGTTAATTAATCGCAGAATTCTACAATTAAATAAGGTAAGGATTATGATTCGGAAATAGTGTTAACACAAAAAAGGAATTGTTCGGAGCTATGCTCATACATATAATGAATTATATATAGTCATTATATATATATAGTTATTATATATATAGTTATATATAATGAATGACCAACTAGCAAAAACATTTATAAGAAAATAATTCAGAAATCTTACGCGCCGTTTCATCTCCATCTCCTACGTGTACGACACACAGTAGTGGAAAATTGGCGCAGAGGCGGAGTCTATCGACACCACTAAATTTTAATAGTATTTTGCGGCTTAACTAATGACATAATTTCCGAGTTTTTATTAAGGTGAATAATACAATAAAAGATTAGCGGTGTCAATAGGCTCCTCCTCTGCGCCAATTTTCCACCACTGGACACACTACGCCACATATGAGTTCTGATAGAAAAGAATGCAGAAACTTGGAGGTGGGAGGGAATTGAAAGGGTAATTTAGGCTTCGGTTTTCGGAATCGCTATTGCACTGGGCTCCGGAGCCCTGTATTTACGAGCTCCGGTGAATTCCGACCAATGTTTAAACATTTACTAAAAACAGAGAAGTACCGGAGCTGAGCTCCGGTGGGCTCCGGCGCAAATTAAGCCCTGATGTTATTACATAATATATAATCTATTAATATTGATCTTTACACCTTAGCTAATTAAAACTGTCTCGTTGCGTTATTATTATTATTATTATTATTATTTTAAAATCAAAACAAGGTTAAAAAATTGAACATATATTTTTTTACTACGTCGCCTCAGTAAGTAACCGTATGTCATCTAGTAATAATAATAATTAAAAAAATGAAATGTCTGACTCACTGCAATGAATAACTGCAATGAGTTTTCATCTAGTGGAACATTTTTTTCAAAGCAAAGTTATGTTTAATACTATATCTCAGATGTGTTTTATAGAAATTCCCTACTCTTCCACTAGATGCAAACACAGTTTTTCATAGCACTAACAAGGAAGGTCTCCTTACTGGGCATACTCCGAATATTTTGAAAAAAATACCAATTAAACTACTTATGTATGTAATAAAGGATCAGTCAAATTTATTGGCGGAATTACAGTATAAAGTCTGTAAGAATATCAAATACTTTCGAGTATTTCGCGCGAAAAGAAGAAAGCGTCACGCGATTTGGCGAGCAATACTTTTCTTCGCCAAAAGCAAACGATTTTAATGCACCTAAAAATTGTTTGTTAATTGATTTTTAGAATGCGTGTAAAAAATATTTAATGAATTTAAAAATAAACAATGAGATACTTTAATGAATACATTTTTTTTATTACATATTTATGTTGCTGGTTATTTCATTTTATAACTGTAAAAACAATTTCATATATAAAAAATACTTTTGTATATTTAAGCGCATTCCAAAATAAAGGCAAGATTCTTTTACCAGTTATTCATTTCTATAACAAAGAATCCTTTGTTTCCGTAGCAACAAGATTCAATCGACAGTGCTCAGTTGGACTTAATTTTGAGATATAGAAACAATTTTAATTTTGTTTTAATTCATAAAAGTTGATATTTAACTTTCATTATAAATATATATATATATTTATATGTCAAAACTATAGTTAAAACAAACTAAAACTTACAAAACTATAGTTATTTACATTAAATTTATTTAAACAAGTTCAATATGAAACATTTTTATCTTAAAGTGTATTCGACATAAAAATTAATTTTCGAAATTTCATTTCATCGCCAACTGATGATAAATCGCAAAAAAAAAAGGAAATTTTCATTATTTTTTTACGAAAGTTCTATCGAGGTCCCGCCAAATTTTTTTATAAACATATATATCCAGATGAGAAGAACACTCTGTATTTTTTTCAGATTTTTCTGAATATGCCCGTATGGAGACCTTCCTTGTAAGTCAGACACCTCATTTCGATTATTACTAGATGTAGTAGTGTTGCTCTGAGGCGATAATATGTCAAATCTACATATATTTTTGAGTTAAAATATGAAATGTTTTAAGAGTTCTTTTTAAAATATCGAATTAGATCATGAAAAAAAAAGTTCGCGGAAATTGTGAGTTGCGCAGATTTTGCTGCTTTTACGTTGCCCGTGAAAATCGCGGGATGTGCAGCGAGAGAGTTGAACTATTTTTAAACAAATTAACGTTTACAAAAGTATAATAGTAATTCGATGTTACAGAGAAAGTCAAAAACCAATTAAACTAGTTGGATGTGCCAATCCCAAAACTTTCTTCTATCTTATACATCTTAATATTTCAAAAACTAGTTACACATGTTAATACTTCAATATTATTAAATCATTACTATACCAACTTTGATTTTCATCTTAAATTTCTTCTTCAGTCAATTAAATGAACTAAAAATGAGTTAATCTATATCATGATAATTGTTAAAATTAATAGTTTTTCCTTATTCTGTTGTTATCAGATGTTTGCGAATAGCCGGCTTAGCAGGAAGTGAGTTCCCGCCTTTGCACGAGCCGCCGATAGACAATAGAGCTACGAAAAATCAAGAAAAGTATACAAAAATCGCTATCACAGAGCCCCTTTAACGCGCGATTTTTCCAAATTCAAGGAGGACCTGGCCAAAACCAAAAACATGCACAAAAAATTTGGTTCAATTGTATGCATAATTTTATACACTTTTCGATTGTACAATAAAGAAAATGGTACAGACATCGTAATTATAGCGCCCCCTTACAGCAAAATTTTTCCAAATTCAAGGAGGCCCTTCATGCCATGACCAAAAAGAAACGCAAAAAATTTGGCTCAATTCATGCATAACTTCATACACTTTTCGATGGTACAATATCCAAAATGGCTCAAAAATCGCTATTACAGCGACCAATACCGGCGAATTTTTTCCAAATTAAGGAATGGCCTGCTTGTCATAGCCAAGAACTTAAAATAAAAATTTGGTTCAATTCTATGCATAACTTCATACACTTTTCGATGGTACAATATGCGAAATTGCTATTACAGCCCCCCCCCCCCTATCGGCGATTTTTTTCCCCATTCAGAGAGGACCTACCTACTATATCCAAAAACTTAAAATAAAAATTTTGTTCAATTCTATGCATAACGTCATATACTTTTTGATGGTACAATATTCAAAATCGCACAAAAATCGCTATTACAGCACCCCTTACCGGCGAATTTTTTCCAAATTCAGGGAGAATCTGCTTGCCATAGCCAAAAACTTAAAATAAAAATTTGGTTCAATTCTATGTATAACTTCATACACTTTTGGATGGTACAATATTCAAAATCGCACAAAAATCGCTATTACAGCGCCCCCTACAGGCGAATTTTTTTCCAAATTTAGGGAGGACCTACCTGTCATATCCAAAAACTTAAAATAAAAATTTTGTTTAATTCTATGCATAACGTCATACACTTTTGGATGGTACAATATTCAAAATCGCACAAAAATTGCTATTACAGCGCCCCCTACCGGCGATTTTTTCCAAATTCAGGGAGGATCTGTTTGCCATAGCCAAAAACCCAATATAAAAATTTGGTTCAATTCTATGCATAACTTCATACACTTTTTGATGGTACAATGGCGACAGACAGACGGACACACGGACAGACATTTTCTATAAAGATGTTTTTTGGGATCTCTGACCCCTAAAACATGTAAATCCACCGAAAACAGGAAGTCGAAAAAAATTTCGATTACAATACTTTCTTCTATTGAAGATAGAAGAAAGTAAAAATCAATCACAGATAGACTTCATTACATTGTAAAAAAAAAAAAAAAAAAAAAAAAAAAAGTCTGTAAAGTGACTAAAATATTTCTCAGGAAACTGGGATTCCTTTTATGTAACGTTAACAAACTAATTCGTGTAAGAGATACAATTTTGCAATTAAAACCCCTTAATTATCGCTCCCGTCAATATCACGGGCTGATGTGTCATTCGTAATTTCTCGCTCCCGTCATATTTCCGGGCTGGAGATTTATTGCTGGAAAAAACTTATGAAACCAGAAAAATTTATCTGGCAAATCGGTGTGAAGTCTTTGAATATTGCCGTTCGGGTTTGGCTTTTGTGTTGACTGTAATGCTAGGCTTTGTATTGCATGTTTCGAAATATGTAACACTCAAAAAATTATTAATAATAAAAATTTAATGTATATATATTATTTCAAATATTATTTGTAAAAATGTGCGTGATGATGATAAATAAAAGATCTAAGATGGGAAAAATAAAGGTTTTATTCGCATTAATTTGTACGGTGTAAAACAAACATTAAGACACAGAATTCTCGCATGATGGCTTTTCTAGTAATATGAATTTGTTCTATAACATATTTTTTTTCGCCTTAAAAAAAAAAAAAAAAAAAAAAAAGAACCACTAATTGCATATTTTATTTAGAAATCTTATAATTATTCAATTTCTGTGATAAAATAAATAGGTACTTTTTGATGGTTTTTCCGAATATTAAGCGACCGTGAAGGGTTTAAATCAAAAAAATCTGTAAGGTTATTAACAATTTTTTCGGAAACTGGGATTCCTAGAACTTTTTATGCAACTTCAACCAGGGTTACAGATAAACTTTTAGTAAGATTACTGTAATTTTGGTAGATTCTTTTGTAAAGATACATATTTTTGTAGCTTTACAAAAACTAGTTTCGTATATTGACATCTTTTTTGTACAGTGTATAGATAAAACTTTACTAAGCATACATACAGTGCGTGTAAAAACTTCAAGGACAGCAAAAAATTTTAAAAATTTTGATAAATTGAAAATGCGACAAGTGAAATGGTAATTTAATGTTGATCATAATGTGGAAATACTAATATAAAAGTCAACAGAATGTATCTGATTCCTTTTTATTGCGAAAAATCACAATTATGCAAAAAAAACCCGCTATATTTGACTGTGTAAAAACTTTATGGACACCAATATTTTTTTCATAGAAATGTTACATATAATTATTATTAAGTATTGACCTAAACAGGTATTTAATGCCGGAACCAAAACCGAAACCGAATTTCGGAGATCTTCCTAATTTTGGCCCAAAACAAAAACGAAAATGTCCAAAAACTTTTTAAAGTAATTAAATTGTATGCATTAAAGTAATTAATACATACATAAATATATTATTAATTTTTTATACCTGGGCATTTCCACGGGCACTTGTCGTGTAAGTCACATTCTAGATTTTTGACTACCAGTATTTTAGAACGGAAAAATGTGACTTATTTTATGGGAGATATCTCATTAATTGAAAAAGTTGAAGCAAACTTTTATAAAATAACTGTGGCCAACAAGCATAGTATGTGACTTACACGACAAGTGCTCGTGGAAATACCCACCTATTTATTAAATATGCATAATAATTAACTAATTATGCGTATTTATGAAATATACATAATTATTAATTAATTATACGTGTGGCCCAAGTCTCCGTGCCTTAGATTCAAAACTTTTTTTTCATATAAAATAAAACGTAATTAATTCATCAACGACACAGAAAGATTTTCTAATTATACGAATTTCATTTAATAAAAAAATAGTTTAGTTTTATGTATACACACCTCGATTTATCTTTTATAATGATTTCTGTAAATGATCATCTGTTATACCAGAACTGTCTCAAAGAGTATTCTAAACTCTTCTGCAATTTCAAACTGAAAATTTTCTATTACTGTTATGTCTGTAGCTTTTAATGAGCAAGTGAAAAATTTTAGTTATATATGCATTGCTTGCTTTATAATTTGCAATGACTGATAATTAGGAACAACGAAATTCGTAGCAATAAATAGTATCATTTGAGCCGGCCGATAAAGCTCAAATCGATGAGAAATGTTAAATATTTCCGAAGGAAGAAACGAGATTTTTGGAATACTGATAGTTTTTTTTTTTTTTTTTTTTAGTTTCCGACCAAAATGTGAGTTTCGCCGAAAACAATTTTCGGCGAATTTTCGTTGATGAATTTATTTTATATGAAAAAAAAAATGGATCTAAGGCAGAGAGCGACAATTTAGGCCACACGTATAATTAATTAATATGTATATTTAATAAATACACATAATTAATTAATTATTATGCATATTTAATGAATACGTATGATTAATTAATAATATATTTATGCATGTATTGATTACTTTCATGCATACAATTTAATTACTTTTAAAAAGTTTTTGGGCATATTCGTTTTCGCTTTCGGCCGAAAATTGAAAGATCTCCGAAATTCGGTTTCGGTTATGGTTCCTGCATTAAAAACATATTTCAGTTAATACTTAATAATAATTATATATAACATTTCTATAAAAAAATACTGGTGTACTTAAAGTTTTTAAACAGTCAAAAATAGCAGGTTTTTTTTTGCATAATTATGATTTTTTCGCAATAAAAAGGACACAGATACATTCTGTTGACTTTTATATTTGTATTTCCACATTATTATCAACATTAAATTACCATTTCACTTGTCGCATTTTCAATTTAGGAAAATTTTTATAACTATATGCTGTCCTTAAAGTTTTTACACTTTTTTACAGTGTACTTAAAATACATCATACAAAATTATGAGTAGATTTAGATTACTGCATTCATTTTGTTTTACCAATAAACTTATAATAATATGATTTTATTTTTAAAACCTGAATTTTGTTTTTTTATGCTTTTACAAATGCAAGATATTTCAAAGAACTATAAAAGATGTATATTATGTATATAAACTACTGTTATAAATTAAATTTTAATGACATTTGCCAGCAAGAAAAATATCTAAAAATATGCATATAAAGATGATATGTGTCATTTATATGTGATAAAACAAACAAATTAGTTCATAGAAAAGTATATATAGCATGATTTAATACAAGAAGACAGAATTACAAAATCTAATATATTTAATAAATACCTCATTTTAAAAAAGGTCTAATTTCTTATTTAAAATTTTTATCAAGTCTGTTTAACCCTTTATCTACTGACGGTACTTATAAGTACCATTAAAGTAACTTGTTATAAAATTCATTTAATACATCGATTAGTAGTAATACACTTTAGAATGAGTTATAGATGCATTACTTTATCTTGTTCCAAAAGCATTATTGTTTACACAAAACAAAAATACTATTAAAAGGATGCTTCCTTTTGCCTTTGCATCTTTTCAGCTTTCTTGGCGTTGTAGGGGGGGGGGGGGGATTTTTGAATTCGGAAATATTTCTATATTTCTTTTGTAAGAACATTATATTTGTACATATCCTAATTCCACAAAATACTAAGAAAAATATTTAAAATAAAAGATTTGAGTGGTTTTATAAATATTGCGCAAAATCCCTATAAATTCAAATTTAATTAATCCTTCTAAAATCGTTCTAAAATTTATTAAATGATTATGTAAATCTTTTAATGTAGTTTCAAAAATTCACGAAAATTGCTTTAGAAGATAAAATTTTCATGATTTCATAATTCAGCACATAAAGCGTTAACCTAGAAAGAATTTCCACAATAGAGAAAACTTGTGTTTTATTTTTTTTTTAATTTTTTTTAATCCTGTTTTTATCAGTGTTTCAATTTTATAAGATTCAACAAAACTTATTTTCAGTGCTCCCATTGTAACGTAATTTTTTTTTTCAATTTACTCGAAAACTATGCGTTTTAGATATATGGTTCTTTGGAAATCTTTTCATGTACTCATTGCCAGAATTTTCCTTTTGCAAAGTTTTTGAGGTGATATCTGAACATCCTCTATACTTAATATACTATAGTGGGGGTTAGTAAAAATAAATAAATTAATTAATAAAAAAAATGCGTATTTATATTTTGTCTATAATTATTAACACAGTATAACTTTTTTTTAAATTGTGTGCAAAGAATATCTATCGTATTTTTGTGCCAAATTGCTTTTTCCTTTATAAATAAGTTTTATATATGCCTGAAACTATATAACTATACTTAGAATAAACACAAATGCTCACATTTTATCATCATAAAGATATAACTAACAAAATACAAATGTTTGTTTTCGGTTTACTTTCTCGTTACTAATTAACCATAAATCATATACAATACGAATTACACATTTTTTTAGCTTCTAATATGCAGAATGAATTAAACATATTTCATCCAGTTAATTAACCACTTCACCGGCGACAGGTATGGGGAAACAGTGCTTTTACCCCCGACTTATCTCGGGGCAGCCGGTGAAGTGGTTAAACTATAGCAGAAGTCATGTTGTTTATTCGCTGTGTCTGTCTTAAATAACGTCTTTTGTGAATACATTTTTAATATCTTGGGAACCTACAGTTATTTTCATCGATTTTATAATAGGATTTTTTTATTAGAAAATTCATATTTGCAGGTATAGTTAAGAAGTATTTATTAAACCTTTCTCTGAAATAATTAACGTAATATACTACAGTGACATTCATATTTACATTTTTTTTTATTCAGATGGGAAATTAATTATATTTTGTAAAAGACATCGTAATTATAAGAGATAATTAAACAGAAGAAAATCAAGTTCCTACCTTTGAGAAATGTTTCATAAAAATATGCATGGTTAACTATGCATAAATTTCAATATCATATGCAATATTCAGTATCGCATGTGAAACATTTGACCAAACAGCTGACAAATTTGATGAAATGCTAGGTATATCTTCACACTTTTGTCAGTGTGGTCAAAATACATATAAAAAAAATCTTAGTTATAAATTAATAAAAAGTTATAAATAATTTATAGACGTATAACTTTATTACTACTATACATAATTATAGAAGTTATAATTTTTTTCTATCTCGTTTTGTTTTGCACTTTTTTTTAAACCCTGCATATAGATAATTTTACATTTGATTCATTCAAATCAGAATTATTCCATTTAAAAAAAAAAATCTGGTAATCACAACTCATTGTATAAATTGTCTGCATGGTAAGTAATATTTCAGTATTGTTTCTTATTAGCTAAATTGTATATCTGAGTTTTTAGGTTTCGGTACGGTATGCTATTTCTTTCTCCCAGCTTATTTTGTGTCCAAAAAATAACGTTACCTTACAGAAGCTAGCCGTATAAAAAGCATTACGATTAAATACTCTTTTTTAAACTTCTAAGCATCACACATTTTCAATTTTTATACCGCCGTATTGGGAAAAAAAAGTTCTTTTAAATGCATTTTGTTTGAAAACTGTATCTCCATTCATTTTTGAAACATTATATTTTTGTAGTTTTTGAAGCCGTTTGCTTAATATTGGCAAAGGAAGTACTCCATTTTTGTAGAAAGTGAGGGAAAAATAGTTTTAAAATAGTAATTATATATTTTTGTTGTCATTTTGTTGAAACAACCGAAAGAAAATGTAATTAAAATACGTGCTATTATGAAAAAAATATAAACGAATAATTTCTGTTAAAATAATGAAGCTAGTATATACTACATTTAATTGTAAGTATCTATGAATCATTAGATAGCCTTTTTTTCAATTTTCTTGAAGGACGGAATCGTTTTGCTGCATTTGTGCAATATTTCACGATAGTGATCTGCTATGCATGCTTTACTGTAGATGTTTAAGAGTATATCGTAAATGTGGAACTCTTAAGCGGATGCGAATGACGTCATTTTACATAAAATAAAACGTGTGCTTTAAGTCTTAAAATTGAAATATGTTTTGTACTGCATTAGAGTCCCGCTTAACCGAGTTATTTTCTTCTGATGGACTGGTGGCTTCTATTATTATGAAACAGCCATTATAAAAGAAGTGTTAGGTGAAGATGAAAGAGCAGCCGTTAAAAAAAAAAAAAAAAAAAAAAAAAAAAAAAAAAAAAAAAAAAAAATGGCCATTTTTTTTCACCCATTCTGATCAGAAAATTAGAGCTGTAACTTTTTACGGCCGCTCTTTCATCTTCACCTAACATTTATAATGGCTGTTTCATAATAATAGAAGCCATCAGTCCATCAGAAGAAAAAGAAGTAATGGAAATGCCGGGGACGACACTAAATTCTGAAAAAAGCAGAATTCCTGTTCTCTAGTATTTTATTTTATTTCTATATTTAGGTTCTAAATTTATTAAAATCACAGATTTAACCCTTAAATGCCGGGTTTTGCTTTTCGGCAACATACCCAATTTAGGTTTATAAATACTATTAGAATAATATTGAAGCTATAATGCCTAATGTTGCCAATAAAATACATTCTGAAAATATTATTAAATCGAATTTCACCATTTAGATGGCAACACTTGTGCTGTTTAAGAATAAAGATAGATTTATTTTTTCAGTTGTTGATGCATGTTCTTTTGTTTTGTTTGGAAGCTTGCGAAATAACCTATTTTGTTCTGCAGTGAGCAAGTAAAATTTATTTCTTATCATAGTTCTCAAAATTCTTGTGTGTTTAATGTTATAGAATTTTATCAAGGAAAATTATTTTTTCAAATAAACACCAGTATTGCCGATTAGTAACAAACAGTTTTTTAGCCGTAAATCATACTTAAAACAAAATATGATTTTTTTAAGTATTTTTCCCATGATTTATTTAAAAAAAGAAAGCCGAAAAAATTTTTTTAATTGATTTTTGAAAACTCAGACATTTAAGGGTTAAATAAATCACAAGACGAAACGCAATATTTCACCTGGGTTCAAACATAAAATATGCAATATGAACTCTCAAATTCACTGTTTTACTTAAAAAGTGACTAAAATAATAATAGAGAGATGTTAGAATTTATAAATATTAATTTTATTTAAAAGTTAAATAGTTATGTAGTTAAATATTTCTTCTACACAAATTTGCTCTGAATCACTGCTACTTCAACTGTCCAGCTACACATTTAAAATAAGGTGACGTATGAGAACAAAGTGATGTAATAAAATAAATTGAATTGCAGTTTAAAAAAAAATACATATTTTCTCTAATTAAGTTCAATCCAAGAAACTGCTACATCTACTTTCAATTCTAATAATTATTGGCTTTCCCGTTTTCAAAACGAAGTGACGTATTTGTATAAATGAACAGCAATTAGCTATTATAATATTCTCTGACGAAGGGCATGGTAAAGCCCGAAAGTACTAAGAAGTTTTTTAATAAAATGTATATTTTAAAATTGTAACATCTGTCTTTTATTATATTTGTCGCATTTTAAGTAAAACAATGAACTTTTTAAAGTTCATATTACATAAATTATCATCGCTTTACCTTTGTAATTTTTAATATTTGTTTAGATTTCAATTGTTTTTGTATGTTAATGTGCCCAAAATGCCGTTATTAAAATTGATCGTAATTACGGAACTACGAGGAAAATTCGTTATTGAAATTGATTGTAATTACGACAGTATGCAGTAATTTTGTTTTGAAGTATGGCGATCATTTTCAAACATTTAAAAGATTAACTTTTTAAAAATGCCGATAAAATCCCTTTAGTTTTGAATGCGACCACCTTATTGATGTATCGGAGTTTCAGATTAGCGATCATTTTCAAAAACAGCATTTTGGCGCGTTTGGAAAAAAAATCGCAATGTTCATGCTACGGACAACTAACACATCTGTTCCAATATCAAAAACGTCACACATTTATGCGTTAATAAATCTAGATATTAATTTACGTCAATTTTTCTTGTTTTTAATTAATCAACAAGCTTTACAATATCATTTCTGCTTGTTTAAGGTTGTGGATAAAGCAGATAAACGCAGATTCTTATTCTGAGAATTGAAATTTTGTGAACATCAATGTTATTTTTTAATTACGTCTTTCTCCAGTAACGTCATGAATAATTTTATTCAACATAATAGAGATAAACATTTATTTGCATAAAATGTGCAACATTAAAAAAGGTGTACCACCCTTCTTTATTTCTTCCGCAAATCATCGTGAAAATGTGTAAATGTAAAAATCGTATAAATGTGATTGGTACAAATTCATTAGCTTATATCTACTAATTAAATTTTCCTTAGGCATCACCTACTTATTAAAATTGTAAAAAACTTTAAAATTTTCAGAACTTAAATCTAGTTTTAACATCATATTTTTTTTTTTTTTTGTATTTCTGTATTGTTAAACAGCTGAAATAAAAATTGGTCTTTATGTATGCATATATATGGGTGATTTTCTCAAAACCCACCGGACAGTTTTGAATGTAACTTTTTATATTACAGTTGTATCATATATTAACTTTTCAGGGGAGGTTACATTTTCGGACGAATACTGACGAAACCCTTGTTACAGGATATGTGAAGATGTCCTTTGCGACCTTGAAATCGTCCATTAATGGAAAGTTTAAAACGTTAAATGTTAAGGGGGTCCGAGAAGACACATTTTAAAATAATTTTCATTTATTGAGTTAAAATATTGAAATTTTCTGTTATGGTTAACCATATCATTTGTAAACGAAATCACATGATAAAACTTCTCATAATTCTTTTTTAAAAATTTAAAATTTAAAATTTATTAAAAAAGTGGGGTAATTTAAAATCGTTATAACTCGAAATATTATTTGTAGAATTTCAATTTTTTATCATTTAAATAAACAGAAATATATAAGTTTTAATTTAGACTCAGCATTTTTAAAAATATTAATTAAAAAATAAATTAAAAATATTTAAAGTAAAAATTAAATAAAAAATGATGTAAGTTTTTAAAAAAATCATATTTTCAAAAGTAAATATTTTTTTCAAATTTACTGAATCTCAATTAACGTAAACTAATTGAAAAGACATGTTCCAAGTTTGAACCATATATCTTTAACGGTTCTTGAGTTATAACAATTTAAATACGTTAAATGATGAAAAAACCGATCTTGAAGAAAAACGAACTTTCACAAGAAGTCGTTCGCATGACAACCATTGCTTGAAAGCTAGATTTTGAAAACAAACCAAAACGAAAAATTTAATATTTCCTGTTTCAATTTAGATAGAAACATGATTAAAGCGTAAGCAGATAAAAGTGAAGAATGTTTTACTGCAATAATATTTTTTTTTTTTTTTTTAAAGAAAATTTGAAGATTTTTGTGTCCCGGAACCCCTTAAGGGGAAAATTTAGACGTGATTTCTTGAAACAACATTGGCTTAGTGGTTTCATTGTCTTAGCTAGCCATGGTCTCAGGTAAAAACCACTCAGTCGATATGAGCGAAATTGGGAAGAAATTATTCTGAAAACATCGGGAGATCGTTGAAAGTGACAATGTGTAATATTTTTCGATAGAATATATTTTTTCTGCCCTTTAATCGTAAAAAATATCGACTTTTGCTATCCATTTTTTTCTAGATAAGTGTCATTTTGATAGGAAATGACAAAATTATTATTTTTGTCGGTTCTAACCATATCTGGTTGGACAACAAATGTTAAAATTGTTCATACTTTCAATTTCTGATTAATTGTATCTGCTGGTAAGAGTTGAACTTTGCAACTGTGAAAGGAGCTCAAGCTCAACTTCGCCGCTGCAGTAGAGTTCCGATTATCCGAGTCCCTCTTAACCGAGTTTCCGCCTTAACAGAGTTGTTTACTTCTGATGGACTGGTGGATTTCATTATTATGAAACAGACATTATAAATGAACTATTAGATAAAGATGAAAGAGCAGTCGTAAAAAGTTAGAACTCTGATTTCCTGGTCAGAATGGGGAAAAAATGGCTTTAATTTTTTTGCTCTTTCATCTTCACCTAACACTTCATTTATAATAGATGTTTCATAATAATGGAATCCATCAGTTCACCAGAATCCCACACCTGCCAATTTGTACGGTTTTGTTACCTCTTAAATTTAATACAAATTTTTGACCTACTTAATCGTTGACAATTGTTAGATTTCGGCAATTGAATTAGGCAAAATTTATTGATAAGAAAAAGTCCTATAAATTTGTAGTTATGCAGTTGAATACTGCAAAAAAAAAAAAAAAAAAAAAAAAAAACTGCGGCAAAATTGACGTTTAACAAACAAAAAAACTATGAAAGGCTTTTTCAAATAAACAATTTCATTCTCCGTTTTCCTTAAAAGTAGCGGAAATATAAAATTTATATTTCATCTCCTTAGTTGGTGACAATTTGTGTAAATCCGGTTTATACGAGTTTTTTGCTTATCCGAGGTGAGCTTGGTCCATATTAACTAGGATAATCGGGACACTACCGTATTTTGTAATGATAATAAATGCATTCTTTTTTTTTTATTACAAAAAATAGAAACTAGTTTCATATATGACTAATTGGGAAATACAAACATCTACAGTATTATATTTTACATGGAATTTAATTATATGGAAAAATAAATTCCCCCAAAATGTTTAAATAAATCCTTTGAAACGTAGGCAAAACTCATAACAATAATTTAAATTTCAAGGTACCCTTTGATAGAAAATCCCTCCAATTAATATAATATCTTTCAACTTATTAATTCCGATATATAAACTAATTCTAGGGAAATGATTCAACATGTCTAACGATAATCTTTTCCAGGACGTTAATTAGCTTTTACGAATTTCAGGAAACGCCAATAACATTTAAGAGGAAATTTCAGATTAACCATCACAAACGCATTTATTGTTACTCTAATCCATAGAAATATTACAGTTGAAAGTCTTCTTAACCATTCACTGCTAGTTTAGATAGATGCGATAATATTTAACTTCAAACCAGAGAAATTTCGAAAGTGGTTTTTGCTCATTTACGCGAAATATTCATTAAAAAGCTCTCCATCACTTTAAAACTAAATACAAGTTTAATGTTTCAAGTATGATTGAATTCAAAATGCCCTGTCTGTCATTTAATGATTGTATGCAAGCTAAAAAATGACTAATGATTCTTGATTTACGAAATTAAAATATAAGGTTCTTAGGAAATTAAATTACTAGAAAACAGGAATTATGCTTTTTCAGAATTTAGTGTCGCCCACGATGAAAAAAAAATATATGTATACAGGGTGATTCAGCTCGTCGGTGACAAACTTTAAGGATCGATAGAGCACACCTAGACGAACATTTTTGAATAGGGAATGTAGGGTCCCTGACGCGATGGTAAGGCGCTAGGCGCTTTCGAAAATTTGGGTGCCGAAATTCGAAACGTCATAAAAACTAGGGAAATGGTTAGATTTTCTTGCTTGTTGCGTCGAAATGATTCTGTTTGTTTAGACTTTCTTCAGTACCAATTTGATAAGCGTATCTCTTAAAACATGGATAGGGGACGCTGCAGACTTTGGAGAGCTAGACAACAACTTTAAGCCCGTTATTTTGATAATTTAACACATGCTCGCCAAAGTTTATACTCTAACTTAAAGTTTGAACCCAAAAGTAGAGCCCTGCAAAAAGCGTAAGAGCCGGAATAAAATGTCAAAGTACAGGGTGGTCGAAACTCGAAGGCTCCTAGGAGATAAACAAACAGATTTCTTGACTTATGGCATGCATTTTCATGATTCTGTTTGCTGGGGCTCTCTGAAACTCAGTTGAACGGTACAAAAAGAAACACCGATAGGGGGCGCTTTGGGCAAAAAACATAATTCGTTGACATTTCGGACGCTAACTGGAAACGGGGCGCTACGATCAGTTAGAAACAAAACAAGAGAGTAATTTACTTATCATAAGAAGCTATTAAAACTGAAGTTTGTTTGTTTTTTTTAACAAACATAGCTGGTTTCAATCATGCACAATGCGCGCAATAAAATTTACATAAGGTGCTTTTTGCTGATTTATGCAAAAGATATCGTACCATATCGATATGCAAAAGATACGTAATGCGTAGACGACAACGCGAGATGACGTAGTTGTATGCGCAGACACGTCTTTTGAACGTGCGGTACCTACTTAAGCTTCGGGTTACTTGTCTGCAGATCGGTAGTAGGATGGAACGGTACACAAACTCTGAATTGGCTGACATGCATTTGGCGTATGGCGCTGCTGGTTGTAATGGACGAGCCGCTCAGCGGTTGTACGCCGAGCGTTACCCCAACAGGCAAATCCCCTGCCATGCCTTCTTCGCTCGAGTACACCAGAGGTTGTCCACAACGGGATCTTTCGACGGAGGCAGGCCTGAACGGGAGCGATCAGTGAGCACCCCCGACAACGAAGAGGCTGTGCTTAACCTGGTTGAGGACAACCCAGGTCTTAGCACGAGAGATATCGCCAGACATGTTGGCATTTCGCAAGCAACTGCGTGGCGCATCTTACGTTCCCGGAATCTGCACCCCTACCACATCCAGCGGGTGCAGTTGCTCAGAGAGCAGGATTTTGGCCCTCGAGTGGAATTCTCAAGATGGTACTTGGCGATGAGATCCAGGGATCCCCGTTTTGTAAACAGCATTTTGTTTACGGACGAGTCCACCTTCAGCCGGGAGGGAATGTGGAACGCCCACAACAGTCATGTGTGGTGTGATGAAAATCCACATGAAACCAGAAGCCGAGCAGCCCAGGAGCGTTTCTCAGTAAATGTGTGGGCCGGCATTCTGGGGGATTGCCTCATTGGCCCTTATTTGTTACCTGAACGGCTGACAGGTGGAAATTACCTGATTTTCCTGGATCAAGTGCTGCCGCAGCTTCTGGATGAGGCGCACGTACCCGAAGGTTCGCGTCGCCAGATGTGGTTCCAGCACGATGGAGCTCCGGCCCATTACACGAACGACGTGCGTCTCCATCTAAACGCAAGGTATGGCCAGCGGTGGATCGGGCGTGGGGGTCCAGTTCACTGGCCTGCCCGATCACCAGACCTCACCTGCTTGGATTTCTTCCTTTGGGGTTACCTGAAGGCCGAGGTATACCATACACCTGTCAGCAGTGCTGAAGAACTTGTGGCGCGCATTGTGGCAGCTGCAGGGCAGATCAGAGATACTCCTGGCATTGTTGGAAACACACACTCCTCAATGCGACGGAGGTGCGAAGCCTGCATCATGGCCCAAGGTCGAAATTTCGAGCATCTTCTGTAGTGTTATTTTTTGTAAATAAATTTCCAGTATCATTGATGTTTTTGGTCTAAATTTATTCAGAAGTGTTGAGCAGAGGTAGAAAATGTGTTTTCATTATTACTAACTGATCGTAGCGCCCCGTTTCCAGTTAGCGTCCGAAATGTCAACGAATTATGTTTTTTGCCCAAAGCGCCCCCTATCGATGTTTCTTTTTGTACCGTTCAACTGAGTTTCAGAGAGCCCCAGCAAACAGAATCATGAAAATGCATGCCATAAGTCAAGAAATCTGTTTGTTTATCTCCTAGGAGCCTTCGAGTTTCGACCACCCTGTACTTTGACATTTTATTCCGGCTCTTACGCTTTTTGCAGGGCTCTACTTTTGGATTCAAACTTTAAGTTAGAGTATAAACTTTGGCGAGCATGTGTTAAATTATCAAAATAACGGGCTTAAAGTTGTTGTCTAGCTCTCCAAAGTCTACAGCGCCCCCTATCCATGTTTTAAGAGATACGCTTATCAAATTGGTACTGAAGAAAGTCTAAACAAACAGAATCATTTCGACGCAACAAGCAAGAAAATCTAACCATTTCCCTAGTTTTTATGACGTTTCGAATTTCGGCACCCAAATTTTCGAAAGCGCCTAGCGCCTTACCATCGCGTCAGGGACCCTACATTCCCTATTCAAAAATGTTCGTCTAGGTGTGCTCTATCGATCCTTAAAGTTTGTCACCGACGAGCTGAATCACCCTGTATAAATATAGATAGTAGAAAACATATTTCAGTTTTAAGACTTACAACACACGCTTATATTTTATATAAAATGATGTAATTTCACCAGCTGATCAATTCCAATTTATTTATGATCCAGTCTTAAACAACATCTGTAGATAAGTATGAACATGACGTCACTGTACCGGAGTAACACACAAATGCATCAAAAAGGATGTCGTCATTCAAAAAACTCGACCCAAAAAAAAAAAAAAAATCGACTAATGATTCATATGCTTACATTTGTTTGTCACATTAATATATATACTTGTAATTAAATATAGTTTATAATAGCTCCATGTTTTATCAGAAATCATTCATTTATATTTTTTCAAAATAGCAATATTTTAATTACATTTTTTTTAGTTGGTATGCGGTGGTTAGAAGTTTAGAAATTGCAGTAGATATTATCCCGTACAATGGTACATCTGCTTTGTTTTACGGCTGTATTATATAACGGAACGTTATTTTTAGAGACTACATTTTAATTGCTGGCCCAAAGAAATAGCATATCGGGGGCTAAAAAACCAGAAGAAAAATGTACAATAAATGCTTTCGTGTTACTCTAGATTCCGGAAGATGGTCTTTACCTTTATAAGGGTCAGCAAACAACACATTTTCGACATTTAACGTATCTTATGATTTAAGGGGGCTCAGGGCTTGATCGATAACGAAAAACATGTAAACAGAACTCTCGCTTCGAGTCAGTATAAAAACAGAAGCATTCAGTGTAACTAATTTAAACTTTCTGATATTTTTAAAGTATATTTGTAGTATTATAAAATTATAAAATGAGGTACTTCAATGTAATAAAACAAAAAATATAGCAAAATTTATATAGCACAATTTTCGGAAAAAAGTCTAATGTCATATCACCATCCGTAAGATATCTTAACGTTAAATTGACATAAGAACCTAATTTTTACTTTACAATGATCAGGAAACTTTACTCTATAGAATGAATTAAGCATATAACTATCACTCAAAGGAAACCTTATTAAAAAAGCCTCTCAAATTTAAAAATTTTAAAAACCCTAAAAAATACAACTTTTTTTCATTAAAAATACTCAAAATATTAAACTATCTAAAATATATTAATTCATTCTATAGATAATGATGTTATATACATGCAAAAAAAATTAAGCCATTCCATCAAATAGCTTTTTTTTTATTATTATTTTACTGATAGTCGTCAAAAATGAAGTTTTGAGAAAACGCGACTTAAAGTTTCAATTAAATGGGTGCGGCTTTGTAACGATTGCTATTATAACTCCGTTAAAAATGAAAATATTTTTATGCGGGTTTTTGTAATGTGTTCAGAATTAATTAAGTAATCAAAATAGATACTAAAAGAAAAATCGATTTTTTCTTAAATTTTCAAGCTCTGAGCACCCTTAAGTTAGTCAAGATTTATACCTAGGATGCTAGCCCACCGTTGCACGGTTAGATGTTTGTGCCAAGTGTTGAGGCACTGTTGTGAAAGTCAGAAGTCAGTTTGTAACGTTCTGAGAGCTATCACATAGACCCATGTGGACATGTGGATCCATTGTGCTACAGAAGAAGTTGTGATCTTGAAAAACGGCCTAAGGGGGTCCCATCCTTGGGGGTCTCATAACCAGGAGTTGATTCATCCACTGGGTTGGCCACGACCTCAGTTGTGAGTTCTAAGGTAATTAGGGACCCTTTGTGGAAGGATCCGTTTGGATATGAAAAAGTTGGACGCCGTTGGACGTAGGTTGGACGTAGGTTGGACGTAGGTTGGACGCCGTTGTGGTCCCTTCCAGGTACACTATGTGGTGACCAGTAATGCCCACGAACACATATTTAATAGTCTTAAGGTATGTTATCTTCTAAGGTCTATATTGAAATGGCCGATTTGGTGAAAATATTCGATATTTTATAGCTTTATTTAAAAGAGCAATCATTTACGAATCAAAATGTGTTTTAATTTCATTCTTACAATTACAGAAGAAGAATTATGGCTTATTTAAAAAACAGGAAGTAATGAGTCAAATACCGGAAGTGGACGTAGGAAGCAGAAAGACAAAAAACGTTTCTGTGCATGATTTTCTTATTTTATTTTGTGCATAAAAACACTATTACACATTAATTGACACTTCTAGATTAATTTTAGTGATAAGAAACAACACCGATTAGCAATCTTTAAATGCAATTCTTGGAAAATCAATTTTTACGTCATTTCCATATCCGTTAAACTCCATGGCATAAAATGTTTTAAACATATTTCAGTGAACGTTTTTCAGAATGCTTTCCATATTACTAAGTTTCGAACTAGAATCTAAGCTCTACAGTGTGTGTAAAAACTATAAGGACAGCAAAAAATTGTAAAAATCTTGATAAATTGAAAATGCGACAAGTGAAATCGTAATTTAATGTTGATCATAAAGTAGAAATACTAATATAAAAGTCAACAGAATGTATACGTGTCCTTTTTATTGCGAAAAAATCATAATTATGCACAAAAAAAAACGCTATTTTTGACTGTGTAAAAACTTTAAGGACACCTGTATTATTTTTTTATAGAAATGGTATATATAATTATTATTAAGGATCAACCGAAACAGGTTTTTAATGCCGAAACCGAATTTTGGATATCTTCCTATTTTCGGCCGAAAACGAAAACAAATATGTCCAAAAACTTTTTAAAAGTAATTAAAATGTATGTATTACAGTAATTAATAAATACATAAATATATTATTAATTAATTACACGCACTTATTAAATATGCATAATAATTGATTAATTATGCATATTTATTTCCACTTTATGATCAACGTTAAATTAACATTTCACTTGTCGCATTTTCAATTTATCAAAATTTTTGCTGTCCTTATAGTTTTTACACACACTGTATGTGATAATATAATCATTTTATAGGTACTCGAATATGAAAAAATATATATAGAGATAATTTTTTACAAAAATTAGTTATTTTTTGTCATATTATGAAATATTTCACTAATTTTGAAGAAAATTTAAAACTCCTAGATCAGTGCACATGGAAGTGTAATAGTAGTACTTAGTACAAAGGAAATTAAAATATATTTAGTTGAATTGAGTGTACGCTGTCTGCTGTAAAGCAGGAAATTTTGATATGAAAATGGCAAAAAACACGAATTTTTTGAAATGCTATGAAGATATTGTTCGGTTTTTATGTTTTTTCATGATTCTGTATTACAACTGAATTAAAAATATATGTAATTATTCAATATTTTGCTTTTAAAAAAGCGCTCCGTAAAGAGGCAGATACCTTAAAAAATTTGTGAAAGCGAAGTATCTTTTGCTGCCCTAATTTTTAGAAAATTATCCGAGTAGATTTTACAGTATACCAGCTAAGTACCTGGCGTTTCCCGGAATTTTATGAATGTTTGTTTTAGGTAGCTTTCATTACAAAAAGCTACCTATTGCAGCCGTTCGGAGGAAAGCTATTTCAAAAAATTTTGGTATATTTTCATCGATCATGACCCCCAGACCCCGAAACCACACTCCGTTAAAAATTGACATATATATATATATATATCTGACATTTGTCACACTGTAACTCTGGTATTTATGAACCGATTTGGATGTAATTCGGTGTGTAAATAGTACATACCAATGTCTCGACCGAGTTCGTTGGCCAGCGTCATCCACCATTTTGTTTCAAAATGGCGGTCATTTAAAATTTTTTTTTAATTTAAAATTTGAAATGCGGTACCAAAAAATTCAAAATGGAAAAATATTTTTTTCTTAAGAATTTGACCTTTATACAGCTATTCCGGAGCAGTTTTTGTTTCGTCTATATCTTAAAAAATGGCTGAGTTATAGCATTTTGAATTTCTAGCGTGGCTGACATTTTGAAACGTCCTGAATTTTGTCACGCGATAAAAGGCGTATTTATGAACCGATTTGGATGTAACTTCGTTTATACATAGTACATACCAGTCTCGAACGAGTTCGTTGCCCAGCTTCACCCGCCATCTTGTTTAAAAATTGCGGCCATTTAAATTTTTAAGAAAAACTTAAATTTTAAATGTCGTACCAAAAAATTGAAAACTGACAAAATATTTTTTTCTTATGTGTTTGATCTTGATAAAATGATTCGGGAGCAGTTTTTGTTTCGTCTATATCTTAAAAAATCGCTGAGTTATAGCATTTTGAATTTCTAGCGTGGCTGACATTTTGAAACGTCCTGATTTTTGTCACGTCCCAGCAAACACATACCTTTCGGCACACGATCGGACCGCAGTCGCCAGTGTCGGTTAAGTGTCGGCATGGGCACAGTGATTCGGTGAAGTGTCGGCAGCATGTCGGTAACTGAAACATAAGAATCTGCTTTTTCGACTGGCGGTTACCGTAATCGGTCCCCTTATGGTTATATATCGGCAAGCGACTTACACCAGCAAGTGACAGGACCGATATGTGATTTCTGATAGTGGCCCGATTAGATTTGTCAACATCGGTCCGAATTTGGACATTTTAGCCTTAGCCGACATTTTATTTTCTTTTTCTTAATTTTGTTTGAATTTGAGTTTTGATAAGATGTGTATATTTCACGTATTTCATTTGTATGAAATTCTAACAGTGATAAACAAAAAAAATTTTTCAAAAATAGCTTATATATATATATATATATATATATATTAAATGCTGTTATTGAATTAATTTTAAAAAGGCTTACGATTATTTGAATCATAAAAGGAGTTTCTTAAATCGCCCCTGAAAATTATTATTCTTTATAAACTTAATCGTAAAAAAAAACTTAATAAATTATTTTCTAACTATATATTCATTTTAAAAGCAATAGCTATGTTTCTTATTTTATTTAAAAATCAAATTATTAAAAAAGTGCTTAAAATTATTTTACAAGCTATAAAAATATAAAAAAACTGCCCTACTTTTTAGCATTAAAACTTAGAAGAAAGATTCAGAAATCTCCTACTTCTAAAAAATTATTTACCAAAAAAAAAAAAAAAAAAAAAAAAAAAAAGGGATAGATTAATATTTCTATTTTATTTGATGATTAAAAAATATTGATAAGTAAAAGAATCATTTTTGCTACTTAATCACTAAAAATATATTCTACATTAAATTATCAAATTATAAAAAATGAACTCTTAGTCTAATTAAAAGTGATTAATTACCAACCTCTTTTTTATTAAAATTAGCTTTTCAATGTTACAAATATATATTTCTTGAATTAACGCATTTAATTACATTATAATTCCCGAAGAGAAAATTTTATTAAGAGTAAAACCTCTGAAAGTCACTTATTTTATTTAATAAGCATTCTTAAATTTATAAAAAAGACTCAGAAATATTCCGCATTTAAAAATTATCTTCCAAAAGGAAAAAAAAATGTAAATTAATATTTTTATTTTATTTTTAAATTAAAAATATTGATAAGAAACAAATTAATATTGCAACATACTCATTAAATATATGGTGTACTTTAAATCATCAAAACGACATAAAATGAATTTTTATTCTAATTAAAAGTTAATAATTACTAACTTTTTATTTATTAAAATAAATTTTTCCATGTTAAAAATATATATTTTATAAATTAACCCAACGCATGTAATTACATTATAATCCTAATAAGAAAATTTGATTAACTGAACAAGACCTCTAAAAATATTTTTTTAATACTTAATTATTCTTAAATTTATATCTATTCTTAATTATATCTTCTTAATTAAACTTAAAATTATTTTTAAATTCCTCTGCTTTACCGAATTCGATACGATATTCATTTCATTCATTTAAACATTAAATTAACTTTTAAATAAACGCACGTAAGACAATTATAAATAAATAAATAAAAAATAAAATAAAAACACTTCAAAATTCTAATTTTCCCATCTACTATTTACCTGATAAACAATTACGTATCGTTAAGAATCCCCCTTATTACTTCATACAATCCTACCTGATCAAGTCTGAGTGGTCAAGTGGTTAAGGCATTTACTTCCTGTCCGTGAGTTCTTTGGATCGAACCCAACCTCGTCCAGTTCCGAAACACATTCTTCTCAAAGATGCATTCCGCGATGGCGCCATGAAAGCAGATTTTTTTTTTCCATTTGATGCTGGTGTCGGGCTGCGACCGGTATTCGTATGGATAGCTATCGGCGTGCTGTCGGCATAGTGTTTTGCCGATACTGGACCGGCTGTGCGCCTATCTGTCGGGCGTCACTCGCCCGGCGTGTCGAAAAAGATACGGAACCGGTACGGCAGCCGGTATCGTGCCGATACCGTCGGTAACGGCAAAGCGGCTGTCGGCCGATTGTTTACCGATAGCTCTGTGTTTACTGGGGTGATAACGGGCGTATTTATAAACCGATTTGGATGTACCTTGGTGTGTACATAGTACATACAAATATCTCTACCGAGTTCGTTGTGCAGCTTCATCCACCATCTTGTTTCAAAATGGCGGCCATTTCAAAAATTTAAAAAAAATTAAAAATTAAAATGAGATACCAAAAAATTAGAAAATGAAAACGATTTTTCTCGTATGTGTTTGACCTTAATACAAAGATTCCGGAACAGTTTTTGTTCCGTCTATATCTAAAAAAAATGGTTGAGTTATAGCATTTTGAATTTCTATTGTGGCTGACATTTTAAAACAACCTGATTTTTGTCATGCGATAACAGGCGTATTTATGAACCGATTTGGATGTAACTTGGTCTGTATATAGTACATACCAATGTCTCGACCGAGTTCGTTGGCCAGCTTCATTCGCCATCTTGTTTCAAAAGAGTTGCCATTAAAAAAATAAATTTAAAATTTAAAATGAGGTATTAAAAAATTGGAAAATGAAAAAGATTTTTTTTATGTGTTTGGCCTTGATACAAAGATTCCGGAGCAGTTTTTGTTTCTGAAAATTTGTTCTTTTGATTATATCTTAAAAAATGGTTGAATTATAGCACTTTGAATTTCTAGCATGGCTAACATTTTGAAACGATCTTGTATTTGTCACGCGATAACACACGTATTCGCCTATTTCGATATAAGAAGGCATGTGGATAGTATACATCAACATCTCGACCAAGTTCGCTGGACAGCTTCATCAGCCATCTTGTTCAAAATGGTGGCCATTAAATTAAAAAAAATTATATTTAAAGTAAGGTGCAAAAAATTAGAAATTGAAAAAGTTTTCTTTCTTAAGTCTTGCCCTGACCTTGATATAAAGATTCAGGAGCATTTTTTGTTTGTCTTTATCTTAAAAAATGGCTCAGATATAGCAATTTCAATATCTAATGTGGGTGACATTTCGAAAAATCTGATTTTTTGGCTGCGACAGCACTCGTGTATATCAATCGATTCCGATGTGAGTGAGCATGTGCACAGCAATTACTAAGGTCTCGACCAAGTTCACTGGTTAGCCTCATCCACCATGTTGTCTTAAAATGGCAGGCACTTTAAGAAATCGCCGAATTTGGCAACCAAATATAAGTTACTTTAAATAAAAGCCGCTTGGATAAAGCTGACTAATTTCGATAAATTCTCATTCATATTGATTTAGTATTGATAAAAATTAGTATTGAATCCCCTATATTCGGTTTCCACTAAATTGAGCTTCGTGTGTTTGAATAATATAAGTTGGCTTTTTTAAAATAAGGCATACGAAATCTACATCTTCCTCCCGGCACTAACCGGAAGGACTTTTGAAAAATCAACGATTGCGTGTTAATGTACGTAATGTTCACTCCTTTTTTGTCATTTTATCCGGACGACAGATTGCCTACTTACTTAATAAATATAATCTGTGATCTGGATTAAGAGCTAGATTAAAATCTTTTATGAAAAGTTGTTTCCGAGTATTTTGTTATTTAAATATTATTTTCATGATTAAAGAAAAAATGGAATTACAAAAATTCTATGAATTTTATTTGAAAAAAATAATCTGAAATATTTATTTCAGTTCTTCGCTGAAAATGAGATATAAGGAGCTCAACATTTGTGGAAATTGTAATATACACGCATACTAGGGTGTCCCAGGAGAGGCAAAAAAAAAATAAAAAGTTTGAAAATGCAAAGTCTCACCTTTTAAAAATGTTCTTTATATCATAATATGATATTGCAAAAAAAAAAAAAAAAAAAAAAAATCCAGTCACTTCACAAAGTTTTAGGGGTCCCCCAAGCTAACAGAAAATAGGGAACTTACGGAAAATTTTAATTTCTAATTTATGTGCAGGATTGCAGAATTCTACCACACTTCTCTTACAAATTTTTTTATCCTAAAATTTGTTTAAGAACACTTTATCATGTTTAACAATGATTTCGTCTGATGTTATATTTTTATTAGATTTGTTATTAAAAAAATTATAACTTTACAAATCTATCCGAGGACCATATTTCATTTTTCCGATCATTACTTTTGTAATGCTCCTCGATCTTTATTAATATTCTGGATTTCATTAAATTTATATCATGTACTACAATGCTTCTAATTTCTAATATTAATAATAGATGGCAGCTCCTCAGATGTTAAAGAAAAGTTTCATTGTTTATTTATCAGTCTACGGTTTTGGATATCGATGAAGCCAATAAATCTTCTTAAGAAACCTCTGATGAAGAATTTGTAGTAAAAATACATTTAGATTATTATACAAAACCCAAAGTTAATGAATCTAAACTATGCAGTTGCAGATCCTTTATTACTCCAAGAGTTTCTGCAGTTTTAGATTGAACTAAAACCAGTATTAGACGATTCACAATGATAATAGCATCTGTAATAAACAAAGAAGGTTGCTAAAAAAAATATATATTACAATTCATCAGACATACAAGTAAAATTACATAAATACATTTAATACAATTAAAAAGCAAACGTTTCGAGCTAAATTTTAGGCCCTCATCAGTGCAACAAAACATTCAAATGACAGAAAAGTATATATCATGTTTACAGTTAAAAATTATTAGCAGTTAAAATTAAATAAAGTATAATTTTTTTAAAAACAATGCGGAGTATTCAGGAGGAAGTGCACGTGATTCATTTATCGGTGACGTTTGCTTACGAGTGAACACACCTTCCAGAAAAACTATACTTTTAATATTATTGCAACCAATCATGTGCACTTCCTCCTGAATACTCAGCATTGTTTTAAAAAAATTTATACTTTATTTAATTTTAACTGCTAATAATTTTTAACTGTAAACATGATATATAGTTTTCTGTCATTTGAATGTTTTTTTGCACTAATGAGAGGCTAAAATTTAGCTCGAAACGTTTGCTTTTTAATTGTATTAAATGTATTTATGTAATTTTATTTGTATGTCTGATGAATTGTAATATATATTTTTTATTTTTAACTCGTATATCAGACGTTAAACAATGATTATTTATTTTTAAAAGAAGGTTGCTCTTCCTCTACCATGACGTCTAAACAGCTAGTAAAAATCCATACTGCTTTCAAAAAGTATTGTTTGTCGGTAATGCCAATATCTTCTCCAAGAAACCGTTCAACAATTAAAAAGATATTTTGAAGCATCAAAGTCAGTTGTTCATTGGGGTGAAAAACTGTTAGCCAATTTGTCATCAAAAACAACAGGAAAGATTGATCATTTAACGGTACAAGTTGTTCTTTGCAATGTAAAAGTTCTAAGCTTCCTTGAGTTTCAATGTTATTATCTAGGATTGGCAAAGCAACAGCTCATGCTGTCTTCAAGCTCTTAAAATGATGGAAATGTGAATCTCAAGTAATTGGCATGTGTTTTGATACAACCCATACAAACAGTGGAAGATTCTAAAGAGCATGTGCAATTCTTGATAAAAAAAATAGGCAGAAAACCTTTGCAAATAGCATGTCGGCGTCACTTGTTTGAGGTTTACTTTCTGAGGCACTTAGTGTGTGTTTTGGGCAATCTACTGGGGCTGAAATATTTTTATTTAAGAGATTCCGAGAAAACTGGTCTACGCTCAACCACCATGAATCAAAAAAGCAATCTGTACTCATCATAACAGCATCGGACAAAAAATAAATAAAAATAACAAAACAAGAAACTAAATAAAAACAAAATAACTAAAAATTGCTACTAAACTAACCTGGGATGATTACAAAGTAATTTTAAATTTTGCATCATTAATGATTGTGTTAGACATTCTATTTACTATTCGGAAACCAGGTGCACTTCACCGAGTTCGCTGAATGGCAAAAGCCATTTATTCCTTGAAAATGAAGTTATTGTTTAATGGGAATGAAAACACAATGGTATTTTCAAGAGGCCCTCAAGAGGCCCTCAAGAGTTTCAAGATATACAATGATTTAATCAGTTTGTTGTATGTGTATATTTGCAGTCTTGGTTTACTTGCCGATCTGTTGTTGATGCTGCTCCTCATTATGTTATACTGATTCAAAGGTTGAAAGAATGTTATGACAAACAATTAATCAATATTGGATTAAAAACAATGTTACGTCATTCATGGTATGTGAGTGGAGAACTGCAACATTTAACTTGTTTTCAGATCTTCTTTCTGATAAGCAAAAATCAAAGATAGTTTTGAACATTAAAAAATAAAGGGGTCCAAATACACATCTATTAGAAAAACTTTCTCTCAAACTGGATGATTTGTTTATTTCTAATAGTTTCTTTGAAACGGGTAAAATTGAAGATTGTTTCCTCAATGTACCAGTCAAAGGTTGGCCCAAAACACCATCCTATAAAAAAGCTGCAATTATTTGTTAAAAACCTTCCTTGTGTAAATGATACTTCTGAACAAGCTGTTGTATTCATGCATGACTTTAGTTGTTCAACAAAGAACGAACAGCATGAACAGTTTTTGTTACAAGTCGTAAAGATAGGGATGCGCAGAAAGAAATTTATAAAGTGCAATCGCCAAAACAGTTTTGAAATGTAGTTGATATAAATGTGTAAATAAGTATGTGATAGCTTTGAAATATTCTTTTTCATTGGTTTTATTTGGCAACTGTTAGATAATTGTTTACCTAAGTTCACTTTTTTTGCATAATTATAAAGAAGGTTGAAATCACCAATCAAAATCACATTTTTCTTAATTTCAGTAATGTATTACGTCGTTCCCATGTCGTCTTCCTATGTTTCTTCCCAAAGCATAATTTATGCAAAATATGTTTGAAACAATATGTAAGATGCTCTCATAAATGAAAAAAAATGCCATTTGAACTTTAATAGTTTTTAATGTAGCTAATAAAAAATGCCCTATTTCACATTATTTTCGCCGTTTTTATGTAAATTCAATGACCTTGGGGGACCTCTAAATATTTTTATTAAATTCTGAAACAATTCAAGGTGTTTTATATTCACAGAAAGAACATTTTGGAGGGTGAGAGTTCACAATTTTAAAAATTGGTTTTTTGGGACACCCTAACGCATACACACACTTACACATAGAAGACACATTTAAAAATGGCGAAAACAAATTCAGTGTACCTCAAAATGTTAAAATATGACAATATTTCCATAATCGGGTTTTGAGCATGTTTCAATATGTTTTTCAAACAAATATTACGTTATATGTTTACCTGCTGACGTCCATTATATTTCCAATATGACGTAATATTCTCTTTTTTTTATTCGTGAAAGTATTCATTTCATTTTCATTTTTAACGTGGCAATCTTGCAATAGAAAAGTTATGACGAAATATTCCCTTTAAAAAACAATTCCAGCTATTTATTTCGTTTCATTTTTCACGTAGAAATCTTGTAATCAAAAAGTAATTGTTGTGGTAAAAATTTTATTTTGAATTTTTAATTATTGGCTACTGCTATAAAAAATCGTCAAAATTAACAGGACAGTTTTAAAATTTGTAAATTGTGTTACAATATCTATATGGAAACTACCTTTTAACTCCTTGAGGGGCAGTGGGATATATTATATATCACTTAAGTTTAATTAAGAGCTGCATAAAAAATATTTTTATTAAGTTTTACATTTATATCTTTAGTGGAAAAGAGTTGAAAAATTGCCTTTCCTTATTTTGAAATAAAAATTTCCTAAATTTCCGGTGGGAATTAAGCATTACATAAAAAGCAATTGCTTGCCTCTCAAAGGGTTAAGCAAAATTTAAATATATTATTATTAAATTTAATAGAGGTTATTATTTACCGAATACTACCAATAATATTTTAATACGATGATTTGGGGCAGATCTAGTAAGGGTGTATGTTTTTTCTAGGTTTGTACATTTTAACAATGTAGAAAAATGCATTGTGTTATTTATAAAAAAAAATCTGAAAACAATATAAATTTAACGCAATAAAAATAAAGTAATTCCATGATTTAATTTCTTTTTCAAACGTTTTTACTGTACACTTGATATTTCGTCTTCTACTTTTGATATTTATATTAATGCAGATCGTGTGACGTCAAAAGCATGTAATCGAAAACTCTCGCATTAATGTATGAATGGTTTTAATTCCCATTTAGCTTCTAGTAACCACGTAGCATGAAAACCTCATAAGTGATATTTCTCATACACGTAGACATTGTTAATTTCACACGACTTTGATTTCAAATAGGCGACAATAAACATAATGCAAAGTGAAATCTTTAAGTAGGAATTGAATTTCATATCTATATGTTCTAGGAAGATTTAATGTATTTCGTTATATATTTAAGGATTATTTTTATTAAAGAAAATTGGACAGGATAAATATTTAAAAAGACAAAACATATTTAAATGTAAAATAAAAAACTGCTTTCTGAAATATATTAGGTGCGTTCATAATTATATAACTATACAGCACATATAGTGGTCGTGTTCTCCGTCCGTCCACATGTAACAGTGCATAAACCACCCAACCGAATGGTGTGAAATTTAATATATATATTCATTGCAGAATTCTGTCGAGTCATTCCAAAATTTATGAAAATCGAATCAGAACATAAAATAATAAAATGTACTAATAATATATATATATATTATATATATATTTTTTTTAAACCACAAACAAAATATCAAAATCCATCACTCACCATAGCTGCATTGAAACTCACATCAAAAATATTATAATAACCAACATAAACTTAACTCTTAAAATCAAACTGAATAACCAAACTAAAGAAAATATATATAATTGCAAGACATAACAGAACAGAACAGAAGGCGAGCGGTATGGCTAACGACATACACTGCAGGGTTAAGTCAGACTTTACGCATGCTACGTCCCCCTTCACTCGCCAAGACCAAAATTGAAAAAATGAAAAACTATGAAAAACTAAACAGAACTGCAACATCCACCAAAATATCTCTCTAACTCATTAGATCAATCAACTCATCAAAACCTCCATTCTCATCCATCACTGAGTTCAGTTCAGTTCCGTACCTGCTACTCTTAATAAAATCACAAGTTATTCTCCTGATGAAATTGCGAGGATAACCATGCTTGAATCCCAAGCGGCACCACTCTAAAATATCACTAAACATATCTTTAACTCTAGTACTCAGTCTTTCGATTCGTATTAATCCATTTCTAAGTACATTTCTTTTAATCGAAACATGCACATTGGAATCAAAATATATCAGCTTTAAGGTATTAAAGTTGAAATCATTTCGCTTGTCAAATATCTTAGATATCAAATTTTCACTTTCTATGCTCAGGTTCACATCTAGAAAATTAATATTTTTACAATTCTGGGATGAGGGTACCAGACTCAGAGACGTAGGATAATATGTAAAATCAACATTTTCAATATCATTGTTTAATTTAACTATCAAAACATCATCTATATATCTGTAGGCTAATGTGTTACTGTTTAAATTATTATTTCTTTCATATATATGTAAGTAAATGTTTGCCAAAATGGAACTGCAACTCCCCCCCATTGGAATACCCCGAATCTGTTTAAATATTGTATTTCCTTCGTAAAGGTAGTTTTCTTGTACTACTAACTCAAATAAATTTATGAAAAAATCATAATGAACATCCAAAGTACTATTTGTATTATAAAAATCTACTATTTTATCTTTTAAATCTGTCAAATCAATTGTATTATAGAGGTCTGCAAAATCGTAAGCGAATAAACCAGTAATATTTTATAATTTTTTTCAGATTATCTAATAGTGTATAGCTATTTTTGATAATAAAAGTCGTCTCTCCCCCCATCATGTGTGTCATATATACATGTGTGTTATATAATACTATATAATACATTTAAAATATATTAATAAAACTTTTCTTCTTTCAATTAAATCCTATCATAGGTAATTAATTCAACGATATCCCATGATAGGTAATGATTTTTGGTTTGCATGGTGATTACGTTCTATTTAAGATGGAGTCATATTATTACCGTATAACTGAATTTAATATATATAATCGTAATAAATTTTGCATTCATGCATTTTTGCATAAGAGTGCAGCAGTTATTGCACCAAGATCTGAATATTATAAAACTAGTTGTGCAACGAACTCACTTCATTTGCCATCTTAGATGCAAAATTTCCTACTTGTTTTGAAAGATGTACATTTTCAACTGGTTAGTTTTAAAATAATATGGCCAATTGCAATTGGTAATTTTTTTGTAAATTCTCTATTACACTGGGGAACAATTTTTAACACAATTTCTGTTGATTTCGATTTTTCAGCTGTTTTTAAGTGAAATGGACGTTTTCATTTCAAAACTGCAATTGGTTTTCTTCTATCACATCAAGTTTTTTCTCTGCAGCTTGTATTAATGTGACCATTCTACGCTGAATCGGGCGTCAGTCATAGGAAGCTTGAGCTTTCTTTAATGGTTGAAGTAAACATTATGCTAATGTGGAGGGGTGAATGCAGCAAATATATACGAAGTATTCCTGTTTTTCGTGTATGTGGGATAGCAGAGCTCGTGAGAAGTCGAATTGGCTTCCAAGATCACACCTGCGAATCCAAACATTTTGCATCAGCCACATTTCGACAGAAAGAACATCATATTTCCACCTCTGCATATAAAACTGAGTCTAATGAAACAGTTCTTGAAAGCTTTGTCAACTGAAGGAGACTGTTTCAAGTATCTCATTTCGAAATTTCCAATCCTGTCTTTTTAAAAGGTAAAAGCATATTTGGCGGTTCACAGATCCGGCAGCTCATTTCATGAACATTTCATCGGAACAATGACAGCACTCCAAAAGAATGCTTTTTTGGCATTCAAAAACCTTTAAAGAGACTTTCTTGGAAATATGGGAGTAAAAAATTACACCAAAATTGTTTAGCAACTTTCAAAGTGGTCCAAAATCATTGGTTGCGACATGAGCATCAAACTTCATTTTCTGCATAGCCATCTTGATGACTTCCCGGAAAATCTTGGTGCAGTCAGTGATGAGCAGGGTGAGTGATTCCACCAAGAATTGAAGCTCATGGAAGCACGGTGTCAAGGTAGATGGGATTATGAACATATGGTGGCTGACAACGTTGGAGCATCAAGCGAAATTGTCCACAAATTGAACACTCCATTAAAAGTTACAAGCAAAAGTTTGTAACTTAATATGTATTTTTTTTCGTTTTGTAAAAGGTTTTTACTACTTTTATGAACACTGTGTAGCTTATAGTAAGTATATACAACCGTTGTATGAATAATATATTTGGTAATTTTTTTCTTTATTTTCCTTTGTATCCACATTAACAATGATTTTGGGGGTATCCTGTAGCTTAAAAAAGTTGACGTGATAGAAAAAAAAACTGGGGTCATTTTTGGATTTAGATCTAAATAATTAGCCAAAAAAAAGTGCCAGATCTAAATCAACAAAATGCGTGTATCCCAGTATTATCGTTCGATGCAGCATGATTGTTAGCACCCCCTACGAGCTACTGATGGAGCGCCATTTTGCAGCACTGGATTTCTGCTAGGTAATGCCGACTGAGTTATCGGCAATGGCGGAAGCAGGTAATATGTCTTGTTCACGCAATAACTATCCAGCGTGTAAGTTTAGGATAAACCAATCCCTTATTTCCGATTATTGTTCCTCAAATACTTACTTAAATATGCATCGTAAACTACTCACGATATAGACGATGCAAATCTTAGTCGTGTTAATGCAAATAGTAACTTTCGAGAGGAAGAGTATATTTAATCTAAGCCAAAACCACCAAAAAATCTAAAAGGAAAAAATATAAACAAACGAATTATATTTCGGCTGAACTTACAGTTTCCAATTCTGTAAAAGACAGAAATTTAGTCAGATCTGTTGAAATTGAAGATAATAAATCAGAGATTCCTTCGGAAATCAAGAACACGGGTGATGATATATCCATGGTGAGCTCCAGAGATGGAGTCACGAGTGATGTGTTCGAAGATATTTAAAATGAGGCGATTGAGGAAAAAACTTTAAAGACTAAAGTTAACGTAGTCGAAGAGGCAAATCTTGAAATTTGTAAGAAAAAAAAAGGAGAAAAATAGTCCCCGGAAACCTATTATGATCTTGAAAATATGGACTTAACAGAATTCTGAAAGTCAATTGAAAATGAATGCAATCCCAACTTTATGGTTGATATCGCAGACAAATTTGTTTAAAATCACTACTGAAGCCCATAAGATTAAAGAGAAAATTGTATTTTTTTTAACGGCTTAAATTTCAATTTTATGCCGTCCCGGATTTGGTATCCCCGCTCAAAATTGTACTGAGGGGTCTCACCAAAAGTATCACTGCGGAAAAAATTATCATCAAACTGAATTAAACTTTGATGTGACGAAAGCGATTCAAATGGTCCGTATAAAAGACGGAAGAAAACTTCCATTATTTCTAATTAACCTAACGCGCAATAAAAATTTCAAAAAGATCTTTGAGATAACTTCTTTATTTAAAATCAGTGTCAACGTCTAAAATTATAGGGCTTCTAAAAAGGCCGTTCAATGTTGGAATTGTCAGCAGTTTTTTTCACGTGGCAAAGGATTGTAACTTTAATTCGAAATGTATAGGATGCGGTGAAATTCACCAGTCTATAATCTGTCCACGTAAAACTGTAGTGGAAGAGAAAAAACCCCTGTCGAACCTTTCTAATTACGGTGAGCAGCACCCCGCTTCGTATAAGGGCTGCAAAAATTATACATTAAAACCGCAATTTAGGAAAACTTATGCGCAAGCAGGTAAAAAAGCGAAGACCCAAAAATTAACCCGAGATCAAACCTTAGAAGGAAGTTAATCCGCAATATCCACAGACGGGGCCACCTTCTCCAGATGAGTTGTACGAGCTTAGCGAATTGGAAAATGGCTTTACCCTATTCCTCGAAATCTTTGAAAAAACCCAAAACTGAGCTAAAAATTAATTCTATTTTAGAACTAGCTAGCTGTCTTGAAAAATTCTACGAAAATATTGTTGCGCAAACCGATATAGCAAAGAAAGTTCTTACGACATATCGTCTTACACTACTAGTGTTCGTGCCAGTCCTGTGTTCAGCGGCGTGGACCGGCCCTTGTAAGGGCCTGGCAATGGGCCAAGGGTTACCACCGGCACTTTGCTGTTCGCCGGCATCGGCGAAGGCTAGGACACGTCGCTTCAACACTTCGCATGATCTGTTTACCTGATGTTTGAGGCCTAACGGCTCCAACCAGTGTGAAAACAGCTCCATATGCACTTCGTTGCCACCAAGATATAAACATCATCTTTATGTTTCTTGCCCAGTGGATTTATGGGCTCCAACTTCGTTGTAAATTAAGCGGAGAGGACTCACTATTCCGTAGGCGCTACTTAAGCTCAGTGTTGACTTTTTCGATTCTCGAGATGATGGAACGTTTTCTATAACTGGAATATTATTCTACATTATTTAATGACATGAAAAATATGTCCAAGAAAAATTAAGACAAGAAAGAAAAATCATGCGCCAAACATACATTATGAAATACATTGCAGCACTTGCAGAATATTGTAAAAGAACTTCGACTTTTAAAATAAGCACGAAAGATATCTTAGTAAACAGACAACCTATAAGACATTTAAAAACCAGATTTTAGTAATCAATGTCAATAGCTAGAGAAGCATTCTTCATTATTTTGGTCATCAATATAGATGGTCTGTAAATATACTGTTTTGTGTGCTAAAACTTTGCTTTGTTAACACATTCGAAATTGCACAAAGAGCAACTTCCGCCAATAGACGGACAAAAATATGCATCATTGCATATTAGTTTAAATGAGAGGATTAAACTATGTCCTGATATATTAAGAATCGAGAAGACAACATGATACTAACAAAAATGAAAATATGAAAAATAAAAAGGCATATAGCTGTTTCGGAGCTCCTAAAGCTACATCCTCCATGAAATGGTTATAATTACAAAATCAAAAGGGATAAAAACATAGTTGAGCAAGAATACAGCATGTGGTTAACCTCTCGCTGAGTACTATTTTTATCAAAATAGGTTAAAAAATTGCGCACATTACATTTAAATCAAGCTAATACAGGCCTGTCATTGGAGACTATTTTTATATTCTCGCACCACTATTTTAAGAGAATCAATTTTGTTGTATGTTTTTCTTGTAATTGCTGTTAAAGTCTATATGGCATTTTTAAAAAGTATATTTTAAAGTGGTATTTTAAAAGCGGTACGAGTTGAATTAAAAAATAGTCTCCAGTGGAAAAATGAATCCCTGAGGAAATCTCGGGTTGTGCAAATTTTGCTACTTTTATGTTGCCCAAGGAAATCTCAGATTGCGCCGCGAGAGGATTAAGGATGAAAAGCTTTAAGAGGCTATTGACCCTTGAGCATGGCTCCATACCCCTTCTATGATTTATGCATTTGTGCTTCGTATTTTTAAGTACTTCACCGCTGATGGAGCCTTAGAAGCTCAGAAACTAGTCAAAAAATAAAAAATTAACTGCATCTATATAGTTTTTATTTTTGGGGCTCTCTACATAAAAAGTAAAAATGGAACTATTATAGGATCATTCCCGTGTACTTCTGTCACAGCCAGTTTACTCATAATCTATGGAACGTGGAAAGTTCAAATCGGTTGAAGGAAAAAAAGCTATTGACTCATATATTTATACATTATTAACCATTTACAAATATGTTTAGGAGAAATGTAGAGGGGCTAATTAATTTACAGCAAAAAGATCTTTTCGTTGTATGTCGTGTGGGATATCGTGTGAAACTTTTTGCAACGCCGAACTAAAAAATACATTTCTTTTAATTTTAGGTATCATATTTTCAGAGATATCGTCGAAAATGTAATACAAAAATATGTTCCCCCTTCTCTATATCCGAATCTACTAAAACTATAATTATGAAAAAATTAGGGCTAGTAGAATATAATTTAAACTTTGCAGGAAAACTATAACGATTATCTTATGTCGCATAGCTTTACAGAAAATCGCATTTTTCCACTACACAAAAATTTCGATTTTCGGGCGTCCAGCAAAATAATTGAGGAGCGTTGGAGGTACTTATCGTCGCAAAAGTATAAAAAGATTGTTGATAGTAATCTTAGAAATTAATTGGCGGTTATTAGCCGATATGTTATCTGTTAAGGCTGTTCTCAAATCCAAAGGGTCAACTTTCTGACATAAGTTTTAATTCATTTTTGATCGGAAACGCATGAAACTAGAAGGTGTTATTATTCAGAAACTATGTCATCGAACTGTTTTTTTTTTCGTTTTCTTGTAAACTCAATAGATCTTTCAGAAAATACTGTGAAAGTTGACATTTTGAACCGAACTTCCGAACGAAAGAAGAAAATCCAGTCAATAAGGAGAGAAAAATGCCGTGTCACGTGATCAAAATTGCTTATAATTCAACAGGTAATTGATTGATCAAAAAATGGAAAACTCAGATCGATTCCAAATCGCTACCATGATCAGGCTCTCCAGTTTTATATTTTTCCGTTAAAAAATGAATTTGTAAATGTGTCAAAACGTTTTGCGCTTGTTGAGCCGAGCACTTGAGAACAGCCTTAAAGACATGAACGGATTTGGACATATATAAAGACACGGACGCGTACTCTATGAGGCATGGGCTTTTAAAATCCAGATCACAACTTTCGATGATATATTTGTGCAATGCAATGCCCAGTTACTAATTCATGTATTTATTGTTTCGGAACCCTCTGTGCGCGAGTATTACTCGCACTTGACCGGTTATTATGTTTGAAGAGTGCTGGGTGTAAGCAGTTATCTAAAGCTGTAGTTTTAAAATACTATTGTTTAGTTCGATGGCGATGATTATTTTCTTTTATGAAAAGTTACGAAATATTCTTGTAACATAACTTAAAATATTGCATAAGACCCCAATAATAGCCGTTGTTATTCATAAAAAAACTCTTTAAGTTCAACATTCTTTCCTACTTTTAAACTGGTATTCCCCAGTAATTTTTCATAAGTTTATGGACAAATTTGTTTCATACAGGAAGCGGCACCTTCCCTCTACCATGGTGCTTTCTAGAAATGTCTTCCACATAATGATCTCACACCAAGAAGACGTTACACACAACTGATTTTTACTCATTTTGAACTGTATTACTACTAATCGATGTATTAAATGAATTTTATAACAAGTTAATTTAATGTAACTTAGAAGTACCTCCTGTAGATAAAGTGTTAAACTACATTGACAATGATACTGCTTAACCCTCATGTTCGGGTGAGAATCTATTATTTATACTATCATCTGCCTATGATAATTCTATATCATTTGCATTATTGATGATATTTTCACATGAACTTGAAAGATTTATCGTGTCTTTTGAGAAATGTGATAACCCCATAAAAACCACTGTGATAAAAAATCATCAGTGTTTAAATAGCTCTGATATAGTTCCGTATTTCTTAATTTATCTGAGATTATGCACCGATTCACTTGACAAGTTTATGTGTCTTTACAGAACTTCTCTTGATTTAACTGAAAGAAAAATTCTGTTGATAATATAGGAACATTTTGTCCAGTATATTTAATATGCTGAATGGAAATTTCGTTTTAACCTGTTCAGACCCGAATGTAAAATTGTACTGAGAATACACATTCAATGACTTTTCACAAACTAAAAGACACCATAGATGGCAGAAGCAGCCCATTTTCTGAAAATGATACTTCAGGGGCCTGGTAATTAAGGTTCCCAAATAAGAATCTAAAATGACTAACACTGTTAAAATATTGATTTTATTATTTATAACCACAATTACGCAGCAACAAATTGAAGGCCTTTAACTAATTGAATGATCTACAATTCAATTTTTTTTATTGTAAAGCGTTTAAGTAAATTAATTATGAAATTTTCTTACATTCTTCGACACACTGTCTGGAATACATTTTGGAAACTCAGATAATAATAACACTTATTTTATGAGGAAATAAGCATCAGTACTGCCATTTATTGGTTTTGTCACAATTCCAAAAACATCCAGCTATATGGAAGTAAAGTAAAAATGTAAAAAAATAAATAAAAATAAATAAAATAATAAAAAAAGTTTAAATTCTCCTCGTTTCGGAGGTATCACATTTGATACTTCCGAATCGCAGAGGTTAATTTTGAATTAAACTGCGTGTTTTCGGCAAAATTAGGGAATCGCGACTCTATGTATATAAATAATTTCCCCCCTGAACCAGGTTTAACCTTTTAGTTCAGCGTATTATTTAGTTCAGCGCGTCATAAATACTTTAGATATATCCTATATAATTTTTGAAATGATAAATCTTTCTTGAAAATATTTTTCTATGATTACTTTAAATGATGCGCTAAAAACCTTTAAAATAATATTAAGTACCAGTGATTGAATTTCCGGATTGAATTTCCGATAATGCTCATAAATACCTCGTTCAATTCTGATATATATCATGAATAATTTAGGACTTTTAAAGGCAATACATGGAACATATTTTAAAATATGAATAATTCAACTAATGAAATACATTTTGAACAGTTCAAACAGTGATTAAACAGTAATCTGAATTATTGCAGGAGTAATACAGTTTTTATTCTAATTTGAATCTATTATTATGTAATTACAATGTATGCATATGATGTTAGAGTCATGTTATTAACTGTAAATTAACAGTAATTTTTATTGTTTAAAAAAAAATTCTGAAGCTCTTTAACATTCATTTTTATACATAAATGAATATATTTATCAACTATAAACAATGTCTATCGTAATTTTGGACAATTATCTTTTAATTCCTTTAAATAGACGGCTGGGGTAATATGTTATTGCCAATAGACATTTAGTCATTTGATGTGACAGAATGGTCGCAAATCACCGGGCATATTAGAAGTTATATAATATGACTTACCTATGATTTCTCATGACAAACTGGATTCATGTGAACTTAAACTCATTTGCGTCATTTCTTGAAGTAATGCTAATTAAAAATTTATCAAACTTAACAATTGAGCGCTCAGTCTACAGGAAAGTAAATAACTCTAACAGCACCATTCCTTTTGAAAGTACATCACATTTTAACTACAAACTTGCTCCGTTCAACTTTTATATAAGACGAGCGTTTAGTGTTTGCTCTATTAATCACCTTGAAAATGAATTAAATACCATTAGAAACATTGCAGTTGAGAATGGTTTCTCAATACGCATTATTGATAAGCTAATCAACTCTCAGTAGAACAATATGAAAATACAAAAAACACTACGGAGTAATATGAGATATTGCAAAATGAAGTACATACCAGGACTTTTTGAAAAACTCAGACATGCACTTTTTCGCTTTAGAGTAAACTTAATCGCCAGTCCTCCAAGAAAACTAAAAAATCTAATTAGTGCCAAAATAGACCCGATCCCGAAAGATGAAGTTTCTGGAGTATATATAATTCTACTGAAAACAGAAAATATTCATCTCGAATACATAAGAATGACTTCACGTAAACTTAAAGTTCGTATTAAAGAACATGTGAGAGATTTAAAGTGTTACCGACCTACAACAGCCCAGTCAAGACTTAACTAGAAACAGAATATACAAGTTAATGTCGAAGACGCAAAAGTTATATATCCTTAAAGAATTATTATGATTTAACTATCCGCGAAACAATAGAAATTATTACTAAAGAAAATACTGTTTGTAATGACGTTTTATCCTACAACATACCCAGAATTTGTCTTAGTTTGCTTAAAGAATCATAAAACGAGTAATTTTCCATTTTCTTATATCCATGTTTTATTTTCCGAATCTATAAATTAACTTCCACTTTCACTCCTTTCGTCACCATCTACGTGGATTTTCAAAATTAGACGTTAATAACTGTTGTATTTCTTACATTCCTCTGACGAAGACTATGATTTTATAGTTGAAAGTATTAAGGTATTAAAGTAATTTAACATTTTTTTAAAATACTGTCTCATCTTTTAAGTAATTTGCACATAGTGTAAGTTTAACTTTTAAATATGAATTAAGCCTTTCTATTTAATTATTAACTGGATTTATTTGTTTACAGTTTGCATCAAATTTAAATCTCGAAAACACATATGCATTTAATAAAGTAGAAAATACATAGTACTTGATGTCATAAAGAGCAAGTTTAAACCGTATGGATTCGCTTTTAACTGTGATTATTTAATTAGGCGGGATTTTCGCTGTGTTAATAGGGATACATGTTTGCGATTTTGATATGGTCATAGAAATTATCTTTCTGTGTAAGTTTTTAATTTACATGTTCCAATTTTGTTCATGTTGTTCATTATTACGGATCTTGCATTGATTAATTATTTACTTCATTCAATTTATTTGGCATGGTAAATTTATACTTTTTGGATTATAGTCGATTGGGTACATAAAGGAATTCAATTTTTAGCTTATAGCTGGATTCTTTTACAGAAAACGACTATGTATTGCTATATTTGTATTTCATCTACCCCTGATAAGTGAAATGCAATATAAGTTTCCTGATACATCCACCCAATTGATCTTTTATTTGTTTATTATACGTCTTTTAATGGTTCAACATTATTTCGCTGGTTATTTGTACATTTTATCTTTAATTGGTTATCGTATCAAATCTGGTGGTTTCTCATATGTTTTAAATGGATTAATCGTCTGCAATGTGCTAGTGAATTAGTGGTATTGTACTTGATTTTGTGTTACAAGTCACAGGTTCCATTTTTATTTTGTATAATGTCAGTGTAATGTATTGAAGCTAAATTTATTAATTTTATTTTTAGTAAATGGGAATGGATGATGAATTGTAATAATATACATATACATATATATATTGGGTTGTTCGGAAAGTAATTTCATTTTTTTCCAATATAAAATTTAATCGTATTTTTTTACAGCACTATATATTTTGGCAGCTGATATTGCAAGGCCTGCTTGTGAAAAAGTTTCTTTGATTCTGTGCAATAGTTTTTGCTTGGTGTCCTATCAGGAGCAATTTCGGCATATTTTACCTTTTTACTTCCGAAAAGATAAAGATGGTGTTCAAGCAAAAAGTAATTATCCGATGTATATGGAGAAGATTTATTGACAGAGCGGCAGGCCCAAAACTAGTTTACAAAATTGCTGCAAGCATATTAATATTATTTTTAATAGGTTAAATTCGGGTTAGATGCCCCATCGGGTTAGTCACCCAAGTCACTATATTTCTGCGATTGGACAAGTGACGTTCTTCTACACTCAGCCTTTGTATAAAAGTGCAGTAGAAGAATTTACAGCAGTCTATTTCTTCAAATAAAAGTTATATCCAATAAAAAGATAAGTTTGGATTTTGTTGTATAAGGTTGACGTCATTTTGCGAATGGCAATACTTGACGATTAAGTTTCGGTTTTGTGATTTTTCCTCATAAAATATTTTAAACTTCTAAACACAGCTCATTTTCAAATTTTACATCTGGGGAAAAATGTACTTTCAAGTGCAATTTGTTCAAAACTTGTATTACAATTTTCTGATTTATTGTGGATTTTTAAATAATTTTAAAAAAGTGTTTTTAAAATCAATCTCCTTGCCGTGCAGGCTGCATTAAAAAAGAATAATAACCCATTTGCATTTTAAACAATATAAATTGTTTAGCTTTTGTCTCCGGTTGATTTTCCATAACGAAATTAAAACTTCATTAATAAATAAATGAATGAATAAATAATGCACAATAAAATAAACCACACAAATGTAATATGTATGTAATCGAACAATTTCAATTTTTATGCCGCCTAATAAGGAAAAATATGTACTTCCACAATTTTTTTGAAAGCTGTATCTTAGTTTACTGATTATTTATGGCTTTTCAAAAATATTTTTCAAGCATGACATATTTTTAAATTTATCTCAGTCACATGGAACCAAGTAGGGGAGACTAGGGAGGGTTGACCCACTTTTTACAAAATGATTTTTTATTTTTTAAATATTGAACGTAGAATAAAGTTTTATATATCATTTTATTCGTTATACAATCAGTTATCAAAATAAAATCGCTACATAAGTGTAATATATAAGTAATTTGAAAAATGAATGATTTTATTCATGACAAAATAATGGGTCAAGACTCCCCACATACGGGAGGGTTGACCCACTATATGGGAGGCTTGACCCACTTTGTATTATATTGAAATATCTGAGAAGAGAATAAAATCAGTTTAAAAAAAAAAAAAAAAAAAAAAAAAAAAAAAAAAAAAAAAAAAAAAAAACAGAATAACTTTATGCTACATGCTTTAATTATTAAAAAAATATTTTTGAAAACATGACGCTTAAAAAAACCTGTTTTGACGCAATCGCAAGTCATAGGAGAAAACATTTGTTTTAAACATGATTTTGTCTGAGCATATGTAATTGTACAGCAGGGAAAATGAAATTTTAACATTTAAGACAATATTCCGGTAGAGACAGGTTCCGTTTTCATAGGGTTTCATGTATGAATATGTCTGGATTTAGGAAACACTGTCCCGCCTTTGTTTGTCCCCTTGTCCTATTTTTTGTGACACTGGACCTAACAACATAGTTGTCACATAGTTTGGCTTCATCTAACTTTATTCATCCTGGTGAAATTTGTCTACATGCCTTCCTGAAGTTTTTCGATCAATGCTATTTTCTTTTGCAGCCGCATTGGGCACTTAACTTATTATTAACATCGTTTATGCCTTTCGGGAGCAAAGTACTTTCAGTACTAAAATCAGTACTTGAAATAAATGACTGGCACCGGAAATTACGAACAAATTTATTTGGAAATAAGAAAAAGGCTATATTCCACATACATATTAAATGGAAAACATTTTAGTAAAATTCCGGTGTCATTCTGGCGTTTGGGAATTAAAATTAAGTGGTTTCATAAACATGCCACTGTCCCTGAAATGGTTAAGACTGCTATTTTCATACTTTCTATTCTTTTCCACTGTTTCTATTTACTTATTTTAAGTAATATTTAGATGGAGAAAAGTTCCTATCAACTTTCCCATTTATATTTCATTAAGTATTTTCTTGCAGTGGATATTACAGCAATTTTTTACATCTTTCTTTAAGCAGTTTCAAACACTTTCTTTTCCATCACCACATTTTACAGTAGTTTTACAGGATAAATATATATTCTTTTTTATAGATAACCTTTTTCATTATGCACAGTGTATAATAGGGTGTATCGATTTTTAACTTTTTTTTTGTTTCCAAATTCCAAGTTGATAAAAAGTTGCTACTAGACACCACAACTTACCACAAAAAATTTTGGATTTTTAAAAAAATGTTTAGGTCTCCCGCACAAGGCCTAAAGTTTAGAAATTTTACTTAAAAAGTAAATTTTTACAAAAATTATAAAAAAACCTAAAACGCTTTTTTTCTAAATTGCAAGTTAAAATTTCACTAACAATAAGCACAAAAAACGATAGAAAATGTATTTCAAAAACTTAGCACAACATTTAGGTATCCCGCACAAGGCCTAAAAGTCGTAAATTTCAGCCAATTTTTGAACATTTTTCAGTGCTTTGATATTTGTGTTGTTGCTGGTTTAAAAATTAAATGTAACTAAAGCCTTGTTAGGCTTGATTGGAATTGTTGAAATAAGTGAAATAATAAATCACATTTCAATACGTCAAGCGTCAACTTGAAGCGATGGGGTGGGGGAAGGCAAGACTGTCGCGCCGCGGTGACGCGACACCTATGAATCACCGCGCAGACTTGTCAGTAGTCGTCTGCCTGCGAGCGAGCATTACGGTTGTGTTTTAGTGCGATAGTCTTGTTGTAAGAAACAATTGAGTGAGTGTTGTTGTTGTTCATTATGAGTAAAAAACCGCATCTAACTAGACAAACTACCGACAGGCCGGTTATCGGGCAACCTATTGATGTGAGTGAGTTTAATGTTCTGCCAACCAAGGTGGATGTTTTGAAGTATTTTGAGTGGGTAGGCATTGAAATGAAACAAGAGCGAATACATCAGCCTGCAAAGAAGATAATTGCGTTAAGAGTTCCTTTAAAACTTGAGAAAATATGGAAAAGAGCTTCAATTCCTGTTTGTGGCACCAAAAACACAATATTTATGGTTTTAAAACTGCATGAGCAGCTTGGGAAAATTAAAAAGTGTTCAGGGCCTAAAAGGAAGTATCCTAACTCCTACAAAGATGCAGTAACTAGCTTCTAGTCAAAAACTGAAACTGCACTGTTTGATATTTATACTTGCAAATGTGACCTCAGCAACTGTAATTGCTCTATTGACAAAAATATCCCGGCACTAGAACACGAGTTTTTGCTCGACCAATGTGGTCCTAGATTGATGTCAAATGCAGAGTGTGACAAAAACGAGACTAAAAAGCTTAAAAAGCGATTAGAAAGAAAATCTAGGTCACAAGTTTTAATGCAGGTAGTTGTAAAAAAGACTGAGGATGAAAACTTGAAATCTGTTGATAACATTGATTCTGGTGATAGTACAGATGATTCAATGTCTCACACATCATGTCAAGATTGTGATTTTGAAATAAATGTACTTGATACGAGTCAAAAATTGTTTCAAGGGTAGAAGTAAAAAAAGAACTGCCACAACGCTTGTCTTTGTTTTCACGAGCTTGTGACCGCAGGGGCATTTCTAGTAGAGCCGGAACTCAGTTAGCTATTGCACTTTTGGAGACTTAAATGTCGTTACTACGGAGAACCAAGAAGCAGTAATCGATAAATCAAAAGTAGCACGTGAAAGACTTAAGTCTCGTAAAGAAGTAAGCTCAACTCGAACCTCCGATCTGTTGGCCATTTACTTTGATGGTCGTAAAGATGAAACCATAACAAAAGAAATTGTAGCTGGTAAAAGTGTCCGAAAATCTTTAATGGAAGAACACATATCTATTGTTGAAGAACCTGGATCCAAGTATTTCGGTCATGTAACTCCCATAAATGGAAGAGGAAAGAAAATAGTTACATCACTGGTAAAGTATTTTGAAGAAAAAACTGTCGATCTTAAAAAACTAAAAGCTATTGGTTGTGATGGTACGGCAGCAAACACAGGCACTTCAAATGGAGTTATCACCTTATTTGAAAATAAAATACTACAGCCACTGCAGGCAGTTGTGTGTCTACTACATTTGAATGAATTACCATTTAAAAAAATTATGGTTGCTCTTGATGGGTCAACTTCTGGACCAAACACATTTAGCGGATCTATTATGGTAAACAACTTCTAAGCTGCCAAAATCTGGATGGTGTCAATTTTGTTGCAATTGAAAGCGATATACCAGAAGTTGATCTTAAAGAGTTGAGCACAGACCAAAAGTATCTGTACGAAATATCCAAAGCCGTATCAACAGGTACATGTACAGAAGAGTTGGCCAGACGAAATCCCGGAAACATCTCACACGCCAGGTGGCTTACCCTGGCAAATCGAATCCTTCGTTTGTGGTGTGCCATGGGTGATCCGACCCCTGATCTGAGAAAGCTTGCAGAGTTCATAATGAAAGTCTACATACCATCATGGTTCTCAATTAAGTGTAATCCCAAAATCCCGCAGGGTTCCATTAATTTTTTTAAAATGATTCATTTCAGCAATTACTTGGAAGACGAGCTAAAACATGTCGTCCATGCAACGTTACAGAGAAACGCATTCATGGCTCTCCCAGAGCATGTTTTAATAGCTATGTTGTTTGACGAACGAAAACATATTAGAGTCTTTGGCTTATAAGAGAATCCAGAAAGCTCGTGAAACAGAAAAGAAAGGGGTAAGGATATTTAAACAACCTCAGAACAATTTTAATGCTAAAGACTATATAGATATGATTGACTAGAAAACCACTTCAGTAACCGAACCCCCTCTTGTTACCGATATGAGTCTAGAAGTGTTACAGTTAATTGCGGAAACGGGAAAAAGTGGAAGGGTTGAATTTACAATTCCTTCTCACACTCAACTTGTGGAACGAATTGTGAAAGAAGTCACCATAGCTTCAAAGCGAGTGTGTGAGATGATCGAAAGAGATGGTTTTATTCGTGCCAGACTGGAAGACCGTAAAGAGCTACCTACGTTCGAGACCAAAAGCCAGTACAAAACCTCAGTGAAGGATTAAAATGTAAGTAAGTGTTTTTTGTACTACTTTGATTTTTAATGTTTTTAAATAACATCTTTATCTTACTGTCTTCCATATAATATTTGAAATTCATTGCAGATCATTTCTATAATTTTGTAAAAATCTGTAGGCCTACGTAAATACTGTATATAACTTTCGTTTCAGGTTTTGAAGACAAGATGAAAGGACGAGTATTTAAACAAGTCAGTTAATTTGAAATAGAACAAGAAAACTGCGCTCATGTTCTATGAAAATACATCAGCAACATTTTGTACTTATATACTACATTTTATTCCACGTTATAATATTTTATACATTTGTAATAAACAATAGTAATCACAAATAACGATAGAGTTTATTTCAACACCTTTATCAAACAATTTACATCGTTAAACTATCTTTTTTAAGGTATACAACATTTATATATTATTTATGTAGTATGTGTATATATATATATGTATATATATATATATGTAGTTAAATATATATATATATTTATTTATTTATATTGTGTCATTTTATGCCTCCTGTAACAAAAATACACTTAAGTCTGGTGTTTTTAACGGAAAAAAAAATGGTTTATTTACACTAAAAATAACGAAAGTTTCGTCAAAATTAACAAACTTTAGGTCTTGTGCGGGAGACCTAAATGTTGTGCTAAGTTTTTGAAATACATTTTCTATCGTTTTTCATGCTTATTGTTAGTGGAATTTTAACTTGCAATTAAAAATGGTGTTTTAGGTTTTTTTTTTTTTAATTTTGTAAAAATTTACTTTTTAAAGTAAAATTTCTAAACTTTAGGCCTTGTGCGGGAGACCTAATCATTTTTTTAAAAATCCAAAAAATTTTGTGGTAAGTTGTGGTGTCTAGTAGCAACTTTTTATCAACTTGGAATTTGGAAACAAAAAAAAGTTAAAAATCGATACACCCTAGTGTATAATAAACAGATTGCCAAAACCACTTAATTAAGGGAGCCTTGAGCATCTGGTCAACCCACCCTCACATTGACTGGGTGAAACCTCCCCACATACCACTTTTCTAAATAATAGCACATTGTTATGTTAAGCCTAACTTACGGTACAATCTTTATGCCTGGAATGAAAGCTTGTTATTTCTGCATTACTTTAAACCTACTTACTTAAATTTGTATGATATATTTTATCTGAAAAAAGCTTGCAAATTATTTCTAAAAAACGCACTTTTTAGGTTGAAAACGCTTCCCATTTGATTTTTCCACACCTATTTCGATTAGCTGTATGAAACAAATACTGTTGTTTGAGCATTCCAATATCTTTGGTTGACACCTATTGGTAAAACTCTGAAATTATTTTCAATATGAAAACTGATGGGTGGGTCAAGCCTCCCGTATGATCAACCCTCCCTAGTCTCCCCTATATTAAAGATTTATCCGTGTGCACTTAAAGCAGTATAAATAATTTAGCATATGTTTCCGAATAATATTACAGAACGAAATTAAAACTTAAGATCTTTTTATGAAATTTAAAATTTTAAAACGAAATTTTAAAATGCTCCTGATATCTTAATTTTTTAGATATTTTGGATTTTAATCTCGTAAAACTCTGTTACAACAAATTTGTTTATCGATTATTAATCCCTTAAATAGTTAATTTTTTTAGAGATATTTTTCTGAATTCTATATCGATTTCAATTCTGCCTTATAAAAAGTTTAATCAAATTTAATTGTCTTAATAGAGTCGAATTTTAAAATGCATGCACAGTTTGTTTGTAAGCAGTATCAGGATTCTTCCTTATCAGTTTCATGAATTTTGATCGAAAATCGAGTAGCAAAGAGCATTTCAAAAATTACAAAAAAGCTGAAACATCAACATTGAGAAAACAGATTTAAAGTATATTAAAATTCAAAAAAGTGTTTTTGAATAAAAATTAAAACACATGTAACTTTGCGTAAAATAATCGCATCCGCATGCGATTTTCCACGAATGACGTAGTACAAATTGGAAAATAATAATACACAGAAAAAGAAATGTCGATTTTGGGGTCGAGTTTTGCTCAAATAAATGTCCATGGTCCCGTTAAAACTTAAACACTGTAACAATTTATCTCACACTATGTTTATTGTATTCCGCTTATAAATATTGAAAGAAGGAAATGCCATCTTAGTGAGCAAATCTGACAATCTGAATAACATCAATAGCGTTTATCAAGACTATATTTTTAATATTGTTACTTACGCTATATTAGTTTTAGAAATATACTTTGAGAGATATAATTGAATTAAAAGTAAATTTGTTTTAGTATTTTGAATATATTTTTCCCCCATAAAACTACGTAGCAATTGATGGAAAGTTATAAAGCAATAAATGCGTCCTAAGAGAGAATGTCAGAAATTAAAGACCCATTAGTTAGTTGCTCATTTAGCGTTCAATTTTCTCTTCCCGTTAAAAGTTTCAGTTTCCAATTTGTTCTGTATATTAGGAAAGAACACATGCCTCTTTGTTAACTACTCCTTTGAGATCCAGTATAGACTATAAAATGACTTAATTTTCCATCTAATATCTTCCCCATTTCGCTAAATTAACTCGTCGTTGCCAAATGTTGGGCATAATAGTAAGAATTCATCTTAGGTGATTGCAGATTATCTATGATTAAAAACGTAGGTTTTGTCATTTTATTTGTAACATTTTATAGAATTATTTTCAGTATTTTCTTGTAGAATTAAAGGTTAAAAGGTCTTTCTAAATATTAAGAGTGAACGGCAAGCCTGCATTAATCCATCTGTAATATGGGAATATTAGTGTGACAATCAATAGCACAGTCTATCACTAGTTACTTTTAAACTTTTTTTTTAGCAAATGCATTTAAGAGCCCTAATTTAATAAATTATTCCTTATATATATATATATATATATATATATATATATAAGGTGTCAGAATTAAGCGACATTATTTTAAACTTGTCCACAAACAAAACTATTGTTCATAATGTTCTGAATTTTTATGGAGGACATAATAAAGATAAGGGAATTTGGTTGAGCGAAAATAAAATTAGTTTAAAAGAACATTTCTTAAAAAAATTCGAGATTTTAAAAGGGTGATAATGCGTAAAATGTGTTCCAGAAAATTTTCTAAATAGCGATTTCTACGCAATCTCAAGAAGTGTCATTCCGATTTCAAAGGTAATAGTTGGAAATTGATGGTGACAGCCCTTGCTCAAACATAAGCTCTGTTTTATGTCGGTGTTACTAGCACCTGAGGATTGCAGTCGAAAAAAAAAATTCTAAATTGCGATTTTTGTGATACTGCAGGGGCTAGCAACTTGAAATTAGGCATGGTAGTTACCTATAAGATATAAACGATCTTTAAGATCATTTCCTAAAAAATTGAATATTTAAAAGAGGTAAAAATTGGACGAAAAGCGTTCTAAAAACGGTCTAAAATGTGATTTATACGCAATCTCAGGAAATATCAAACTGATTTGAAAAGAAATGGTTGCAAATTGATGGTGACAGTCCTTGCTCTTACATAGGCTATATTTTTATGTTTTTGACTAATACTTGGGGGATGCAGGAGAAAAACATGTTATAAATTGCATTTTTGTGATACTGGGAGTCTAATATTTTGACATTTGGCATGGTAATTACTTAAAAGATGCAAAATGCCTTCTAAGAACCGTCGAAAGACAATTCTTAATTTAAAAGGAGGAACGTTCTAGAAAAGCTCTAATTTACAATTTTTATGCAATCTTATGAAATACCGAACCGATTTATAAAATAATGGTTGCAAATTAGTATTGATAGAACTTGCTGAACCATAAGCTATATTTAATGTCGGTGCCACTGCCACCAGAGGATTGCAGGAGCAAAAAACTTTCTAAATTGCGATTTCTGTGACACCGAAGAGACTAGAATTTTGAATATGGCAAGGTAGTTATTTATAAAATGTAAATGCTTTATAAGAACAGTCGAAAACAAATTCGAAATTTAAAAGGGGTGAGGCGAAGGGAAGGCGCGAAAAGCGTTCTAAAAAAGTCCTCAATTACGATTTCTATGGAATCTCAGGAAATGATAAACCTATTACGAAATTAATGATTGCGAATCAATAATGACAGTCTTTGACCCTACACAGGCTATATTTTATGCTGGTGACACTAACACCTGTGGTTTCCAGAAGTAACAACCTTTTTAAAAAAGCCTTTAAAAACTTTCTAAATTACGTTTTCTATGGAATATTAGGAAATACCAAACCGATTTAGAAATTAATGTTGTCAAAATAATGGTGAGAATTTCTGCTTTAACATAGGCATTTTATGGTAGTGCCACTGCCACAAGAGAGGTGGTACATCGCTAGACAAGAAGCTTGGAATTTGACATGATGATTAATTTTATGATGTAAATGCGTACTAGGAACGGTTTCTAAAAAATTTCAAATTTTAAATGTATACTGAAATGAGCATAAATGCTTCAAAATACTTTCTAAATTATCATTTATTTAGAAATAGTTTTAGTTTTTATTAATTTAGGTCTCATTACTGCATAATACAGTGTAATATTGAAGTTTCTTCAAACTGTGGTTTAATTAGTAATTTTTAAATTATTCCTAAAAGTATAATTTCTTCTAATGAAAATTAGACATACAAACATCACTTGGCATATTTCAACTATTACGCGAGCAAAGCCGCGGATTTTGCTAGTTTACTCTACAAGAATAAGGGTGCTTAACTTAAAGGTCTGCACGGACCCAGGCTTGGCCCGAGGCCCGTAGGAACTTGACGAGCGAAGGCGAACTTTCAAACGAGCCGACAGGATTAGGACAATTTTTTCAACGGGCAGGGCCAAGTCGACAAACAAAATAAACTGGCTGGGCCAGCAAAATAATTGAAAGCGCCTAGAGCATCGGGCCGGTCCGATAAAAAAAATTTGCGGGCCTACCGGCCCAATATAAACATTTAGTCTATGTCGATTAAATATGAGCCATTTATCAATGAATATGACTTTCGCGAGAAGAAGTATAAATTTGCGTCATGAGCCGATGCGTGTTTGGCAACATCAATACAGAAATGTAACATGTCCATCTCAGAGATCGGCATCGAACAATTTCATGGTGTCTGATCCTGGCTTTAATTTTTTCAGAAGACTCGTGCCGGGCCGAGATTGCAGGCTTGCATTTTTTTTCCACATAATCGTGCTGGTACAAAACTGATCTTAATCATTCTCAGGATGTATACGGCAGGCAATATGTTTTATAAAAGTATTAAGAGTTTTAATGAATTTCTGTTAACAGTATTTTTGGAACAGTTACATGTTACCAGTCCTGAAATTCACTGCTCAACAATTCGAAACTTTCCAACACATTTTCTGACGCATTTTTAACTGTAAAGTCGTAACTTGAAAGGCCTGATATTGAAGGGATTTGGAATCGAATAGCGTTTTCCATTTTTGATAAATTACTTACAGAGAACTTATAGGAGAATCTTGTCACGTGACTGTGTGTTTTTATCCTTTCTCGTGCTATCGCTTCTAGAAATTCGATTAAAAACACTAACTTTGGCAGTATTTTCTCAAAGATATATTGCTTTTATATAAAAAAAATAAATACAAAATTAGGTATTTAAGTAGTTTCTGAATTCCTGCCAATCTTACGCTTTTTCGAAAGAAGTGAATTCAGAAATGTGTCAGAATGTACCTCCTTTGGATTTGAGAAAAGCCTTAAAATGACAGAGAAACATTTTTACAAATCTACTTTTCATTATACAGCATTAAAAGTTATGTTTTTAACCCCTTTATTATAAACTGCATTAATTTTAATAAATTCTTGTTTGTATTTTGAAACGTCTAAGACTGTAAGTAATCATTAATGTTTCTATAGTGTGTTTTCAGTTTTGCGAACACATAGTAATCTAAAATATACTGTAAAATGTTCCCATAAATACGCATGTAGTATTCATTAAAATAATCGTAATTTTATGTCGAGAAAAAACGGAATTTTTGGAAGAAATTGAGTAGGGCCTGTTTTCAATAATTCTTGTAAGGGCTGGACCGAGCTTTTAATTTTTACACCTGCTGGGAAGGGTAAGTTACCTTTCGTTCGGGCCGTACCGGGAAATTCCTGTCCGTGCAGACCTCTAGTGTAATTGCGTATTTTAAGTATTTTTTAAATAATTTTTTTTCAGATTTTAATACCTATGGAAATTTTAAAATCAAGGAAAACGGAAATTTTAAAATTATTTAAAATTGGTATTGAATAACATTTTATTCCAAACTGCATTCTTGTGCGTCAGCAGTAAGATTTTTAGCGTAAGATTTTTAGCGCACTTTCTATTTTAGAAATATGTAAGAGTACTATTTAATAATACTCTAACTTTTAGAAAAAGCATATCTGAAAGGCCTCTCACATGTAACAAGAAATTGTTCAAGGATTTTAAGATTTTTTTTTTTTTTTTTTTTTTTTTGGAGTGGAGGAAAAGGAAATGAAAAGTAAAAAGGAAATGAAGGAAAATGTTGTTTCGTACGAATTCTAGTTACGTAAAAATGTTTTATCAACTTTAAAAAACTTTAAGAAACTTTTGCAAAAAGATTTTCTTCTATCAGTTTTCATAGAATTTATTATTTGTCATGTATTGTCGTCTTGACTTTAATTTCAGAAATACTTTTTGGAAGTATGAGGTTTAAACAAAAAATAAATATTTTTATAACTGATTTATGATAAGTAAATTATGCCGTTTATTTAGAGGTAAATTCAATAAAATGTTTCAAACGGACAGTTACGTTACAAAGAAAGACAGCATATATTACAAAACACTTTCCAACACGTTCAGAATGTAATAACTAAACTTTACAATTTATTAAGGTGAAAGATATCGAAATAAACAATTTGTAAAATCAAATCCAAAATGCGAATTATTATTATTATTTTACACGCTACATTTAATTTCGTACACTGAAAACAAATTCTGTCACCGACATCTACAAAATAAATTGTAGTTCCAGAAAAATAGTTCCATGTCATGCTTATAAATTCTAGCTCACTTTGCTAGAGAGTTCTAGTTATCCTTATTAAAATTCAAGGGCGTTTTCCTGTATTATCGTGGTCAAACTTATGTATAAATCTCTGCAAATAAATGCAAACACAACAAGTGACTTTTAGTAACTATAATTCTAGTTTATGAAATAATTCTAGATATCAAGGGATAATTTATCGTAATTCAAACGATTCACAATATAATATATTATTTAGTTTCCTAGAAAACTATAGACTAGAATATTTCGATCATTTCGTGTATTCAGTTTATTTGTTTACCTTATTAGCGTAAGATGGGAATCTTTATTTCTTGTTTAGAGATTTAGAAAATGAGTATGTACTCATTCTGGATGAAGGCGGTATATATTTTCTTTCAGTGTATGTATAATGCATAATACACTGAAAAAAAAAAAAAACGGAAATAATACTGGCAATCTAGACGCCAGTACTATTTCGGTTTATTTACGGGAATTTTTACCAATAAATTACAGAAAAATTTCCGTTTTTAATCAGAAAAACGGAAAATTTTGTGTAATTTATGGGTAAAAATTCCCGTATAAAAACGGAAATAGTACTGGCGTCTATTGCCAGTAGTATTTCCTTTTTTTAGTCCTTTTTTTTACAGTGTATGCTAAAAGTCAGTTCAATTAAACGCATAGAAAAGTTACAATTCCCCATTATATTTCTGTGAATAAGCTAACATGAACGTCAGATCTTTTGTGTAGCCTTGTATATGATCTATGGAATTTATACATACCATGTAATATGCAAAAGAATAGTTAAATATTAAAATGCGTATTACAACTGGGCAATGCACTTCCAGCAATTATTATTTCGGATTCTTTTGTGAACAACTGGAAATGAACGGTAAATTATATGCACCCAAAATTCCAAAGTAAGCGTTTTGTATTACACTGAAAAAAATGGGTACTCAAAATTGAGTAAAAAGTACTCAGTTTTAAATGCGTGACGTACTCAAAATAGCTCCGATCCAGATGTCTCAAAATTGAGAAACACATGTACTCATTATTGATCCCATGGTTGTGATCAAATATGAATCGTTGTGTACTGCCTTCCTGAATCTACAAATTAAAGTAAAAATGCACTAACATTTATTTTCCGTTCTAAATTATTAACTAGAAACCTTTAATTGATTATTTATTAAGACCAGCAGCAAAATTATTAGCAAGATAACCCAAATCGAATATTTTTATAACAAGAGCTTTATTTGTAAGTACTTTTAAATTATTTTAAAATACTGTACATAATTTATTATTTGAATCATCATTAATATCTTTTATGCCACCATAAATGAAATAAACCATTACAGGGTACAAAATTATCGTTTTGTTTGGGTTTGATAATATGTGATGTTTCAAAATTGAGAAAACATATGTTCATTTTTTATCCAAACGTACTCAATTCGATATGAGTACATCGATTTACTCATTTTTGAGCACTTCATTTTTTCCAGTGTATAATTCAGTGACATATACACTGTAAAAAAATAAAAAATAAAATAAAAAAAATAAATTGTAGTTCTACAGATGTAAACTTTCTAATGCTTACTAAACTTTCGTCTGTAACAGTACAAAAAAAACTGCAAATCTACAAAACTAGTTTTTGTAAAGCTACAGAAATCTGTAACTTTACAAATGAATCTGCTAAAATTACAGTAATATTACTAAAATTTTATCTGTAACTCTGGTTGCAGTTATATCAAAAGTTCTAGGCATCTCAGTTTCCAAAAAATTTTTGAGTAACCTTGCAGATTTTTTTTTATTTTCGGCGCAAAAGTGTGTCTGTTACATGAATTTTTGTTGATGCCGTTACATAAAAAGTTCTAGGAATCCCAGTTCGCTAAAAAAACTTTAATAACTTTACAGATTTTTTTTTTTTTTTTTACAGTGTACAAATTTCAATATATTTAAAATAGTGCAATATCATTTTTGCACTTTTTTCCAATAGGCTGTAACGTAGCAGAATAGTTTTGAGTGTTCTTGTAAATAAACAGTAAATGCTACACACTTTATTTTCAACACCGAACACGTCAAAGTAAACGCTAATTACATATATATTTTCTGGCAATCTGACTATATTTATGCGAGTTAGAGAACTGACAGACAGACATACTGGCAAACGTACTTTATAGACAATTTTCAATTACGTTGGAAAGTTTTAAAAATCAGGCACCAAACATAATTTATTGAACTCTATCCAACATCAACAAAACACTATTAAGGGGTCTTGGGACTCTAAAAACTTGAACAAATTAAAAATAATATTAATAACATTTTCCAAATTTAATAAATTAAAATGTATTTAATTTAAGACACAATTTTTATTGGAATCAAAGATATAAGTATGTTCTTTAATTTCATGTATTTAAAAATTTTCAAAGTGCAGAATTAGCATTTAAAGTGGGCTACAAACTCACAGACTTTTGACAAGCAGAAAATTGTCATAACAGATTACGCGCTGGATTACAAAATAAATTTTGCAAATAGAATGAAACTTTGGGTGCCCACTTTAGATTTTAGTAATTACCATGAACCTAAATAAATTTAAAGCATTTTCATAGTTTTAATACAAAGGTGTATTTAGCTAATGCAAAATTTAGAAATTTTCAATTGTATAATCAACTGTAAAAAATATTTTTTGAACAATAAAAAGGAAATTTTAGGTTCGATTTATACAGTCGAACATGAAATTTATGTTTTGAAAATTTCATGGAAAAATAGTCAGAAGTTTTTTAGATATCGTGCGCGTTATGCCCAAAAACATCATTTGGAGAAAAAGGACTTCAAAGTTTCGGAAATGCTGCTTCAACTATTGAGCGTGTATAATTCTAAAAGCCATAACTTCTGTTCTAACATGAAATTCAAGGAAACAATTATATCAAAATGTTCAGAAAAAACAGGAGTTTTACGTCTCAAAAAATCAAAATATCGAAATTTTTAAAGATTTAAAAGTCCTTAGACCACTTAAGCAACATTAAAAACACGTAACTCCGTATAAATCCGCTTTCAGCAGTTTTTGCCGATGTCTGGTAATGTGAACAATTGCATTCGCAGCCCTGCATGCAATCTGTAGTATTTATACACATCTTCTAATACAATCCAAATTAGATAAGTTTAAAAATACATAGTACAGCGGAAACCGGACTTTCAGAAATCCTTGATCTTATTCAGTACTGTAAACAAAACATTTAGTGTGTCTCTGTAAATGAACAATAAATGCTTAGTATTCAATAATCTAAACCTAAAGAAAACTTGTTGATGTGCAATTTATTGATTGTAATATTGTTGAAGTATCATGACAGCCTTCAAATACAGGTTAAAAGAGTTTCCCCCATAGATCATAATGTAATGGAATACTTTTGTGTATCCCTGTAAGAGGACGAAAAATGCTACTTTTTCTATACTCCTGAGAAAGCAGGTCTTACTCCATCTTAGGGATGTATATAATTCTCATTATGTTTGAAATATCCTAAAGTCAATAAAATGCACCGCAAACTATTTTTCTCGATTGAGTATAATGTAAGGGAATTGTTTTGTGTATCCCTGTAAATGAACGAAAAAAGTTATGACCACCCTATTCTCTAGTAAGCATCAGTGATTTATATCCTTTTCAATACATTTGAAATAGCGAATGTCACCAACCCTGCCTAACCGGTGATGTACCGTTTGTGAGATGGTTGGATCTACATATCTACACTTTACACAAAAATGAACGCAATCTTATCACGCAATCTAATCCTTACGCTATTGGTCCTCTGCCTCACCACCTATTTACAACACCTGCGCATTATTAGTTATTGAAAGAAAAAATATTTTATTTTCAACGCAGTCTGTTAGACAGCGTGTTTCCGTTTATTATCCCCCGGTACGGTATGCTATTTCTTTCTCCCAGCTTATTTTGTGAATTCCAAAAAATAACGTTACCTTACAGAAGCCAGCTCTAAAACAAAGCAGTACGATTAAATAATCTATAGCAATTTTTTAAACTTCTAAGCATCGCTCATTTTCGATTTTTATAAAGTCGTATTGGAAAAAAAAAGTTCTTTTAAATGCATTTTGTTTGAAAACTGTATCTCCATTTATTTTTGAAGTATTAATTTTTTTGTAGTTTTTAAAGCCATTTGCTTAATATTGGCAACGGAAGTACTCCATTTCTGTAGAAAGTGAAAGAAAAATAGTTGAAAAATTGTAATTATATATTTTTGTTGCCATTTTCTTATAACAACCGAACGGAAATGTAATTAAAATACTTGCTATTTTGAAAAAAATATATAAACGAACGATTTCTGTTAACACAATGGAGCTATTATAAACTATATTTAATTTTAAGTATCTCTGAATCATTAGATAGCCTTTTTTGTCGATTTTCTTGAATGACGACATCTTTTTGATGCATTTGAGCATTATTTCGCGATAGTGACGTGCTATGCATGCTTTACGGTAGATGTTTAAGAGTAGATCATAAATGTGGAATTCTTAAGCAGATGCGAATGACGTCATTTTACATAAAATAAAACGCGTGCTTTAAGTCTTAAAATTGAAATATGTTTTATACTGCAGCAGAGTCCCGCTTCACCGAGTTATTTTCTTCTGATAGACTGGTGGCTTCTATTATTATGAAGCAGCCACTATAAATGAAGTGTTAGGTGAAGATGAAAGAGTAACTGAAAAAAGTTAGAACTCTGATTTTCTTGTCAGTATGCGGGAAAAAAATGGCCCCCTTCACCAGTCGCGAAATTTGACTTTCCATAAGACTTTTAGCATTAGTGTGAAATCCAGCAATTTCATTGGCTATAGGTGAACCGAACTTCTTTCCCTGAAAGGAGAAAATCCTTTTCTTCAAGTAACAACGCTGCTACTCATTTCATCAATTGTATATCTTGATCATAATAACTTGATGCATTAAAAAAAAAAAGCGTATATATTTATCATACTGAACACAAAATCAATTGTTATACAATTAATAACAATATATAATTAATTATTAAATTTGATTTAATTTTCTAGTAAGAAAATTATCAACAACTCTAAAACAACATTGACTTAGTTAAATTATGGTAAAATAATGAGATTGTTATAATAAGTTTCTTTTAACTTTTTTTATTTTTACTCAGATGTTTGCAATCAAAATGTTAAAATTCTAGCAGCTTAAGTAAAAATAAGTAATTGAAGTTCATCTAGATATATAAAAATATTTTTCTATGTCAATTTAAAAGATAGTAAAATTATAATCACAATATTAGATTTCGAATAAAAATTCTAAAGATACTGATAATAATTTAATAAATAGAGATAAAAACAAAAATCTCAATAATAATAATAATAATAATAATAATAATATATATATATATATATAATAAAACTTTTTGCGAATAATAACTATTAAATCACAGCTATATATATATATATATATATATATATATATATATATTTGTTTGTTTTTGTTGCATTTTTACTACACATTCAATTACTTAAAGTATAGTAATTTACTGTCTTCAATGGTTAAATTATCATTGAAACATATATTATTAATGTAATTTATAAATGATAAACAATTAATTTTTAAACATGAATATTATAATAAATTCTGTTAATTACTATTTATATGTTACTGGAGTTATAACATAAAAGTACTTTTCATGAAAATTTAAAAGATATTACAATTAAATTTTAATAAATATTCATTTTAAACTTACAGTTTATAAGTGATAAGAATTTAGTAGTTATGAATATACAATTAAAAAAAAAATAGAAAGCAGCTGATAAATTGATAAATATTTTTATATATGAAAGATAATACTTAATTTTGAGAAATGAACACTTTAATAAATTACTTATGCTAATTATATATATAACTTACTAAAATTCCAACAAAAAATATTTTTAATGTAAGGTAAGAATATATTATTATTACATTATTATTAAAAATAGATTAAATGAATTTTTTAATTTAATTATTTTAAAAAATCTAATTGACAAAAAAAAAAAAAAAATACAAAGGAGCTGGTAATAAATATCAACTGATTTTAACTAACTGGCTTAAGAAAATATTATTTTTACACTTTAATTATTAAATACATTTATTTATTAGAAAAATACCCTATAAGCCATATGAGTTTTAAAATTTAATTATCTGTATAACATTTACAATAAAAAAATTATAAAGTAACCTAAGTAACAGATAAATTTAAAATGATCAGTAACATGAAAATAATTTTAATGTAAGCCTAGTAGATTTATTGTTGCATTTTAATAAATGATTACTTTAATTATTAAAACATAGATTAAATGAAATTAATTTAATTATTTAAATTTATTTAAAAATAATATTGTAATATTTACAATAAAAAATTATAAAGTAACCTAATTGTATTTTAATAAATGTTTACTTTAATTATTAAAAAATAGATTAAATGAATTTTTTAATTTAATTATTTAAATTTATTTAAAAAAATTGTATAATATTTACAATAAAAGAATTATAAAGTAACCTAATATTCATTAAAATATCCAAATATAATAATCTAATAATATATAACATAATAATCTAAATTCATTAAAAAATAGATTAAATTGATTTTTTAGTTTATTTAAATTTATTTAAAAAAATTATTATAATATTTACAATAAAAAAATTATAAAGTAACCATATTGCATTTTAATAAATGTTTACTTTAATTATTAAAAAATAGATTGAATGAATTTTTTAATTTAATTATTCATATTTTTAAAAAAAATAGTATAATATTTGCAATAAAAAAATTATAAAGTAACCTAAAATTCATTAAATTGCCCTACTATCATAATATATAATATAATAACCTAAATTCATTAAAAATAGATTAAATGAATTTTTTAATTTAATTATTTATATTAAAAAAATAGTACAATATTTACAATAAAAAAATTATAAAGTAACCTAAAATTCATTAAAATACCTTAATATAATAATGTAATAATATATAATATAATAACCTAAATTCATTAAAAATAGATTAAATGATTTTTTTTAATTTAATTATTTCAATTTATTAAAAAAATAGTATAATATTTACAATAAAAAAATTATAAAATAACCTAAAATTCATTAAAATACCTTAATATAATAATGTAATAATATATAATATAATAACCTAAATTCATTAAAAAATAGATTAAATGAATTTTTTAATTTAATTATTTAAATTTATTTAAAAAATAGTATAATATTTACAATAAAAAAATTATAAAGTAACCTAAAATTTATTAAAATGCCCTAATATAATAATATATAATATAATAACCTAAATTCATTAAAAATAGATTAAATGAATTTTTGAATTTAATTATTTGAATTTATTGTAAGAAATTACTATAATATTTATAATAACAAAATTATAAAGTAACCTTATTTCACTTTAATAAATGTTTACTTTAATTATTAAAAATAGATTAAATAAATTTTTAATTTAATTATTTAAATTTATTTAAAAAGATCTAATTGACAAAAAATTACAAAGGAACTGGTAATAAAGATCAACTGATTTTAACTAACTGACTTAAGGAAATATTATTATTACACTTTAATTATGAAATACATTTGTTTATTAGAAAAATACTCTATAAGTCATATTAATTTTTAAATTTAATTTAATTATCTGCATAATATTTACAATAAAAATTTTTATAAAATAACCTATCATAAATTAATAAAGATTTTTTTGTCTCAAGAATAATTTAAAAAAAAAATCTTTAATATATTAATCCTGATAATTTTACTTTTATCTGTTACTATAGTAATAGACAAATTTAAAATGATCAGAACTTTATAAAGTTCTAACATGCAAATACATTTAATGTAAACCTAGGAGATTTTTTATTGCATTTTAATAAATATTTACTTCAATTATTAAATAATAGATTAAATGATTTTTTTAAATTTAATTATTTAATTTATTTAAAAAATCTAATTGATAAAAAAAAAAATTGCAAAGGAACTGGTAATAAAGATCGACTGATTTTAACTGACTGACTTAATAAAAATCAAAACAAAACTCTAAAAAAGTGAAAACGCCAGCGAGAGGACAGAACACGCAATTTTAGGATTACAAATGCAAAATCTTAACCAGCCCTAGTCTTAACCACTGGGCTAGATCATTCGTACGCTTTTTTTACCAAAATACCTTGTGCCGGCTTTACACAGTATTTTACTCTTATACTTGTGCTTTTAGGGAAAGAAGTTCGGTTCAGTTTCATTGGCTATCGGTGAAGCGATAGCCAATGAAATTGCAGGATTTCGCACTAATGCTAAAAGTCTTATGGAAAGTCAAATTTCGCTCACCAGTCCATTAGAAGAAAATCAAGTAATGGAAATGCCGGGGGCGACACTAAATTCTGAAAAAGCAGAATTCCTGTTCTCTAGTGTATTGCTTTCTCTGGGATACTGAAATGGCGGGGCCGTAAAGGTGATAAAGACTTCATAGAGACTATTTTGCGATGGTTTGATGAAGTAAGAAGTGACATAAGCGATGTTGAAAGTATTTGAGAAGATGAATATATAAATTCTGAACACGAAAGAGACTCAAAATTGTCAGAAAATGCATAGAAAATGTAGATATTTAGAACATGCTGCAATATTTACTATTAAGTGTTTTGTGAATTAACTGATAATATTTTTTCTAATTCATATCGTACCGAAATATATAAAAATATTTGCATTTATTTAATTATTATCTCGAAAATGTGATATTTTGAACAATAATGTGTAATTTCAAAATATTTTCTGTATTCGACATTCAAAACTTATTTGTATGCTGTTATATTAAAAAATTGAGCCTGTTAATGCATTACTATTGAATATTAAATGTTTAAGTTCACTATTTGGTAAATTATTAAGAGTTATTTTCTTTTTTAATTTTATAGCAGTTTTAAAAATTCAGCAGTCTCACATACTTGCTCACAGATACTTTCTGTTTGTGCAGGGGATTTTCACGTTTCCGGTTAAGGCTTAAAATATACTGTAAAAGATTTTTCCCAATTGACCATATTGTAATGGAGTTCTGTCGGGTGCCCCTGTAAGTGAGCTTTAAATTCCACACACTTCATTTTTAATATCGAACATTCTATAATAAACATCAATAATATAGTGAAATAATTTTCTGGCATATCCGAGTATATTTACGATAATTAGAGCTCAGACAGTCAGACAAACAGGCAAACCGAATTCCTAAACACATTTCAACTGCTTCGGAAAGTGCTAATAAATAGAACTGATAAATAAAAACTAGTAAAACAAATAAAATTAAATATGTATGTACAGCAAAAAAAAAAACATCTTTTAGATGAAATGCAAGATTAAACGGAAAGTGCACTGACAAAAAAAATTGGTGGTTTTACGGTATAACACTGTCACCCAGCTGCAAGTATTATACCATAAAATAATCCGTAATATACCGTTAAGCAACAATATATGGTATATTACTGCTAGCATATTTATAAGACATTATACTATAGCTTATTTACGTTTTAATAATATTATTTTCACTTGCATAATACTGGCAGCTGGGGTGCCAGTATTATGCCGTAATATCCCTAATAATAAACAGTAAAATAAGCAGTAATAGACAGTTAATCAGCAATTTACGGTATATTACTGCTAGTATATTTATAAGACGGTATACTGCTTCTTATTGACGCTTTATTTATGTTAATTTTACGTTATAATACTGACAGCTGAGATGTCAGTATTATACTGTTCAATCTTTTTTTTTTTTTTTTTTTACCAGTGCAGATGGACTACACTTCTGTTTAAAATCGCATTGAAATCTCTAAAAACAGTAATTCCTTAAAATAATTAAGTGCAAGTACTTCTTCAGAAATTCCAAAATTCAATTATTAAATATTCATTAGTACAAATCAAACAAAACTTTCTTTAAGATTGAAAGTAATTTTAATTTACGAAAACAAATGCTATTCACAACAGATTGACTAGCAGGTCTTGTTAGGCCCAAAGACATTCGTCTAATTAACTATAACTGCCGTTAAATTTAACCACTTTTTATCCTTAAGCATATACTAATTAGCCTCGAATCATCGAAAATATTTATGACAGGAGACAGATTTTGTTAAGAACATTGCTGTTCACCTGATGCATTTTATTTTCTGTAATACTTTTAACGGAAAAGGTTTTTTAATAAATTATTAAAATTGGAAAATGAAACCTTTGCTTTTGTAAGCGTAGAAAACTTTTCGTGTAATCAATGTTTGTTTACAAGTTTACTTTAAAATTCCGTTAATAATAAACTCCCCAAAATATATGGCTTCTTAAACACGGCTGCAACTAGTGACTGTATTTATATTTCATTCTACCACTATTTCTAAAAAACTAATTTCGTGACATAGTTCTTTTGCACATGCCGTCAAAGTAAGTGCCCTTTTTGTTGTTTTTACCATTGTTAGTAAATAAATGAAATAAATAGAATGAAAAATAGCCTGCCTGGCAGCCCTGCTTATGCATAACAAATATTTTAGATACATTTGATATATTGCATTAGATTTGGCGGTTCAATGGTTAAGTATAAGGAGGGGAATGGGGGAGATAATCCCCCTTAATTTATTATTCGAAGGGTATTATTCATTGAAATAATAGTATAATATACAATTAGTGTGAATAGCCTGTGAGCTCAGTGTCACCAGTTTAACTGGACACTTTTCTTTTTTTACCCGACTGAAAAGAAGGATTATGTGTTTCACGCGTATCTGTGTATGTGTATTTCTTTATACCTTCTAGATATCCCAACGACTGGATGGATTTTAATGAATGAGGTCTCTATCGATTTGTCTTAACCGTCCGATGGTTATAGGATAGACTTTGTTTTTATAAATTCAAAATAGCGGCCGTAAACTACAAAATGGCGGTAGAGACGATTTTTTTTTTTTTTTTTTTTTTTTTTTTTGCGTAGTTTATTGAGTGGCATAACACTAGATAGGTCTTTCAAAATGAAGACGATGTTTCATTGACCATTTTGCAGTCAGAAGCTGCGTTTAAACATTACACAACAGTTTAAACATTACAGAAGTTGTGTACTTCGGATCTCTACCTTTACTGTAACTCTAACCTTCTTAATAGAAATCTATAGGCCTCATCAAAACAGTGTTTGTAGATAGGAACTAATAATTAAACACAACTTAAAAATCATCAATACAAGTAAATAAAAAAAAAGATAAGTAATATAAAAAAATAGTTTCATATTGATGAGAAATAATTAATTAGTTCGCTTTTAACGCAGTCGGGTTTTATGATTTCTTAAATTTAATATATTTATTTTATTTTATTATCGATCACGATTTTTACAAACAAACACTTAATTTTTTAACATAAGAGCTTAACTTAAAAATTTTTATTTGTTTGGAAAGAAATAAAATTTTATCAGTTGTAGATTTCTTATAAACTGATTAAAAGCAAACGTCTCATTATGTGACTTTTTCCCAATAAATTAATTTAATCGTAATGCATCATGATTAGAAATTATTTCTTTACTTCTTTTTTAGTGAATTATACCAGTACTATTTTCTTTAGTAAATTTAAATGTGATTTGATTATTCAGCTAAATTTGAAATTTAAGTTGTTGCTTAGGAATAACAAAAAAGTTTCTTATTTTGTGTGTGCAATTTTTTCAAACTAATGAGAGTTTTTTTAAAGAGAAAAAGGCGATTATTGTAGTTTCTTGAACGTCACTTTTACATTTGCTAAATTAATTTAAAACTACCTAATTTAAACTCAATTAAATGAATGTTTTGGGTTTTAATGCGGTCGAACAATTGAACCCAACTAAATAAAGGATGATCTAAACGTCTCTGACAAATTTTGAAATTTAATGTAAAATCAAGTAATTTCCATGTGGGTTGCGGTCGGCACTGAATTCTTTTAACTATAAAAGGTTTTATTGAAGCAAATAAAAAACAATAGTTCCCAAGATGCGCTGTACCACATATAATCAGAGAGAATCATCAAAACTCAAGACAAAACGTTACAGATCATTCATTTTGTCACAAATTTGTTTGTTTGGAAAGAAATAAAATTTTATCAATCGCAGATTTCTTATAAACTGATTAATAGCAAACATCTAACTATATAACTTCTTTCTTATAAATTAATTTACTCGTAATTTATCATGATTGCAAATTATTTCTTTGAATTACTTTTTCTCTAGCAAATTATACTAGTACTCTTCTCCTTTAGAAAGTTTAAATGTAACTTGATTATTTAGTTACATTCAATATTTAAGTTGTTGCTTTGGGAATAATGTGAATGCTGTTTATTTTGTGTGGCAGTTTTATTATTTTTTTTTTTCAAGCTGAAATATGACAATTTTTTTAAAAGAGTAGAAGGCGATTAAAGAAGTTCCTTGAACCTCACATTAACGTTTACTAAATTAATTTAAAAGTACCTAATTTGATCTTAATTAAATAAATGTTATGGGTTTTAATTTGGTTGAACCATCCAAACCACTATATGCAGGAATGTCCAAACGTTGCTGGCACATTTTGAAATTTAATATAGATTTAAGTAATTTTCATATGGAGAGCTGTTTGGACTAAAATGGTTTACACGATGAAAAGTTTTGTTGAAGCGAATAAAAATATTAGTTCCATACTTCCCCATAGTACTTTAAATTATCAGAAAGAAATATAAAAAATTCAAGACAAACTGTTACAGATAATCTATTTTGTCAAAAGTAGTTACAGAACACTTATTTTGTGCAGCCAATTGCCATATTTCAATGTGTGCGCCCTTTCTAGCTTCAGCAAAATAAACTCTCTGTAACTGTATGAGACAAAATAAACTAACTATAATAAAATGCAATTTAACAAATTACAACGACGATTTTTTCAAAGACTAAAATTTTAGGCATAAGAAATCGCACGGAGTTGATCATACATTACGTACGCCATGGATTACATTTTTCGGTACTGTAATTTTTTTAACTTCCACGGAGCTGGTCATACATTACGCACGCCATGGATTAAACATTAATATTCCTGGACCAATTTTAAATGAAATTTCATTCTTAAACTCCTAAACATCCCACAATATTACTTTTTACACCGTCGTATAGAGAAAAAAAGGTATTTTTAAATGCAATTTGTTTGAAAACTGTATCTCAATTTGTTTCTGATTTATTAATTTTTTCTTGTAGTTTTTATTACATTTTTGTCACAGTGGCAGCAGAAGTATCCACCTCTGTTGAAAGTAAAGGGGAAATACAGAGTACTGTATAAACCAATCAGAAAACGAGTAAAATGCGGATTCAACTAATAAAAAACTTCAGATATGTTTTTGATTTCCTACCTTGACCGAGGACAATAACCATTTTTCCAAATGGTTAATAACTGATTGTCTTGAGTTTTTGACAATTCTTTCTGTTAATTTATGGTACAGAACCATCTATGGGTAAAGTTTGGAACTATTTTTTCTATTAGCTTAACGTTTCATCGTGAGACGCATTTTAGTTCAAAACAAACATCCGTACGACAATTACTTGAGTTGGTCTTATATTAAATTTTAAAATGTATCAGGGACTTATGAACCACTCTATATAATTTAAAGTGACTAATATTTGATACGTTCATTCTTCCAATTGTGAACGAAGATCAATCGCTAAATCATCATTTCAAGACAAACATTTGAATTCTTTCTGAAATCAGTGTAAACATAACTTCTTATTCCTGCAGATTTCTGAAAAATTAAATAAATGTATAATGTACTTATTGTAAATAAGTATTATAATTATATTTGTAAAAATGTCATTTTAGATTTAACACTTTGTAATTTTTTTTTTTTTTTTTTTAAAGTTCAATAGATGTGTGATAGATGTGAAGATTCATACTCAGGAAAGTAATTTGGAACGAAATTTTCAATTTTTAGTGCTATGCATTTATCTTTATACAAAGTAAAACATAAATTCTAAGTTACTCGGTTTTAGCAAATATATTTTAAAGTTTTAAGTAAGACTTAACATCTTACAAAATAGAACAAAATAAAAAAAGTCCTTCCGGCCAGTGCCGGGAGGAAGAGGTAGCTTTCAAATACCTTATTTTAAAAAAGCCAACTTATATTATTCAAACACACGAAGCTCAATTAAGTGGAAACCGAATATAGGAGATTCAATACTAATTTTTATCAATACTAAATCATTATGAATGAGAATTTCACGAAATTAGTCAGCTTTATCCAAGCTGCTTTTATTTAAAGTAACTTATATTTCGCTGAGATGTTGATGTATACTATCCACATGCTTTCTCACATGGAAATAGGCGAATACGTGTGTTATCGCGTGACAAATACAAGATCGTTTCAAAATGTTAGCCATACTAGAAATTCAAAGTGCTATAATTCAACCATTTTTTAAGATATAAACAAAAGAACAAATTTTCAGAAACAAAATCTACTCCGGAATCTTTGTATCAAGGCCAAACACATAAAAAAATCTTTTTCATTTTCCAATTTTTTAATACCTCATTTTAAATTTTAAATTTAATTTTTTTTAATGGCAACCCTTTTGAAACAAGATGGCGAATGAAGCTAGCCAATGAACTCGATCGAGACATTGGTATGTACTATGTACAGACCAAGTAACATCCAAATGGGTTCATAAATACGTTTGTTATCGCGTGACACAAATAAGGTCGTTTTAAAATGTCAGCCACAATAGAAATTCAAAACGCTATAACTCAGCCATTTGTTTAGATATAGACGAAACAAAAACTGTGCCCGGATCTTTGTATTAAGGTCAAACACATACAAAAAAAATCTTTTTCATTTTCCAATATTTTGGTATCTCATTTTAAATTTTAAATTTTTAAATTTTTTTTAAATGGCCGCCATTTTGAAACAAGATGGCGGATGAAGCTGGCCAACGAACTCGGTCGAGATATTTGTATGTACTATGTACGCACCAAAGTACATCCAAATCGGTTCATAAATACGCCTGTTATCACGTAACAAATATCAGGACGTTTCAAAATGTCAGCCACGCTAGAAATTCAAAATGCTATAACTCAGCCATTTTTTGAGATATAGACGAAACAAAAACTGCTCCCGAATCTTTCTATCAAGGTCAAATGCATAAAAAAAAATATTTTTTCAATTTTCAACTTTTTGGTACCACATTTCAAATTTAAATTTTTCTTAAAAATTTAAATGGCTGCCATTTTTAAACAAGATGGCGGATGAAGCTGGCCAACGAACTTGGTCGAGACATTGGTATGTACTGTGTAAAAACGAAGTTACATCCAAATCGGTTCATAAATACGCCTTTTATCGCGTGACAAAATTCAGGACGTTTCAAAATGTCAGCCACGCTAGAAATTCAAAATGCTATAACTCAGCCATTTTTTAAGATATAGACGAAACAAAATCTGCTCCGGAATCTTTGTATAAAGGTCAAATACATAAGAAAAAAATATTTTTCCATTTTCAAATCTTTGGTACCACATTTCAAATTTCAAATTTTTAAGAAAATTTTAAATGGCCGCCATTTTGAAACAAAATGGCGGATGAAGCTGGCCAACGAACTCGGTCGAGAGATTGGTATGTACTACGTACATACCGAATTACATCCAAATCGGTTCATAAATTCGAGATTTACAGTATGACAAATGTCAGATATATATATATATATGTCAACTTTTGAACGGAGGGTGGTTTCGGGGTCTGGGGGTCATGATCGATGAAAATATACCAAAATTTTTTGAAATTCGCAAAAATTAAGAAGTTATGGGTTTTTTTTCGGTTTTCACAAAACCCCTGCCTATTTCCATCCCCTTTGTCCGCTTTTGTCCATTAACGAACTTGACCGAGATTTTATGTCCCTTGATTTTATGTATCAGTTTGGAAGAGATTTGTGCAGAATTGCGGAAGTTATCGTGTCCAGGAGAAAGAGATAACACAATTGCTTCGGGAAATTCCGTTCAAAATGCCCACTTTGACATCATTTTTGGAAATATATTCTGCCTCTATCAAAAAATCGATCATTACTGTACATTATATAGTTTCTGAATAAGAGAATCTAGCAATTGGATGCATTTGAGAGCAAAAATGAATTTAAAAATGAGCAAGAAAATAAGCAGTTTGGATTTGAATGCACCTTTAATAAGATGATTTTTTTCTTCAACCGCTATGTATTTTTAATTTGTTTTTGCTGTAAAAATTGGCCCTATCAAAAACTTGTCTATATAAATGTTGAAGACAATATTAAGAAGATATATGATAAATTCATGGAGATTTTATATCTTGTGAATTGACGGAGTTATGAAAACTTTTCTTCTTCACCCCCCCCCCCCCCATTTTTTTTTGTTTTTGTTTTTAATTTTTTTTTCTTTTTTTTTTTGCGGTACGAATTGGTCCTATGAAAAAATTATTAATTGGATTTAATATCTTGAGAATTGACGAAGTAAGGAATTTTTTTCTCCCAAAAACCCTATTTTTTGCGCCCCTTGAGCCTATTTTAAATTTCATCAAAAATCATGAATTTTTGGCGCTATTTTTAGAAGTAATAAACACTTTAAACTGATTTGATATGTACAAAAATTAAGAAGTTATGGGGTTTTTTTCGGTTTTCACAAAAACCCTCCCTATTTCCATCCCCTTTGTCCGCTTTTGCTCATTAACGAACTTAACCGAAACTTTATGTCCCTTGATTTTATTTTTCAGTTTGGAAGAGATTTGTGCAGAATTGCGGAAGTTATCGTGTTCAGAAGAAAGTGATAACACAATTGTTTCGGGAAATTCCGTTCAAAATGCCCACTTTGACAACATTTTTTGAAATATATTCTGCCTCTATCAAAAAATCGATCATTGCGGTACATTATATAGTTTCTGAATAAGCGAATCTACCAATTAAATGCGTTTGACAGCAAAAATGAATTTAAAAGTGAGTCAGAAAATAAGCAGTTTGGATTTGAGTGCATCTTTAATGCAATGATTTTTCCAACTCAATCCGCTTCGGGAAATTCGGTTGAAAATGCCCACTTTAACAGCATTTTTTAAAATATATTCTGCCTCTATCAAAAAATCGACCATTACGGTACATTATATAGTTTCTGAGTAAGAAAACGTACCAATTGGAAGCCTTTGAGAGTAAAAATGAATTGTAAAATGAGTCAGAAAATAAGCAGTTTGGATTTGAATACTCCCTTACTTAGATGATTTTTTTCTTCAACCGCTATGTATTTTTAATTTGTTTTTGCTGTAAGAATCGGTCTTATCCAAAACTTGTCTATATAGATGTTGTAGATAATATTAAGAAGATATATGATATGGGGATTTTATGTCTTTTGAATTGACAGAGTAAAGGATTTTTTACTTCTTCAAACCCCCTTTTTGTTTTCGTTTTTAATTTTTTTTGCGGTACGAATTGGTCCTATCAAAAACTTGTGAATATAAAAGTTGTAGATAATATTAAGGAGATTTATAATAAAATTAATTGGAATTGATATCATGAGAATTGACGAAGTTATGAATGTTTTCTCCCAAAAACCGTATTTTTTTCAACCCTTGAGGCCATTTTTAACTTTATCAAAAATCTGTGATACATAAAATTTTAGCCCTATTTTTAGAAGTAATAAAAACTTTAAACTGATTTGATATGTACAAAAATTAAGAAGTTATGGGGTGTTTTCGGTTTTCACAAAACTCCTCCCTATTTCCATCCCCTTGGTCCGATTTTGCACATTAACGAACTTGACCGAGATTTTATGCCCATTGATTTTATGTATCAGTTTGAAAGAGATTGGTGCAGAATTACGAAAGTTATCGTGTCCAGAAGAAAGTGATATATATAGATAGACAGATAGATAGATAGATAGATAGATAGATATAAAGTTTTTTACTGAGGGTGGTTTTGGGTTCTAGGTATCATGATCGGTGTAGATCTGCAAAAAATTTTTCAGAAATTCCAACATAGGAACGATCCCAATAGGTAGTATTTCATACGAAATCTACCTAAAAATTTATGTCTACTTAAAAAAGGATAATCTTATTTGAGAAAGATTTTTAATTCACTATGCAAATTACTCGGAAATACGCCATAGACAACAAAAGAAATTTTGCTTTTGTAAGTGCTGTTTTATATCCGTAATATAAATTGGTTTCTAAGGTTTCAAAATAAGTTGTCCTTGCGAGATAACGCCAGGGTGGATAATAACGCCAAGTGCTAATATTAAGTTTAATTATGAATGAATCGGGGAGATGGCACCTAAGGATTGTGCGCATAAGGATTAAGAGTCATCTGAATCACAAACACCGCTAAAAGCAAATTTGTTCCATTTGTAGACCTTATTGCTGGAAGAAGCACTAAAGAGTCAACGCCCGATCTCAAGTTTGCGAAGTTCTGTAATCTGAAGACTATATATTTATTAAGAAGTACTTTGTTTATTACATAAATTTTTAGCTTATTTCATATACTTCTAAAATGTTGTGGAGGATTTTAGATGTGTTCGCAAGGCTGTTTGTAGTTTAAAATATACTGCGCAATAAGTACACCAGGGTAATAACGCCATCCACTGGCGTAATTACTCTGGTTGATGCCTTTCACTACTGGAACTACATCCGAAGGGGGGGGCTATGTTTTATTTTATACAGGAGAGAGCATTTTTGTCCTTATTGCAATCCAAAAAGTATAAAGGGAAATTCATATGTCCTAAATGCTGTTAATTTTTTCATGTGAGATGGATAAAATATCAAATGATGATTACTGCATCCTGATTTCGCAATTGAGAGATAGAGAAATGTAAGAGAAATTTGTCAATTTGTAGGTCTGTAGAGTTTCTATCTTTAGAATTGGACAATTTACATACCATTATTAAATCTTACTTTGTAGTTTTTTTTCCATAGCGTCACAAATAGCATTGGTCAAGAAATCATGGCGTTACAATTTATGAATACATATCTGCTAAAATATTCATTCTTGTATTCATAACCAATAAGTTTCTCTATTAAATCGCATATTTGTTTTTTAAAAATTCTAAAACTAAACCGTGAAAATTGGTAGAACTTTAAGGTGGCGTTATTACCCCAGGACACCTTTTAAAGAGTGCTTTTCGGAATAATGAACGATTCGGAATGAAGTATTTTACATTTATGTTCGTTATGTTGTTACATTTATTTTCGTAGATATATAAAAAATATTTATTTTTCGTTTACTGTGTATGGTGCATTTTCCACACTTATTTGTACTATACTAAATTTATCTTACGATTACATATTCTTATCAAATAAGTATTTAAATACTAAGACGTACATGATAAGAACGCAATACATTAAATTGCTTTAAACAAAAAAATACATGAACTTCGTAAAATAAAGAAGAACGTAAAGATTTACGAATTGATTGTTCTATTATAAAATGTTTAAAAGCAAGCATCTACTTATTTAACTTGAAAATAGAAATATTTCTTTTTTCAATTTCCAAGAAATCTGTTTAGTTTTAATGAGCCATGATTACAAACATTTACTTGAATTCCTATTTTTTTTAATGCATTATTTCAAATCTAAGAATTTTCTTATTTGAAACGTTAATAGAAAAGTGTTTATTCTGATAAACTGAAGTTGTGACAATGAAATAATGTGTAGTATGTTTACTTTATGTGACATTTTCCTTCAACTCTTTTCTTCGTTTAAACATTTAACTTGAAACAAAAAAGAAAACGTTTATTTCAGTTCCTAGAAAGTGAAAATGTAGCTTATTAATTTAAATTGAAAATAATTAATTGAAATTCAATTAAATGGGTGCAAAAAGGATTTCATTTAATTTAATAATATAGTTCAATTTGATTAAGCAAATGATTTTTGATTCATTAGTTTCTTCATTCAGCAGAGAACTCAAGGGAAAATTGCATTTCACAATTCAGCTTGAAATCCGAGTATAAGTATAGTTTTCAATTATATATATATATATATATATTTTAAATAAAGGATTAATGTAGTTAAATTAAACGAGACATGAAAATGATATTTTAACAAATATTATTTAACGCAAGTAATTTTATTAAAACCTTTCGAAAATACATCAACTGATGTATTTAAAAATTCATATTCCTGAAATTTACAAATAGATTTTAAAAGTGACTGCGTTCTTTTTCAATGGCCACTAAAACATTGTGCATTATACTACTTTTATCAAATATTTTCAGACGCTAAATTTTATTAAACGTGTAATGTAGTAAACAACATACATATGAAATAAGGTGAAATGAAGCCTTACAAAAAGAAAACAAAAGTATGTAATAATCATTATTTGTGGTGAATGTTCTACTGATACTTACACGGTAGACACAACTTAGAACGAAGCTGAATGAAGCATCAAATTTATTCATTTTAATCTGACTCTTTTATAAGATATTTAATTACAGCATGTTGCTATTGGAGGATAATTTAAAAAAAATGATTTATTTGAAACTTCGACTTACCCGGGCTAGTATTCTAAACTATCTACTTCACATGAAAGTGAGTTTCATAGAGATCACGCCTGATCAATAATACTGAAACAAATACCTCACAAAAAATTGTTGTGGCAACATTGGGTAATCTTGATTTAAAATCCGTTCCACGTTAGCCCACAGTAATAAATATCCACATCCGTATCATTATCTAACGAACCATTTGCCAACAAACGTCCAAAAGTGGTCTAATCATTCGCTGATCATATACTCTGCAAAATTTATCTGAGTTTGCTCAGCCACACTGGTACAAAAGTAATTACTATGCATTATCTTCTGATGATGTGAAAATAAAATTACAAATTGCTATCAAATGTGTACTTTATACCGAGATTTTAAACAAGGATTTAAAAATTAAAATCACAAAAATTAAAATTATACTCAACGTTTCGGTTTATGTTTAAAACAATAATCAGGAGTTCATTCTCTAAAATACCAAAAGGCGAAATATTTTTTACCCGTTATATTCTCGAAGCTAAATTCGAACAATCTTTACACGTTATAATCTCGAAGCTAAATTTAATCTCTTCTGAAGATTGTGAAATTATCCTGGCTAAATTAAAACATAATGACATTGTTGGACGTATCTATAATGGAGAAACAGGTTGAAGCAATAGTTTTACTGACCTATAGAATTCCTGGAAAAAAGTCAATATGTATATGCAAAATTAATATATATATGCTCCAAAACTCTTTAAACTCTCATGTTATTTTTATATAATGTAAAACATAATTTGAAAGTATATCTATTTTTTTATCAAACGAATAAAATTAATGCAATATTTAAAATAGTTTTAAAACAATATTAACATTTTTTGTTTTGTTTGTAACAAAATTACATTTAAATTATCGAGTACAGATTTTAACTAACAAATGTTTAATTATTTTAATTACGACTTTTTAAAATGATACATAAACATATCAAATTGTTTCAAACGAAAAACTAGTTGGATGTGCCAATCCCAAAACTTTCTTCTGTCTCAAAGTCAGTCTGGAGTCAGTATTTCATTTTAATTAGTTTTATTAGTATTTTTATTAGAATTATGCATAACTTCGTACACTTTTCGATTGTACAATATTGAAAATTGCACAAAAATCGTATTACAGCGCCCCCTACGGGCCGAATTTTTCAAAATTCAAGGAGGACATTCTTGCCATGGCCAAAAAGAAAAACATACACAAAGAATTTTGTTCAATTCTATGCACAACTTCATAAAGTTTTCGATGGTACAATATTCAAAATGCACAAAAATCGTTATTACAGCGCCCCCTGCCGGCGGATTTTTTGCAAATTCAGGGAGGACCTGCTTGCCATAGCCAAAAACTTAAAAAAATATTTGGTTCAATTCTATGCATAACTTCATACAATTTTTGATCGTACAATGGCGACACACGGACATACAGACACACGGACACACGGATACACGGGCAGACAGACATTTTGTATAAATTTTTTTTCTGATCTCTGACCCCTAAAACGTGTGAATCCGTCGAAAACTGGAAGTCGAAAAAAATTTCATTTACAATAATTTTTTCTATTAAGGATAGAAGAAAGTAATAAAGGATTTATTCCTTTCCATCAAAATATTTTTTCTATCAGTTACAGTTTTTTCGTTTTGTTCTTTTACAGTTCTTATTTTTACTTTCTTCTATCTTCAATAGAAGTATATAATAATAGTATGTATAATAATATATAATAATATATATAATAATATAATGTAGTATATATAAGAATAGTTTCTTATCGAAATTTTTTCAACTTCCGGTTTTTGACGAATTTATACGTTTTATGGTTCAGAGATCCCAAAAAACATGTTTATAGAAAATGTCTGTCTGTCCGTGTTTCCGTCTGTTCGTCTGTCCGTGTGTCCGTCTGTTTGTCACCATTGTACCATTAAAACGTGTATGAAGTTATGCATAAAATTGAACCATTTTTTTTTTTTAAGTTTTTGGCTACGGCAAGCAGGTCCTTCATTTGGATTCCTTCACTTGGAAAAAATCCGCCGAAGGGGGCGCTGTAACAGCGATTTTTGTGCGATTTTGAATATTGTACCACCGAAAAGTGTATCAAGTTATGCATAGAATTGAACCAAATTTTCTTTTATTTTTTTTTTTTACTATAGCAATCAGGTCCTTCCTTAATTTGGAAAATTCCGCCTGTAGGGGGAGCTGTAAGAGCAATTTTTGCGAGATTTTTGTGCCATTTTCAATATTGTACCATCGAAAAGTGTATGAAGTTATGCATAGAATTGAACCAAAATTTTTGGTAATGTTTTTGGTCATGGCAAAAAGGTCCTCACCAAAATTGGAAAAATTCCGCCGGAAGTGGGTGCTGTAATAGCGATTTTTGTGCAATTTTCTTAATTTTTCGTAGTTCTATTGTACACCTGTGGCCCGTGAATCGGGAACTTCCCATCTTGATAAGCTGACTATTTGCGATTTTAATAAATATCATGATCAAGATTAATTCGTTTTTACTCTGATTAATTAACTGAAGCAGCAATTTAAGATTAAAGTCAAAGTTGATATAGTATTGAACTAAAAAAATGAAATATTGACACCTGTAACAACATTTTGAACTATTAAAATATATGACATAGAAGGAAGTTTTAGGATTGGCATATGCAACTAGTTTATTGTTTAAGATCAGATATCTAGTTTTGACACGGACGATTCTTACTCAAGTTAAGGAGTCTCAAGATTCTTAAAATTGGAAAAAATAAAAAAATAAACACTAGTTTCAACATTTAATATCTTAAAATGTTATGATTTTAAAACACATTTTTTACTGTCAATGAAAGATATATGTTCTTTCATTTCATGTATTTAAAAAATTGCAAGATGCAGAATTAGTATTTACAGGGGCTCCAAACTCTAAGACATTTGGCAAGCCGAAAATTGGTATAACAGTTTACGCACACGATTAAAAATAAATTTTGAATGTAGAATGAAAATGTTATTTCCTACTTATACTTCAGACTGTAATAAGTACCCTGAACCTAAATGAATTTGTATTTAATGCATTTTTGTATTTTCCTAATACAAAATTTTGAAAATTTTAACAGCATAATCACCTAAAACAATATTGTTTTGAACATTAAAAGTGAAATTTTTGGTTCAGTTTATGCAGACTAACATGGAATATTTGATTTGAAAATTTCATGAAAAAATTATTCAGACGTTTTTAAGATACTGTGCGCCTTTTGCACAAAAAACGACATTTGAAGAAAAATGAGTTCAGAGTGTCGGAAACGCCGCTTCAGCTATTGTACGGGTGTAATTCTAAAAGCCATATCTTCTGTTCTAATATGAACTTCAAGGAAACAATTATATGAAAATGTTCAAAAAGGGTAGGAGATTAACATCTAAAAAATAAAATTTAAAAAATTTTGAAGCTTTAAGAGTCCTGAAAACCCTTAATCAAAAGAGCTGCTTCTCGCAAGTGAGCAAGTAATAACACATACACAATAAAAGAGCGATAATTTACCCTTCCTTCATTAACTGATACTATTTTCACCTATTTCATTCCGTTCAGGAAATGCTTTTTGATCATTGAACCACTCTTTCATCTCTGATGAACGTTGAAATTGATCTCATTGAAAGGTTTTTTTTTTTTTTTTTTTTTTTTTTTTTTAAACCCTGAAAATTATTGCCAAAAGAAAAGATATGATACGAAGAATTAGAACCCACAGATTAATCAAGAGTAAGTTAAGGGGACAAGGGACCTTAAAATCCTTAAAAATAATTTTTTATTTATTTTTTGTAAATTTCACCTAAATATTATTCAAGAGTACATTATATGCATTATGGCATGCATTTATCACAAAAAAAAAATATATTTTTGAGAAAAAAAAATAGAATTAGAAAAAATAATTAAAATTTGAAATTTTTCGATTTTTTTTTCTTTACCTTTAAATTCAAATATATAAAATTCGATGCTCCATTTTATTTATATATATAAACCAAACATTTATATATAAAAAAAAAATATTGGGGATTTTCATTGATATGGAACGGGCAGGGGACATTTCGAAGATTTCTAAGACGACGTTGTATAAATTATGACATAATATTATATAATATTAATATATAATATATATATAATATTAATTATATAATAATTATATAATTAATATTAAGTAACAATAAGTAAAATTCCATTTTTTTCTCAAAAATATTTTTTTTGTCATAAATGCACGCCATAATGCATATAATGTACCCTTGAATAATATTTAAGGTAAAATTTACAAAAAAAAAATAAAATAATAAAAAATAATAAAAATAAAGAAAGAAAGAATTTTGAAATTTTTTCGAAAAAATGTCAAAAATTTTCAATATATATACATATTTTTTTTTACCTTTAAATTCAAATATATAAAATTCGATGCTCTATTTTATTTATATATATAAACCAAAATTTTATAAAGAAAAATATTGAGATTTTCATTGATATGGAATGCGCAGGGGGCATTTCGAAGATTTCTAAAACGCGTAAAATTCCATTTTTTTCTCAAAAATATTTAATTTTTTTTTTTGTGATAAATGCATGTCATAATGCATATAATGTACCCTTGAATAGTATTTAAGGTTGAATTTACAAAAAATAAAATAAATTATTTTTAAAGATTTTAAGGTCTCTTGTCCGCTTAATTAGTTTTCATGCGTAGATATTATTAGTGCTAAATAGCAGTTTCCCAATCAGAAGAGTTAATGTTTTGAAATGAATACTTCATCAAGATTTCAGGATGAGGAAACAAGTCTGTAGGAGTAATCGTAGATCGCACAGAGGGTTTCGTTTAATATTCATTACAAAACACATTATCCTTTAGTAAATCCAAATCCTTGATTTGTAATAATTAACATTTTTAAATCAGAACATATATGGAAGTACCATTAAATTTAATTTTTTAATTAATACAATTTGAAATTATTCTTTTAACCCTTTACTGCACCACGTACCATGCCTGGCACATACATAAAAACATTAGAATTTTCATTATGTGCCATGCATTTGGCTAATATGATCAATGTAACTGATCAAGAGCAATCCAAGGAATAGAATAACACTTGTTTTGTCCGTGTGAGATGGCTGCATTATACAAAAAATTAGAATTTGTTCTTCGGAAACAAACAAACAAAAAAATATTTCGATCAAGCTAATAAGATAAAATGTACTTTCATTATTTTTAATGAATACTTAAAAATATTAATATAATAAAAGTTGCAGGTTTTTAAGCAGATAAAATTAATTAATTGTGTCGTCTAGTTGCAAAACCGGCCAACTCCTCAAAAATTGAAAATGTGTTTTTTCAGTTTTTTTAGTTCTAAGTAAAGGTTTCTATCATCTGGAAACGCTAAACCATGCAAAAACCTGTCAATCCCTGTGTTATATGCGTTTGAAAATCATAATGTGGTGCAAAAGCGGCCAAATCCTTCAGCCGGTGAGTTTCAAAACCGGTCATCTCTATATCCGCTAGCTGACGCTTCTGCTAGGCTCCACAATAACTTCTCACTTGTTGATTAGATTACCGTTATGGTGTTTTCTCTCGCCTGTGACTGCTCCCCCTTGGTGCATACAATTTAAATAATAATTTAGCTTCGTGTTTTCTCCGACTATCTCTGTTTTCTCTCTAAGTGTTTCTGGAAGAAGTGTCTACTAATCAACCAAGGAAGCGCCAAAGTGGATCTACGACGTGGTAAAGGAGAAAACCCAAAATTCAAAGGTAATGTACACCTTTTGATAACCAGGGGTGATTTATCATTTTTTGACGCCCTAGGCCAAAATACTCCCCCCCCCCCTTTCATAAAACTGCAAGTGAATTTTCTTTCAAATTTAAGAATTTTTCAATCTATTTAATTAATTAATAATACATTTAAATTTTGCTTTATAAATTTTAGTATTTTGAGGATTGTACATTGGAAATGAATGGGCTTTTGTTACATTTAAAATCTTAGAGAATTTTGTGTTGGTGTATCGAGAAGTAGAAAAATTGTTTTAATGTAATTATTACAAATTCATTTTTTATTTAACACTTTTCGTTAAAATTTTAAATTGTTCTTATTTCATTAAATTTAAAAACTTTAAAGTTTTTAATTTTGCGAACCCTACCTAACGTGCGCCCCTTGGCCATAGCCTAAGTTGCCTTATGGGTAATCCACCCTGGGGATAATATAATACATAATTAATTGATAACATAATAACATCATAGTTAGCATATTTTGATTAATTAATTATCATGATTCCATAATATTTTATTAATCTAATAACTTGCCTACGTTGATTCAGTATTCTTTTATCCCTCCAACCGTGTTTCAGCTCAAATTGAAAGGAAATTGAAGAAAATCGAGTCCCTCATTCAGCCTGCAAAGTATGAAGAAATTTTATCTGAATATGGAACAGTTTTCAAGTCGGGAAGAGACCGACCATGTTTGGAAGAAGACCAGCAATTTGTTCCCCAAACCACCTGCACTGTGACATTTCAAATTTGCTCCTACGGAAAAAAAAAATTAATAACAGAATATAAAAATAAGCTATTGGTGCAATGGGAGGTCTTCTACAAATCTGAGGTAGAAGTCAGAAAGTCTGATGTCAAGAGTAAGAAAAGTATTATGAATAGCAAGCTCGAGGACGTGGCTCCGGATATCATGGTGAAGCCTCTAAAACTTCGGTATGTCCAAAACATACTGACGAAACATTTCGGACCAAATTGGGATGCTGGCAAGCGGTTATTTTTTTTACAAAAATATATTGGCATCAGCTGCTTAAAAAGTAGAAAGCAAAGATGATGAAGAAAAAGAAACATGGATGGAACATCATGACGAAATTTGTGAGACTATCGAAAACGATGAGACCACTAAAGTTTGAAATTGTATGCACATGTACATAGTATGATTTTTGTTTAAGTTCTTAAAATTTAATAATTTTATTTAAAGTAATATCATGTCATTAAATCATTTGTTTAGTGACATTCAAATCAGTTTTAACAGCTAGTCAGTTAATTTTAACTGTTAGTTTTAACAATCAGTAACTGTGTAAAATTCTTTTTACGTTAATAACTTTCCTAAAGTTCTTTTTGTTAAATAACATTAAGCTGAACAAAACATTTTTGTGTATTTGCTCCCCTAAAAACGCAATGTCAGATTAAATTTAGCAAAAATTAATTTCTGGTTTGTTGCAAAACCGGCCAACTCCAAAGTAAGTTGCAAAGGCGGCCAAATACAAAATAAAGACCTAAATAACCCCTTCCCTTCATGTGCCCCTGCCACCTTATTTCGTTTTTTCAAATATACTGCCCTAATGACTATAAAACTGAAGAGTTTTGGTTCCAAACATTATTTGGTTCCAAACTTTATTTGGCAAGTGTGGTAAAAAATCAGCTTTTTCTCAAAATGTTATTTTTTAGAGATGGCCGGTTTTGCAACTAGACGACACAATTTAAGCTCATTTAGTTGCAAAATATGGCAATTATTTTAAAACCCTAAATGTGTAGATATGGCGCACACGATATCGTGTCCCAAAAAAGTGAAAATCGTTTTATTTTTTCGCATACCCTCTCATATTTTCCTTTTATGTCAAAACAATTGTAAATGAAGTTTCATTTAATTTGGACCACGGGAACCCGTGCCGACTTACCTCTAAATGTTTCATTCAGTACTTGTGTACTTAGCGAGCGAAAGCTGACACATGTCACCCTACAACGTGTCTGTAGTGGAGCACCCAGCAACTGCAAATGAAAAACATAAAACAAAATAAAAAGAGAAAGGTTTTGGAATGCTTGTGACAATGCGCAATCCCTGAAGAAACAGTGCGAAATCTGTGAAACCTGTCAGTACCAGTTTACTCAGGACAGCGCACGTCTATGTGTCAATGTGCTTATAATTCCAAGTTAGTTTTTTGTTAGTAAATATCGGGAGAGTTTTTAATCAGTGAGCAGAACATGGCAGTGGAATTGTGTAGCTCTGAATACCGCTTCAACATCCTCAGCATCATACGAACCATTGCAAGACTATTCCTCTTCGAATCCTAATGAAAATATAGATAAAAAAGATTTCCCAACACTGATCGAAAGCTCAGAATCTAGGACAAGTAAATCAATAATGAAGAAAGATTTTATTATTAAAGTTAGTTGCTGCATTACACAGGTGTCAATTAAGTATGTGAGATTATGTGCTTATTCTTGAAGCTACTATTGAGGGGGGGGGGGGGTGCACTTGGATTTAAGATTGACAAATTTTCGTTAAGTAAGTCTTAAATTCAAAGAATCCTAACAGAAACACGGTAGGAACGCGTGGAAAATATAAAAATTGAGTTCCAAAATGAGGTAACAGATGTAGTGATCTTACATTGGGATGGCGAACTGTTGCCTGCGTTGAGTGCTTGAAAATCGAAAGAAGAACGCTTGCTTATAGTTATTTCATATGAAGTTAAAGGACAACTCATTGCTGCGTCGAGACTTTATAATTATACTGGCAAAGAACAGGCGCAGGCTATCTTAGATTGGAATCTCGAAAACAAAGTCCAAATTTTCTGTTGTGATACTATGGCTTCGAATACAGGTCGTTTTAATGGTGCCTGTGCGCTCCTCGAAAAAAAAAAAATTGATAGTGAAATTCTTTTCTTTGCTTGCTGCCATCACGTATACAAACTGGTATTAAAGGCTGTATTCTAAGTGAACATTAAACAAGTGATAACAAGTCCCGATATTACACTCTTAAAAAAGCACAAAGGGAATTGGAAGAACGTCTATCCCACTAAAACACAGCGCTATAGAGAAACAGTGGAATTGTTCTAACCCGTATCTGAACATGGCAATTTGTTTGAATTTTACCGCTCTGAACTTTAAAATGATACGATCAGAGAGGACTATCGAGAGTTGATCAAACCTTCTGTCATATTTTTATGTGTAGATGTCGAAAAAAAAATTAAATCAGACCTCTGGGTGCTATGTCCCAAGCTAGATGGATGGCCAAAGTGGTTTACACTATAAAACTCTCGTTATTTAGTTCTCATCTGAAATGAAACACCAAGGATAAGAAATCACTGCTAATTGTCTGCTTGTTTATCGTGACAATCTATGCCAAACATGGCTTCAATACATTTTGGTAGTTAAAGAACGCTAAAAAGATTTGTGCTTTTTGAAATCTTTGAAAGTCTGCGAAAATGGAATGAAAGTATTTCGAAATTTGCTTTACAGAAATTTCGCCAGCATTTATTGTATTTGACTGATGAAATAGCAGTATTAGCACTTTTTGATGATGATGATGTTGACAAAGAAACAAAATTAAAAATTATGACAAATTTACATAGAGAAAATTTCTCTATCCGTGAGAAAACATACATTTCATCGAAGATTTATCGAGAATGTATGTCGAGTTTCATATATTGATTTTGTAATTGTTTATGTAGATATTCATCTATATCACGCAACTGTTAGCTGCTATTTTATTTTTATTTTTACAGAAAAAAGCATTGATGATCTCATATCTGTTAAAAGCCATTCATTGTTTTCTAGACTCAAAATTCATGATAGTTTTGAAGAGTCCCTCTTCGTGAGAGAATAATGCTTCCTTTCCCGACGCGAAAAAGACGATCTCAATCATAGACTTCTCATATATCTCTTATCCCTACTCTGAGATCTCAATGTTCAGAGCAATAAAGAATACAGCTGAAAGAGCGGTAAAATTGATGCAGGTCTTCCATGATTTAATAACGGTGACGGAGAAACAAAAACAATTTTTGTTATGTTGCGTACAAGGGCACACGAAGGTCTATCCCGATTGTAAAAAGAAAACATTGAATGAAAATAAGTTCAGTAATGTTTATTTTACTGTAATATGTTCATAAATATCTTCTTTGAATAAAATAGTGTTTTATGTACCAAAGAAGCATACATTTTACAATCTTTCCATAGTATTCCCCATACAAGACTTCATGTTCAAGTTTGACCTAAAGTCGGCACGGGTTATTGTTATCTGATTGCAATAATATTTTTTATTTATATTTCTGAGGTGAAATAGAAAAAAAATAGAGGGTATGCGTATTTGCTTTTGCAAAAAAAAAAAAAAAAAAAAAAAATACCTTGTATTCTGGGACACCCTAGCGCACACCATAAAATATCAAATTTTACCTGAAATTTTTAAATTTATTTTTTTCACTATTTTTTACATTATTGGACCAATATATAGATTTCACAAGAAAAATTCATAAAAATAGAAAAATTCGTGCAGTGAAGGGTTTAAAAAAATTAAATATACTCTAGACCTGCTTTTCACACAATTAACAAACACCATATGTTTAAATGTCTGAAAAGCATATTTCCTTTCATGATTCAATTTCAGCTAAATTTTGCAATTTCTCAAAAAAAAAAGAATTTTTGAATTAAAAAAAACAGTTGTTAAAATATTTTACAACAACTGTTGACCTTGAACATGCGAAATAAATTACAAAAATTCTGTAAAATTAAATCTATTCGATAACGAAATATATACCGCCGAAAAAATGTCAATCATCGACGCTGAGCATCAAACCAGGAAACCGTTTGATTAGTAGGTACAGTCCCTCAAAAAGGTAGCTGAATAAGCTGCCAATTTCAAAATCCTTCCATTTAAGAATTTCAAAAGCAAGGTTGCTCTCCACTTTTCGGAAAATGCGATTTCTAGTGGATAGCAAGTAAAAAAATTATTATATTTTCAGTTTTTAAAAACTAATTTCTAAAGATTGCGTGAGTAGAAAAGTTTTTTAGAAGATTTAGGAATGCATTTTCCGAAAAGTGGATAGCAACTGAAATGATTATCAAACAGTTTGGATCGTTGTTTATATTTTCTGTTTTTTTAAAACTAATTTCTAAAGATTGCATTGTTTGAAAAGTTTTTTAGAAGATTTAGGAATGCACACCCTCTGGAAATAACGTAAAAAAAAAAAAAAAAAAAAAAAAAAAAAAAAAAAAAAAAAAAAAAAACAGGTAATCATATTGAGGTTTTGTACACACTATTCTAGACAGAAACACACTTCATAAAAAAAAAAAAAAAAAAAAAAAAAAAAACGATTGCACACTTTTTCTTCCAGGATACAAAAAAACTTTAAGCTCGGTCTATTTATACAAAATTTTTAGCCTACCATATACAAAAATAATTTTAAATCATAATATTTTTTTTCCTTAAAAAAATATTATGATTTAAAATTATTTTTCCTTTTTTTATTTTAATATTCATAACTTCCTTATACGAAACAGGTGTTCAAATAATTTTTTATACAAAATTTTTAGCCTATACACAACCATAAAACAAAAATAATTTTAAATCATAATATTTTTTCCTTAAAGAAAATTATTATAAATTGTTAACAAAATATTTGTTTTCTTTTTTTTTTATTTAATATTCATAACTTCCTTATACGAAACAATTGTTTAAATAATATTCATAACTTCCTTATACGAAAAAATATTATAAATTGAAATCTTTTATAAAAAATGATTTCAATTTATAATATTTTTTCGTATCAGGAAGTTATGAATATTAATGAACTTTAATTATCCGTGAGTTTATGAATTTTTGTCCGCATCAATAAATAACTATGATTGAACGTGATTTACATAAAAAAAAGAAATTAAAGTTATTTATTAATGCGTCAGTCATAAATACCTGTTTCGTATGTAGTTCCGTATAAGGAAGTTATGAATAAAAAATTAAAGAGTTAAAAAAAAGAATATTATAAAGTTATTTTGTTTAAAAAACAAAAAACAAAAAACAATTTTTTTTAACCTTAATAAAAACTCTGAAATGTTGTACATTAGTTATTCTTTCTTTTTCTGGCTTGAATGCCATCATTCAATGGTCTGGAATTACATCACATGTTTTATATATTGAAACAGAATGATGTCATCCGTAATTATTTAAAAGCTTACGTCGGTAAACCAAATTCAAAGTTCAAATCTTTAGAGGAAGTTGAAGCGACCTATTGCGATCGGGAAAAAATATGTATTAAATCTTTAAAATACAAAGATGATATTGAGCGATACATATTTTTTTTGAAAACTGATTTTACACCACACACTACCATACCTCAGGTTTTTAGAGTTATTTATTTTGATTATCCTAAACTTTTAATGATCTGATAGTAGCTTCGATAGTAGCGGAAGTTGAAGAAAGTTTGAAACCGACGACGACGACAAAGTATGGTCGACCCATTCTTGGTATCGATTATGTATCTCCTGATGTTTCAGTAGAAAATATTTCACGAGTATGTGTGAAGGATGAAATGCTTCATTATCTTGCAGTTTATCTTTATAGAAGAAAGCTAGCTGGTTTAAAAGAAATAAAAGCACAGATGAGTGATTCAGAATTAGAACCAAACTCTTCAACTCAGAGAAGGGTAATCCAAATTTGGTGAAAATAATAGATTCCGCCGCATCAGAATCAGAAGAAGCTCCTTCTTTACCTCCAAAAAAAAAGACAACTCAGATTAAAATAACACTATATTATTACAGTGTTAATTGTTCATTATCTCATCAACTATTGATCCTACAGCTTCGAAAAACACAGCTATGGTTGTTGGTCATTCTTTGCGCATTTTTTCAGAGGATTATCATGATAGGTTAAAATCAGTTGTCTATATTGAATGGATGAATTTTTTTAGAGGTCATTCCATGTAAATGAATCTGTTGAGTTGAGCATTTCAAAAATAAATATTTTGGGTGGGGACATAATCGGCTAGCATGATTTTTATTTCTTAACATCATTTATTATTTATCTATAGGTTGACTATGTTGAAATTGAAATTTATTCAAAATATAAATATTTTGGTTGAAAAGTGTTACATAATCGGCTAGCATGATTTTTATTTCTTAACATCATTTACAATTTAGCTATCGGTTGAATATGTTGAAATTTAAATTTATTCAAAATATAAATATTTTGGTTGGAAAGTGTTACATAATCGGCTAGCATGATTTTTATTTCTTTACATCATTTACTATTTAGCTATCGGTTGAATATGTAGAAATTTAAATTTATTCAAAATATAAATATTTTGGTTCGAAAGTGTTACATAATCGGCTAGCATGATTTTTATTTCTTTACATCATTTACCATTTAGCTATCGGTTGAATATGTTGAAATTTAAATTTATTCAAAATATTTATATTATGGTTGGAACGTGTTACATAATCGGCTAGCATGATTTTTATTTCGTAACATCATTTACTATTATTTATCGATTGAATATGTTATATTGAACATGTTAAAATTTAAATTTAGTCAAAATATTTATATTTTGGTTGGAAAGTGTTACATAATCGGCTAGCATGATTTTTATTTCTTATCATTTACTATTATCTATCGATTGACTGTGTTATATTATCTATCGGTTGAATATGTTAAAATTTAAATTTAGTCAAAAATAAATATTTTTAGATTTTTAGTTGCTTTCAGTATGCCAAAGGGTTAAGTCTTTTGAATCAGGAAGCTATGCAATCTTCTGAGGGATATCGAATCTTGCCATTTTTAGTATTTTTTTTCATTTAATTCTTATAAAGCATTTAAAAGTAACTGTAAAATTTAGATTTCTAGTTTGTGTCTGTACACCAAAGGGTTAACTGATTTGAAACAGGGTGCTATGAAATGTTTATAGAGGTACCTAATTGCTTCAAATATATCCTTTTTATACCTGTACGTATTTAAACTTTTTTAAAAATGAACGTATAGTTTTGAGATGATTTCAGGTTGCTTTCTGTACGCCAAAGGGTTAACACTTTTGAATCAGGAGGTTATGAAATATTTTGAGGGATATATAATCTCTCCAATTATATCATTTTTTTTTTCATTTTAAGAATTTAGATGTAAAAAAGTAACTGTAAAATTTAGATTTCTAGTTTGTGTCTGTACGCCAAAGCACTAACTGATTTGAAACCGGATGCTATGAAATGTTTATAGAGGAGTCTAATTGCTCCAAATATATCTTTTTTTTTTGTCATTTTAAGAACTTAGATGTAAAAAAGTAACTGTAAAATTTAGATTACTTGTTTATGTCTGTACGCCAAAGGGTTAACTAATTTGAAACAGGTTGTAATGAAATGTTTATACAGCTACCTAATAACTCCAATTGTATCCTTTTTTTACTTGTACGTATTTAAACTTTCCTGAAAATGAACGTACGGTTTTGAGATGATTTCAGGTTGCTTTCTGTACGCCAAAGGGTTAACTCTTTTGAATCAGGAAGCTATGAAATCTTCTGAGAGATATTGAATTTTGCCATTTTTAGTATTTTTTTTTTTCATTTTAAGAATTTAGATGTAAAAAAAGTAACTGTAAAATTTAGATTTCTAGTTTGTGTCTGTACGCCAAAGGGTTAGCTGATTTGAAACCGGATGCTATGAAATGTTTATAGAGGTGTCTAATCTCTCCAATTATATCCTTTTTTTACTTGTGCATATTTAAACTTTTTGAAAATGAACGTATAGTTTTGAGATGATTTTTAGTTGCTTTTTGTACACCAAAGAGTTAACGCTTTTGAATCAGGAAGCTATGAAATCTTCTGAGGGATATCGATTCTCGTCCTTTTTAGTATTTTTTTTTTACATCTAAATTCTTAAAACGGTTTAAAAGTAAATGCATGTTTTGGATTTCTAGTGTGTGTCTGTAAGCCAAATCTTTAACGGATTTGAAACAGGATGCTATGAAATGTTTACAGAGCTACCTAATCTTTCCAATTATATATATATATATTTTTTTTACTTGTGCATATTTTATTCCATGATATCAAAAAAATTAAGCTTTCACTATTTATAAAAAAACATTATAATCTATGCACAACAATAACCGAAAGTAATTTTAAATCATAATATTGTTTTCTTATAGAAAATTATTATATAAATTGTTAAAAAAAAATAATAAATAAAAAAAAAAGTTTATATAATAATTTTCTTTCAGAAAACAATATTATGATTTAAAATTATTTTCGTTTATTGTTGTGCATAGATTATAATAAATTTTAACAAATATTGCTATTTTCAGATTAAATATAATCAAATTTAAAAAAATGTTGGAAAAAGTTTCATAATCTATCCGCGAGTTTTGATTTTTTTCTTCTCAAATCATTTTTATACTGTATACATTGATATAACATCTTATTATTTAAATATAATCAAATTTAAAAAATTTTGGAAAATGTTTCATAATCCATCGGCGAGTTTTGATTTTTTTTCTTCTCAAATCTTTTTTATACTGTATGCATTGATATAACATCTTATTATTTAAATATAATCAAATCTGTCTGTCTGTTTGTTGAAACAAACAGACAGACAGAAAAAAAAATCATTCAGTAAAGTAAATAACTGATACATCTCTGCATTAGAAAGTTTGATCCAAATTTTCTACAAGTACTGACAAAATGTACTGATCAAATAATTGTTTATGAATCCAAATTTGTTTTTTAAATTAAAAAAAAAATTGGAACCTGAAATTAAAATGTTTTGGATTTTAAACTTAAAACATGTAAAATGAATTTAATATCTATTTATATCTTGTAAAAGTTTTAAAGATTTTAACCTGAAAAAGAAAATTTTAACCTGAAAAAGAAAATTTTAATATCAAAAAGAAAATTTTAATCTGAAAAAGAAAATTTTAACCTGAAAAAGAAAATTTTAATCTGAAAAAGAAAATTTTATCCTGAAATAGAAATTTTTTAATCTGATATAGAATTTTTTTAACTTTAAAACTTTACTTAAAAAAGGCAAACAAAACAAAAGTACTTTAACTAGTTTAATATAATCATCAAAAAATACATTATAAAGTTAATATTTAAAACATTTAAAAAAATATTACATTTTTCAAACATAGTATTAGTATATTTAATTGCATAAATCATTAAAAATTAAAATAATTCCAGATTATTTACTTTGTTTTTAACGACTAAAAAGTCCTTTTCTACTTCCGCTAACTTTTTTGCACTGCTATCCATTTGTTGTTTGATCGATTCTATCAATAAATATTGTTTCACACTATCTGAATAGTCGGGTTCATCATCAACCCGAAAAGTGGCACTATTTTGAAGACCGTCCAACGAACTTTATTTATTCACTTCAGTACCATTGGAGTACTGAGGAATGGCAGTATCAACGTCCACAGAAGTACCAACGTCCATAGAAGTACCAACGTCCATAGAAGTACGGAGAGTACTAGATGGTGCACTTGTTGAGGTAGAAACTTCCACTTCATTAGAACTACTTGCAGGAGCAAGTGCAGCTGGTCTGTATGTAACGGTTGTAGAGACAAAATAATTATTGAGGATAAAACATACCCTCATAAATTCTTCTTTGAGTTGGGCTTTTACCACGACCGACCTTTTCGATTTGCCAATAATGTGGCAAATGCCTTCAATGTCTGCGAATAACGAATTGTATTTTATATTAAGGTTTATTCTTTTGAAATCACGAAATTTTAACGATGGGAAGGGGAAGTTGCGTTGGATGGCATAACTTGCTCTCCGATAGCCCAGAAAACTGGCTATCTCGATAATTCTTATCCATTGAATTCCGTGATTGATAAAAATATAAATGGAGAAATCTAATAATGGTGCCCGATACAAGTCTTGCATGATGAAGCGAAATGAGCAGTACACTTGCGTCTTTGCAAAGGGGAAACAAGAACTGAAATCCTATTTCTGATAATATGTCAGCTTATATGGTTTTGCGTGAGACTTCCTACGTACAACTCTAAAAGTGTAACATTGTATCAAAAAAGAAATTAAAGTTATTTATTAATGTGGGAGTTAAAATGACCTGTTTCGGATAAATGACTCCCGCATAAAAACGACCTGCCCACACATACTCTCCGAGTATATTCAACTCTGAATGATAGTTGCTAATCTTTTATCTATTGAAAATAATCTACAAGCTTACTTAAAATTTGTATGCAAAACACATTTTTGTTGAACAGATGGTTTTAAAAGAAACGTAACACAATGTTTTACTTTTTAAGATTAAGGTTAAAAATCTGAATGCGTCTTTCTTTTTCATGTGGGTTCATCTTTGATTGAGCAAGACTTTAATTTAAATATCTTTTCTTTTTCAGGTTAAAATCTTTAAAACTTTTACAAGATATAGATAGATATTAAATTCATTTTACATGTTTTAAGTTTAAAATCCAAAACATTTTAATTTTCAGGTTCCATTTTTTTTTTTTTTTTTTTTTTTTTTTTTTTTAAACAAATTTGGATTTATAAACAACTAGCAGATCTACCCGGCTTCGCTCGTGTCAATAATAATGGTCCACCCGGGTAAAATACATTAAAATGAAATAATACGGCAGTGACAATAACTGAGATTGGTGCATTACCGTCCACGAATCGTTAAAAGACCGATAAGAAATATAAGTAAAATAGTTTTAATTGCGTCTACTATTAACTATACCATAATAATGTATATTCTAAACAAATGTCATAACATATATTAAAGTACAATTATTTGCTTAAAAAGCGTCATTTAAATAATAAAAAACCTTAAAAATATTAAAAATTTAGATATTTCTACTCTTTCCTTGAGTCTTCTTCAGAATATATATGTAAAAAAGAAAAACTACAAACACAATGCCAATTGTGACATTATACTGATGATGGCAATGACCTAACCCATAAATTTTGCCTTTATTAAAATTTTTTTAACTTATGATCATCATACAATTTCGTTTTTCACACTGTCGAATAGAAAAAGCTTCTGTCAAATGAAATTTATTTGAAAATTGTATCTCAATTTTTTCATGTGAATGGATTTTAAAGTAATTTTCAATCATGGATATTTTTGATTTGCTTGCAGCCAGGGATAGGATTTCCGCATTTTTTCACTCCAGTATTTTGTTAGAGTAAATGATATTTCATTTAATCGGGACACTCTCTTGATTTAACAGAACAACATTTTCTTTAAGAATATACCGGTGTGCAAAAACGTGGAAATCTCATCCCTACATGCAGCCCAATTACGAAAGATATACCTGTTTGCTCTTAATGCAATATTATAAAGTAAGGACATTGATGAACTATGAGTAACTCTAGCATCATATTGTTGGTGGCAATAACCTAACCCAACCATAAATTTAACTTTTACTGTAATTTGACCTTTAAACTTCGCACATTTGATTATTCCAAAATCTAATAGAATACAAAAAGTAATTTCAGTAATTTTTTTTGAAAAGCTTGTCTCAATTTACGGATTATTTATCCATTTTAAATTAATTTTCAATCACGGATATATTTTTAAATATATCTGTAACCCAATTCAGAAAGATATACCCGTTTGCTATTAATGCAATATTATGAAGAAAAGACATATGACTATGAGTAACGCCTAGCACCATATTGCTGGTGGCAACAACCTAACCGTACCATAAATTACGCTTTTACTGCAATTTGATCTCTAAACATCATGCATCCCATTATTTCAACGTCTAACAAAAAAGTCTGTCAGTCATGAAATTTTGTTTAAAAAAGAAAAAAAGCTTACCCTAAAAAATAGTAGCTATAATTTCTATTTAATATAAATCGTACAAAAATCGTATTTTATATAACCGTATTCGATACAAATCGTAGAATGTTATCACTGCATTTCAGGTATTAAAACATTTATCTAAATGATATAATTAAAGATTACAAAGAAATAGGGAATAAATTGTAGCATCCAGTTTTCAGAGCCAGTTTGAAATTATATTGATGACATTGACGTCATATCTAGCAAACAATTATTATTTTTTTTTTTTTTTTACTATTATCATTTTCCTTATTTGATTCTTGATATTGAAACGACTTCATTAAAATAGATTTTTTAACATTCAACTAAAGTACTTCTAAGGTCATTTTAAAACATGCTTAGTTAAAGTTTTTACATAAATATATGAAAAATGTGCATTTTCTGATTAGAATGACGTCGATTTCAAAAATGTAAAAATATAGCAGTCGAGTCTGAATTTTTATTGGCTAATAAAACAAAGTACTCGCGTTATCAATTTTTTTTTAATTTTTGAGCAGTTTTTTAGATGTGTGGCAACAGGAAAGAAGCTATTGAATTTGAAAATTTAAAATGAGATATTTCTATAATGTTAAATTATGAAAGATGATAGAAAAAAGGGATAAATATTGGTCTGATGATTTTTTAAAGGTGACAGGGATCTATTCCACGTTCTAAAGCCTATGTACAGCAAGTTTCGTGCAAATCGGTCAAAAATTAAAGATTTGTATAAAGGACATACACACAGAGAACGGCTTTTATATATATAGATTACTTGCTGAGTACCCGCGCTTCGCTACGGTAAATTCTCCTTCTTTCATAACTTCCTATTTCGGTCGATGCCTGTCTTTTTTACTATTTCTCAATCAGTAATTCTAATTTTGCGCCTTTTTTTTGTTTAAGTTAACCTAGTTTTTATATGCAAAGGTGGAATTTTGCAATCACTAATTGATTTTTAATTCACTTTTTGGTATGTTAGAATTATAAACATTATGCTTACACGTGTGTTTATAAGGTCAATAATGACAATACAACTCTTTAATATTAGAAAAAATTAATTTAAAATTAATACATTAATTTTAAGGCATTTTACTGTTAGCCTATCTCAGGTGATTACTCACCAAATATTTTCTGTACCTCGTACAATTTTATGCGAGTTGAAACAACAATATATTTAATTATGCGCCAATGAACACTCGCCATTGCCAAATGATTAAAACTGCAACAATGAAACATTTTAAAATAAAAAATACTGAAAATAAATTTAAAATGAATAATGTAATATTTTTAAAAATATATATTTTTATCAATTATTAATTAATTAATTTTGGATTATATGATAAGTAATACATTTAGAAATCCTAAAAAAAGATCACATGTTTCATTTTTTCTTTCCTGCTGTCCTAACTTTAAAAAGAAACCGAGTATTCGGTCAAAAAAGTGGGTGTGATTTTTAATAAAACATTGAATAGTTATAAAACAGTTTTAAAACAACCATTGTTTTCTTATTATTTTAACTTCTATGTTTATCTCTTTTTGTATCTTATTTTTCTAGTCATTGAACAGCATTTAATGTATCCCCATACCTATAAGGGTATTTACCATAGGGGCCCCCTGCTCTGTCGCAAAATGCCGCCAAATTTGTCGCTAACTTGGAGATATATCGCCAAAAGTGACGCCAACTTATCGATATCTCTAATATTTCGCCAAATTTCCAGACTTCCATTGTAAACCAATAGGGTTTACTTGTTTACAGAAAATCAACAGATTGAGATATTTTAATGCAACAAAAACTAATATTAGTTTAAGGGATTATATTAATTATATTTAAGGGATTATATTAATTATATTTAGGGGAGTTCAACATTCAAGTAAATTAAATTATGAATAAAAGTAAGACGATACAATGTTTAGCATGCTTTCCCAAACATAAATTTTAAGGGAGACCAAACTGGTCGCCAAGGGCGGCTAGTTTCTCAGATTACAATTGTTAATTTCTTAAAATATATACGTTACTATAGCAATGGACAGCCCGTGCGGAAAAAACTGCTGCGGTTGTACATTTCGTCACACTATATTATAATCATGAAAAAAAAGAAAAACTCTTGTTTTATCGACATCATCAATTCATACATGCCTTTTGCTCATTTCATTTAAAATACTAGGGGGCTCGGCCCCCTACGAGCTACGCTCGCCAACCCCCGCCCAGACACCGCAGACTCTAAATGCACGCTAATTTGATCGGCTTTAAAAAGATTTCGAAAGATTGAATTATAATGTAAAAAGCAGTGGCGATCTCCCTATAAACGAATTTCTATTCATTTGTCTTTGATTGGGGAATTTTAACGCCAAATCCGCTGCGGTACTGCTTGATTATCTCGTCGACCAATTTCGCCAAAATATATAAATCGCCAAACCACTCGCCAAATTATACAAATTGACATATTTTTTTTATTTTAAATAACAATAGAACAAATAAATTCGTACAACATTAATAAAAATACAAATAAAACGTCGAATAAAAATAACTTGATGACGTAGATACGTGTAACAACATTTCAAAATAAGCTAATATAAAAGGAATTAAGTAAACAGACTCTTTGTCTCCTGATATTTTTTAACAAAGCGAGAAGAAAGTTCTTTTAAATGAGACATTTTAAATTAATCGTTTTTAATCTAACGTAATTTTTACCAAGCTATTTTTTTCTCTTTTAAATATTCACGTGAAGATACTTTTGTTAGAAATGAAATATTATTTGCGCTTTCCTAACAAAAATAGTTGAAAAGATCCTCTCAAAATATTAAATAAATGTCTATCGCAATTTCTAAATTTAAACTTTTTTGCAATATTATTTTGTGTTCATTTTATGTAATAACTATAATGTGACGTAAATATGACGTAATTTCTCCTACGACTTCTAACGCATGTTAATGAACTTATTATTTTACAATATCCTTTCTCTTTTAAAATTCACGTGTGTACTTTTTATGACATAATTTTTCATAAATTCCTGCTTTTTTTACGTAATTATTTAATTTTAATTTGAAAGTTTTTTTCCTGTTTATAACAGTCACGTGTAAATAAATTTTTAATTTGAAGCAAATATTATTGCTTGCGCTTTTTATTCAGTTGGCAACAGTTTAAATTAGTACAATTTTCTGAAATCTGTAAAAAATATCTCTAGAAATGCTGAAAATTTGAATTTAAAATAGAAATAAAACCTGAAAAAATGAGTTAAAATAAAAAAATTAATGCAATCTGCACTCCGGCAAATTCTAACGCATAAAATGATCTAAAAATGATTACACTGCCATGTATAGTTTTTGCTGCTATAAAACTTTTTTAGTGGAACGATTTTGTCCAACTTTAGCATTAAATATCTCTTAAAATAATTCTTCGATTTGAAATCTGTCTGCATCAGCATGTTTATCAAACATTTCTGTATAAAACCACCGATTTTCATATTTTTGTATGCATTATTTTTCTTAATATTAACGAAGAAAGACCTCCGGTCACAAAAAATTCAAAACCGGCGGCGGCGGCGGCGGCGGCGGCGGTGACAGCGGTAGTTACTTTTTTTTAGAATAGAGAGACACACATTTAAAATATATGTCTAACTAATTTCATTTAAAAGGATGAAAAGAAAAAATAATAAGAAAAAAAAATACCTTAAACCAAAAAATTTTATTTCAACATCAAAGAGTATTTTGTAATTTACTCAGGCGAAATATAAATAATGTCATTGTCCATAAAATGAAATAAAACATTTGAAAAAAAAATTTTTTGATAAAAAATGAGCATTTAAAAATTATAACTTTTGAAAATTACATACTTTAACCCACCAGTTTTTTAAATCAATAAAAATAAGTACTTAAAATAAAAGCATAAATAAATATTTTGCAAGTAATAGAATATAGTCAATTTAAACTGCAGTCTTCAAATTGTAAATGTCTTTTACTAATGCAGCGTGGCGTGCGTAATACGTATTTCTCACACTACAGTAAACATTTCATTCTTTGAATGAAGCCATTCATGGTTTTTTGAACAAACATTTTTATATGTATAATTCCTAACTTCTAAAACAATTTTATTGTAGGTTCCTCCTCATCAGATAACTGCAAAATAGTAAAATATATGTCAGTATCAGTAATAAATAAGTTACAATTAATAATAAATGTTTTCTATTCAAAAAATAACAAATTAAAAATTTTTACGGGATTACGATGGAATAATACTCATAAAAAATACTCACGTTCAATAAATAGCAAGTGTTAATATTTGGCACGGTTTGCAGTAAAAATCGTTTGCGCAGTTAGGGTTGAAATAAATGGCGCGATATCATACATCTTGGCATGTTGGTAGAACGAAAAAGTACAACAATTTTTTTTTCTTTTTTTTAGTTTTAGTTTTTGAGGCGTTTGTAATTTTTCCCCTAACTGACATAGTTGTTTTAATTACCAAAGGAATTGATTAAAAAAAACATTTTATTGAATTTATTCCCTTGCTATAGTAACAGAATAAAGAAAATGAGTTTTTAGAAATTATAACTTGAAAATTTGAGGTTTTGGCGTCAAAGACATCGCCAAATTTGAAAAATATGAAATATCTCGCGAACTATTGGACTTAAAAGAATTTAGTTAGTACCATTCGATTCAGCATACAAAAACACACCAAAATATGTTATCAGTAGAAAAATAACTATACAATCAGATTTTTAAGAAATTTTTTTAAAGTTCGTTCTTTTTTTTACCCCCCTTAGGGGTGGAATTTTGAAAACTCCTTTCTTAGCGGCACTCAATGTCATAAGAACTATTTTTACCCCAATTTTCAAGATTTTAGGTTCAGTAGTTTGGGCTGCGCGTTGATTAATACAAAATTCAGACTTTCTTTTATATATATAGATTATTTGATCAGTACATTTTGTCAGTACTTGTAGAAAATTTCGTTCAAACTTTCTACTGCAGAGATGTATCAGTTATTTACTTTACTGAATATGATTTTTTTCTGTCTGTCTGTTTGTTTCAACAACAACAACAACAACACCAAAAATTCAGTAAAGTATTTAACTGATACATCTGCTTGCCCCCCCCCCCCCCCTCCCTTTTTTTTTCTCAGTACTTTCCCGAAAAGTATTTATTAAATGATTATTTTATAGTTTACGTTAATTTTTTTTTCTTTTTAAAAAATGAAAAATAACTTTGAAATATAAATGAATTTCGGAATTCTTTTCGGAAAAGTATTTTCTTAAACACTTTTTCCGGAAAAAGTGTTTGAGAAAGTACCGAAATGATTACCTCTTTGGTTTCTTAAATACTTTTTTGAAATGCTTTTCCGAAAAAGTATTATAGCAAAAGTAGCCAAGTTTAGCAGTTTTATTTTTGAAAAAAATTAAATAGATAAAGTGTGCAAAGAACCCCCAACATACATATATTTAAAGTTTAATTATGGTGTATAAAGGGTTAAATTTTTATTTTTCTTTCTTAAATTACACTGCCACAAGTGATATATCATTTTAAACGACTAGTTGCGTACTTTTAATTTCAACCAGTTAAATATATTATATTTTACATAGGGGTCTTAACCATAGGGGGATGGGGGCGGTCATAGGGGGGCCTATAAAAATTCATTTTTTTTAAATCATTCATATTCTAGCGTGTTGGGTATCATTTGAAAGGTTACTACATGTAATAACTGAAAATTTTACAATTTAAAACTTTCCATTACTCTAGGACGGTTTTGGTACCTCAAAATTCATTTGCTTATAATTCTGGCCTTAATTGAGCTACATCAACGTCACATATATTCAAGTAGGCTAACTTTTCCCCGCCTTGAAAATAGCCATTTTCATTTTCCAATATTTGTCATAGTGGGGGGGGGGGGTTTATCATAGGGGGCTTAGGGGGGCAGAAAATTAATTTTTTGATTAATATATCATTTGAAAGTACTTTTTGATTATATTTTATTTCTGACATTATAAATTAGAAAAAAAAAATGCAAGAAAGAAAAAAACATGACTTGCGTATTGGACACTTTCCAACATTTTTTTAAATATGATTGTATTTAACCAATAAGATGTTATATCAATGTATACAGTATAAAAAAGATTAAAGAAGAAAAAAATCAAAACTCGCGGATTGATTATGAAACATTTTCCAAAATTTTTTTTTTTAAATTTGGTTATATTTAAATAATAAGATGTTATATCAATGTATACAGTATAAAAAAGATTTAACAAAGAAAAATCAAAACTCGCGGATGGATTATGAAACATTTTCCAACATTTTTTTAAAAATTTGATTATATTTAAATAATAAGATGTTATATCAATGTATACAGTATAAAAAAATTTAACAAAGAAAAATCAAAACTCGCGGATGGATTATGAAACATTTTCCAACATTTTTTTTTTTTTAATTTGATTATATTTAAATAATAAGATGTTATATCAATGCATACAGTATAAAAAAGATTTAAGAAGAAAAAATCAAAACTCGCGAATGGATTATGAAACGTTTTATAACATTTTTTTTAATTTGATTATATTTAAATAATAAGATGTTATATCAATGTATACAGTATAAAAAAGATTTAACAAAGGGAAATCAAAACTCGCGGATGGATTATGAAACATTTTCAAACATTTTTTTTTAAATTTGATTATATTTAAATAATAAGATGTTATATCAATGCATACAGTATAAAAAAGATTTGAGAAGTAAAAAAATCAAAACTCGCCGATGTATTATGAAACATTTTCCAACATTTTTTAAATTTGATTATATTTAAATAATAAGATGTTATATCAATGCATACAGTATAAAAAAGATTTGAGAAGAAAAAAAATCAAAACTTGCCGATGGATTATGAAACATTTTCCAACATTTTTTTAATTTTATTATTTTTAAATAATAAGATGTTATATCAATGCATACAGTATAAAAATGATTTGAGAAGAAAAAAATCAAAACTCGCGGATAGATTATGAAACATATTCCAACATTTTATAATATTTGATTACATTTAAATAATAAGATTTTATATCAATGTATACAGTATAAAAATGATTTGTGAAGAAAAAAATCAAAACTCGCGGATAGATTATGAAACATTTTTCAACATTTTTTTAAAATTTGATTATAATTAAATAATAAGATGTTATATCAATGCATAAAGTATAAAAAAGATTTGAGAACAAAAAAAATCAAAACTCGCGGATAGATTATGAAACATTTTCCAACATTTTTTTAAATTTGATTATATTGAACCTGAAAATAGCAATATTTGTTAAAATTTATTATAATCTATGCACAACAATAAACGAAAATAATTTTAAATCATAATATTGTTTTCTTAAAGAAAATTATTATATAAACTGTTCTTTTTTTTCTTTTAACAGTTTATATAATAATTTTCTTTAAGAAAACAATATTATGATTTAAAATTATTTTCGTTTATTGTTGTGCATAGATTATAATGTTTTTTTTATAAATAGTCAAAGCTTAATTTTTTTGATATCATGGAATAAAATATGCACAAGTAAAAAAAAAAGGATATAATTGGAAAGTTTAGGTAGCTCTATCAACATTTAGTAGTATCCTGTTTTAAATCCGTTAACCATTTGGCTTACAGACACACACTAGAAATCCAAAACTTACCTTTACTTTTAAACCATTTTAAGAATTTTGATGTAAAAAAAAAAAATACTAAAAAGGACGAGATTCGATATCCCTCAGAGGATTTCATAGCTTCCTGATTCAACAGCGTTAACGCTTTGGTGTACAAAAAGCAACTAAAAATCATCTCAAAACTATACGTTCATTTTCAAAAAGTTTAAATATGCACAAGTAAAAAAAGGATATAATTGGAGAGATTAGACACCTCTATAAACATTTCATAGCATCCGGTTTCAAATCAGTTAACCCTTTGGCGTACAGACACAAACTAGAAATCTAAATTTTACAGTTACTTTTTACATCTAAATTCTTAACATAAAATAAAAAAAATTACTATAAATGGCAAAATTCAATATCCCTCAGAAGATTTCATAGCTTCCTGATTCAAAAGACTTAACCCTTTGACATACAGAAAGCAACTAAAAATCTCAAAATATTTATTTTTGACTAAATTTAAATTTTAACATATTCAACCGATTGATAATATAACATAGTCAATCGATAGATAATAGTAAATGATAAGAAATAAAAATCATGCTAGCCGATTATGTAACACTTTCCAACTAAAATATATATATATTGACTAAATTTAAATTTTAACATGTTCAATATAACACATTCAATCGATAAATAATAGTAAATGATATTACGAAATAAAAATCATGCTAGCCGAATATGTAACACTTTCCAACCAAAATATAAATATTTTGAATAAATTTAAATTTTGACATATTCAACCGATAGATAATATAACATATTCAACCGATAAATAATAGTAAATGATGTTACGAAAAAAATCATACTAGCCGATTATGTAACACTTTCCAACCAAAATATAAATATTTTGAATAAATTTAAATTTCAATATATTCAACCGATAGCTAAATAGTAAATGATGTAAAGAAATGAAAATCATGCTAGCCGATTATGTAACACTTTCCAACCAAAATATTTATATTTTGAATAAATTTAAATTTCAACATATTCAAAAGATAGCTAAATAGAAAATGATGTAAAGAAATAAAGATCATGCTAGCCGATTATGTAACACTTCCAACCAAAATATTTATATTTTGAATAAATTTAAATTTCAACATATTCAACTGATAGCTAAATAGTAAATGATGTTAAGAAATAAAAATCATGCTAGCCGATTATGTAACACGTTCCAACCAAAATATTTATATTTTGAATAAATTTAAATTTCAACATAGTAGGGCTGGGTGATATACCGTAATACCGTTGAATTTCGATATTTCTTTAACACCGCGGTAACGATATTGAGATTTCAATCCTTCCGATATATCATTTCAAACGGTATTTCATCCGACTTCCGGAAATTACGGAGTTACGGAATTTCGATCTACCGAATATCCGCGCGAAAGTTGGTTACTTTTACAAATACCGCGCCGATATCGAAACTTGCGTAATATTTGCGGTTTTTGCAGGTTTCGCGCACGTATCGGAATATAGGCGAAAAGTCTACTGTTCTGATGTACCGCTTTGTTCCATCGGAGTTCGTCGAGAAGCGAAATTGAAAAAGTCGTTCAAATATCGGGCATTTCCGATACAATCTCTCATGGACTCCACACCGGTAGTTGACTATTGTGAGTTGAAATAGAAGGCACCTGTACAGTTTAATGTGTACAATCAATTGCTGACGGAACTGACTGACAGATTTTCAAGAAGTAAGTACAATTTATAGATATTTCTTGTATGTTGTTTTTTCATTTATTTATAACATATTATTTTAAATTATTTATTAATAACATTAATAAGTTACATGTATGATAATTCTATTAAATCGTTTATTTTAAACAGAAATTTTACTTAAAGCGGAAGTTAATTTTTTTTTCTCTTTCCCATTGCTATTTCCCTGCATTTTAGAGTTTATTAGATACTAGTATTTTTACGGGTTCTTCGCACGGTTTTTAAAAAAATAATTAGAATGATACAAAAAGAAACAAAAACCTAATATCTTTCTCAAATTACGAAGGAAGGTACTTTTCATTTCAAAAAACACTAAAAATCTATGCATGGTTTCATTCTGCATAGCAAAACATATTACTCATCCACAGCAGATTACAAATCTGATTGTATAAACGTTTGACTTCCGATTTCGCGGAGTTCGATAAACAAAAACAAACCACGGATAATTTCCTACTTTTTTTCTTTGCGGTTTTTCTATATTGGACATTTCTGGGAGGTTTCTAATAACTTATTATATTTTAATAAAAATTTGTTACACAGCCTAATTTGCTGAAAGTTTGAAAGAAATCGGTTAATTAACATAGGAGTTATGGATTTGATTTTTTTTTTTTTTTTTTTTTTTTTTTTTAATGGTAAAGAAAATACAGTTTTGTTTTTCTTCTTTTTCTTAAATTTTTTTTTTTTTCGTTTGTATGCTTGCAGCTCAATATGTTTTTTCCGCACTTAAACAACCCACACTTGTTGACACTTTCACGGAGCCCCTTTTTTAAGTAACAGAATAGAATTTGAATAGTTTATCTCTCACTAAAAGAACGAGGATAGTTTTCATTTTGAATCATCATGGCTTTTTAAGGGCTTCACTAATGGGAAAACATCCGCTCGTTAATGTTAATCCTAAATATTTTTAATACCTTGTTTGCATTTCTATATTTTTAAATTACTCTTTTGCATTGGACAGCCGGGATCGATCTCTACAAAAGCCGTTTTTTTTACTTTTTAAATTTTGTTTTCAATTTTTATTTTACTGGGATACTTTCACTTTCGAAACCGGTTCCGAAAGTAAAACTATCCTAGTAAAAAAAATCTGTAAGCAAAATCGAAAAGGTAAAAAAAAAGATCTTTGTGGAACTTTATTTCAGCTAGACATTACTTAAAAAAAAAAAAAAAAAAAGAAAAAGAAAGAAAAGAAAAAAAAAAGAAAATTGTAATTAGCAAAACGTCCGAATTTGGGACTTTGTACAGCATTAAAAAAATTTCGTGTTGGCTTAAAATTATTTCACTGTTCTAATGCATTCATTTCTTTCTATTCTGAATAATATTACGATTATTTATTTATATCAACTTATTTTACAACTATAGATAAAAAAGATGGGACCTCGGAATCGTGAAGATTGCCCAAAATACCATCAACTAGTGTCAAAAAAGGATACAAGTATGGCAATTTTATAGCCTTCCTGCTGATGAAAATGCCAAAGTCATTAGTTGTGATTTCTCAATTTGCAAATTGTGCAAACAGTGTGTATCAGCTAAAGGAGGTACAACTAGTAATTTGAGAAGCCACATAAAAATCCAACATCCTGCACAATTCAGAAATTTAACGTCTAGGTATTTTCTAGTTATTTTATTTCTGTCAGTCCAAATAACAATTCTCTAAATCCCATTTAAAATAAATTATTAAAAAAATAACATTTTCTAAAGTAATAAACCTTTATATTCAGCCCAAATAATTTCTTTTCTACGTTTCTGTTTTTAAATCACAGGCTATCAAAGCCTGAGAGCTAATATGCCCCGCAGGTTCTGTATGTACGTGGGGGTGATTCTGTTCCGAATTTCCCGAAAATTGAAGGCATTCATTTCCGAAAATTTATAAAAATCGGTCATCAATCCGAAAATTCGGACATAAAAAATATCGCAAATACCGACAAGTGGTCGCCGAAAAAAAAATAAATTTTGTCAATCGTTTGCAGAAAAATCGCGAATTTCGTCAAAGGATCGGGGGTAAAGCGCAAATTTCGTCAAAGAATCGTGAAAAAAGCGCAAATTTCGTCAAAAGATCGCGGGAAAAACGCAAATTTCGTCAAAGAATCGTGAAAAAAGCGCAAATTTCGTCAAAAGATCTTGGAAAAAAAGCGCAAATTTTGTCAAAAGATCGCGAAAACACCGCAAATTTCGTCAAAAGATCGCGAAAACACCTCAAATTTTGTCAAAAGATCGCGAAAACACTGCGAATTTCGTCAAAACATCGTGAACAAACTGCGAAATTCGTCAAAACATCGTGAAAAAAAACCGAATTTCGTCAAAACATCGCGAAAAAACCGCGAGTTTCGTCAAAACATCGCGAAAAACCGTGAATTTCGTCAAAAAATCGCGAAAAAACCACGAATTTCCTCAAAAGATTGCGAAAACCCTCAAATTTCGTCAAATGATAGCGAAAAACAACAAATTTCGTCAAAAAATTGCGAAAAAAATAAAATTTCGTCAAAAGATCGCGAAAAAACTGCGAATTTCGTCAAAAAATCGCGAAAAACCACGAGTTTCGTAAAAAAATTTCGAAAAAACAACAAATTTCGTCAAAAGATTACGAAAAAACCGTAACTTTCGTCAGAAGGTCGCGAAAAAACCTCGAATTTTGTCAAACGATCGCGGAAAACTGCAAATGTCGTCAAGAAATCGCCGGGATAAACAAATTTCGTCAAAAGATTACGAAAACCCCGCAAATTCCGTCAAAAGACCACGATAAAACAACAAATTTCGTCAAGGGATCGCGAAAAACGCGAATTTCGTTAAAAGATCGCGAAAAACGCATAGTTAGAGCAGAGACTATATTTCCCCCTCCCCATTCCCCCCTCTGCTCTTACTTTTTAGAAAATTTGCTGTGAATTTCGGAATCTTTTTTTTTTTTTTTTTACTCAGAATCACCTCTTTATGTACGTAACGCGATAACTCTTGATAAAAATATCAGATTTTCTTCAAAATTTTTTTCTAGGTTTATTCTGATAAGGAGCTTCTGATTATATTTGGAGGTTCATTGGTTAAGTATAAAGGGGGAATTAAGGGTTACACCCCCCCCCCTTAATTTAGATAAGTGGGTTTTTCATGCAGGATTATCCGATTTGCTTCCAATTTGGTATACCGGTTTATTGTGATAAGGCACTTCCCTGATTACATTTGGAGGTTCATTGGTTAAGCATAAAAGGGGAGGAACTGGGGGGCCACCCCCCCCCCTTAATATAGATAAATGGGTTTTCATGCAGAATTATCCGATTGGCTTCAAATTTGGCATAACGGTTTAATCTGATTAGACACTTTGCTGATTAGATTTAGAGGTTCATTGTTTAAGTATAAAAGGGTAGGAACGGGGGGCCAACCCCCCTCCTAATATAGATAAATGGGTTTTTCATGCAGAATTATCCGATTTGCTTGAAATTTGGCATACCGGTTTATTCTGATAAGGCGCTTCCCTGATTATTTACCTTTTTGCTCACAAAGAGTGAGTTCTATTTTATGAATAATAGACATAAATAAGAGTATAATATACAAATAGTGTGAATAGCCTGTGAGCTCAATGCCATTAATCTAACTGGCACTTTTCTTTTTATTTAATGTACTTTTATCATTCTTAAAGATATAAAATGTAATTTTACTTATATTCTCTAAATTTCCTTTTTGTTTTAAAAAGAATTTTGTCAGGTCTTTTAAATAAATAATACTTTATTGTTTATCATTTTCAAATTAACTGCAATATTTTATATTTTTCCCAACATATCTTTTGGATTCCCTCCCCCCCCCCCCGGCTCTTTTTTTTAAATTTTGAATAATTATGCATGTGCCTATAATTTTAATGTATTATAGTTAATTTTTCTCATTTATAGTTACAACAAGCCAAATTTAGCAGTTGTCACAGGAGCAGGTGATGATGATGTTGACAATCCACAGTCTTCAGAAAAAAATATAATTACCCCAGTTTCTTCATTTCCTAACTTTTACAATATTCCATCCACGTCCAGCCAAATCTACAAGACAAATAAACAAGTGACTCTTACTGATTACGATCCCTTGGACTCTAAAAGCTCAGAAAAATGTACTGCCTCTGTTACAAAATTTCTTGCAACAAGCATGCAGCCTTTTAGTTTGGTTGAAGAAGATTCATTTAAAAAAATGATCAAAACATTAAATCCTCGATATACTCTACCTGGGAGAAAATATTTTTCTGGAACTGCTATTCCAAAACTATACAATGATTCAGTTGAACAATTAAAAGCAATAATACCACAAGGGCAAGGAAATTATTCCTCAATCACTTGTGACTGTTGGACATCTATTGCAGGTGAAGGGCATCCATATGTGGACTTTCCACCATTTGCATATGTGGGCCATACTTTGCACTTTATCGATGACAGCTGGGAGCTGATTTCTGTGTGCTTGTGTTGCTTCCACTTTGAAGAAAACCATACAGCTGAGAACTTGCTGGACATAATACATGCTAAACTAGCTGAGTGGAAATTAGATACAGCATCAATTGTGTCATGCACAACTGACAATGGACGTAATATTGTAAATGCAATTAAAAATTCAAAAATGCAGCATGTGCCTTGTTTTCCCCACACCATCAACATAGGCATAAATAAAGCATTAGAAGTTCCTCAAGTAAAAAGAGCTGTGGCAAGATTAAAATGCCTTCAAAGTCAAATTGCTCACAGTTGCAAAATGAAGAGGGACTTGACTGCAGCTCAAGAGTTATTACAGAGTGATAAAAAGAGCTTGCCTTCAGCCTGTCCAACAAGATGGTGGTCAACTACAAAGTTATGCCAGCGATTTTTAGCAAACCAGCTTCCAATCTGCAAAATGCTACAGAATTTTGCAGAAAAAAAGCATCTGATGCCAGAAGGGTCTGAAATATCCTCTTTAGAGAGCTTGGTTGAAATAACAACCATTTTACAGAATATTACAGATATATTGGGATCAGAAAATTATGTAACATCTTCTATCATTCTTCCAGTGATCGAGCAAATAAAAAAAAATACGAATTGAAAGCAGCGATTCCAAACTTAAAAAGGCAATAAAGGAGAGCATTTGTGGTGCTTTTGTGAAATATGAAGATGAAGATGTTTCAACCCTACTAATAAAATCCACATTTGTTGACCACCGATTTAAAAACAGTTATTTGTCTGACATTGCCAAAAGTAAAGTAAAAGAACTGATCCAAACAGAATTAATTCAACTGGACAATTCAGCATCAGGATCAGGTCAAAACGAAAATTTAGAACCTCCAAAAAAGAAAATGAAGGGTCTTTCACTTTTGTTTGAGGAAGAGGAAAATATTTCCAATGATCCGAAGGAAATTGCAAATGAAGAAATTGAAAGGTACTTATACATCCCAAAATTAGGAATTGATGACTATCCATTAAAATGGTGGAAAGAAAATCAAGCTTCTTTCCCAAATATCGCTAAACTTGTCAAAAAATACTTAGCAGTTCAAAGTAGTAGGGAAAGGAGAGTTCTGAAACAGCCGCAGGCGGGACTGCGGGACCGTCCCGCCTGCGGTGCCGCACCCTCGTCCCCCCTCCGGCACCGCCTCCCGCACCCCCTCCGACACCACCTTCCGCCCCCCCCTGCGACACCGCCTCTGGTACCCACTCCGCCACGCCCCCTAGCGGGAAAAATGGCGTTTTTAGAGTATTTTTCTGCTATAACATGAGAGTTGAACGTTAGATCGACTAGATTATCATACTATAAGATGAAGATTAAATTTACATTTGAATTTTGAACAACCTTTACCTTAATGAGTATTATTAATTAAGCAAAACAATGGAAAATAACAATTTTTAAGGGAAACAGCTGATTTCTGTAAATTTTCTTTTAACTGTAAGATCACAATATCGACTTAAATGGAGAAAGTTAAACATATATTTGAATTTTGGATGATTAACACCTTAATGAGTGTTATTAATTAAGCAAAACAGTGGAAAATATCAATTTATCAGGGAAAAAGCTGATTTCTGTAGATTTTATTCAATTGCAAGCTCAGAATATCAACTTAAATGGAGAAAGTGAAACATACATTTGAATTTTGAACAATCTTTACCTTAATGAGTATTATTAATTAAGCAAAACAGTGGAAAATATTAATTTCTTAGGAAAAAAGCTGATTTCTGTAGATTTTATTCAACTACAAGATCAGAATATCAACTTAAATGGAAAAGGTTGACCATATATTTGAATTTTTAACAATCTTTACCTTAATGAGTATTATTAATTAAGCAAAACAGTGGAAAATATCAATTTCTTAGGAAAGAAGCTGATTTCTGTAGATTTTATTCAACTAAAAGATCAGAATATCAACTTAAATGGAAAAAGTAAAACACATATTTGAATTCTGAACAATCTTTACCTTAATGAGTATTATTAATTAGGCAAAACAATGGAAAATATCAATTTTTAATGAAAAAAGCTAATTTCTGCAGATTGTTTCTCAACTACAGATTGGAATATCAACTTAAATGATGAAAGTTAAACATACATTTGAATGAACAACACCGTAATGAGTATTATTAATTAAACAAAACAATGAAAATATAAATTTTTAACGAAAAAAGCATATTCTTTTAGAGTTATTTTATTTTTCATCTATAATATAGAGATATCAGCTTGAAAGGAAAATTTAAACATATAATTTAGTTTTTGATCAACCATTACCTTAATGAGTTTTGATAATTAAACAAATAACAAAGAATAATATTGAATTTTTAAAGAAAAAGATTAATTTTATTAATCCAATAATGATTTTTACATCTTTATATAATACTTTGAACCTATCCAACGTTTTTATTCGTTATTGGCTTTAAATTTTATCATTTTCATATAAAATTTCGAGTTTTCAAACCAATTAACTTAATTTTACTACATTTTAAATGTGGATATTTCTAGGTAAATAACCAATTTTATCTTACACTTAGTAATTTTACACCAACCTAATTGATTTTACAGTGTTTAGACCACTGTAGGATTATGTTTCATCATCACACTTCTTCTAAAAGTAAAAAATAACCAGATTTCCCGCCCCCCTTTCATGAATTACATCTACGCTCTCTTCAAACTCATAAGAAAATCCTGCGTTTCTCCCCCCCCCCCCTTGAAGGGAGGAGGATACAATAGCGTTACGTCACATGTTTACAAAATATCGATATGTTGAAGATTTGATCTTTTTTCAAGATGTATAAAAGAAAGTATCTATATTTTTACATTATTACAAGTATAATTTTACAGTTTAATGAATAATTATTTATTTATTATTGGATACCCAATTTTATCAACAGATGAATTAACTATACCTGTGCTGAAACTACATTTCACATACTTAGCCACACTTTAAAAAAATTCACTTCAATATGTAAATATTAAGTGCATTTTTAACATAACACATGTTTTTCAACACTAGTTCCTATAGGAGAATTTTGTTTATTAAATAGTATGTATTCACTTTCAAATTGCTTTTACTTGAAATTATATAAACCCTTTTAACAGAAAATTTGTTTAACCACAGAACGAATTGTATTTAACACGTTCAACCTCAATATCAATAATTAAACAAAACAATGAAAAATATCAATTTTTAAGAAGAAAATTAAAACAGATTTCTTTAGATCTTCTTTTTTCAGCTACAAGATAAAAATAATAACTTAAATGAGGAACGTTAAACATAAATTTTAGTTTTTGAACAACCATTACCTTAATGAATTTTAATAATTGAACAAATAACAAAAGGAAAATATGATTTTAAATGAAAAAGACGAATTTAAACGAATTTGATTAACTTTTACACTAGTTTGAGATTTTATCATCCTTTTAGATGCTAGCTATGTAGAATTTTAAGCTTTCAACAAGACGCACTTCAAGAAATACTCATTACTAAACAAAAATAAATTAATTTTAATCTAATCAACGATTGAAAATTTCACATTTAAAAAATATTTTCATGAATGTGCATAAAAAATACGAGTTTACAAATTAATATCCTTATTTCTATTACATTTAACTGGATTTTTCTACATTCGAGCTTAATTTGTATACACAAAGCATTATTTAATCAAATCCAGTACTTTCAGATTTAACGAAATTCAGCGATTTTTCGCTTTTCAAACCAATCCTATGAGTTAAAATCAACAGCGCCTCCTATAATTTTATAGCTTTGAGTGAAACGAGTGGAATTTTTCATACTGTTTGCTGTTTTCGTTATATGAAGACGTCAGCTTATATTCTCTACTTTAACTAAAATGAGTAACATGCAAGAAATGTCTTTAACAGAGGAAGATTCAAGTCAATCTTACTTAAAGGATATGAAATCAGCTATACCCAGCCAAGAAGTACATGCTTCGAACATTGAAATAATACCCTCTTCACCAGAACAACTAAAACCACCTTTTACTTGCAATCAATGCAAGAAATCCTATTCCAAAAAGAATACATTAAACAGACATCAAATATCCCATTTGGAGAAAAAGCCCTTTGAATGTGATATATGCTCAAAGACATTCATTCAAAGCAGTGATTTAAAACGACATAGTGTAACTCATTCCAGGACATCTACTACATATAAATGCGATCAATGCGGGAAAGATTATTTACAAAAGTTTCTGTTAACAATTCACAAGAGATCTCATAAGAAGTTTTATGATTGTGATAAATGTTCCAACTCTTTTTTAACAAAGTCTGCTTTAACTAAACATAAAAAAGTTTATCCCAAGGAATATGAATGTAAATACTGCAACATTAAATTGTACGATGAAGTTGAATTTTTGCATCATAAAAAAGTTCCCCCTAAGAAATATAGTTGTAAACACTGTAAAATTATCTTTTATCTCCAGAGGGAGTTTATTCATCATCTGATCAACATGCATAAATGAAAAATGCAAACTTTGTCAAGTCATAAACTTGATTTGAATATCTGTATATTTAAAAAATGGGTATGTCCTCCTATAACTGTTGAAAATGATGAATAAATATTGTTTAACTGAAAAAGCTTTTGTCGTTTATTTTTGCCATATCAGCTTGTGATTTTTCTTTACTCTATCTCATCAAGTCAAAACGATTTACTAAAATTTTAAAATACATATTGTATATTTCTTTAAGTTTATATATTTTTTAATATCTTATCGAATGAAACATGAGTTAAATATCTTTTATTAATTTCATATTAAAAACCTAACGTTTTCCATATAATTTTATTATGTTCCATCTAAATTTTATATACCCAATTAAATTCTATAATCCCTTCTTATTAGCAAACATTACTATTTAACTGGAAATTTCACATTAATGTTTTTCTTTTTTCATGATTGTACATATAAAAATAAGAGTTTACAAACTAATTTCCATAATTTATCACATTTGAACTTAATTTTTATACTCAAAACATTATTTAATCAAATTTTTATACTTTCTGATTCAGTGAAATTCCATGATTTTTCATTTTTTAAACCAATACCACAATATTTATCGACATTGGACTTGATTCTTCCCTTGTATATTTTTACATTACACAATTAAGATAGATATAGACTTAGGGCAGCAATAGAGTTAAAAATTGATTATACTCAATTTTCACCTTATATGAATTGGTCCTACATGACATTTCTTATTGCTACAATCACTTGATATATTAAAATTAGTCCGAGTTATTCAGTCTATATTATTAATCAAATTATCATATGTTTCATCTTACACTTCTAAGATTTCTGAATTATCATCCATCAAGTTGCTTAAAATATTAATACTGTGTTTATAGTTCTATTGATACATAGCCTACATGAATATAATCTTTAATTTTAACATTTCATATTTTAAATGACCTATTTTCAAAACTAAACTATATGAATTTTTACTACATCACTTATCAATATCACAGAATGATTTATGCTTCACACTTTTCTAATAATTATCAGATTCTTATAACATAATTTCTTGATAACATATATTATACTACTGATTTGTACGCATGCGTGAGTTGTCACGTGATCAAAACGATTGAGAATAATATAAATTTTCGAAAAGCAGCGCAGTATTTCTCATTTCAACTGTTAAACTTGGGAGAGAAGGTGACTTTAAGTGCGCAACTCTGACAAATTTCCAGATTTTAATTCAAGTGAGGAATCGATTTCTTTGTTAGTGAATAAAGTAACTTTTAGTATATCATTAAAACATGTATGTATTAATAAAAATAAATAAATAAATGATTATTTATATATTAAACCTTTCCTAAGTATATAAATATATTTCTTTTATTGTACAGATGTTGCAGCAAGATGAATCAAAACAGCAGCAATCCTCTTTATCGGAAATGAATGATCTGAATGATTCGCTCTTAGCACACGTAGAGTTAAAGAATAATAAATATGTAAGTACTTAGATATGAAATACTATAATTCATATATGAAACATAATTAGAGTAAATTTAAAATCAAATATTTTATTGTTTGTACTTTAACAAATGTTTTTTATCCATATCATTGAAGAGAATTCTAATTGTTTACATTTATTTCTCTCACAGGTGTGTTCTATTTGCTACAAACAATTTTTAAGTAAATGGAATTTAAAAGAACATACACAGATCCATACAGATCCCTATACTTGTGAAGATTGCCAAAAGCCGTTTTCAAGAAAATATGAATCAAAAATGCATACTACATCATATAGTCTATCACCAGCTGTATGTAAACTTTGTGAAGATATTCAAGAAATAACCTGACGTTTGAAGAATTTAACAATCAAGGAAGAGATTTAGACTATGTACTCAACCTATTTGCATAAGAGTTACCACAATATCCCAAAACTGAAATTTCGAAGGCACACAGTGGGTGTAAAGAAATTTTTGTTACCCATGATTCTCGTAACCACCATGAATTTGGATATTATTCATAATGTATTCCTTAAATTGTTATAATAAATATTCTTTTATCTGCACTTATCGACGTGTTTATTTATATCTCCTAACATTTTAAACGAAAAACGCTTTCCCATCTTAAAAAATTTCATAAGAACAGATAAAAATTAACAGATGAATGAAAAAATATGCATGTTCACAAAGTTTTCTAGATATATTTACAAAAATGTTTACAAAATAAAAAATTTGCAAGAGTAAAGGACAAAATTCACAAAATTAAAAAAAAATACAACATAACATTTTTTTCTTCTTACAAATGTGAGTTTTTAGAAAAGTAGGAAAAAAAATTACACTTAGATTTTTTTTTTTTCAAAAGTGAAAAAAAATATTTTTACAAAAAATATTTTTACAAAAAAAATATTTTTCAAAAAATTTTTTTACATTTTTTTTTTTTTTTTTTTTTTACAAAAAATATTTTTACAAAAAAAATTACAAAAGTAAAAAAAAAAATTACAACATAAAGAATAATAAAAAAAATTTACAAAATTTGTGAAAAAAATTGCAAAAAAGTTTGAAAAAAATTTACAAAAAAGTTATGAAAAAATTTCAAAAAATGATATTTTAAATAGTATTATAATCGTTGGCCAACCATTATACACTATATTTAAAATATCATTTTTTGAAACTTTTTCATAACTTTTTTGTAAATTTTTTCGCAAATTTTGTAATTTTTTTTTTTATTTTTTTATGTTATAATTTTTTTTTTTAACTTTTGTAATTTTTTTTTGTAAAAATATTTTTTGTAAAAATATTTTTTGTAAAAATATTTTTTTGTAAAAATATTTTTTGTAAAAATATTTTTTTTCACTTTTGAAAAAAAAAAAAAATCTAAGTGTAATTTTTTTTCCTACTTTTCTAAAAACACACATTTGTAAGAAGAAAAAAATGTTATGTTGTATTTTTTTTAATTTTGTGAATTTTGTCTTTTACTCTTGCAAATTTTTTATTTTGTAAACATTTTTGTAAATATATCTAGAAAACTTTGTGAACATGCATATTTTTTCATTCATCTGTTAATTTTTATCTGTTCTTATGAAATTTTTTAAGATGGGAAAGCGTTTTTCGTTTAAAATGTTAGGAGATATAAATAAACACGTCGATAAGTGCAGATAAAAGAATATTTATTATAACAATTTAAGGAATACATTATGAATAATATCCAAATTCATGGTGGTTACGAGAATCATGTGTAACAAAAATTTCTTTACACCCACTGTGTGCCTTCGAAATTTCAGTTTTGGGATATTGTGGTAACTCTTATGCAAATAGGTTGAGTACATAGTCTAAATCTCTTCCTTGATTGTTAAATTCTTCAAACGTCTGGTTATTTCTTGAATATCTTCACAAAGTTTACATACAGCTGGTGATAGACTATATGATGTAGTATGCATTTTTGATTCATATTTTCTTGAAAACGGATTTTGGCAATCTTCACAAGTATAGGGTTTTCCATCTGTATGGATCTGTGTATGTTCTTTTAAATTCCATTTACTTAAAAATTGTTTGTAGCAAATAGAACACATCTGTGAGAGAAATAAATGTAAACAATTAGAATTCTCTTCAATGATATGGATAAAAAACATTTGTTAAAGTACAAACAATAAAATATTTGATTTTAAATTTACTCTAATTACGTTTCATATATGAATGTATTTCATATCTAAGTACTTACATATTTATTATTCTTTAACTCTACGTGTGCTAAGAGCGAATCATTCAGATCATTCATTTCTGATAAAGAGGATTGCTGCTGTTTTGATTCATCTTGCTGCAACATCTGTACAATAAAAGAAATATATTTATATACTTAGGAAAGGTTTAATATATAAATAATCATTTATTTATTTATTTTTATTAATACATACATGTTTTAATGATATACTAAAACTTACTTTATTCACTAACAAAGAAATCGATTCCTCACTTGAATTAAAATCTGGAAATTTGTCAGAGTTGCGCACTTAAAGTCACCTTCTCTCCCAAGTTTAACAGTTGAAATGAGAAATACTGCGCTGCTTTTCGAAAATTTATATTATTCTCAATCGCTTTGATCACGTGACAACTCACGCATGCGTACAAATCAGTAGTATAATATATGTTATCAAGAAATTATGTTATAAGAATCTGATAATTATTAGAAAAGTGTGAAGCATAAATCATTCTGTGATATTGATAAGTGATGTAGTAAAAATTCATATAGTTTAGTTTTGAAAATAGGTCATTTAAAATATGAAATGTTAAAATTAAAGATTATATTCATGTAGGCTATGTATCAATAGAACTATAAACACAGTATTAATATTTTAAACAACTTGATGGATGATAATTCAGAAATCTTAGAAGTGTAAGATGAAACATATGATAATTTGATTAATAATATAGACTGAATAACTCGGACTAATTTTAATATATCAAGTGATTGTAGCAATAAGAAATGTCATGTAGGACCAATTCATATAAGGTGAAAATTGAGTATAATCAATTTTTTAACTCTATTGCTGCCCTAAGTCTATATCTATCTTAATTGTGTAATGTAAAAATATACAAGGGAAGAATCAAGTCCAATGTCGATAAATATTGTGGTATTGGTTTAAAAAATGAAAAATCATGGAATTTCACTGAATCAGAAAGTATAAAAATTTGATTAAATAATGTTTTGAGTATAAAAATTAAGTTCAAATGTGATAAATTATGGAAATTAGTTTGTAAACTCTTATTTTTATATGTACAATCATGAAAAAAGAAAAACATTAATGTGAAATTTCCAGTTAAATAGTAATGTTGGCTAATAAGAAGGGATTATAGAATTTAATTGGGTATATAAAATTTAGATGGAACATAATAAAATTATATGGAAAACGTTAGGTTTTTAATATGAAATTAATAAAAGATATTTAACTCATGTTTCATTCGATAAGATATTAAAAAATATATAAACTTAAAGAAATATACAATATGTATTTTAAAATTTTAGTAAATCGTTTTGACTTGATGAGATAGAGTAAAGAAAAATCACAAGCTGATATGGCAAAAATAAACGACAAAAGCTTTTTCAGTTAAACAATATTTATTCATCATTTTCAACAGTTATAGGAGGACATACCCATTTTTTAAATATACAGATATTCAAATCAAGTTTATGACTTGACAAAGTTTGCATTTTTCATTTATGCATGTTGATCAGATGATGAATAAACTCCCTCTGGAGATAAAAGATAATTTTACAGTGTTTACAACTATATTTCTTAGGGGGAACTTTTTTATGATGCAAAAATTCAACTTCATCGTACAATTTAATGTTGCAGTATTTACATTCATATTCCTTGGGATAAACTTTTTTATGTTTAGTTAAAGCAGACTTTGTTAAAAAAGAGTTGGAACATTTATCACAATCATAAAACTTCTTATGAGATCTCTTGTGAATTGTTAACAGAAACTTTTGTAAATAATCTTTCCCGCATTGATCGCATTTATATGTAGTAGATGTCCTGGAATGAGTTACACTATGTCGTTTTAAATCACTGCTTTGAATGAATGTCTTTGAGCATATATCACATTCAAAGGGCTTTTTCTCCAAATGGGATATTTGATGTCTGTTTAATGTATTCTTTTTGGAATAGGATTTCTTGCATTGATTGCAAGTAAAAGGTGGTTTTAGTTGTTCTGGTGAAGAGGGTATTATTTCAATGTTCGAAGCATGTACTTCTTGGCTGGGTATAGCTGATTTCATATCCTTTAAGTAAGATTGACTTGAATCTTCCTCTGTTAAAGACATTTCTTGCATGTTACTCATTTTAGTTAAAGTAGAGAATATAAGCTGACGTCTTCATATAACGAAAACAGCAAACAGTATGAAAAATTCCACTCGTTTCACTCAAAGCTATAAAATTATAGGAGGCGCTGTTGCTTTTAACTCATAGGATTGGTTTGAAAAGCGAAAAATCGCTGAATTTCGTTAAATCTGAAAGTACTGGATTTGATTAAATAATGCTTTGTGTATAAAAATTAAGCTCGAATGTAGAAAAATCCAGTTAAATGTAATAGAAATAAGGATATTAATTTGTAAACTCGTATTTTTTATGCACATTCATGAAAATATTTTTTTAATGTGAAATTTTCAATCGTTGATTAGATTAAAATTAATTTATTTTTGTTTAGTAATGAGTATTTCTTGAAGTGCGTCTTGTTGAAAGCTTAAAATTCTACATAGCTAGCATCTAAAAGGATGATAAAATCTCAAACTAGTGTAAAAGTTAATCAAATTCGTTTAAATTCGTCTTTTTCATTTAAAATCATATTTTCCTTTTGTTATTTGTTCAATTATTAAAATTCATTAAGGTAATGGTTGTTCAAAAACTAAAATTTATGTTTAACGTTCCTCATTTAAGTTATTATTTTTATCTTGTAGCTGAAAAAAGAAGATCTAAAGAAATCTGTTTTAATTTTCTTCTTAAAAATTGATATTTTTCATTGTTTTGTTTAATTATTGATATTGAGGTTGAACGTGTTAAATACAATTCGTTCTGTGGTTAAACAAATTTTCTGTTAAAAGGGTTTATATAATTTCAAGTAAAAGCAATTTGAAAGTGAATACATACTATTTAATAAACAAAATTCTCGTATAGGAACTAGTGTTGAAAAACATGTGTTATGTTAAAAATGCACTTAATATTTACATATTGAAGTGAAATTTTTTAAAGTGTGGCTAAGTATGTGAAATGTAGTTTCAGCACAGGTATAGTTAATTCATCTGTTGATAAAATTGGGTATCCAATAATAAATAAATAATTACTTTCTTTTATAATAATACTATAATAATACTTAAATAATACTTTCTTTTATACATCTTGAAAAAAGATCAAATCTTCAACATATCGATATTTTGTAAACAAGTGACGTAACGCTATTGTATCCTCCTCCCTTCAAGGGGGGGGGGGGGAGAAACGCAGGATTTTCTTATGAGTTTGAAGAGAGCGTAGATGTAATTCATGAAACGGGAGCGGGAAATCTGGTTATTTTTACTTTTAGAAGAAGTGTGATGATGAAACATAATCCTACAGTGGTCTAAACACTGTAAAATCAATTAGGTTGGTGTAAAATTACTAAGTGTAAGATAAAATTGGTTATTTACCTAGAAATATCCACATTTAAAATGTAGTAAAATTAAGTTAATTGGTTTGAAAACTCGAAATTTTATATGAAAATGATAAAATTTAAAGCCAATAACGAATAAAAACGTTGGATAGGTTCAAAGTATTATATAAAGATGTAAAAATCATTATTGGATTAATAAAATTAATCTTTTTCTTTAAAAATTCAATATTATTCTTTGTTATTTGTTTAATTATCAAAACTCATTAAGGTAATGGTTGATCAAAATCTAAATTATATGTTTAAATTTTCCTTTCAAGCTGATATCTCTATATTATAGATGAAAAATAAAATAACTCTAAAAGAATATGCTTTTTTCGTTAAAAATTTATATTTTCATTGTTTTGTTTAATTAATAATACTCATTACGGTGTTGTTCATTCAAATGTATGTTTAACTTTCATCATTTAAGTTGATATTCCAATCTGTAGTTGAGAAACAATCTGCAGAAATTAGCTTTTTTCATTAAAAATTGATATTTTCCATTGTTTTGCCTAATTAATAATACTCATTAAGGTAAAGATTGTTCAGAATTCAAATATATGTTTTACTTTTTCCATTTAAGTTGATATTCTGATCTTTTAGTTGAATAAAATCTACAGAAATCAGCTTCTTTCCTAAGAAATTGATATTTTCCACTGTTTTGCTTAATTAATAATGCTCATTAAGGTAAAGATTGTTCAAAATTCAAATGTATGTTTCATTTTCTCCATTTAAGTTGATATTCTGAGCTTGCAATTGAATAAAATCTACAGAAATTAGCTTTTTTCCTGATAAATTGATATTTTCGACTGTTTTGCTTAATTAATGATGCTCATTAAGGTAAAGATTGTTCAAAATTCAAATGTATGTTTCATTTTCTCCATTTAAGTTGATATTCTGAGCTTGCAATTGAATAAAATCTACAGAAATCAGCTTTTTTCCTGAGAAATTGATATTTTCCACTGTTTTGCTTAATTAATAATACTCATTAAGGTAAAGATTGTTCAAAATTCAAATGTACGCGTTTAACTTTCCCCATTTAAGAATATATTCTGATCTTGCGCTTGAAAAAATTCATCTTTTTTCATTAAAAATTGATATTTTCCATTGTTTTGCTTAATTAATAACACTCATTAAGGTGTTAATCATCCAAAATTCAAATATATGTTTAACTTCCTCCATTTAAGTCGATATTGTGATCTTACAGTTAAAAGAAAATTTACAGAAATCAGCTGTTTCCCTTAAAAATTGTTATTTTCCATTGTTTTGCTTAATTAATAATACTCATTAAGGTAAAGGTTGTTCAAAATTCAAATGTAAATTTAATCTTCATCTTATAGTATGATAATCTAGTCGATCTAACGTTCAACTCTCATGTTATAGCAGAAAAATACTCTAAAAACGCCATTTTTCCCGCTAGGGGGCGGTGGCGGAGGGGTACCAGAGGCGGTGTCGCAGGGGGGGCGGAAGGTGGTGTCGGAGGGGGTGCGGGAGGCGGTGCCGGAGGGGGGACGAGGGTGCGGCACCACAGGCGGGACGGTCCCGCAGTCCCGCCTGCGGCTGTCCCAGAACTCTCCTTTCCCTACTACTGTTCAAGGATCGAGTGTGCCGTGCGAGAGAGTTTTCAGTACAGGGGGCAATGTAATAACTAAAAGAAGGTGTTCCTTACTGCCCAAAAATGCATAAATGCAAATTTTTTTGCATTGTAATAAAAATTTTTTAAATTTATAGGTAATTAAATTATTTTCATTTAACATATCTATTGTCTTATTATTGTCTTATGCACATTTTCTTGTTTCATTTGAATAATTTATAATGTTTAACTTTCCAAAAGTTTTCAATAATACACATTTTAGATCAGATCTACAGGGAAAATATTTGCAGTTTTTAAAGCAATATGTAAAAATTTAAATTTCTGTATCCTTTTAATATGTTAAATTAAGATATTGAATGGTTTATATATATATATATATATATATATCTGTGTGTGTGTGTTTGTAGTATTTTATACAGAGAACAGTTACATTTACAACCCTATAATGGAGTGACATATGAATTTATAATATCGATATATCGAAAATATCGATATTTGGTCAGCGATATATCACGATATTAAAATTCTGATATCGCCCAGCCCTACAACATAGTCAACCTAGAGATAAATAGTAAATGATGTTAAGAAATAAAAATCATGCTAGCCGATTATGTCCCCATCCAAAATATTTATTTTTCAAATGCTCAACTCAACAGATTCAAGTACAAGGAATGACCTCTAAAAAAATGCATCCATTCAATAGAGATAACTAATTTTAAACTATCATGATAATCCTCTGAAAAAATGCGCAAAGAATAACCAACAACCATAGCTGTGTTTTTGAAGCTGAATGATCAATAGTTGATGAGATAATGAACAATTAACACTGTAATATTATAGTGTTATTTTAATCTGAGTTGTCTTTTTTTTTTCTTTTTTTTTGGGAGGTAAAGAAGGAGCTTCTTCTGATTATGATGCGGCGGAATCTAATCTTTTCACCAAATTTGGATTACCCTTTTCTAAAGTGGAAGAGTTTGGTTCTAATTCTGAATCAGTCATCTGTGGTTTTATTTCTTTTAAACTAGATAGCTTTCTTCTATAAAGATAAACTGCAAGATAGTGAAGCATTTCATCCTTCACACATACTCGTAAAATATTTTCTACTGAAACATCAGGAGATACATAATCGATACCAAGAATGGGTCGACCATACTTTGTCGTCGTCGTCGGTTTCAAACTTTCTTCAACTTCCGCTACTATCCAAGCTACTACCATCATAGGATAATCAAAATAAATAACTCTAAAAACCTGAGGTATGGTAGTGTGTGGTGTAAAATCACTTTTCAAAAAATTTATGTATCGCTCAATATCATCTTGGTATTTTAAAGATTTAATACATATTTTTTCCCGATCGCAATAGGTCGTTTCAACTTCCTCTAAAGATTTGAACTTTGAATTTGGTTTACCGACGTAAGTTTTTAAATCATTACGGATGACATCATTCTGTTTCAATATATAAAACATGTGATGTAATTCCAGACCATTGAATGATGGCATTCAAGCCAGAAAAAGAAAGAATAACTAATGTACAACATTTCCGAGTTTTTATTAAGTTTTTTTTTTTTTTTTTTTTTTTTTTTTTTTTAACAAAATAACTTTATAATATTCTTTTTTTTTAATTCTTTAATTTATTATTCATAACTTCCTTATACGAAACTACATGCGAAACAGGTATTTATGACTCCCGCATTAATAAATAACTTTAATTTCTTTTTTTTTTATGTAAATCACGTTCAATCATAGTTATTTATTAATGCGGAAAAAATTTCATAAACTCACGGATAATTAAAGTTCATTAATATTCATAACTTCCTTATACGAAAAAATATTATAAATTGAAATCATTTTTTAAAAATGATTTCAATTTATAATATTTTTTCAAATAAGGAAGTTATGAATATTCATAACTTCCTTATACGAAAAAATATTATAAATTGAAATAATTTTCTAAAAAAGATTTCAATTTATAATATTTTTTCGTATAAGGAAGTTATGAATATTATTTAAACACCTGTTTCGTATGAGGAAGTTATGAATATTAAATAAAAAAAAGAAAAAAAATATTTTGTTAACAATTTATATTAATTTTCTTTAAGGAAAAAATATTATGATTTAAAATTATTTTTGTTTTATAGTTGTGTATAGGTTAAAAATTTTGTATAAAAAATTATTTGAACACCTGTTTCGTATAAGGAAGTTATGAATATTAAAATTTAAAAAAAAGGAAAAATAATTTTAAATCGTAATATTTTTTAAGGGAAAAAAATATTATGATTTAAAATTATTTTTGTTTATGGTAGGCTAAAAATTTTGTATAAATAGACCGAGCTTAAAGTTTTTTGGTATCCTGGAAGAAAAAGTGTGCAATCGTTAAAAAAAAAGAAAAAAAATGAAATGTGTTTCTGTCTAGGATAGCGTGTACAAAACCTCAATATGATTACCTGTTTTTTTTTATTTTACGTTATTTCTAGAGGGTGTGCATTCCTAAATCTTCTAAAAAACTTTTTAAACAATGTAATCTTTAGAAAAATATAAACAGAAAATATAAACAACGATCCAAACTGTATGACAATCATTTGAGTTGCTATCCTAATTTTCGGAAAATGCATTCCTAAATCTTCTAAAAAACTTTTCAACTCACGCAATCTTTAGAAATTAGTTTTTAAAAACACAAAATATAATATTTTTTTTTACTTGCTATCCACTAGAAATCGCATTTTCCGAAAAGTGGAGAGCAACCTTGCTTTTGAAATTCGTAAATGGAAGGATTTTGAAATTAGCAGCTGATTTAGCTACCTTTTTGAGGGACTGTAGACGTTCTACCTTTAAACTATCGAGCCTTCACGAGAAAGACTGAAATTACTGCTCTGTTTTAAAATCTAAATCTAAAAAAAATACTGGGATATCATTAAATTAATTCATTTAATTAAAATAATATAAGACTTTTTCAAATTTTTATGATTTGTAGTCTGATAGGAGGTATTCAGCTATAAGTATGCAAAGTTTCAAGTCTCTAACCTATACAGTTTCTGAGAACGAACTCTGTGCTGGACAGATAGAGAAAAGTGACGTCAGAGTTACGTCAGATGAACGAAACAATAAAAACAACCATCGATGAAAGGATTCGATCTAAAAGATCGCGGGATCCAGGGGCGTTTTCAGAGAGGAAAGCTGTGAGGAGCAATACATTAATTTTTTCTGATGATGGGAATCGTTTCGTATGGCCAGGGACACCGGCTGAACAAAATCTAAAAAATGGAGCTATTTTGAAACAGACATTTCTGTGGATCACAGCTAGTCTACGTGTTTTTAACTCCAGAATATACCGGGTGTCCCAAAAAGGACTGACTGATTTTAAAATTCAATAACTTCCAAACGGTGACAGATATTAAAAAAATTCTTGCAGGAGGGTTATGCATAAGGTTTTTTACAGTGATTTTCAATTTTAGTTCGAATTACAAACAATAGATGGCGCTGCGATCAATAGAGGCTAAATTCAGGCTCGATTTTTGGTACTTCGTGGCCCGAATAATAAATTTCCATCTCCTTTTTCTGCATGGAACAACAGAAAGGACCAAAAATCGAGCCTGTATTTAGCGACTATTGCTTACAGCGCCATCTATTGTTTTTAATTCGAACGAAAAACGAAAATCACTGTAAAAAAAACTTTTGACTTTATGCATAACCCTCCTGCAAGAATTTTTTTAATATCTGTCACCATTTGGAAGTTATTGAATTTTAAAATCAGTCAGTCCTTTTTGGGACACCCGGTAAATACGAAATAATACGATAGAATAATGCTTTTCTATTAGACCTTTCCGCGCCATGAGTTATTAAACATGCCAACCTAAAACTAGTATGTTGTGACCATCACAAAACTTCTTTCTATGTAAATCACATAAACAGCACTAATTGACATCAAGGTATACCTGAATCTGAAGTCTGATGAAAATTCGTGCATTAGTTCTTGAGATAGGGCTAAAATGTGAATTCTGAAAAATGCAGCATAGCAACGCTACCTGTTTTGCGATTTGCACCAAAACATAAACAGCACTAATTCATATCAAGGTATACCTGAATCTGAAGTTTGCTGAAAATCCAAGTATTAGGTCTTGAGATAGAGCTATTGCGAGAATCGCAAAAAATGCAGCATAGCAGCGCCACCTGTTCAGCGATTTAAACCAAAATATATGAAACATCAATTCATGTCAAGGTCTAACTGAATCTGCAGTTTGATGAAAATCCGTGCGTTAGTTCTGGAGATTGAGCTATTGTAGAAATCGTGAAAAATGCTGCATAGCTACGCAACCTGTTGAGCGATTTACACCAAAAACTAATCAGCACCAATTTATATCAGGGACTAATTGAATATAAATTTTAATTAAATTCCGTGCATTAGTTCTTGAGATAGAGCGCCCACAAAATTTGTGTCACATACAGACAGACGGACAGACAGACTCACCGACTCACAGACAGACATTTTGTAAAAACATGTTTTCGGAATCTCTGATCCCTAAAACGTGTAATCCATCGAAAGCCGAAAGTCGAAAAATTTCATGATTCCAATACTTTTTTCTTGTAAAGATAGAAGAAATTAAAAAATATAGAAATGTGGCAAATATCAAATATAAAAATCCAAAAGTATACTTCTACCAATTTGTTTATTCATAAAAGAGAATTGAAAGTGGTATTTTTTTTAGCTAGAAGTTGGAATGAGGCAGAAAAAATGAAGATAAAAGAAATGAAGATCGTATTCGATTGTATTGCAGAAATAAAATTATTATTATTTTTTTATATTTAAATATTTAAAAAAAAAAACACCGTTTGTATGGTGTGCTTTAGTTTCCTTTTCTAATACTTCATTTTTATTTTATTTTAAATAAAATCGGTTTGTTTTTCACAGATCGCAGTTTTTCTTATAGGTCGAGCCCCCTGAAGCAATGTCTTTTCTTTGTTTGCTAGAAGGGGAGAAATGTACCTCTTGGGATTAAACACTCCCAGTCGTGTACAATCGTTTCATTTCGATACGTTCATTTCTTCCTGGATAACTCACCCTAAAACAATTTTAACGAAAGACTAACATAAATGTTATTTTATATATTGGAGAAAGGTTATTAAATGTAATTACTATCAATTTTGTGAAGTAATTCATCTTTTAAGGTGTAAAACAAATCGTTTGCATATTTTCTTTAAAAAAAAAAAAAAAAAAAAAAAAAAAATGCAATTTAACAAATTACAACGACCATTTGGAAAATGATTTTTTCAAAGACTAAAATTTAAGTCATAAAAAATCGCACGGAGTTGATCATACATTACGTACGCCATGAATTAAACATTAATATTGTTATTACACGTAAAAATTCCAAGCGACAAAAATCGCCTGCGACCCGTATTTGGTGTGAAATATTTATATGTATTCATTCCTGTCCTATTTATCTTTTTTTTTTTTTTTTTTTTTTTTTTTTTTTATTGGCTTATTCCATTTTTCTTTTGCACGTGAAAATCTTACAAATTAAAATTAACTCTTTGGCAGAAATTGTTATTCATTTTCTTTCATTTTCATTAGTTATTATCCACCTGAAACTTACGTATTATCCAAGCATTTCATTGTCTGTTCGGGAAAAGGCTTTTCCATCGTCAGATTGACAAGAAATCTGACTACCAATTTTAAATGAAATTTCATTATTAAACTTCTAAACATCCGACAATATTACTTTTTACACCGTCGTATAGAGTAAAAAATATACTTTTAAATGCAATTTGTTTGAAAGCTGTATCTCAATTTGTTTCTGAGTTATTTATTTATTTATTTATTTTTTTTGTAGTTTTTATTGCTTTTTTGTCATAGTGGCAACAGAAGGTATCCATCTCTGTTGAAAGTAAAGGGAAGTACAGATTACTGTATAGACCAATCAGAAAACGAATAAAATGAGGATTAAACCAATAAAAACCTTCAGATATGCTTTTGATTTCCTACCCTGACAAGAACAATAACCATTTTTCCAAATGGTTAAATATAAAAAAAAACGTGATTTTTACAGAAATTGTTACAAAATCTGAAAATAAATATGAAAAGAACGATTTTTCCCCTAAAAAAAGTATTACTGATGAATTTTACAATATAGGGCAGTGGATTTGTTTTCACAACGCGTTTAGACAAAAATATAGTGGGAGACAAAATGGGTGAGATTTATCCTACGCGTGTACTAAAGTAATGGAAACGGGCGCGTGTGTTGACAGGTTAACCCTTTATCTATAGACGGTACTCATAAGTACAATTAAAATAACTTGTTACAAAATACATTTAATGCATCGATTAGTTGTAATACATTTTAGAATGAGTTATAGATACTTTACTTTATCTTGTTCCGAAAGCATTATGGGTTACACAAAACAAAAATATTTTTAAAGAATCATTTATTTTGCCTTTACATCTTTTCAGCTTTCTTGGCGTAAGGCGGGGGGAATTTTTCAATTCGGAAATATTTCTATATTTCTATACTAAGAACATTATATTTGTACATTTCTTAATTCTACAAAATACAAGAAAAATTTTAAAATAAAAGATTTGAGTGGGTTTGTAAATATTGCACAAAATCCCTATAAATTCAAATTTAATTAATCCTTCTAAACCTTTCAATCCTTCTAAAATTTAATAACTGATTATGTAAATCTTCTAATGTAGTTTCAAAAATTCACGAAAAATGCTTCAGAATATAAAATTTTCATGAATTCATAATTCAGTACATAAAGGGTTAAATGAGTTTTTTTTTTTTTTTTTTTTTTTTGTCAATGCATAACCTACTTATTCAGACTGTAAAATATTGCTTCAATTTAAAAATGCATTTTTTAAATCACTATAAAATCCATGTAAGACTAATTTAGCTATATTGAATTATTTCAGACGCTAAAGGATGTTCCTTCAATTTAAAAATACATTTTCAATTTGCCGTGGATTCCTTGTCGGATTAATGTAGTTGTAGTAAATGAAACATGATAATGATACTTGAACAAATAATATATAATGCGAAAAACTTTATTAAAATCTTCTGAAAATAATTTAGTTAATGTATTTAGAGTTTCATACTCTGCAGTTAATTTTCATATATAAGTTTTGAACGACAGCATACTTTTTCCTATTACATACACACATTGTACTTAATTAATGCTTTTAGAAAAGATTCATACATTAAATATCATTAAATTTCAGCAAAAAATTTATTAATTAAACAACAAATCTATCCACTAAACTATACAAAAGGCTTAGAAAATAGAAGAAAAATTCTTAATAATCTTTATTTAAGATGAATTTTCGCAACCCTTTATAGCAAGAATCGGCAGCCTGTTTTTGGATGCGTGTCGCCATCAGCTAAAATATGCGTATGACCCTTTATCTACTGACGATACTGATAAATACCAATAAAATAGCTTATTATAAAATTTATTCAATACATCGATTAGTAGCAATACAGTTTAGAATGAGTTATAGATGCATTACTTTATCTAGTTCCAAAAGCATTCTTGGTTACACAAAACAGATATATTTTTAAAAAGATTATTTCTTTTGTCTTTGCATCTTTTCAGCTTTCTTGGCGTTCGCGCGGGGGGGGGGGGGGGGGTAATTTTTTAATTCGGAAATATTTTAATAATTCTATTGTAAGAACATTATATTTGTATATTTCCTAATTCTACAAAATATTAAGAATAAGATTTAAAATAAAAAATTTGAGCGGGCTCACAAATATTGCACAAAATCCCTATAAATTCAAATTTAATTAATCCTTCTTAATCCTTCAATCCTTCTAAAATTTATTAAATTTTTGTGTAAATCTTCTAATGTAGTTTCAAAAATTCATGAAAAATGCTTTAGAAGATAAAATTTTCATGAATTCACAATTTAGAACATAAAGTGTTAAATGATCTTTTTTTTTACATGCATAATCTACATATTTAACTTAAGGAGTAGAAAATTCTTTCTTTCTGCTTTCAAACACGATGATTTAGTCGTAATGAGCCATGATTACAAAACTCTTTCTTAAAGTACTTTTTTTGAGTGAACTACTATAATACGTTTTTCCTTTTTAGCGCATTTAAAAGCAAATTGATCATTCAGATAAAGTGAAGTTGTTGCTTTGGAAAGAATGTCGTAAGTTTATTTCTTGATAAATTTTCTTCATTCAAATTTAAACTTTATAAGAAAAGGAAGACATTTCATGAAGTAATTCGAATTTCCAAATTGCCATTTAATAAATAAATTTAAATGCAATTAAATAATTAACCTTGATTCAAATTTACTGAATGGTTGGATTTAATGTAGTATATGTGTAGTACATTTCAAGTTAATAATTTTATATTTTTTATTTCAGACTGTAAAATGTTGCTTCAAATTAAAAATGCATTTTTTAAATCGCTATGAAATCCATTTGAGAATAATGTAGCTATATTGAATTATTTCAGACGCTAACAAATGTTCCTTCAATTTAAAAATACTTTTTCAATTTGCCGTGTATTTTTTCTCAGATTAATATAGTTGTAGTAAATGAAACATGATAATGATAGTTGAACAAATAATGTATAATGCGAAAAACTTTATTAAAGTCTTCTGAAATTACTTTAGTTAATGTATTTAAAGGGTCATACTCTGACGTTAATTTTCATATGTGAGTTTTGGACGAAAGCATGCTTTTTGCTCATACATCCACACATTGTGCTTAAATAATTATTTTAGCAGAGATTTACACGTTAAATTTCATTAAATTTTAGCAAACATTTTGTTTATTAAACAATACAACTGTCCACTAAACTATAGAAAAGGCTTCTATATTTTAGAGTCAGTTATAGATGCATTACTTTATCCGGTTCCAAAAGCATTATGGGTTACACACAAAAAAAAAAAAAAAAAAAAAAAAAAAAAAAAAATTAAAAGGATGATTTCTTTTGCCTTTGCATCTTTTCTGCTTTCTTGGCGTTTGGGGTGGATTTTTAAATTCGGAAATATTTCTATATTTCTATTGTAAGAACATTATATTTGTACACTTCTTAATTCTACAAAATAATAAGAAAAAATTTAAATAAAACATTTGAGCGGGCTTTTAAATATTGCACAAAATCCCTATAAATTCAAATTTAATTAATCCATCTTAATCCTTTAATCCTTCTAAAATCCTTCTAAAATTTAATAATGTTTATGTAAATCTACTAATGTACTTTCAAAAATTCTGGAAAAGGCCATAGAAGATAAAATTTTCATGAATTCATAATTCAGAACATAATGGGTTAAATGAGTTTTTTTTTTTTCATGCATAATCTACTTAACTTAAGAAGTAAAAAATTCTTTCTTCCTACTTTCAAACACGATGATTTAGTCGTAATGAGCCTTGATTACAAAACACTTTCTTAAAGTACTTTTTTCGAGTGAACTGCTAAACTAAAACGTTTTTTCTTTTTTAGCACATTTAAAAGCAAATTGATCATTACGATAAAGTGAAGTTGTTGCTTTGGAAAGAAAAGTGACGTAAGTTTATTTCTTGAAAATTTTTCTTCGTTCAAATTTAAAATTTAAAAGGAAAGGAAGACATTTCGTGAAGTACTTCGAATTTCCAAATTGCCATTTAATAAATTAATTTAAATGCAATTAAATAGTTAACCTTGATTCAAATTTATTGAATGATTGTATTTAATGTAGTATATAACTAGTATATTTCAAGTGAATGATTTTATATTATTTATTTCAGACTGTAAAATGTTGCTTCAAATTAAAAATGCATTTTTTTAAATCACTATGAAATCCATTTGAGAATAATGTAGCTATATTGAATTATTTCAGAGCTAACAAATGTTCCTTCAATTTAAAAATACTTTTTCAACTTGCCATGAATTCTTTCTCAGATTAATGTAGTTGTAGTATATGAAACATGATAATGATAGTTGAATAAATAATGTATAATGCGAAAAAATTTATTAAAGTCTTCTGAAATTACTTTAGTTACTGTATTTAAAGAGTCATACTCTGAAGTTAATTTTCATATATGAGTTTTCGACGTCAGTATGCTTTTTCCCCATACATCCACACATTGTGCTTAAATAATGCTTTTAGAAGAGATTTATACATTAAATTTCATTAAATTTTAGAAAACATTTTGTTTATTAAACAATACAACTGTCCACTAAACTATAGAAAAGGCTTCTTTATTTTAGAATCAGTTATAGATACAATAATTTATCCTGTTCCGAAAGCATTATTGTTTATGGAAAACAAAAATATTTTTAAAACTATGATTTCTTTTGCCTTTGCATCTTTTCTGCTTTCTTGGCGTTGGGGATTTTTCAATTCGGAAATATTTCTATATTCCTATAATAAAAACATTATATTTGTACACTTCTTAATTCTACAAAATAGTAAGAAAATTTTTAAATAAAAGATTTGAGTGCGATTGTAAAATATTGCACAAAATCCATATAAATTTAAATTTAAATAATCTTTCTAAATCCTTCTAAAATCCTTCTAAAATTTATTAAATGGTTATGTAAATCTTCGAATGTAGTTTCAAAAATTCACGAAAAATGCTTTAGAAGATAAAATTTTCATGAATTCATAATTCAGAATATAAAGGGTTAAATGAGCTTTTTTTTACATGCATGATCTACTTATTTAACTTAAGAAGCAGAAAATTCTTTCTTCCTACTTTCATACACGTTGATTTAGTCGTAATGAGCCATGATTACAAAACACTTTCTTAAAGTACTTTTTTGAGTGAACTGCTATATTAATACGTTTTTCCTTTTTAGCGCATTTAAAGGTATATTGGTCATTCAGATAAAGTGAAGTTGTTGCTTTGGATAGAAATGTGTCGTAAGTTTATTTCGTGAGAAATTTTCTTCATTCAAATATAAACTTTAAAAGGAAAGGAAGACCTTTGGTGAAGTACTTCGAATCTCCAAATCGTCATTTAATAAATTATTTTAAATGCAATTAAATAATTGGACCTTGATTCGAATTTATTGAATGATTAGATTTAATGAAGTATATGGGTAGTACATTTCATGTTAATGATTTTATATGTTTTATTTCAGATTGTAAAATGTTGCTTCAATATAAAAATGCATTTTTTAAAACGCCATGAAATCCATGCAAGGCTAATGTAGCTACATTGAATCATTTGAGACGCTAAAGAATGTTCCTTCAATTTAAAAATACATTTTCAGTTTGTCATGAATTCTTGTCAGACTTGGAATCCTTCGTCCCCCGTCGTGTTTAATCTTCTTGCAAAACTTGGCGACATTCTCTTATTAAGTAGATTAAGTAAAGTAATGCTATAAAAAGTGATAAAATATCTTTATTAAGATTGACGATCGTTTCGTCGCACCAACGGCGACATTTTCAAAATTATTTATGATAGAAAATATTTTCACATGATTTAAAAACAATAAACATAGTAAACAATGTCACGAGACATGATGCATAATGAAAAACATTACAAACGTAAAATTAAATTAAAATTAAATTAGCTATTTGTGAGCGTGGATTAATTTTCATATAATTTAACAAAACAATAACATGATAAATAATGTCACGAGACAACGTGCATAATGAAAAACATTGCAAAACATAAAATAAAAATAAAATTATCTTGGCTATTTGTGAGTGTGGATTAATTTTTACTATTGTTATTAAAATTGCATAGCATCTCTTTCCAAATTTTAGGTAAATCAACGGACACTGAATCATTGCAAATATTCTTGTTGCGTAAAAATATCTCTATTGATTCTCCGATTATGGATGGTAAATAAAATCTTGATGTATAAATTAACTTGCTATTTTTAAATTCGATCTGTAACGGTTCTTCGTTGCATAATCTGGTAACATTGCAAACGTAAAATTAAATTAAAATTAAATTAGCTATTTGTGAGCGTGGATTAATTTTCATGTAATTTAACAAAACAATAACATGGTGAATAATGTCACGAGACAACATGCATAATGAAAAACATTGCAAAACATAAAATAAAAATAAAATTATCTTGGCTATCTGTGAGTGTGGATTAATTTTTACTATTGTTATTAAAATTGCATAGCATCTCTTTCCAAATTTTAGGTAAATCAAGGGACACTGAATCATTGCAAATATTCTTGTTGCGTAAAAATATCTCTATTGATTCTCCGATTATGGATGGTAAATAAAATCTTGATGTATAAATTAACTTGCTATTTTTAAAATCGATCTCTAACGGTTCTTCGCTGCATACATGTTTTTATGACATTCTCTTAGTTAGATCGCTCGACAGAACACTCTGGGTACTGTCAGTTTAAGTATGGCCACCTTGTACATACATGGGCAACTCTAGGATAGATGGCCATAGTTTTTAAATATTGAAATAAGAATTCTTAGAATGCAAATACAAGAAATATTGATGCATATTTAAAATTTTTATACATATACTCATAATATTTTATGCAAAAAATAATTAAATATTGAAAACAAAAAGTGTTAAACATCATTGAAATTAAAATGGTAGATGGCCATCTCTGCTTAAAGCCAAGGAGAGATGACTATCCAATACAAGAAAAAAAAGTGAAGCTAAATGACAAAAAAATAACACATTTCATATAGTTAATCATGTAAAGCATATAGCAATTTGTAAAGATGCAGTTATATAATAGAAAATGAGTGAATAAAACTCGAATAAACAAAATTTGAAGTATAATTTCTATACTTCAATTTTCGTAAAATCTTACCACATGTTTGGCAGAGGTCTTGATAATTGGTACACGTTTCATGGAACCACTTCATGTACCTTAGGCATTGTATCTAAACATCCTTTTTGGATGTGATATTATATTGTTTTGCACAACCAACACAGAGATCCTAATCCAATTCTATTTACTCGAAATTTGTAGAATCTGATAATTTAAATAGATTTCGTCTTCTTCGCTACTGGAAATGTCTTGTTTTTTTTCTCACGTTAATTTTAGGCTTATTACGTTAATTTAGTTTATTTATCAACTTTATCAGTTTCTGTTATGAAAATTTCCAACTTTTTTCAGTAAATTTCCGGTCTTATTATATTATTATTAATATTATTATTAAAATATTTATATTAGTTAAAATTTAAATAATTATATCAATTATTAATATATTTGTAAACATAAACGTTATATATTTATTTTAAATTTAATTATATTTAGTTAAAATTATCACTCCATATAATTTTGAAAGATTGATTAAAGGTGGCCATCTCTCCTGAAATTGAAGGACTGATGATCGCCCAATTAAAACATCAATAGCCATTGTACGTCTTTATTTTAGGCTTAGTAGTAAAGATTAGATTATATACGTGCCTTAAAAGTCCATGTAGTAAAAAATATATATAACGTACGAACTGCAAAACATTCAGATGCCTAAGTCAAAAAAATATTCAATCACTAAATTAAGTAACATTAAAATTACACTTACTTTTTATAATCGAAAAACACAACTGCACTTCGCTATAAATAATATCGTTGAACTATTTCATACAAAGTTTTTGTTGCAATCTATGATAAAGTTTTGGAAATATTTAGACCGGCCATCTCTCCTCTATGGCCATCTATCTTACAGTTTCCCTACATAGAGACTCAATTCACTATTTTTGCCCAAAACACACATAAACACATTGTCGAAATTCGCTATTGTATCGAAAACACACATTTTAATTCAAAGCTAAAACCAAATTTCGAATAAGAATTTTAAATATATTGAGCACAATGTTAAAATACTTTCAAAAGAATTTTTCTTTCTGTTAAATCAAGAATAGAACTTGTAGAACGCTTAAATTTGGTCAGTGACTAGTTGAATAATCTCAGCTACATTACGAAATACGGAAATTCAGCATTAACACCATTAACAATTCAGCTATTTAACACTTTATCTACTGGAAGTACAGTCGTGAAAAAAAAAAAAAGTAAACACCCCATACTAACTCATCAACAAATTATCGAAAAAGAAAGTTACTGATACCGAACGATTGGAAATATAGTCTACTTTTAAATGATGTATATAAAATTTGCTTAGAGGGCCATCTACATATTAAAACGAACCCAAACTTCATTTATTTCAATAGCAATACCCAATTTTAACTAGATATTTCAAATCTTCGGTTTAAACTATGCCTAGACACCAAATTTCAAGTCATTTAAATGATAAGTTTTTGAATTATAAACATTCAAAATTTAGTGCGTACAATGTTAAATTACGTTTTCATATTTTTATTAATATCTCCTGAAATTATACTCCTAATGTGCTACTTTTTTTTGTGTGACCAGAGTTGGGCAGTATCGAAAATACATGTATTTGAAATACATTTTCAAAATACATTTGTAATTTGTATTTTGTATTTTAAGCCTTCAAAACAAATGTATTTTGGTAATATATTTTGGAATGTTTCTTCAAAGTATTTTGTATTTTCAAAATACTCAAAATACATTCCTCGAGATTTCTAGTTGTCGTATCTAAACCGCAGATCCTAGATTTGCAATAGAGAAACACATGCCTGTCTGTTTTGAATAGTTTTCGAATTCGTTTCTGGAAATTTATATGTACCGATTGTTTAACATTCGGTACGATGAACGATCAGCATATTAATGAATCGGTTGTTTACTTCTGCAGAAGCATTTTTTTGCTGAGTAGTCACAAAAATAGTTTTTATAATTTATAACATTCAATGAGAATTAGAAAAAAATATTGTGCGAAAATTGTTGCATAGGCAGGTGCTGCCTATTTAAAATACATTAGAAGTGTGATGCTGTTAGTTACCGCAGATGGAAATACTGGCTCATGGAAATGCTGTTAAAACTCCCACAATGGAATTTACCAAGAGGATTAATTATAATAATACACAATGTGCGCTATTAGACGTGAAATAATTTTAATGTTCTGTTGATGATAATAAGAAAATTAAGGGAAAATACCAGTAGTATAAAACAAGGTGTTCAATTACAGGTTAAATTTTTGAATGATAAAACAAACTTTAAAACTTATTTAAAGGTAAGATTTTAATCTTATACCATCATATATCGATTTTAACATTATTTTTCCTAGTTTCTTAGTATTCATTCAGTAGAGATTCTAATATAATTTACCATATCTTTGATATTCATTTAATTGGGATTAAACTATAAAATAAATTAATTTAACTTAAACTTAAAAATATAAAAGTAGTTCAATTTATTCATAAAGTACGTAAATGTTTATTAACTATATTTATATTGAGCATATTAGATATAGCAGGTTTAAATGCAGACTTGGTTTTATTCGTTTACACGGTTGACTTTGCATTCCAAAACATCTTGACACTTCAAAAACATCTTGATACATGCGAAGCTAACAATGGCTTCCTGTCTTACAGGGCATACTGCTTGGTGTACAACACATAGATGAAAATTATTTTTAATTAAAAACTCTAATATATTTTTTTATGTTTATCCTTTTTTTTTTCACTAGCAACACAACAAAAGCAATTTAATATGAAAAATATAAATTATTCATTTAAAGAAGTTTTGGTATTTATTAAAAACGGTACTTTCGCATCAGCTACATGCCAAGGATTAATAGCCAAAGAAATCGTCTAAGAATTCACTAATTATAGTAGCTTTTTTTATTCTACTTATTTCAGTGGTAGTTCGATTATATATCGGTTAAATTTGTGTTCATTTATTTATTTTTGAGGAACTTTTAATATCGTTATCGAATATTAGCCAGGGGCAAATGATGAACTTATTTACATCATTTTAAGTGTATGCATGGCAAATCTTCCGTAATCAGGCTGCACGCGATATAGAATTTTTTTTTTTATTTAAATCATGCTCGAATTTTGTAAAAAAACAATAATAAATCCATAAACTAAGATAATTTTTTAAATTGCATTTGAAAGTACAATTTTTTTTTATCTATTAGACGGTGTAAAACTTATTATTGTGGGAGGATTAGACGATAATATATTTTCTAAAAAGACAAATTTATTACTCAGATCGTTGCACCGTCAATATGACATCAGCGATACTCAAGCGCATGCTTTTTTTTATAATACAGACCAGCGATCTCACTCAGATTAAAGATGCTCGATATAATGTGCAGTGTATAGAATTTAAGTGAAAATCATTTTTTAATTGAAAACTAATATATAGTATATATATTTAAATTTTAGTATATTTTCTCGTATTTACAGCCAACTATAACGAAAAAGCATTTTTGAGACTTTCTTATTAGCTACATACCAGCAGGTAATCGCGAAAGGTTTTTATCATTTATACCTAACTTTGATTATTTCAGCATTTAAACGCGTAGTTCAGTTACATGTCTGTTTACATTCGTGTTTTATTTATGTATTTGTGAGATTTCAATTTCGTTTGGCAATTTAGTTATAGAATATCACACATAAACAAACAAATATTTATCTGCATCGTTATTTTAAGTGCAAGGGGTTAATCTTTCGTAATTGGGTCTCAGGAATATTTGCGAGATGGGTTTAAAAAAATTCAAGATTGAAAATTATTTTAAAAATCCCTAAAAGCTGAGTAAATTGAGATACAGTTTTTAAAGAAATCACATTTGAAAGTACTTTTTTTTTATTCCACTGTGTAAAAATTGCAATTATGCGATATTTAGAAGTGACAAAATTTCAAAGGAAAAAAAAGAAAGATAAAAATGTTTATTTAGTTCATTGTCACTGTTGATATGACGTTAGAGTTACGAAATCGTTTTTGTTTTATAACATAGATTGTTTGTGTAATAATTAACACAGTGAAGATATAAATTAGCAGAGCAAGTTTTTCAGTTCAAAACCGTATTTCGATTCTTTTTAGAGTTCAACAGAAAACGGAAATGGAAATTTTAACAAATTAATATGCCATCCATATGTATATACAAATACGTTATTAATTTAATTAATCACAGGCACATACATTTTACAAAGATGCATTATGTATATGCTATGCATGTGTTTGTTTTAAATAAAATCGAAAATATTATTAAAACATTATTTTGTATGATTTTATAATTAATAGTCAAAGACGTTTTTTCATTATTAACTGATGTTATTATTTAAGTATTAAAAATATGAAAACCGAGATTAATGTTCATTATACAGAGAGTTTCAAATTGTTTAATATTTGACTTTTAAATGAAATGAAAAAATATCAAAAAACTATTTTTTTTATAATAATGTAATATAGTTTTATAATATAAATGATGAAGATATTCAATATATTACGAATGTTTAAATAATTTTAATTCAGTGGCTTATTCAGAACCACAACCAGTCGGGTAGCGGGTTGGGACACTCTTTTACGGAAACATGATATTGCTTCCCCCCTCTCTTTTAAACTGCAAAGTTACCCCCCCCCCCCCAAAAAAAAAGAAAACTTTGCATCAATAAACTTTTGAAATTTCGAAATGTATTTTGAAATGTATTTTAAATGTATTTTAAATGTATTTTGAAATGTATTTTAAATGTATTTTGAAAATACACGTATTTTGTATTTGGAATTTTTTAATTTTGAAAAGTATTTTGTAATTTGTATTTTAGGTTCTAAAATCAATGTATTTTGTATACGCCGAAAATGGTTTTTCGGTGTATTTTGCCCAACTCTGTGTGTGACAATAATTCTAAAATACCCAAACATAAATACGTTGAATTTGCAATTTTTATAATTTTATGATACGAATTATGAAATTAATATTCGAAAAAATTATGAATTGCAACCTACAATTTTTTTGATGGATTTAGATTTATTAAGTCCTGCCTTATTGAAATCCAAAATTTGACATTTTTCTTCCAAGTAATTTTCAAATTATGCTTAAAAAACGACAAAATGATGGTTTAAGGGACCGTCTATGATAGAAGTGACTAGATATTTTGACATTTCTTATGCTATCCTGTAATCTAACACTCTTCAGTGACTGTTTGAATATCCCTTAAGATAGCTTGATCAAGAAGGGGCCTCTCTCGGTCAACAATCGTGTACCGAACTTCAATTTGGATACAGCCCCTAAAATACACGTGTTTTAAAATAACTAATTTCTTGAAAACTTATTGTACGAATTGCATAAAAAGTTGGTTTTAGGCTAATTGAAAGATATAGAGTTCATTTATGCTGTAAAAATTGTGTACCGCTATTGAAAAAAAAAAAAAAAAAACAAAGTTATTGTTCGTTTTAATATGTAGATGGCCCCCTAAGCAAATTTTATATACATCATTTAAAATTAGACTTTATTACCATGTGTGGTACCTGTAACTTTCTTCTACGATAATTTTTTGCATAGTTAATCAGGGATGTTTACTTTTTTTTTCATCGACTGTACTTATAAGTACCATTCGGAGAAGTATTTTTAAAAGGATGATTTCTTTCGCCTTTGCATCTTTTCAGCTTTCATGACGTTGGGAATAGGGGGTACTTTTTCAATTCGGAAATATTTTAATATTTCTATTGTAAGAACATTATATTTGTACATTTCTAATTCTACAAAATAGTAAGACAAATATTTAAAATAAAAGACTTGAATGGGATTATAAATATTGCAACAAAATCCCTATAAATTCAAATTTAATTAATCCTTCTAAATCTTTCGAACCTCCTAAAATCTTTCTAAAATTTATTAAGTGATAACGTAAATCTTCTAATGTAGTTCCAAAAAATCATGAAAAATGCTTTAGAAGATAACATTTTCATGAATTCACAATTCAATGCATAAAGGGTTAGGAGAATGCTTCGGTCAGTGGTATTTTCATTTTTTTTTTTTTGAGAATATTTAGATACATTTTATTGAGAAAATAATTACAATACGCCTTTTTAAACTTTAAACATAAAAATCAAAATTATTATAAAACAACGTAACTGAATGAACTTTACTTTTGTCTTCGATATCAATAGCACCCCCCGCATGCTGAACTTGTGACATCAATTCAGTCAAGTTTGGCTTGTAGTTAGTCGTCTTAAGATGAATACAAGCATCTGAATTTTCAGTAGTTAAGCTGCTCCTGTTCTTACTTAAAATAAATTTCATGTGTGAAAATATTTGCTTATAGCTACCCGATTTCCATGAAAATAGGCGCCACAATCGTTAAAAATGATCTCATCACTTCAAATAGGAAACGCCACTCTATACTTTAGTACAAAGTAATGTTTAATGAATCTCTGTACTACAAGACATATTATTTACAGGATTACTGTACATATTTACATCGCAAAGCTCAGAAGAAATCCGCTGATCTGGAAAACATTTTATCATTTCCCGCCTCTCAAAAATCTCCGGCGGAATTAAAAAGCAAGGCAGCTTGCATTTCGAAACCTGTCCATTGCGAGTCTCAGATTTCTCTGCGGGAAAGCTAATCCGCATGAAATCATGGGAAAAACCTGTTTGGCAGCCCGCTAAAATTAGAGACTGTCGTGTGCTGCCATCTAGTGTATCAATATTTAAATATTTGTTACATCCTCCCACTCTGGTTCCTTAGACGTCTCGGCAAGGGACCAGGAACATTTTTCTTTGGCCTACCATGTTTCCTGAGTAGAATAACTGGTTGGTCTGTAACACTGTTACAACGTTTTAGGGCAGATGTATGGTAAGTTCCTAAGGGAACTTCAGGAGCTTGTAAACTCGCAACTTCATAGGAAGTGGGCGAGCGCTGTGTGAGCACTACATAGGGTCCGTCACGTCGAGGACTGAATTTGGCAGTTCTTTTCTGACCAGCCTTGCTAATGGGATGGAGTTCTTCCCATATATGGTCACCAGAAGAATACTGAGGTCCTTATATCCGTCTTCTGTATTTTCTTTTCTCTTGTCGTTGTTCGACTAAATCTTTCATTTGCTTAGTGAATTTAGCAAATTTGTTTGGTTTCGGGTTTATCTCAATGGAGACTGTACTGATTTTACAGGAGCGCGGGGTGGCTCCTCCCCTGGCTGAAAGAGGGTTTCATGCCTTTTCAGCAGGTAATTTAATACTGACTTCTGACCAGAACATTCAACAGGAACATTCTTTGGAACAGGATCTGTAAAACCATCCCAAATATGGCTTTATTAGTTCCCCCACTAAAAAAAATCTGTAGAAAATCTGTTGGTAGTTGGTCCATTTCTGCAGATATTTTAAAGAATATCTTAAAAAATTCCGCAGATATTTCGAAGGTAAAACTAAATCTGCAAAATTTCTTCAGATTTCTGGAGAATTTCTGGAGAAACTGGAGATTTATTTAGATAATCTTAAGATTATTTTCAGTGGGGATACTTTATGTGTGGCATAGCGCCGAAGTACCAACGTTTGTTCTTTACGTCTGGTACAAACCCTGATTTTTCAAGAAAGTCTCTTCCTAAAAGGGTTCTGTTTCCTTTAGCTTTAGGTAACACAATAAAATTTGTACGAAATTTTCTTCCTTCAATTTCTACAGTTACAGTCGTGGTCAAACTGTCTTCTTTTGACCGCTGTCCGTTTGCTAAGGACATGTTCAGAGAGGTCTTCTGAAACGTGGCACCTTGTTCGTTTAACACATAATACATTGATTCACTAGCCAGGCTGTGACTAGATCCGGTATCTACGCAGGCTTTGCTATAGACCCCATTAATGTACAGGTTTACTGTGGTTAAAGGTGTGGTTGTGGTTGAGCATATGCATATTTGGATTTGCTCGAAATGAGAGATTGAGTTTTTATCACAGGATTGCAAGTAGGGCACTTAGCGCGAATAAATCCGGGAGCACCACAACCATAATATTTTAAGGCTGGGTGATCTTCAATCAGTGGTGAGGGATTCACATATCCGTTGTCTGACGGGGTTGTCTTCTTTGAGTTGAAGGTTTCATTCGAAAACGTTCTGTTAGAAGAGCTCGAGGATACGGTCTCTTCTGTTTTGACCAGTTTTTATTTTTCTGGTGGGTTTTCACTTCTTTGGATTTTACGAGATTTACCCTTAGAAGATCGTAAGCATCTAGCTTCTCGACTAAGACATCTGGATCATTTAAATCAGTTCAAACGTCTAAGAAATGTTGTCTGTGCTGTAGGGAGCACCTTCTCTTTAATTTGTCCGACAAAATAAGATTTTTAAAATCTTCGAATGAAGTTATGTTGAGCTCAAATTGTCAACCTTCAAAGTAGGTTCTAAGCTCGAAAAAATAGTCTTTCCAAGTACTTTCTGGAATTTTATTGTGCTGAACGAACAGGATTCTAAATTTTTCAACGGTCAATTTGAATCGTTTCAATAACATCGCCTTGATGTTTTGGTAGTCCTGGGCCTTTTCTTTCGGTTCCTTAGCAAAGAGTCTAGCAATATCACTAGGTAAAGCACTTGTCGGATGGGTAAGGCGTAATTTTTCGAGTTCGAAAGTCCGTTCGCGCTCTAAATTTTCTTGTTAGATTTTACGTTGTTCTTGTTCGACTTTATGTTGTTCTTGTTCGAAAACACGTTGATTTTCTAAATCTAAGCGCTCTTGTTCGGTTTTTCTATTCTCGACTAAGGTTGTAAGTAAATTTTTTGTATAATCCTCCTCGTAATCAGCGTGCGTTGTAATTAAATTACGCAAATAGACCATTTTCATTTCTTCAGTGGCAGTTAAGCCTAACTCATCGCAAAGGGCACGTAGATCTTCTTTTTTGCCCTTCCCCAAAAATGCCATTTTGTTTAAATTTAACAAGACTAGAAACCAAAATAAAATTTTGATTTAAAAAATTCACTTCAAGAACTAGAATTTGAATTTAAAATTGCAAGCAAAATTTTCAAGAACAAGAATTTCAATTTAAAAATTTTAATTAAAAATTTTCAATTTCAAGAACAAAAGTTTAGATTTTTCTACGCAAACCTATCCTTACACTCAGGGATTTCTTCTTTACAGAAATCATAACACACAAAAATATGTATATATTCAAAATACAATATAAATATAAATGCAAATTAATACAATATCACAAAATATAAAACTTTATTTATTTAACTCTTTCCTTCGGAACGTAACTCAAAATTGAACTATTTCAATTTATCGTTACGTAATACGATATTACTATAATTTTAAGAAAACACAAAAAAAAATTCTATACTTCAATATTAACTCTAAAAATAAAACAATACTAAATTATTACTACACAGTTTTTAACTTTCAATTTCTTTTAAGAGAAAAAAAAATAATATTACGTTAAGCAAGAATTTTTAAAAACTTTCTTCTCAAAATAGTCCAGGCAATAGGGAATTTTACCTAGCAAAATTAATGGTAGTACTGGAAATCGACTGTATACATGTTTATTGGGTCGCTGAATCCGAATTTGTAACTTCCCACCAAAATTTCCCCCGTCAACCTCCCCAAAATTCGGTAAAATCCCCCCCCCCCCAGAAAAAAGTTTTTTTTTTTTTTTTTTTAATCAATTCTTTTATTGTTTTAGAGAAAAAGTATCTAGAAATTCAGAAAGTAGACAAAATTTCCAACAAGTTACATGCATGACATTATGACTTAGGATGAAGGGAAGGGGGGATCTGCATCGGAACATGCGCGCGGTGCTGCGTAAACTAAGTTGCGCAATTCCACTTAACCACTCACACGTTTACATTCGCCCTCCCATCTCCCCTCCGAACTTTCTCTATAAGGTTTACTTTAAGATTTTTGGGTCGGTGAATCCGAATTTTTAACTTTCCCCCAAAAATTTCCCCCCAAATAATTGTTATTAACTTAAATTTTTTATTGTTTTAGGGAAAATGCATTACGAAATTCAGAAACTAGACAAAATTTGCAACAAATAGGGTATATGATATTATAAATTAGGATGAACGGGGAGGGCGGGGGCTGCCTCTGAACATGCACTGCGGCGCTGCGTGAACTAAATTTTGAATTCCAGGCAATAGTGGATTTTATCTGGCAAAATTAATACTAGTTCTAGATTTCGACTCACTTTATATTTTTGGGTCGCTGAATCCGAATTTGTAACTTCCCACCGAAATTTCACCCGGCAACCCCCCAAAAAATTGAATTTTTGAAAAAATTTGGTTTTTGAGAAAAGCGCGCGGGGAATGTTCCTAGGCAGCCCCCTCTCTCCCCGTTTATCCTACGTCATAATGTCATATATCCTATTTGTTGCAAATTTTGTCTAGTTTCTGAATTTCGTAATGCTTTCCCCCCAAAAAAATAAGAAATTTAAGTTAAAAACAACTATTTGGGGGGGTTTTCGGAGGGGGAAACTTTGGGGGTAAGTTAAAAATTCGGATTCAGCGACCCAAAAAATTTAAAGTAAACCTTATAGAGAAAGTTCGGAGGTAAGATGGGAGGGCTAATGTAAACATGTGAGTGGTTAAGTGGAATTGCGCAACTTAGTCCACGCAGCACTGCGGCGCATGTTCCGATGCAGATCCCCCCTTCCCCTTCATCCTAAGTCATAATCTCATACATCTAATATGTTGCAAATTTTGTCTACTTTCTGAATTTCTAGCTACTTTCCCCCTAAAACAATAAAAAAATGGAATGTTTTAATAAAAACCTTTTTTAGGGGGCTTTTTACCAAAATTTGGGGGGTTGCCTGGGGAAATTTTGGTGGGAAGTTACAAATTCGGATTCAGCAACTCAAAAAACATCTAGAAAGCCGATTTCCAGTACTACCATTAATTTTGTTAGGTAGAGTCCCTATACGGTCTCTATTGTCTGGACTAAAAGCACCCTTTCTAGTTTGGTTTTAAGAACACAATTTTTCAAAATTACTTTACTAGCAAAATAATTCAAAATTGTTCTCAAAAGAACACAATTTACTTTTGTTCCAGGAAACAAAATTCCTTCTCTCTCTTTTTTTTTTCTGTTTAACCTTTTAAACAAATTCAAATTTAAATGTTTAACCTATAAGAAAACTTATTCTTATAAAAGTTCTGTTCAGAACTTAATTTCGTCATTTCATAAATCAACGTTATTCAAAACGAAATTCAACTTTTTAAGAAAAAAAATAATTATTCTATCGTGAATATCTGTCAAACGATACCATTTTAATAAAATACAGTTTATTAAATTCAAAACGAAAAAGTTTTCTCAAATTAGAACACAAAATGTAATTTTCACATTAGTAAGTAAAATATATCTTAACACAACAAATTTTGTTCTTAAATTACACTGAATCTAAACTGATCAAAGATTTTTACTTTCAGAATTTAATTCTCTTAGAAAACTTTTACGTTATGTAAGATTTCTAACTTCAAAACATTTTTACCTCGTCTGTATGTCATGATAAAACAGACACACATTATTTTCTTTAAGAGAAAATTATATATTTTCAAATACTATCTTAAACAATTTTAATATCAAAATTTTAATAACATAAAATAATCAATGTGAGAATGCAATAAACAAAATTCACTAAAATAAAATTACACACTTATCTTCGGATAGCTGCTACACGCATCCATATTTTATAAGCATCCATATCTTCAAGCAGTAAAACTTATTTAAGGATATAAAGCACTTTCTGTTCCGAAATCGACGTTCGGTTAATAGAGCATTAGTAGAACACTTTGACACATATACGTGAAGCTTATGCGGAACAAGCATCTTTCGTGTAACATATTTCACTTCAACACTATGGCGAACATACGGCATTTGTAATTTGCCTTAGCCGATATCACAGAAACACCGTCTGATCAGAAGATGATAAAACACTACTTTTCCTTCCTCAAAGCACCAGCCATTATAGCACACCATTTGTAGAATACGACACTGTGTATTAAACACCAGTATTTTTTAAAAACTTCATCTTTCTACGTTAAGCACCAGCACCTCTTTTTTAAATATGAAGAGCACAAGCATTTTTAAAAACTCGTAGAGCATCAGCATTTATTTACTCCGTCGGTCGTAGACTCAGGGTCCAAGGTTGGGAAAGCCATTTATAGCTACCCGATTTCCATTGAAATAGGCACGACAATCGTTAAAAATGGACTCATCACTTCAAATAGGAAACGCCAGTCTATACTTTAGTACAAAGTAATGTTTAATGAATCGCTGTACTACAAGACATATTATTTACAGGATTAATGTACATATTTACATCGCAAAACTCAGAAGAAATCCGCTGATCTGGAAAACATTTTATCATTTCCTTCCTCTCATAAAATCTCCGGGGGAATTAAAAAGAAACACAGCTTGCATTTCGAAACCTGTCCATTGCGAGTCTCAGAACTCTCTGCTGAAAAGCTAATCCACATGGAATCATGGGAAAAACCCATTTGGCAGTCCGCTAACATTAGAGACTGTCATGTGCTGCCATCTAGTGTATCAATATTTAAATATTTGTTACATGCTCACATTTCAAAATTGAATCGAACGCCTTGCAAAATGGCAAAACAAATATTTTCTAGAGATGTAAACTTCGTAGGAAATGATGCCCAACACATTGATGTATCGTAGAAAGATCCTAATCGTCTGATACTTTTCTTTAAACAGGAGACTAACCACCAAATCACAGCAGTAGCTCAAGCAGATTTTTTATTGGACAAAAGGCAAAGGCGCGGCGAATGTGTCGAAGACAGTGATTGGACCTTCCGCGGCGCCTTCGTTCGTCCAATCGCTGCATTCGTCATTCATATCCGTTACTGCAATTTTGTGACAAAGATAAAAAAATATTATTTATTTTCAGTTTATTTTTTCTGTATTCTTGAAGCGTTCATTTCATTTTTATGTTTTATAATTTCTTTTTTATATATTATACTTTTTTCCGGAACTCAAATGAGTTACTTCAAATTATGAAATGGCTCACTAAGAGGTCTGCTGGTCAAAGATTCAAAACACTTGCTCTGTACAGAGACCTTATATATCCAAACAAGTTTCACCACATAAGTTCATGTTATGTTTTTGCCTCTTAAAGTGTGTGATCAGTTTTATGCTGTGAATATACATTACTTTACACCATTTTATGATGTTGAAAATGGATTGGTGGCACGATAAAATGTTGGAGTCAAAAATGAGCGATTCTGGCAACTATGTGGTTAAAAGTGTATGAGAGTTAAAATCATGGAGTTAACAATACTGTGAATAGCACTCCCGAAATTCCATCAATAGTTTACGGACCCAATTAGGAATCTTTCTACAAGCATAGGATAAAAGCATAGGACAGCATGAGATTTTCTCTAGTTGCATAAGAAAATGTTTCGCAAAACAACGTTGAGGCGAGTTATTACTAAAACAAAGGATAGATGTATATAATATTTCTATCTAAATCGCACGCACAAAATCTCTTTGACTTTCCATAAGTCTTTACTGAAATCGCTATGTTTTAGTTGTCAGAAGACAAAATCTTCTTTTACATGTTAACTAGCTGTTTAACCCATTCTACGCACAGGAGTAGTTTAGTAACTCTTCGATTTAGAAAAATATTTTTCTACTACTGTGAATTTTCTAAAATAAAATTTAATTTATCATGTTGCTATGGCAGCAGACGATAAAACGATGTTTTTGGAATAAGGGAATAAATAGAATTAAAAGTTTTGTTGATATTTTTGATAAAATCTTTTCTCTATTTTTTTTTAAAAAAGGTAATAACTAAGAGCAATTAAATAATCTCTAACTATTTGCATGCGAGGTAAAATAAGCATCGTAATACCCGTTATACCTTCTTAGGATTGCAGCGTGGCGTACGTAATATGTATATCTCACATTACAGCAAACATTTAAAACTGGTTAGAACTCGCACGATTACGGGTTGAACATTAAAAACGCAAAAATTCGTCAAAAAAATCTATTTAAAATTTTCCATTTTTTTCGCCCCAAACGTTCATGTGCCCCCTACCCGCAACCCATGTGCCAGATTTCGTAGCCCTGTGCCCTGAGCTTTCCGAGTTTTTGAAGTTACATAGATACGCACACGGATTTTAATAGGGTAGATATACAAATTTTACTCTGGTAAACAGTCATACGTGCTGAAGCCCACTGAGATTATTAAATTACTACAGATGTAAATTTCCAACTGGGCGAAAAATGTCCGGACTAGGAATCGAACCAGAGATTTCATGACTGAAGCCGCTAATGCTGTACCATCTGAGCTATCTCGGACGAACCTGGTGGAACTTTTTCACCCATCTAACCTTATTGTTTATAGCATCTGGTCTGAAATCTGGTTCAGCTCAACAGACTAAATCGCAGGTAATGGTACACCAGAAATCGCTGGATACGTAATTACACTAGATTAATTTTAACACAATTATAATAATTGTATTAAAATTAATCTAGTAAATATTAAATTACATCCAGAAATTAAATTTTTATTAGTCTGTTTACTAAGTAGAGTAATGTAATTTTATAACTTTCAAACCCATGAGAGATGAAATGCGAAATTTTACAGAGCAATTAAATATGTTTTCTGTATTTATACAAAAAAAGGGGGGGCTCTTATTTTTTAACATAAACTGTATCATATTCCATTTGCCTCTAGATATAAAGTATATGAAATTAAAGGTGAAAAATTCCTAGGAATATAATTTAGAGAATTTACGATTTGTGAATTCAATTGCTAAATTCTAAAGACTTTATAATTTGATTTCAGCAGATGAAATTATAATGTTTTAAAATAATTTCCGAACAAATTAAGTTTTAGATTTAAAAATGTCAACTTTTAAAGATAAACACTTTTTCTTAAACTTTGTATTGGTTTAATTACTAATAAAATACTTCAGACTAAAAATCGTGTTCATAATGAATAATTCTATATATTCTTCATGAGTTTTAAACTTAAACAACATAAACACTTTATTTTGAAGTGCACATTTAATATTAAAATGAAACTATTTTTAGAAAGCATATTCCAAACTGAAAAAAGTTCAGTTTTCTATGTAGGAGGAGCATAATTCTATGGAACAATAATCTTTCTTTGGATATGAGGCTAAAAAAATACGTAGGAAGATCATACACGCACCACGAAATAAAAAATTAATTTAGAAATTTTATGCTTCTATTTTACTTTTATATCGATCTTATATTATATATTTATTATTTCATATACTGGAGAGCATCCCATTGCATGATTCCATAACAATATTAACAAAATAAATAAGTATTGGACGATGTTGGGGGTCCAAATACCAGGAAAACTCCTATACCCACCCGTGTCCCTGATGCTGATTTTTACGTTTGAATCTGTCTGTATAAAATAGTTTCAATAAAAGTATCCGATGTAATTTTTTCCAGAAACTGAGACAATTGTTTTATATAAATATGTAGCAAAAAATCAACCTGCACACATTTTTACGATTGGTATTATTTTTTTAACTCTGTCCCTGGGTTTTTCATCCTTACCGTCCCTCTTGCTAAATTGATACAGAAAATCATTTAAGATGCAGCCACAAAATTTTTGTTCAAGTTTTTTCTCAAGCAAAAGTATGCTAGAGAAAGAATGCCTAAAATTCTTTGACAGGACATTTACTGCAGAATTTAAATCAGCATTTAAATATCAATTTTAAGATCGTGGCTTTATTGGTAGTCTTAAAATCCCCAAGGTTTATTCCTGCACATTTTGAGGTAAATTTAAATAATAATAATAATAATTTAATCAAATGTTAACAACTGTTTCTAAAAATCAATGAACATTGTGGCTATAACTTAGTCTTAACATGATTTGCCTAAAAATAGGTGGTAATTTTCCGTACCGTTCCATCCTTACCGTCCCTTTTTTGGTAAAATGGTAAGGAAAATTAAACTTAAAGTTGAACTTAAACCTCAATTAAATAAAACATTTTTCGCTTCTGACCACTTTTTCTTTATTTTGAATCATTAATGTTCGTCTATCAGATTAAAATATTATTTTAGCAAGTTTAATTTCGCCAGATTTTTTCCCCAGAAGTCAAAAGATTGTGAGAATGCTCCATATATGACTACTTCTCTCTGTTTGAATGCAGTTTCTTAATTACTTTCGATTTGATTTTAAAAATAGCGCTGAAAAAGAATTGTTGAATGGATAGTACGTTGCTAAGTTTAGTTGTGTCATTTTTTATTTTCTTTATTTGCAGATTACTTGGATGTTATTCAAATTTGTACCAATTTAAAAATATTTATAGGACTTAAGTCGGTTATTTTCTTGTGCATATATTTTTTTTCTTTAACGATGATTTTTTATATTCATAATAAACGGTTTTACTCTTTGTCAGTTTTAATTAATAACTATATATAAATTATAATTTGCATAAAAAGTACATAAAATGTACTTAAATTGCTTGCAGGTGCATGCGTATAGTATAAAATTATTTTAAATACATTAAATACTATAAAAATACATTAAATATCCATTAAAAACCCAAAATAATTTTCAGTCAATTGACAAAGCCATCTTCAGGGGTTATTTAAATGTTGGTATTTCTATAACATCCTAAAGTCAGTAATTTTCGCTGTGGATAACCATACTTTTCGCGCCACATAATATCGCTCACCCGCAAGGACAGTGACACTTCTCGACAAAAGTAAATTTCACTAGAGAGACAAAAGAAAATGTGCATGATTTTATTGTTACATGAAATAATAACACTTAGGTCTGCATGCAACAGTAAAAACGTGCATAAAAGCATAAAACCCTTAAGGGTCTCAGGACTCTTAAAAATGGAAAAGATGAAAACCATTTTCAACATTTAATATCTTAGAATGTATTTGATTTTAAGACACAATTTTAATTGGAATAAAATATATAAGTATGTTCTTTCATTTCATGTATTTAAAAATTATAAGATGCAGAATTAACATTTACAGGGGGCTCCAAACTGTTAGACATCTTTCGAGCAAAAAATCGGCATAACAGTTTACGTGCACTGTAAATTAAAATGTCTGAAATTCAAACACTTAAGTGTCTGAAACGGAGTGTTCAGTTTTCAGACATTTTAAAATGTCTGAATTTTTTCAGACACTTTTTGTGTCTGAATTTCAGACACTTCAAACGTCTTAATAGCATCCATTTTTTTGTAAGCATCATACATAGCCATGTTTGACCACGTTGAATCCTGGAAAAATATTTGGCTGGGGTCCTGCACCCCCCCCCCCCCCCCCTACAACCTGATTTTTTTGGTGCTCCCAATTTTGGTACGCAATTGTTGTTAAGCTGATAATTTAAATCTTTTACGACATTTTATTGATTATAATGAATATTTTGAACTTCAGGAGTAGAACAAGATTAAAACAAAAAATATTTATCTAAATATTAGATTTTTAAAATTTGTTTTATTTTTAATCTTATTTTACTTTAAATGTTTAAAATATTGATTATAATCAATACAATTTCGAAACAGATTTAAAATATAAGCTTTACAAATATTGCACATCGAATTTGTGGGCACTAAAATCGTAGGGGGGCGGGGCACGGCCCCGTATGCCCATTCTTTAATCAAGAAGTTCTTTTGCAAAAAATGTAACCCTGCATTATTGTTATCTAAATTGAGATGTCCGGTATTCGGGAGTATCCGTTGTGGAGGTTAATGGACATTCCCGAATAGCTATTCTGAAATATTTATTTAGCGAATACTTTTTTAATCCGCATGGCATACATATTTGTATATTTTTACCTCACAAAACCAGACATCTCCGATTATCGGACAAATTCAAAGGCAAGGGCTATTGAGGGCTTTTAAAGTACATGGATAAATATATATATTTCTTATAATCTTGTCCTACTCCACTTCATATAATTTAAAAATAGATTTTTTTTAAATTTATATTGCCACATAGGCAATTTTACATATATATCAGATGATAATCACAACAGCTATTTAACTATGAATAAATAAATAAATATTCTACTTTATCCCTTTGCACTCGAGGGCTCCGGAGCGGAGCCATTTAAAATTTGTCTTCAAACTCGAGGGCTCCGCTCAGGAGACAATGCAAATAATTTTGTGATACCTGTCTAGAAAAGCCAAGATTACATGGTATCACAAAATTATTTGCATTGTGTCCGTAGCGGAGACCTCGAGTTTGAAGACAAATTTTAAATGGCTCCGCTCCGGAGCCCTCGAGTGCAAAGGGTTAATATTGAAAAAAAAAATACTTCAGTATTTTGTTTATTTATATTTTGTGTTTTTTAATCTTGTCCTACTCTAAAGTTCAAAACTTTCATTATAATCAGTGCAAGATTTAAGGTATCAGCTTTACGAAAATTTCATACAAAATCAATCCCCCCCCCCCCACCTCCTCCCCGAAAAAAATGAAAATCCTTATCATTTAAAAATTAGATTTTTTAAAAATTTATATTGCCACATGGACTTATTGTTATCATTCCTATGAGCTACTAAGCAAGACATCTTTAAAGCAAAATAAAGACGCAAAAAAAAAGTTACCACATGATATCACTATGATACACACTTGCGATGCTTATCAGTAAAGCCTAATTGGAAAATGACCTTCGAATCCACAGGAGATCTTTCAAAGTTTTTTTTTTTTTTTTTTTTTTTTCTATTTCCTTGTGGTCGTTTAATATGAGATAAGCATTAACCATTGAAACTAAGAACTGCCATATTGAAAACAAAACAAAACAAGAGAATGAACTTAACTTTTAAATATGTCTGTTTTTTAGTGATGTTATTACTTTAAATTTGAGAAAAAAGATGAGAATAAATAATACATAATTTGTAATAAAAGACAACGTCATAAATCTAAAAATATATACTTCTAGAATTAGTGTTTTTTTTTTTTTTTTTTTTTTTTTTTTTTTTTTTGCAAAAAGATTAAAAACTAATTAAATTTTATGTAAGATTTTGTTTAGTACAATAAATAAAATCATAAAAGACACTAATTTTAGTACTATAAAGAAATTATAACACTTACTTCAATCGCTGTTTGCAAGAGGTAAGAAAAATTCCTCGATTTGAAATTTTAAAAACTACCACAACCGCAGTGAGGGAGAAAGACTTTCATCAGTTTAAATGGTAATCCCATAATACATCCGATTAGCCATATTTAAAGAATGAGATGTTTCATCCTCAAAACAGGACCCGCCAGACAAAAGTTTCTTTTTTTTTGCCAGCTTCGACAGGACGAAGATGAATAACACAGTATTATTGATATAAATTAATACGAGTTAACACTAAGCCCATTGCACACGCTTTGTAGAATTTCTGGGTGTAATCTTCAACCGTCGTCTACTTCTGTTCTGTGTCTATCCCACCCTTATATCGACGACAGCTTCTAAGAGACATTTGATGTCGAGCACACACGTCAGATGTATGTATTCAATAAATAAATAATCCAAGTTAATACGAATTAAAATCACAGTACTTCACATTTCGCAAAAAACGAATTAAAATACACGCGTACATAAAAACAAACTTTGTTTGAATTACAACGTATACCATTTCGAACGAAGACATCTAAAACGCATGCGCAATTGAGAGTGCTAGTGCCCCTTGGTGGTGATTGCTTCGGAAGAATCAAAATGTCTTAAGTTAAGACACGTTTAAAGCAGTGAAGTGTCTTAAAATAAGACGTTTTCGGATATTTTAGACATTATTCTCAGTTCGTTTACACCATGGTCATAGTAAGACACTTATGTATCTTAAATTAAGACATCTATAATGTCTGAATTTTCAGATTAAGACACTTAAGCGTCTAAAATTCTTTTTCAGTCACATATGTGTCTAAATTTAAGACGCTTCTATTTGCAGTGTGCACGATTACAAAATAAGTGTTGCAACTAGAATGAAAATTTTGGTACCCACTTATACTTCAGATTGTAATAATTACCCTGAACCTAAATAAATTTGTATTTAAAGCTTTTTTATATTTTTAATATAAAGTTGTATTTTGCTAATGCAAAATTAAGAAAATTTCAACAGTATAATCACCTAAAAAAATATTGTTTTGAACAATAAAAAGGAAATTTTAGGTTCTGTTTATACAAAGTAACATGAAACATATGTTTTGAAATTTTCATGAAAAAATATTCATAAGTTTTTGAGATATAGTGCGCGTTTTGCCCAAAAACGTCATTTGGAGAAAAATGGCTTCAAAGTTTGCGAAACGACGCTTCAGCTATTGAACGTGTATAAATGTAAAAGCCATAACTTCAGTTCTAATATGAATTTCAAGGAAACAATTATATCAAAATGTTCAAAAAAGATAGGAATTTAACATCTAAAAAAATTAAAATTTCGAAAATTTTAAAGCTTTAAGAGTCCTGAGACCCCTTAAGAATGAAGAAGTAAGATGATATTTGGAGGGTTTCGTGATTTTACCTCCCCACACAATCCATCCGTCTTCTGTGGTCACAAATGCACCTATAGCGTAATAAAATGATTTTCCGTATAACTACACTGATGAAACTTTTTGTGTAGCAAGACGCACTTATGACAGACCTATAAAACACAAAATAAATTTTTGCGAGATGTGTCGCTTTTCTTGCTGCTTTGCGGCCCTGCAGCTCTTTTAACGTCTCTGTAGCCGCTTTTCTAGTTTAACATATAATTTAAATTTGGCACACTGTTTCAATTTTCTAAAGTGATCGAAGACTCCTTCACACAACTGCTGAGAAGAAAGATCTAAAAAACAGTTTCTGATTTAATACGCGGTCTTTATAAAATCTAATGCTATCTCATCTGTTCCGACGCTTTAACCTGTTAACCTTTTTAGGCGCGTTCGTAATTATATAAATACGTAGCACCTATAGTCGTCGTTCAGTCCGTCTGTCTGTCTGTCCGCTTATGACAGAGCAAAAACTACCCAACCAAATGGTCTGAAATTTTAAATATATGATTGTTGCAAAATGTTGTCGAGCCATTTAAAATTTTATGAAAATTGGATGTATAGTTTAATTACAGGGAGAGTCAAACGTTTTTCTTTACATTACGGCCAATGGGAAATATTATTGCAAGTGCATTTTAATGGTGTTACAGCCTTCCGAATGGTCTGAAATTTTAAATATATAATTGTTGCAAAAGTTTGTCGAGCCATTTCAAATTTTATGAAAATCAGATGTATAGTTTAATTACAGGGACAGTCAAAAGTGTTCTGTTACATTACGGGGAATGGGAAAAAAATATTGCAAGTACATTTTAATGATATTACAGACTATGCAATTATGAAGTGCAAAAAAATATACATTCAGTACAATATGGGATGCAAAAAATAATTACAAAACTAGTTATAGTACGAACGCACCTCATTTGCCACGTTTGACGAGCAATTTCCAACTTGTTAAGTTTGGGAACACACTTAATAAAAGCTGAACACAGGATGTACGGAGTTTATTACTTTTTAGCTATTATTATGTACAGTCAGGGGAAAACAATGCTGTCCTCTACTTAACCCCCCTACATTCATCGTATAGAAATGTGTCTGATTGCCAGCCTATTAGTAGTAACGTCTGCTAATACTTTTAGACCACTATATTATATTAAATCTAACCTTATATTAAAATTCATAAGTTTTTCGGAAATTTACGTCTTTAAAATTATCTGTTGTACAACGATTAAAAATACATTTAAAGGTAGAACTCCCAATATTTAAACCTTGATAATTCCTATCCTTTTTGACCGAATGACTTTCCAATTTGTATCCGAAGATATAATATACTCAATCCAAATATGATATCTTAATGAAAGGAGAGTTTTGAAAATTATAAAATTGGTGACAACTTCTAAATAGAAACCCATAAGCAAAATGTATATATAATGTAATTTAATGTAGATTATTATTTACCGAGTACTACCATTCACATTTTAATACGATGATTTGGGACAGAGCTAGTGAGAAGTTATTTGTTTTTCTACGATTGTACACTTCAACAAAGTTAAAGAAAAAATGCATTGTGATCTTTATAAAATAAAATCTGAAAACATAAATTAAATGCAATAAAAATAAGCTAATTCCATGCTTTAATCTCTTTTAAAAACGTTTTGCTGTATGTCTGATATTTCGTCTTCCACTTTTGATATTTATATTAATTCAAATCGTGTGACGTCAAAAGCATGTAATCGAAATGAATATGTTATACTCCCGCTTTAATGTATCAAAGGTTCCAATTCTCATTTAACTTATAGTAATCACGAAGCATGAAAACCTCATAAGTGATATTTGGCATACACGTAAACATTGTTAATTTCACACGACTGTGATTTCAAATGGGTGGCAATAAACATAATGCGAAGTGAAATCTTTAAGTAGGAAATGGATTTCATATTTGTATGTTCTAAGAAAATGTGAAGTATTTCGTTAAACATTTAAGGATTATCTATATTATAAAGGACAAACATATCTGTGCGTAACGCATACGTCATTCTGCGAATGGCAACACTTTCAAATTTGAAATGAAATTTCGTTTTTGCAATTTTCACTATTGCAAAATTTTAAACTTCTAAACATCGCGCAGTTTCAATTTTTACACCAATGTATAGGGAAAACAAATGTACTTTTAAATGCAATTTGTTTGAAAGCTCTATCTCTATTTATTTTTGAGATATTAATTTTTTTACAGTTTTTAGTACCAATTTTGTAATTGTGGCAACTGAAGTACTCCATTTTTATTAAAAGTAAAGGGAAAATAGTCATGGTTTATTTATTATTATTGATTATATCCTTATTGATGCCATTTTCACATTACAAATAAAAGTAATTTTTTTCTAATTTTTGAAAAGAAAATGACGTCAGCCATTAAAAAAAACACGCATTCTTCTTCGTAAATCAAAAGATTGTAGAAGGTTTTTCTTTTTACATTACGCTGATACTGAGTTTGAGACGATAGGCAAAATGATTCAGCGAGTAAAAATGATGTCATATTTAAAACAAAACGATCATTTCCTTTGATAAAACTAAATATTTGACCAATACTAAATGGCCAATACCATGGCAGCTAAAGGCAAATTTCTGAATGGCAGATTTTCGCGGGTACTGAGATTTGAACTTAAAGTTTGTGCGAATGTTCACATGAAAAGTTGTATCGGACAAACGTGACTTTAAGTTTGGAAATAAATTCATTAATAACCTATTGCGTATTAAAATACTTTTAAATTGTGGATTTGAGTGGTGCGTATATAAATTTTGAGAATGTGTAAATAACGTACAGTTTAGATTTTATGGGTGAAAATTTTATGTGACAAAGCGAAATCCTTTTTACTGATTTTTCATTCCGTGAAAACAAACATAAGAGCCTCAATCGATAACATCAACATAATTATTATCTTGATTACGTATTCTAATACAGTTTAATTTTTCAATAATTTAAGCAGTTGAAGTTTGTGGAAATAATGTTTTGGTAATTTTAGGTTAAAAATATTATTTGTTTTAAGAGTTAGACAACCAATGCAAGATGGACTTTTTATCGTAATTATTTTTGTAGGTTTATTATGAATTCGATCTAACAGTTCCATTCTAAACATTTTAATTCGTCGAATTTCGACGGGTTCCAACTCGTTTTTATAAAAGAAAATTGAACAGGAGAAGTATTAAAAAAAAAAGTCGGGAACTGTACGTCAAACGTGACAAATGATCGTTCTATAACTAGATTTATAAAAATTCAAATGTTGGTGCAATAGCTGTCGCACCCTTTTGGAAAAATGCATGAATACAAACTTTATTACGATTATATATATTAAATTCAGCAATGCGGAAATGTATTATTTCTATCTTAACTCTATTTTTTCCATCTTAAACAGGTCGTAATCACCATGGAAAACTAGAATCATTACATATTATGGGATATCATTGAATTAATTGCGTATGATGGTATTTAATAGTATGAAGAAAACTTTTATTAATATCTTTCTAAGTTTTGATTTCATTTTTATAAAATTTGAAATAACTTAATAGAATTCTGCAACAATTATATATAATAAATATGAAACCATTGGGTTGGGTAGTTTTTGCGGAGCTGTTACATGCGGACAGACGGAGAGACAGACGGACGGACCAGAAGATGACTATAGGAGATACGTATTTATATAATTATGAACGCACCTAAAAATGTTTTAAATGTAAAATATAAAATAAAACTGCTTTCTGAAAGATATTACGACTTGCGATTGGGGCTATAATTACTGAATATTTTTTTATTAGTTATTTAAACACGGCGACCGGTCGAAACGAGCTACCAGTTTACGTGCCGCATAAGGTGCTCAGAATCATTCTCACCAGTAAATTTTTATTGTAATTTTTGCCTTATCTAATCCGCGCATTTTACAGATTCAATTCGACAAAAATTTTTGTTTTTAAAAACCGGTGATAAAGGATTAAAAATTCTGTAAAATACCCTCGTCCCGAAGGGTTTAAAGGATGTATATTTTTTCAATGGGGGAATCAATAAAATAAAGCATATTTCAATTGGTAATTATTTCGTGAATTTTATATTCATTTTCGATTATCGAGATGAAGGAACCTTTTGTGTTTAATGTATTACTCTACATACTCTACACCATGTAATGGCATGCAAAATATTTCCAAGAAAAATTAAAACAAGAAAGAAAAATCATGCGTCAGACATAGATTATGAAGTAGCTCGCAGCTCTTCCGGAATAATATAAAAGAACTTCGACGTTTAAAAACGGGATGAAAGGGATCTAGCTAAACAGAAAACATATAAGATATTTTAATTCAGATTTCAGCACTAAGTGTCAATTGCCGGATATGTACACTTAAGTATTTTATGCATATCCATACATGCTCTGCATATACACTGCTTATAGTATTAAAACTTAGCTTGGATATGAAACTCAAAATACACTCGAAAATGTACCTTTGAGCAATATCCACCAATAGGCGGACATATATTCGAATAATTTTGTATAGACATGTATACCAGATGTTTCAAAAGTTCAGTGCGAAAGTAAAACGTGTCACAAAAAAAAGATCTATGCGGGTCGGAGAGACAATGCGGTTTGCAGACACATATTCATCGTGGTAGGGGATTTTGTATATCACCAACAAAAAAATTTGTTCAAAATTTCAACAATAGAGGGCACTGTTGCAGATAGTTCCATGGAATATTTTCCTACTGCTCACACAATGCCAGATTTCCATACAAAGAACATTAGAAAATACTGCGTGTTAACTTTTTTGTATCCAAATCTTGCGTTGTGTGAGCAATATGGAATTAATCATTGGAATTAACTGCAATAGCGCCCTCTATTGGCGATATTTTGAACTAATATTTGTTTGTGCCATACAAAATCCCCTACCACTCTGAATATTTATCTGCAAGCCGCATGTTTCTCCCAACACATAGATCTTTTATTATAGCGTTTTAATTTCGCACCGAACTTTTGAAACACCCGGTATTAGTTAAAATGAGAGGTTTGCACTTTGTCCTGATGTACAGGATGTTCATAAAGGAATGTCCCAGTTTCAATGATTTATTATAACAGTTTAATTTACACTATTTTTAAAAAAAATCATACATCAAATGAAAGGTAAACTAACCTAGTTTTTCTTACCAATGTTCAATAGGTGCACCTTTAGTGATACGGCACACATCCAAGTTAAAATTCAATTCTTCTCACGCTTCCGTTAACAAGTCCGTAGTAATGGAAACAATAGCCTCTTCAATTATGTGTCTCAACTCTGGCATATCATTAGGTAGCGGCGGGACGTAGTCACGATGTTTTATAAATCCCCAAAGGAAAAAATTGCATGGCTCTAACGGTTTTTAAATCTTCAGCCCAGCAATGACGCTTTACGTTTAGGAGTCGCCATTTTGCGTATGTGACACTGCAAACGAGTAAATAACAAAGCAATACTAGCGCATGCGCTTACCCAAAACTGTAGACAACGTGATAGTAACAAAAATGTAAATATGGCAGTTAAAAAGGCAGACATTTATTTCAGGGCTTCTCAACCTACATGTGAAATGGTTAAAATTGCAAAATCAAAAAAGCTAAAGCATAGGGTAGCAAGAATGCAGGTTTCAAATAATGATGAAAAGCTTTAAGATCTTTTACACCATTGTCCAAGGCTCCATTCATGCCCGTTAATTGTTTTGTGCATTTAATTTTTGTAATTTAACCACTGCACTGCTGATGGAACCTTAGGAGCTCCGAAGCAACTGTCGGCCTTCCACTAAATTTTAAATCCATCGATATAGTTTTTTATCTTTATGTTTAAGGGATGCCGGGTATATGCAGCTTAGCTATCGCTGTATTTTTAAGGTACTATCATTTACATCGATGCCAAGGACTAATCTGTTTTACGAAAAAATTACGGAAACACTAATGTTACAAACACCTCTAACATAACTTCAAATATTGCATAAATCCCAACAATTTACGTTGTCATTGAAATTCTCAAAAAACTTTTTAAAGTTCAAAATTTTTTTTTGATTTTCAAACCTAGTTACCAAGAAAACATTAAACACAACTGATTGTATGTGGAGGTTTTGTGCCACCTATATGGCACTCTAACTACGCAGTGATCCCAGTAAGTAACTCTCTGAACTACTTTGACAATGATACTGCTTAACTTCCATTTTCGGGTGAGAACCTATGCCAGGGACGGCGAACCTATGGCACGCGTGCCGATATTGGCACGTAAGAAAACTTCTCTGGCACGCGTAAAAAATTGTAGATTATACTCATTTTATGGAGAACAAACAATCCATTTGATGTTTTTTTACAAAAAAAAAGAAAAAAAAAAAAAAAAAAAAAAAAAAAAAGTTTCGTGTCACAGGTGTATAATTTACATTAAAATAAACCGTTACTGTTGAATTAATTAAGGTATTACAAATTTGATTGAAAGCACCCTGTAGCATCATTTTCTCGCCAAACCATTTAAAACATTGTACTGTTTTCCAAATCGTTTTGCTTCTCTATCAAATTTCAAAGGTTCTATTTTTGAAAATTGAATTTTAAGAGATAGTTTGTATAGCAACATACCTAAATGACACGCTTCTGCTTCAGATTAGGTTTTATTTTATTTAGGTTTTAACTTTGAAAATTGAATTTTAACTGTTAGTGTAAATAATTATGTATCTATTGAACCTGGATCTACCTGAAGAGCTAAAAATGATCTTATTCGGAAATATACAATAAAAGAAAAACTTATTTATAGATTATTAATACGGAATTCGATAAGACATGGCTATATTAGTGAATAAATACAGCATAATAAATAAGTCAGGAATCGAGTTTAGTATAACTGTAAGAATGTTTAAGTAAAATTTCTATGAAACGTTAATTGTTGGATTTTATCTAAGTTTAAACGTTTCTGGCACGTTAGAATGTTGGTACATAATAATTTTGAAATTTTTGGCACGCATATTCAAAAAAGTTCGCCATCTCTGACCTATGCTTTATAGTATCGTCTGATAAATTCATATCATTTGCATTATTGAAGACTCTTTCAATGGATTCAAAAGACTTACCTTGTCTTCTGAGAAATGCAATGACGCCATGAAAAGCGCTATAAGTGTCAATCATTGGTGTTTAAATATCTCTCTGATCCTGAATTTCTGTATTTCGTAATGTAGCTGAGATTATGCGCCTAGTGGCTGACCAAATGTAAACGCTCTGCGACTTCTTTTCTTGATTTAACAGAAAGAAAAATTCTGTTGAAAATATTGTAACTTTGTGTTCAATATATTTAACCCTTAAATGCCGAGTGTTGCTTTTCGGCAACATAAACAATTTAGGATTAGAAATACTATTAGAATAATATTGAAGCTGTAATGCCTAATGTTGCCAATAAAATACATTCTGAAAATATTATTAAATCGATTTTCAACATTTAGATGGCAACACTTGCGCTGTTTAAGAATAAAGATAGATTTATTTTTTCAATTGTTGATGCAAGTTCTTTTTTGTTTTGTTTGGAAGCTTGCGAAATACCCTATTTTGTTCTGCAGTGAGCAAGTAAAATTTATTTCTTATCATAGTTCTCAAGATTCTTGTGTGTTTAATATTATAGAATTTTATCAAGGAAAATTATTTTTCCAAATAAACACCAGTATTGCCGATTAGTAACAAACAAATTTTTAGCCGTAAACCATAACTTAAAACAAAATAAGATTTTTAAAAGTATTTTTCCCATGATTTATTTAAAAAAAGAAAGCCGAAAAACATTTTTTAAATGATTTTTGAAAACTCAGGCATTTAAGGGTTAAAATTCTTATGTGTAGAATGCAAATATGCATTATATTATGTGCAGATGTGCAGTAAAAATGCAGAATCAGTACTAAAACCATTTAATGTGCCAAATAAAAGGTAATTTTATTTCAGTAACTTTTACTCTCTTTATACAGCGCCACATACTCCCCTAGCGATGAATTTTGGAACTATTTTTTTCGCGGAATTCTTCGTTCTCCGTCATGTTTAATCTTCTTGCAACATTTGGCGTCATTCTCTTAATTAGATCGCGCTACAGAACACTCTGAGTACTGTTAGTTTAATTATGGCCACCTTATATATTTTTCCCCTGAACCGGATTTGACATTTTAGTTTAGCGAGATATTTTAGATATATTCTGTATAATTATTATTTTCTGAAATGATAATTCTTATCTGAAAATAACTTCCTATGATTACTGTAAATGGTGCGCTAATAATCTTTAAAATGGTACTAAGTATTAGTAATTAAATTTCCGGAAATAAATGTTATTTTATCAATCACAAAAATAGACGTGTTAACTTATGGCAGTAGTGCGTTCAAATCACATTTACCATGAATAATCTATGATTTTGATAGGCAATACATTGAACATGCTATAAAATGTGAATAATTCGTCGAATGAAATACATTTTAAACAATTCAAATAGTTATTAAATACGTGAATTAATAAAAATAGCAAATAAAGCCTTTGTGCAACAATATTAAAAAGTAGAAAAACAAACGTTTAAAAATACACACAAAAATACATGAAAAGCAGCAAACAGCTGTTTCGAATCTACTAGCGAGATTCTTCTTCAGTGGAAGATAGGGAAAAAGGAACAGCGTGGTAGAAAAAGCAAGGCTGAGCAAAATGATAGACAGAGACGCGTTGGCTTATGTACCCGATGCGAGTAGCGAAGGCGCCAAAAACAACCAATGAGAGAGAAGCAATGGAGACGACTGGGTGGACAAGTAACGACATCTACCGGAGAAGGATAGAAAAGAAACTAAAAAAGGGAAAATTAGATTAATGCTTTCCAAATACATGGAAAATCAGTACTAGACATCATTAAAAATTCTCACTCTTTAGTCAATGACTTATCTAGTACTTCAGATTTTCCATGTATTTGCGAAGCATTAATCTAATTTTCCCTTTTTTAGTTTCTTTTTCTCTCCTTCTCCGATAGTTTTCGCTACTTGTCCACCCAGTCGTTTCCATTGCTTCTCTCTCATTGGTGTTTTTGGCGCCTTCGCTACCCCCATCGGGTATATAAGCCAGCGTGTCTCTGTCTATCATTTTGTTCACTCTTGCTTTTTCTAGCACGCTGTTCCTTTTTCTCAATCTTGCACTGAAGAAGAATATCGCTAGTAGATTCGAAACAGATGTTTGCCGCTTTTCATGTGTTTTTTGTGCATTTTTAAACGTTGGTTTTTCTGCTTTTTATTACCTGAATTAATGTAGTAGTAATAACATTTGCACATTCATTTAAACCAATTATTATGTAATTACAATACATGTATATAATGATAGTGTTCAATAAAGTAAAATTAAAATTCTAGTGCTATATTCAACTTGCGTTACATAATTAAAATACATATGGGGGATTCTCACAATCTTTTGACTTTTGGGAAAAAAATCTGACAAAATTAAACTTGCTAAAATAACATTTTAATCTGATAGACAAATGCCTTAAAGATTCAAAATAAAGAAAAAATAGTCTGCAGTAATTTTTTTTTTTATTTAACTGAGGTTTAAGTTAAACTTGCGAGTTTAATTTTCGTTACCATTTTACCCCTATAACTTTTTATTTTCTTCTAAACTTTTACTTATAATGAATTTGTATAGTACCCTCAGGACATTAAAATAAGAAATAATAACAATGTAGTACTTTTATTATAGAATTTTTGTATAACATTGTCTTAAAGGGGTGTTAAAGAAGGGACGGTAAAGTAAAAAAAAGGGATGGTATTGGAAAAAAGGGACGAAATGGTAAAAAGGGGACGGTAAGGATGGAACGGTAAGGAAAATTACCATCTATTTTTAGGAAAATCATGTTAAGACTAAGTGATAGCCAAATGTTCATTGATTTTCAGAAACAGTTGTTAACAATGGATTAATTTTTTTTTTTCAATTTACCTCGAAAAGTGCAGGAATAAACCTTGGGGACGCTGAGACTACCAATAAAGCCACGATGCTTGAAATTGATATTTTAATGCTGATTTAAGTTCTAGAGTAAATTTCCTGCCAAAGAATTTTAGACATTATTTCTCTAGCATACTTCTGCATGAGAAAAAACTTGAAAAAAAATTCTGTGGCTGCATCTGAAGTGATTTTCTGTATAATTTTAGAAGAGGGATGGTAAGGAATCTAAAACCCAGGGACAGAGTTTAAAAAATAATAGCAACTCTAAAAATGTGTGCAGGTTAATTTTTAGCTACATATTTATATTAAAAAATAGTTCCGGTTTCGGAAAAAAATTACATCGATTTACTTTTATTGAAACAATTTTATCCAGACAGCTCCAAACTTCAAAATCAGCATCAGGGACACGGGACGGTATAGAAGTTTTCCAGGTGTTTGGACCCCCAACATCGTCCAAAACTTATTTATCTCGTTAATATTGTCGTGCAATCATGCAATGGGATGTTCCCCAGTATATGAAATAAAAAAAAAAAACACAAAAAAGTGTATTAAAATGAAAATTATTATTTAGGGACATGAAAGTCAAAAGATTGTGAGAATGCCCCATATAAAGCACAAATAATTGTACAAAAATGACTTTCGGGTTCATAAATATAATATAAAGATATTTAAAATACAAATTAAGTAGACCGTTGACATTTATTTGAGAAAATCCGACCCTAAAATCGACATTTATTTTTTTGTGCATTACTAGGGGGCTCGGCCCCCTACGAGCTTCGCTCGCCAACCCCCGTCCAGACACCGCAGACTCTAAATGCACGCTAATTTGATCGGCTTTAAAAAATTTTCGAAAGATTGAATTATAATTTAAAAAACAGTGGCGATCTCCCTATAAACGAATTTCTATTCATTTCTCTTTGATTGGGGGATTTTAACGCCAAATCCGCTGCGGTACTACTTGATTATCCTGTCGACCAATTTCGCCAAATTATATAAATCGCCAAACCACTCGCCAAATTATACAAATTGATATATTTTTTATTTTAAATAACGAAAGAACAAATAAATTCGTACAACATTAATAAAAATACAAATAAAACGTCGAAAAAAAAATAACTTGATGACGTAGACACGTGTAACAACATTTCAAAATAAGCTAATATAAAAGGAATTAAGTAAAGAGAGTCTTTGTCTCCTGGTATTTTTTTAACAAAGCGAAAATGAAGTTCTTTTAAATGAGACATTTTAAATTAATTCTCAAAATATCAAATAAATGTCTAGCGCAAACTCTAAATTTAAACTTTATTGCAATATTATTTTGTGTTCATTTTATGTAATAACTATAATATGACGTAAATATGACGTAATTTCTCCTAAGACTTCTAACGCATGTTAATGAATTTATTATTTTACAATATCCTTTCTCTTTTAAAATTCACGTGTATACTTTTTATGACATAATTTTTAATAAGTTCCTGCTTTTTATACGTAATTATTTAATTCTAATTTGAAAGTTTTTCCCCTGTTTATAATGGTCACGTGTAAATAATTTTTTAATTTGAAGCAAACATTATTGCTTGCGCTTTTTATACAGTTGGCAACAGTTTAAATTAGTACAATTTTCTGAAATCTGTAAAAAATATCTCTAGAAATGCTGAAAATTTGAATTTAAAATAGAAATAAAATCTGAAAAAAATGAGTCAAAAAAAAAAATAATGCAATCTGCACTCCGGCAAATTCTAACGCATAAAATGATCTAAAAATGATTACACTGCCATATATAGTTTTTGCTGCTATAAAACTTTTTTAGTGGGACGATTTCGTCCGTCTTTAGCATTAAATAACTCTTAAAATAGTTCTTCGACTTGAAAACTGTCTGCATCAGCGTGTTTATCAAACATTTCTGTATAAAACCACCGATTTGCATATTTTTGTATGCATTATTTTTGTTAATATTAGCGAAGAAAGGCCTCCGGTCACAAAACAATCAAAACCGGCGGCGGCGGCGGTGACAGCGGTAGTTACTTTTTTTTAGAATAGAGAGATTATTCTTCAATTTGTACGACGTCGTTCGTGGAAAACCGCATGCAGATGCGATTATTTTGCGCAAAGTTACAACTGTTTTAACTTTGATCACAAACAATTTTTTGGTCTTTTAATATACTAGGGGGCTCTGCCCCCTACGAGCTACGCTCGTCAACCCCCGTTCAGACACAGCAGACTCTAAAATTGCGCTAATTTGATCGGCTTTAAAAAGATTTTGGAAGATTGAATTATAATTTAAAAAACAGTGGCGATCTCCCTATAAACGGATTTCTATTCATTTCTCTTTGAATGGCGAATTTTAAGGCCAAATCCGCTGCAGTACTACTTGATGAACCCGTCGACCAATTTCGCCAAATTATATAAATCGCCAAAGCACTCGCCAATTATATAAATTGACATAATTTTTATTTTAAATAACGAAAGAACAAATAAATTAGTGCAACATTAATAAAAATACAAATAAAACGTCGAAATAAAAATAACTTGATGACGTAGACACGTGTAACTTGCTTAAAGTCAAGTTAATTTGACATTTACGATCAACCATTATTGGCATTTAATCTTTTAGTTTGGCGAATGATAGGTTTTTGGTCGACGGGATAACTAAGTAGTACCAAAAATACATATGTCAATCGCTGTTTTCGTCTTTGACGTAGACACGTGTAACAACATTTCAAAATAAGCTAATATAAAAGGAATTAAGTAAACAGAGTCTTTGTCTCCCGGTATTTTTTAACAAAGCGAAAAGAAAGTTCTTTTAAATAAGACTTTTTAAATTAATCGTTTTTAATCGGACGTAATTTTGACCAAACTATTCTTTCTCTTTTTAATATTCACGTGAAAATGCTTGTGTTAGAAATGAAATATTATTTGCGCTTTCCTAACAAAAATAGTTGAAAAGTATCCGCTCAAAATATCAAATAAATGTCTAGCGCAATTTCTGAATTTAAACCTTTTTGCAATATTATTTTGTATTCATTTTATGTAATAACTGTAATGTGACGTAAATATGACGTAATTTCTCCTATTTAAGACTTCTAACGCATGTTAATAAATTTATTATTTTACAAATTCCCTTCTCTCTTAAAATTGATGTGTAATTATAGTTTTTATGACGTAATTTTTAATAAGTTCCTGCTTTTTGTACATAATTATTTAATTCTAATTCAAAATGTTTTTTTCTGTTTATAATAGTCACGTGTAAATAAATTTTTAACGTGATTTTGAATGTTTTGTTTCACGGATGAGGGGCTAAAATTTAGCTTGAAACGTTTGCTTTGTAATTGTATTAAATGTATTTATGTAATTTTACTTGTATGTCTGATGAATTGTAATATATTTTTTATTTTTAACTCGTATATCAGACGTTAAACAATGATTATTTATTTTTAATTTTTAATTTATTTACAAGTATAAATATTTTTTTTTTTTGAAGCAAACATTATTGTTCCCACTGTTTATACAGTTGGCAACAGTTTAAATTAATATCACTTTCTAAAATCTGTAAAAAATATCTCTAGAAATGCTGAAAATTTGAATTTAAAATAGAAATAAAACCTCAAAAAATTAGTCAAATAAAAAAAAGAAAAACAGTCTGCACACCGGGAACCTCAAACGTATAAAATGATCTAAAAATGATTAAATTCCTATGAATAGTTTTTGTTCCTATAAAACTTTTTTAGTGGAACGATTTTGTCCAACTAGCATTAAATATCTCTTAAAATAATTCTTCGATTTGAAAACTGTCTGCCTCAGCGTGTTTATCAAACATTTCTGTATCATACTACCGATTTTCATATTTTTGTATGCATTATTTTCCTTAATATTAACGAAGAAAGACCTCCTGTCACAAAAAATTCAAAACCGGCGGCGGCGGCGGCGGTGACAGCGGTAGTTACTTTTTTTTTAGAATAGAGAGGTTTTAATCTGTTTTCCTTAATACAGATGTTTCAGCTTTTTTTTTTTTTTTTTTTTTTTTTTTTTTTGAAATGCTTCTTGCTACTTAATTTTTTATAAAAATTCATGAAACTGATAAGAAAGAATTCTGATATTGCTTAAAATGAAACTGTGTATGCATTTTGAAATTCGACTTCATTAAGACAATTAAATTTGATTTTTAACTTTATCGTGAAAATCGATATGGATTTCAGAAAAATATCTTTAAAAAATTTAACTATTCAAGGGGTTAAAAATCGATACACAGATTTGTTGAAATAGTGAGTAAAATTACGGGAGTAAAATCCAAAATATCTAAAAAATTAAGACGCTAGGAGCATTATAAAATTTCGTTTTAAAGTTAAAATTTTAAAACGATCTAAAAATTATAATAAGATTGAAAATTTATTTTAAGGTGCTCTATATACTTATGATGAAATGTATATTTGCACAAAATTTCAAATCTCTATTATGGAAATTAAAAGAATTTTTTTAACGTCTACCATCCCCTTAAAAATATCTTAAAATACATCAGAAAAACTTAAAAGGTTTTCAACCATTACAAGGCCGTCATCAGTAGGATTTAAATGTTGTTATTATTTTCTTTGCGCTAATTCTAGAATTGTCCAGAACAAAAACATTGTAATTTAAATTTAAAAGTTGTACGTCAGATGAAATGCCAGATGAAGTTATTCAAATTTTCAACAAAACGAGCACTCATCTACTAAGCAGTAAATATCTCCATACCCTATGGGTATCGTATGATAGTGCATCGTTACAAGCTGTATCATTATTAGCAGCTATTTCAATTGATTCTCTTATGATGGCTTCCTTTGAGTTTGAGCTAATCTTGATAATGCAGTATGGGGTTTATTTCTGTTTAAATTTTGTACAATTATTGTTGCTTTATATGTATTTTAATTATGATAGTGTTATTAAATTAAAAAAAAAATTACATAACTCATCATAAAATCAAAGCAAGTCACAAGACGCGTTTCGAGTTGGAAAATATAACAGCCCGTCATCCGCTATTGCCAACACGGGTCCATAAGGGCAAAGACACAAATGAAAGTTCATTTCCTCTCAATTTTGAGGTGACATTGCCATTGTGACCTTGTTCCCCTAGGGACATCTTTTTACATAAGCTGGCGGCGGGTTGTTATATTTTCGTACTCGAAACGCGTCCTGTGAATTGCTTTGATTTTATGATGATTTATATAAAATTTTATTAATTTAATTGTGTTTTATTGCCATTTTTTGCTGCTGTTTCAAATGCTAGTGTTATGCTATTAAGTGTTAATTAACAACGATTTTCATTGTTTAACGAAGACTTCTCAAGTTCTTTAACATCTCTTTTCACGTATGAATGAGTACATTTATTAACTATAAACAAAGGCTATTTTAATTTTGGAAAATTATCTTTTAATTCCTTGCAAAAGACGGCTAGATTAATATGTTTTCCCTTTAAATATTAAGTCATTTGATGAGACAGAATGTTCGAAAATCACTAAGCATATTAGAAGTTATTTAATATCACTTACCTACGATATCTCATGACAAACGGCATTTATTTATTTACAGGTTTATTCAAATTAATTTTTAATTAATTTTCAATTAAAAATTTAAATTGTTCAGCCAAATTAAATAATGACGGAGTCCCAATAAAAATAAAATGATAAACACGAATTTAAAAAAGGATTTTTTTTATCCGCAAATCAAAACAAACATACCTGTTTAGGAAAAGACAAGCCTGACACCTTCGCCGTTGTAAAAAGAGAAAGGCTCCGAATGCCGCAAGCGCATCTCTATATAATAAAAGCCAGTGTAACGCTGGGCGGGGCGAATCCATCAATCTTACCAGTCTCCCAGGAAGAGACTCAAGGGGAAAAGGATCCATTCTCCCATTGGTTGACAAAAAACAAGAATCTTGCGATTATTTCTCAAGGTTACAAGTCCTGATAATTGAGCAGTAGTAGACAGTTCTTCCTAACAAATCAGTGCAAGGCACATCGCATTACACCACCAAAATAAATCGCCAAGTGTCACTTGAGATTATTTCAAGTATTAAGTTTCAATCATATTAAATTTTCTTTGCGACATGTAAGGAATTTTAATTTATTTCTCATATAAAGTGATTCCCGGAAAACAATGATATGGTATTTTTAAAAATATCCTTTTTTTTCCTGCAAAAAATTGATAAAACTGACTTTCTTTTAAAAAAGTAATCAATTTAAATATTTTAGGCTTATTATTTTGTAATTTTTAAATTACACATTACTTATATTTACCTTTTCTATATACAGGTGTATGTAAATTTAAACTTAAAAAAAAACATATTCAATATTTTAAAAGTAAAAAATTAATATTTATACGAAAAGTAAAATTAATAATTTTTTATTTATAGCTTTGCATCAGGAGGACAGAAGCTTAGGGGATTAGACGGTTGGGATTCAACCCGAGATACTTATTTATTAATTAATATACATATTTAAAAAATATTTGGAGGGGGGGGAGGAAGGGGTGGGGGTGGTAAACGATAAAATACAATTTCAAAGTGTTATTAAAAAATAGTATTATTTCAATAGTTGCAGCAGACTGTTTTAATTACGCACTTTTATTGCATATTTATTAAATTTTTGTTTTATTAAGAAATCTTAATTTTGTTATAGTATATTAGCCGGAAAACCTGGTTTACCCAGAAATATTGTAAATGCTATTTGTGTGTTTATTAGAACATAAACTAGTCGAACTTTGCTCATCTAAACGCTTCCATATTGTCAATTTTATTTTTATCAGTTTTTCAAGTTTTAAGTGAAAAACACAATTTTTACCCACCGTCCTAGGACGGGCATTTACACTAGTGTCAAATAGAGTCGAGGCTTCGTGACAAAAATACATTGGTAAACATACTCCTCGAAAACGCTGTAAAAGGCCAAACATAACGGCACAGACGACCGGGGAAAAGCAGCCGATGTTAGGCTTAGCAACAGCGCACCTAAGAAATAAGCAACAGAATTAAATAAATAACGATGCTAAAAGCTTAAAATAAACAAAAATATATAAAATTTAAACACTCTGACAATTTATCTATCGCTATGTTTATTGTATTCTACTATAAATATTGAATAAAGGCTTTCTTATTGAGTAAATCTGACAATCTGAACGTTCATCAAAACGAACGAAATAACGTTCATCAAAACGAACGATATTTTTAATATTATTATTTAATAATTACTATATTACTATTCAAGAATTATTACTATTTATTATTACTTTTATAAACATACTTTTAAAGGTACATTTGAATCCAAATTAGATATTTTTTAATATTTTGAATCGCTTTATTTTGCACCATAAAATTACGTATCAATTGATAGAAAGTTTTAAAGCAATAAATGCTCCCTAAGAGGGAATATCAGAAATTAAAGACCCATTAATTGCTCATTTAGCGTTCAATTTTCCCTTCCCATTAAAATTTTAGTTTCTAATTTGTTCATTATATTATTAAAGAATACATGCTACTTTGTTAACTACTCCTTGGAGATTCAGTATAGACTATAAAATGACTGAATTTTCCATCTAATATCTTCCCCATTTTGCTAAATTAATTTCTTGTTGCCAAATGTTGGGCTTAATAGTAAGAATTCATCTTAGGTGATTGCAGATTATCTATGATTAATATATATATGCCAAATTCAGGGAGTAATAGTCTGACAATCTGAATAACATTAAGAACGCTTACGTCATATTTTTAATATTTTCAATATTATTATTTAAGCTATAATTGCTTTTAGAATATGCTTTTAAAAGGTATATTTGAAACCAAATTGCATATTTTTTAATATTTAGAATCGCTTTTTCTGCCCCATAAAATTACGTACTGATTGAGAGAAATATATAAAGCACTAAATGTGCCCTAAGAGAGACTATCAGAAATTAAAGACCCATTAGTTAGTTGCTCATTTAGCGTTCAATTTTCCCTTCCCATTAAAAGTTTAGTTTCTAATTTGTTTTTTATATTAGGAAAGAACACATGATTCTTTGTTAACTACTCCTTTGAGATTCAATATAGATTATAAAATGACTTAATTTTCCATCTAATATCTTTCCCATTTTGCTAAATTAACTTGTCGTTGCCAAATGTAGGGAGTAATAGCATGAATTCTTCTTAAATGATTGGAAATTATCTATGATTCAAAACGTCGGTTTTGCTACTTATAATTTCTAACTTTTCATAGAATTATTTTCTGTATTTCCCTGTAGCATTAATGGATATAAGGTTTTTCTAAATATTAAGAATGCATACCAAGCCTTCATAAACCCATCTGTAATATGGGTATATCATCGTGACAAACAATAGCGCAGTCTACACTTCGTATTCAAAATATTAGAATAATTGAGAATAAGTAATAAGAAAAAAATATTTTTCATTTATTTATTTTTCATACTAAATAAATGCAATTAAATTTCTTATAAATTAAATCCGGAATGCTTAGATAACATTTTGACATTTACAAAATATAAAGTACAGTACAATAAATTAGGTATACAGTTTTCTGAAACACATCAAAATATTAGAATAAAATTTAGATCTGTTCAAAATATTAGAATATTTTATTTTACGCAAAAATATTACCTTATGAATATGAAGTAAATAGTACTTAATATTTTGTTGCATCCCCTTTAGCTTTCAGAACAGCGTACAATCGATCTTGCATACTATATACAAGGTGTTTACAAACATTTCTATCACTATTATCCCAAATAAACTTAATACGTGACACTAACTAAGTTTTACTTGAAGGAGGATATTCTTGGATTTTTATCTTCATTATACACCATAAGTTTTCGATGGGATTAAAATCTGGTGAGTTTGGTGGCCAAGGAAGTACCTTAATGTTGCGTTGGTGGAATTAATTCTTAGTTGACACCGAGGTATGCGGTAACGCTAAATCTTGTTGAAAGATAAAATCATCTTCAAATAAATCTTCTGATGATGGAATCATGTAGTATTCCACATTTTGTTGATATATCTGAGAGTTAACCTTTTCGTAGATGATGCGTAACTTTCCAGGCCCTTCTGCACTCAAGCAACCTCAAACCAAGACACTAGCAGCAAATTTTATGGAACGTTTAAGGCATTCTTTATCAAACGCTTCTTGCTTCATTCTCCAAACTCGAGTACCTTGATTACCATATGAAACACAAAACACACTTTCATCACTAAATAATGTATTTTCCAATCTTCTTCGCTCCATAAAAGTCTTGATTTACACCAGTTCAATCGTATACGCTTTTATTTTGCAGTCATGAGAGGTTTTGTTTTCGGTACACGAGATTAAAACTTAAATATATGGAGACGTCTTAATGTTGTCGATGTAGAAAGTTCAACTCCTTCTACTTTCCATTTTCGGTGCAAAAATCGCACGCTTTTAAAACGGTTTTTCTTAACTATACGCTTCAGTTTCCTGTCATCTCTAGCATATGTTTTGGGCTTACGGCCGCCATTTCGGCGATTATTTTGAAATTTTCCATTCTTTTAACATTGTGTTAGTATTTTACTAACGCTTGGTTGCGAGCAATGTAAATAATTAACTATATAACATTGATTTTTACGGTGCGGGTACAAATCAACCACACGAAGTTTACTAGATTCAGGAATATCACTCACACGACCCATTTTAAAACGAAAAAGCAAACAAACTGCAATAGTCCAGGCAATAGAGACCGTATAGGGGCTCTACCTAGCAAAATTCATGGTAGTTCTGGAAAAAGGCTTACTATATGTTTTTTTTTGGGTCGATGAATCCGAATTTTTAACTTCCCACCAAAATTTCCGCCGGCAATCCCCCCGGTTGAGGTTTGTGCCAATCTTAACAAAATATTAAACATTTACGTCAATTGGCCTTATTTAAAAAAAGAATAGGTAAACACACAGAAAGGTAAATCATTAATATATAAAACTTAACAAAAAATGAATACTGTAAAAATGAATTTTCTGAGGTGAAAAAGAAAAAAAAAAAACAGTATTTCGTGACACACATTTTTGAATATAGTTATATATAATAAAATTTTGGTAAAATGCCCCCCAAAAAAGGTTTTTATTGAAAAAATCAATTTTTTTATTGTTTTAGGGAAAAAGTATCAAGAAATTCAGAAAGTAGACAAAATTTGCAACAAATTAGATATATGACATTATGACTTAGGATGAAGGGAAAGGGGGGATCTGCCTCGGTACATGCGCGCGGTGCTGCGTGGACTAAGTTGCGCAATTCCACTTAACCACTCACACGTTTACATTCGCCCTCCCATCTCCACTCCGAACTTTCTCTATTTTACTTTAAGTTTTTTGGGTCACTGAATCCGAATTTTTAACTCCCCCTCCAAATAGTTGTTTTTAACTTAAATTTCTTATTGTTTTAGGGAAAAGCATTACGAAATTCAGAAACTAGACAAAATTTGCAACAATTAGGATACATGACATTATGACGTAGGATAAATGAGGAGGGAGAGGGCTTCCTCTGAACATGCACTGCGGCGCTACGTGCACTAAGTTATGAAGTCCGGCAATAGGGGATTTTGCATGGAAAAATTAATACTAGTTCTGGATTTCGACTCACTTTATGTTTTTTGGGTCGCTGAATCCTAATTTGTAACTTCCCACCAAAATTTCACCCGGCAACCCCCCCAAAAATTCATTTTTTGAAGAAAATCTGTTTTTCAGAAAAGCGCGCGGGAATGTTCTGAGGCAGCCCCCTCTCTCCCCGTTTATCCTACGTCATAATGTCATGTATCCTATTTGTTGCAAATTTTGTCTAGTTTCTGAATTTCGTAATGCTTTTCCCCTAAAACGATAATAAATTTAAGTTAATAGCAACTATTTTGGAGGTTTTTCGGTTGGGAAAATTTTGGGGGTAAGTTAAAAATTCGGATTTAGCGACCCAAAAAACTTAAAGTGAACCTTATAAGGAGAGTTCGGAAGGGAGATGGGAGAGCGAATGTAAACGTGTGAGTGCTTAAGTGAAATTGCGCAACTTAGTCCACGCAGCACCGCGCGCATGTTCCGAGGCAGACCCTCCCCCCTTCCCCTTCATCCTGAGTCGTAATGCCATATATCTAATTTGTTTCAAATTTTGTCTACTTTCTGAATTTCTAGATACTTTTCCCCTAAATCAATAAAAAAAAAATGATTTTTTTAATAAAAACCTCTTTGGGTGGGGGCTTTTTACCAAAATTTGGGGGGGGGGGGTTGCCGGGGGAAATTTTGGTGTTAAGTTACAAATTCGGATTCAGCGACCCAAAAAACATAAAGTAAGCCGATTTCCAGAACTACCATTAATTTTGCTAGGTAAAATTACCTATTGCCTGGACTACAAAAAGAATACTGATTTTATATAAAATTGTCTGATTTAATCAATGATGCCACCAGCTATGAATTGGTGATAATTAAAGGAGAATTAATGTGAAATATTCTAATATTTTGAACCACTTGAATAAATATTCTAATATTTTGACATTTAAAAATATTTTTTTAAATTAATCTTTTTAAAAATGATATTAATTCTAAGATAATAAATAAGATTAATCAATAGTAAGACCAAACGATGTCTTCAATTTGTAGAAAAAAAAAAAAGTAATTATTCTAATATTTTGAATATGAGCTGTATCAGTAGTTACTTTTAAATATTTCTTTTTGGCCAGAGGCATTTAAAATATTATTTCACCGCTTATATGTGCTTGTGTCAAGAAGAGTTTACATACAGGGTGATTCAAAAAAACGTTTACAAAGTGGCATATCAAATCAGGCATACAACAAGGATGAAAAATTACTTAGGAACATAGCGTCACAAACCACTCATTTAGTCGCAAATACAGGGTGATTCATTCTAACTAAACCCGTGTTGACGATAATAATTTCGAGAAAAATAAAAACATTGCAATGAAAATGCAACGCTATGTACCTTGTTTTGTGTGAAATATAATAACAGCACAAAGAGATCTGGAAAAAAAATGTTGTTCAAGCAATCGATGATACCCTATGAATTGATAATCATAGTCCGAAATGTGGGGGAGTCAAGTGCATGCTGCTTGTGCATATAATCAGGGCCTAGTTATCCAAAAGGCACATAAAGCACGAGCTTCCCCTCAAAAATTTTAGAGGGCCCCCAAAATTACCACAAAATGCGGTCTCTAATTACATTGTTTTTTTTTTAACATTGTTTTTATAATTTATTTGGAGAGAAAAGTTTGCCAGATACAAATGAAAATCCACATGATTTCAGGAAACTTATCTAACCGGATAATTCTAATGTGATCGATAGGCTGTTAACAAATCATATGCCATCCTGATGTACTTGTTAGAAATCTCCACATGCAACAACTATATGTGTATATCACAAATATATTATATTTATATTATATACAGGGAACATTAAAATACTGTTAGATGAAATATCTAAACTCAGCTAAGTTTCATCTAAAAGTTATACTTTTTCCATTGACAAGTTTCCATTTCCATGTATGTAGAATTTAGAAAACTTTTCCTGTGTGAAAGGGGGCTTCCGAAATGACTGTGCTTCCCCTAGATTGAGGGGTTAATCGGGCCCTGCATATAATGCAAACTTTTACCAATTTTATTTCATGTTATCACATTTACAACAAAGTTGAGAATGTCTGTTAAATGTTTTATTATAATATACTTCAGTTTTCTGAAAGTTATGACAGTCAACCAAGATTGAGTTAGTATGAAACGCCCTGTAATTGTGACAAAATATGTGATTTGCGACCCTACCTTCCTGTGTAATTTTTTATCCTTGTTGTATGCCTGATTTGCCATGTCATTTTGTAAACATTTTTTGAAACACCCTGTATATGTAATCTCAGATTATTAACCCTTAAATGCGCGATTTTTTATTATGTTTTAAAAAAAAAGTATATATGATTCTCTGAAAGGTTTATTACACACGGAAAATAAATAAAAAAATCAGAGATGCATATGTCTCCAAATACCTTATTTTATATAATTATTTATCTTATAAAACTGAACCTTTAACCCTTTAGTTCCCAGGATAGAATACGTTCTAGAAAGTATGTAGTTCAAAGAATCTGACTTTACACCAGAAAGTTTCAATGGTTAATTTCGCTTTATTTAAATACGGAATGTCTGTTATTAATTAAATCAAATATTGCTATTTTAATTTTCTGGTGTGAATTGAGTATATGGGGCAATCTCCCAATCTTTTGACTTTCATGTCCCTGAATAATAATTTTTATTTTAATACACTTTTTTGTGTTTTTTTTTTAATTTCATATACTGTGGAACATCCCATTGCAGGATTGCTTAACAATATTAATGAGATAAATGAGATTTGGACGATGTTGGGGGTCCCAATACGAGGAAAACTCCTCTACCGTCCCGTGTCCCGATGCTGATTTTTAAGTTGGGAGCTGTCTGTATAAAATTGTTTCAATAAAAGTAATTCGATGTAATTTCTTTCCGTAACTGGAATAATTGTTTTATATAAATATGCAGCAAAAAATTAACCTGCACACATTTTTACGGTTGATATTATTTTTTGAACTCTGTCCCTGGGTTTTTCATCCTTACCGTCCCTCTTTCTAAACTTATACAGAAAATCACTTCAGATGCAGCCACAGAATTTTTTTCAAGTTTTTTCTCATGCAGAAGTATGCTAGAGAAAGAATGTGTAAAATTCTTTGACAGGAAATTTACTGCAGAATTTAAATCAGCATTTAAATATCGATTTCAAGATCGTGCCTTTATTAGTAGTCTTACCGTCCCCAAGGTTTATTCCTGCACTTTTCAAGGTAAATAAAAATAATAATTTAATCCAATGTTAACAACTGTTTCTATAAATCAATGAACATTGTGGCTATCACTTAGTCTTAACATGATTTTCCTAAAAATAGGTGGTAATTTTCCTTACGGATCCATCCTTACCGTCCCTTTTTTTACCATTTCGTCCCTTTTTTTACCTTTCCGCTTTTTTAATGCCCCTTTAAGGCAATGTTATACAAAATTTCTGTATTAAAAGAACTACATTTTTATTATTTCTTATTTGAATGTCCTGTGGGTACTCTGCAAATTCATTATAAGTAAAAATTTAGAAGAAAATAAAAAGGTATAGGGGTAAAATAGTTTAATTTAAACCTCAGTTAAATAAAAAAAATTTCGCTGCTGACCATTTTTTTTCTTTGAATCATTAAGGCATTTGTCTATCAGATTAAAATGTTATTTTAGCAAGTTTAATCTCGCCAGATTTTTTCCCCCGTGAATACCCCATATACGAATAAAGATATCTATTAAATTTAAAAAAACTGTTGTTTGCATTTATGCAAAGCTGCGCACCAAAAGGTTAAATATTATTTTTAAAAAAATGTTTAAAGTTACAAGGATATAAACGCGGACTTTCCGGGTGTTACAGAATATATATATACTAGCAAACCCCGCGGCTTTGCTCGCGTAATATTTGAAATACGCCAAGTGATATTTATGTGTCTAATTTTTATTAAAAGGTACTAACTAAATATTCATTTTATTAAAAGGTAATATTTTATTTTATTAAAAAGTTTTTTTTATTAAAAGGTACTTATCACTTTTAGGAATAATTCAAAAATTACTACTATTTAAAACACAGTTTGACTAAACATCATTATTACACTGCATTAGGCAGAAATGAGACTTAAATTAATAAAACGAAATAAACTAAATAAATAATAATTTAGAAAATATTTTGAAACTTTTATGCTCAATTAATACGCTTATTTCAGTACTCATTTGAAGATTTGAATTTTTTAGAAACCATCTTCTTGCATCTTAAAATTAACTATCATGTGAAATTCCAAGTCCTACCACCTCTCTCAACATAAAGAGCTATGTTGAAATAGGAACTGTCACCATGAATTTGCCAACATTAATTTTGAAATCGGTTTGTTATTTCCTAATATTCCACAGAAACGTAATTTAGAAAGCTTTTAAACGCCTTTTTTAGAACGTTTGTTGTTCCTATGAACCCCAGATGGTAGAATCATCGGCATAAAATATAGCCTGTGTAGGATCAGAGACTATTACCATTGATTCGCAACTATTACTTTTATAATCGGTTTATATTCCCTTAAATTGCATAGAAATCGTAATTTATTACTTTTTAGAATGCTTTTCGCACCTCCTTTTCGCTTCACCTCTTTTTAATTCGAATTCATTTTCGACAGTCATTTGAGGGCATTTATATTTTAGAAGTAACAACCATGCCATATTTAAAGTTTCTAGCCTCTTTAGTATCACAGAATTCGCAATTTAGAAAGTTTTTTGCTCCTGTAACACTCTGGTGGTAGTGGCACAGACATAAAATATAGCTTATGTTTGAGCAGGTTCTATCACCAACAATTTTTCACCATAATTTTTTAAATCGGTTTGGTGTTTGATAAGATTGCATAAAAATTGTAATTTAGAACGTTTTTCGCTTACTTCATCTCTCTAAATTTGGAATTTTCTTTCGACTGTACTTAGAAAGCACTTGCATCTTGTAAGTAAATACCATGCCATATTTCAAAGTGTTAGAGCCCTCAGTTGTGCAAAAAACGCAAATTAGAACATGTTTTGCTTTTGCAACCCTCAGATGGTAGTGACAGCAACATAAAATATAGCCTATGTTGGATCAGGGACTATCACCATCGATTTGCAACAATTTCTTTTGAAATAGCTTTGGTATTTCAGAGAGATTGAGTAGAAATTGCAATTTAAAACGTTTTTAGTATGCTTTTCGCGCATTTTCACCCCTTTTTAAATTTCCAATTTTTTCGAAACTGTTCTTACAGATCATTTAATCTAATAAATATGTACCTTGCCTAATTTCAATTTGCTAGCCCCTGCCGATTACGAAAATCGAAATTTAGAAAGTTATTTTGCTCCTGCAACTTCAAGGTGATAGTGATACCGACATGAAATAGCGTCTATGTTAGAGCAGAGGCTGTCAGCACCAATTTTATACCATTACTTTTGAAATCGGTTTGATTCTTCCTGAGATATTGCTAACAAATTGGTATTTAGAACGTTTTTAGAACGCTTTTCGCGCATTTTCACCCCTTTTAAATGTCAAATTTTTAAGGAAATGTTCATTTATATCTAATAAAATGCAAAATTTCATGAGTTTAAGTCCTTCCGTAATCCACAAATCGCATTTTTAGAACGTTTTTTGCTCCTGCATCTCCTTTGGGGTTGTGGAAACAGATATAAAAAATAGCCTTTCTTGGATCAAGAGCCGTCACCATCAAATTTGCACCATTATATTTAAAATCGATTCAGTACTTAATGAGATTGCATAGAAATCGCAAATTAGAACGTTTTTTACAACGCTTTTTGCGCATTTTGACCCCTTTTAAATTTCAATTTTTTTAGGAAATGTCCTTAGATATTGATATCTTATCTTGATCACTGATATCTTATAATTAACTACCATTCCAAATTTCATGATTCTAGGGCCTTCCGTAACGCAAAAACCGCAATTTAGAACATTTTTTTCTCCTGCACCCTCTTTGTGGTAGTGGCACCGACATAAAACATAGCCTATGTTGGAGCAAGGATTGTCACCATCATTTCGACACCATTATTTTTTAAATCGGTTTGGTATTTCCTGAGATTGTGTAGAAACCACCATTTAGAACACTTTTCGCGCATTTTCACCCTTTTTAAATTTCGAATTGTTTAAGAACTGTTCTTAGAAATCCTTTATATCTAATAAGTATCTAATATTCCAAATTTCATATTTCTAGGCCCTTCAGTAACGCAAAAATCGCATTTTTAGAACGTTTTTTGCTCCTGCACCCCTTTGGGGTAGTGGCACCGACCTAAAAAAATAGCCTAAGTTGGAGCAAGGGTTGTCACCATCATTTTGACACCGTTATTTTTTAAATCGGTTTGGTTTTCCCTAGATTGTGTAGAAATCACCTTTTAGAACGTTTTTTAGAACGCTTTTCGCACATTTTCACATCTTTTAAATTTTGAATTGTTTAAGAACTGTTCTTAGAAATCCTTTATATCTAATAAGTAGCTAATATTCCAAATTTCATATTGCTAAACCCTTCAGTAACGCAAAAATCGCATTTTTAGAACGTTTTTTGCTCCTGCACCCTCTTTTGGGTAGTGGCACCGACATAAAACATATAGCCTATGTCGGAGCAAGGGTTGTCACCATCATTTTGACGCCATTATTTTTTTTAAATCGGTTTGGTATTTCCTGAGATTGTGTAGAAACGACTATTTAGAACGTTTTTTAGAACTCTCTTCGCGCATTTTCACCCCTTTTAAATTTCGTATTGTTTAAGAACTGTTCTTAGAAATTCTTTATATCTAATAAGTAGCTAATATTCCAAATTTAATATTTCTAGGCCTTCAGTAACGCAAAAATCGCATTTTTAGAACGTTTTTTGCTCCTGCGCCCCCTTTTGGGTAGTGGCACCGACATAAAACATAGCCTATGTTGGAGCAAGGGTTGTCACCATCCTTTTGACGCCATCATTTTTTAAATCGGTTCGGTATTTCCTGAGATTGTGTAGAAATCACCATTTAGAACGTTTTTTAGAACGCTTTTCGTACATTTTCACCCCTTTTAAATTTCGAAATGTTTAAGAACTGTTTTTAGAAATTCTTTATATCTAATAAGTATCTAATATTCTAAATTTCATATTTCTAGGCCCTTCAGTAACGCAAAAATCGCATTTTTAGAACGTTTTTTGCTCCTGCACCCACTCTGGGGTAGTGGCACCGACATAAAACATAACCTATGTTGGAGCAAGGATAGTCACCATCATTTTGACGCCATTATTTTTTAAATCGGTTCGGTATTTCCTGAGATTGTGTAGAAACCACCATTTAGAAAGTTTTTTAGAACTCTTTTCGCACATTTTCACCCACTTTAAATTTCGAATTCTTTAAGAACTGTTCTTAGAAATCCTTTATATCTAATAAGTAGCTAATATTCCAAATTTCATATTTCTGGGCCTTTCAGTAACACAAAAATCGCATTTTTAGAACGTTTTTTGCTCCTGCACCCCCTTTTGGCCAGTGGCACCGACATAAGATATAGCCTATGTTCTAAGTTGGACTAACACCATCATTTTGATACCATTACTTTTCGAATCGGTTCGGTAGTTCCAGAGCTTACCTCCTACAAATAAACAATTTTTACCTCTTTATAATATGAGTATAGATATGAAAACAATTTTTTTATTGTGATAACTATAATAGAATTTTTACATTTAATGTACATTTTATTTAAGAATACCCACAAACATTACTGACAATCATATTTATGCGAAAAATACCAATTATGCGTCCCAATAAAATTTTGGAATTTACTAACCCTTTATGTACTGAATTATGAATTCATGAAACTTTTATCTTCTAAAGCATTTTTCGTGAATTTTTGAAAGTACATTAGAAGATTTACATAATCATTTCTGAAATTTTAGAAGGAATTTGGAAGGATTGAAGGATATAGAAGTATGAAGTAAATTTAAATTTATAAGGATTTTGTGCAATATTTATACCACTCAAATCTTTTATTTTAAATATTTTCTTAATATTTTGCAGAATTAGGAAATGTACAAATATAATGATCTTACAATAGAAATATTTCCGAATTTAAAAATCCCCCCACCCCCCCAACCCCGAACGCCAAGAAAGCTGAAAAGATGCAACGGCAAAAGAAATCATCTTTTTAAAAATATTTTTGTGTTGTGTAACCAATAATGCTTTTGGATCAAGATAAAGTAATGCATCTATAACTAATTCTAAACTGTATTATTACTACTCGATGTATTAAATGAATATTGTAACAAGTTATTTTAATGGTACTTATAAGTACCGTCAGTAGATAAAGGGTTAAACACGATAATTTTGTATCTGCCTCGCGCCAGAAGTTAACAGCCGAAGAATTCGCCTAAGATCGCTATTTACTGTCAGCATTTTTGATTCTGATCATTTCAGTGGGGTAAGTACCTAGTTTGATTACATTTCTTAATCCCTTGGGGACAAGCGACCGGTATTCATGTCACTTAAGTTGCTCAGAATCGGTGAATATTCTCACCAGTAAAATTGCATTGTAAATTTTTTCTAATATAATCCGAGCATTTTCTCCCGATTCAATTAGACAAAAATTACTGTTTTAAAAATCCGGTGACTAAAGATTAAAAATTCTGTAAAAGACGCTCGTCCCGAAGTGGTTAAACTCAAGTTTTATTTAAATTTCTCTTGTTTTCATTATTGAATAATGAATGTTTTAATTTCGTTATGGAATATAAGCTGGAAACAAATGCTGAGCTTTATATATTAATTTAACTGCAAAAGGATTTATGTTTGGTAATCATATGCTCGCGAAAGTGGTGCATTAAAAAAAATCGTGCTTGAAATTCATTTAAAAAACAAATTGCATTTGAAATTTCATCTTTCCTTTAAGCGACAGAGTAAAAATTAATATTTTGCTATGTTTAGAAGTTTAAAAGCAAATTCACTAAAAGTTAAGTTTAATCGTTTGCTGTTGCCACCTTCAAAATGACTGCTGATTTACATACGGACGGGTTTGTCCTTTATAATATAGATATATGAATTGAAATTAGATTTTTTATAATATTCATAATATCATTCTTTTTTATATAACTAGATAACAACTGAATGAAAGTTATAAAGCAATAAATGCATCCTACGAGAGAATGTCAGAAATTAAAGACCGATTAGTTAGTAGCTTTTCTAACGTACAAATTTCCCTTCCAGTTAAAAGTGTAGTTTTAGGTAGCTTTCATTACAAAAAGCTACCTATTGCAGCAGTTCGGAGGAAAGCGATTTCAAAAAAATTTGGTATATTTTCATCGATCATGACCCCCAGACCCCGAAACCACCCTCCGTTCAAAATTGATATATATATATATGACATTTGTCACACTGTAACTCTCGTATTTATGAACCGATTTCGATGTAATTCGGTGTGTACATAGTACATACCAATGTCTCGACCGAGTTCGTTGGCCAGATTCATCCGCCGTTTTGTTTCAAAATGGCGGCCATTTACAATTTTTAAAAAAAAATTAAAATTTGAAATGTGGTACCAAAAAATTGAAAATGGAATTTTTTTTTTCTTCTGTATTTGGTCTTTATACGAAGATTCCGGAGCAGTTTTTGTTTCGTCTATATCTTAAAAAATGGCTGAGTTGTAGCATTTTGAATTTCTAGCGTGGCTGACATTTTGAAACGTCCTGAATTTTGTCACGCGATAAAAGGCGTATTTATGAACCGATTTGGATGTAACTTCGTTTATACATAGTTCATGCCAATGTCTCGACCGAGTTCGTTGGCCAGCTTCATCCGCCATCTTGTTTAAAAATGGCGGCCATTTAATTTTTTAAGAAAAATTTAAATTTGAAATGTGGTACCAAAAAATTGAAAATTGAAAAAATATTTTTTCTTATGTGTTTGAACTTGATAAAAAGATTCGGGAGCAGTTTTTGTTTCGTCTATATCTTAAAAAATGGCTCAGTTATAGTATTTTGAATTTCTAGCGTGACTGACATTTTGAAACGTCCTGATTTTTGTCACATGATAACAGGCGTATTTATGAACCGATTTGGATGTACCTTGGTGTGCACATAGTACATACAAATATCTTGATCGAGTTCGTTGGCCAGCTTCATTCGCCATCTTGTTTCAAAAGGGTTGCCATTTTAAAAAAATTAAATTTAAAATTTAAAATGAGGTATTAAAAAATTGGAAAATGAAAAAGATTTTTTTTATGTGTTTGGCCTTGATACAAAGATTCCGGAGCAGTTTTTGTTTCTGAAAATTTGTTCTTTTGTTTATATCTTAAAAAATGGTTGAATTATAGCACTTTGAATTTCTATCATGGCTAACATTTTGAAACGATCTTGTATTTGTCACGCGATAACACACGTATTCGCCTATTTCGATGTAAGAAGGCATGTGGATAGTATATATCAATATCTCGACCAAGTTCGCTGGCCAGATTCATCAGCCATCTTGTTTCAAATGGCGGCCATTAAATAAAAAAAAAAATTATATATAAAGTGAGGTGCAAAAAAATTAGAAATTGAAAAAGGTTTCTTTCTTAAGTATTTGACCTTGATATAAGGATTCAGGAGCATTTTTTGTTTGTCTTTATCTTAAAAAAATGGCTCAGATATAGCAGTTTCAATTTCTAATGTGGGTGACATTTTGAAAAATCTGATTTTTTGCCTGTGACAGCACTCGTATATATCAACCGATTCCGATGTGAGTGAGCATGTGCACAGAAATTACTAAGGTCTCGACCAAGTTCACTGGTTAGCCTCATCTACTATGTTGTCTTAAAATGGCAGGCACTTTAAGAAATCGCCGAATTTGGCAGCCAAATATAAGTTACTTTAAAGAAAAGCAGCTTGGATAAAGCTGACTAATTTCGAGAAATTCTCATTCATTATATTGATAAAAATTAGTATTGAATCTCCTATATTCGGTTTCCAGTAAATTGAGCTTCGTGTGTTTGAATAATATAAGTTGGCTTTTTTAAAATAAGGAATATGAAAGCTACCTCTTCCTTCCAGCACTGGCCGGAAGGACTTTTTAATTCCTTCTTTATATTAGGAAAGAACATGTGCTTCTTTGTCAACATCTCCATTGAGATTCAACAAAGTCTATAAAATGACTTAATTTTCCATTTAATATCTTTCTCATTTTGCTAAATTAACTTGGCGTTGGCAAATGTACGACTTAACCCATTTATGCCTAGCGTCCCATTTTTGGGACGCTTAAATTTTAATAAATTTGTATAATTATCTTCTCCTTTATAACATGAAAATTGTATTAAATAATTATCTATAAATGTCTTTATCTGTTACCGAAAGATGACAGCATAAGATGGAGGTTTTATTCATATGAAGGTTTTTTTCGGAGTTTATAGATTTTTCATTTTTTAAGTTGGCGAAATGTAAAAAGTAAGTTTATTTGTATTTTTTCGACCAAGGATTCAAATAAATTAGTCATAATCTTAGCTTGTAGACTTCCTGGAAATATGCGTTTTTTTATTCGTTTTTTTTCAATTGTGAAATTATATGTTTAAGCCTATTTTTTATGCATTTTTGTAACGTACAATAGGCACGAATGGGTACATATTTTTATGACCCATTGAGGAGACAGTGATTTATGTAAAGTCATTTTCAAGATGATTATGAAACAGATTGTTTTTAAGCCTTAAATAGAATTATTCTTAGTTTATTATTACTAATACTTATAATGTTATTAGTCTCTGTAAAGAAATAAATATATTTTTATTAATTCATAAAAATACTAATTATAGTGTAAAATATGTAATTTAAAAGCTTATTTTATATAAATAAGACAAATCATATAATTATACATATTATATTATAACAAGTATTATGCATATTTCCATACTTAGTACGTTCACATTTTATAAAATTATTACGAAAATATTTTAGCTTAATTTTTGTTCGTACTTTTCCAGTTCATTTTGCAACATTTTAAAGTGACTTTACGAACAAATTTTAGTAAACAAAAATTCAGGCAGAAATGGGTCAATAGTATGAATTCATCTTAGCTGATTGAAAATTATCTATGATTAAAAACGTCGGTTTTGTCGTTTAATTTGTAAAGTTTTATAGAATTATTTTCAGTATTTACTTGTAGAATTGAAGGATATAGGGTTTTTCTAAATATTAAGGGTGTATCCCAAGCCTGCATTAATCCATCTCTAATGTGGGAATATTTGTGTCACAAATAATATCGAAGGTTATCAGTAGTTACTTTACAACTCTTTTTTTTTCAGATGCATTTAAGTGCCCTAATTTAATAAATTATTTCAGTGCTTGTATGTGTTACTTACAAGAGTTATACAGGGTGTCATAATTAAACAGCCCTATTTTAAAGTTGTGTATTGTTTAGAAGGTTGTAAAATTTTGTCGAAGATATAATAAAGGTTTGGGAATTTGTTTAATTAAAAAAATAGTTTAAAATTTTGACGCTAGAGGGAATTTCTTAAAGAATTAAACATCCAGCGTACATTTATGATAATTTACACATTTTATTACTATCAAATATGCTCCAGAGGGCGGTCAGCGATGACAGCGATGACCACCTCGAGAACTCAGCTTTCGCTTTAGAGTGTTAGTGCAATCCCGAGGGGTAGACCACATCCACTCCTTCCGACTCTCAACCAGAGTCTGAGAGGAAGCGTCGGGTCCCTGATCAAGCTGCTGAGATTTATTTCGTTTACTGTGAGATTTACAATTACAATCACAATTGGTTACGCAATTTTTCTGGGCGAACCGAAGATTTCACATCGAGATATATGACTGTATGTAGTGATTACATGAAGATCATTTCACCTAATGTGATTGCATAATTGTTTACAATTTTCTTGAATATATATACGTCACAGTACATTTAACACACAATATTTAACATGACAATTAGGAACACATTACAACACAATATGAAACACCTACTATTTGCATGACTGTATGTAGTTATTACATGAGGATCATTTTAATGTGATTGCATAATTATTTCCATTTTTCATGGATTTATATACGTCACAATACATTAAACACACAATATTGAACATCACAATTAGAAGAACATTACAACACACCTACTATTTACAATTTGCACATACTAGGGTTTGGAGAGATGCGCAAGATAAAAATTCAAAAGTGATAGAAGTTTCTGGCACCCGCTAATAACCCGTTTCTCCCTCCATGCTACACCCTAGTGATGGAGTCGGACTAGAATGGGTCTGGATTTGAAAAGATGTACTTTTCAGATACAATCGCGAACGATAAGATTGCATTTTGCACAGTTAACATCAATGTGTTCGGGGAAATGCTAACCACATGTCGGGAAATGCTGTGTTTAAGATCAAGTAAAGTTAATAAATAAAATTTGTAAACTATCGTAAATGTGTGCTAAATTTGTAATTCGTTAAATAACGCCCTCTGGTGGTGAAATTTTGACCCTTTTTTTCGTTTAAAAAATGCCAATTTCTTTATTATGTTTTTCACAAAATTTCACAACCTTATGAACAATAGTTTCGTCTGTAGGCACCTTTAAATTAGGGACGTTTAATTATGAAAACCCTGTATGTTGCCTGTAAATGGCGGTATATACCTTCAAAGCATAAAAAATGCATCAGTGACAGATAGTCACGAACCATTTATTTTGGTAAAATGTTCTAGCAATCTTCAATGTGTGCGTACTTTGTAGCTTGAACCACATCCAAATAGTAGCCAGTTTCATTCTACACTCTAAAATATGGTAGAAGATTGCACAGTCATCCAAAAAAGACATACGTGCTAATAGACATACATTTTAATCGATATACGCATTTTAATCAGATAAATTAATATAGACAATAACTTCTTTCAATTTACTGTACGATAATAATGATGTGGAACTATGTATTTTAAGTATTTTTTATATAACTAGGGGGCTCTGCCCCTACGAGCTACGCTCGCCAACCCCCATTCAGACACCGCAAACTCTAAAAGCACGCTAATTTGATCGGCATTAAAAATTTTTTAGAAGAATGAATTATAATTACAAAAACAGTGGCTATATCCCTATTAACGAGTTGTTTTCATCTGTGAGTAAATCAGATAAGAGAAGCACACTGTAAAAAAAAAAAAAATCTGTGAAGTTACTAAAGTTTTTCTAGGAAACTGGGATTCCTAGAAATTTTCATGTAACGTCAACAACAAAATTTCATGTAACAGACACACTTTTGCGCCGAAAATAAAAAAAATCTGTAAGGTTACTAAGAATTTTTTTGGAAACTGGGATTCCGAGAACTTTTCATGTAACTGCAGCCAGGGTTACAAATAAAAGTTTAGTAAGATTACTGAAATTTTAGCAGATTCATTTGTAAAGTTACAGATTTTTGTAGCTTTACAAAAACTAGATTTGTAGATTTGCAGCTTTTTTCGTACAGTTACAGGTGAAAGTTTAGTAAGCATGTATTTTTACATCTGTAGAACTACAGATTTTTTTTTACAGTGCATGAGAAAATAAAGGATTTATGTAAACAGAGTATTTATCTCCCGGTATATTTTAACAACGCTATAAGAAAGTTTTTTTAAATAAGACATTTTAAATGTACCGTTTTAAATCTGACGTAACTTTCCACAAAGTTTTCTTTCTCTTTTTAATATTCACGTGAAAATACTTTGTTGTTAGATTGGAAATATTATTTTAGCTGTCTTAAAATTCTCAACACAAGAACGATGCGACTCTTGTAGGCACTTCAATAACATCTGCATTGGTTCATTGGTTCAAAATATCTCAATTTGTTGATATTCAGTAAGCAAGTAAACCCTATTGGTTTACAATGGAAGGCTATAGGAATTTGGCAAAATATTAGAGTAATCGCCAAGTTGGCGTCACTTTTGGCGACTCATTTTCGTCGCCAAATTTGGCAAAATATCGCCAAGTTGACGGCATTTGGCGACAGAAACGGGTCCCCTCCTATGGTAACCCTTATTATGCGTGTTGAGATACATTAAATGCTGTTCAATAACCAACGAGATGCGTTTAATATAGTTTTTAATGACGTAATTATCAATATTTTCCTGTTTTTAATACGTAATCACTTCATTCTCATTTGAAAGTTTTTTTCTGTTTATAATAGTCAAGTGTAAATAAATTTTTAATTTGAAGGAAATATTATTATTTGCGCTGTTTTTAAATTTGGCATCATTTTGAAATAATACCTTTTTCTAAAAATTGTAAAAGAATCTCTTGAAATGCTGAAAATTTGAATTTAAAATAAAAATAAAATCTCAGAGTCAAATTAAAAAAATAAATGCAGTCTGCACACCGGGAACTTCTAATGTATAAAAAGATCTAAAAATGATTAAATTCCTGCGTATAGTTTTTGCTCCTATAAAACATTTTTTATGGAACGATTTTGATCAACTTTAACATTAAAATAATTCTTCGATTTGAAAACTGACTGCATCAGCGTCTTTATCAAACATTTCTCTATAATACCACCGATTTTCATATTTTTGTACGCAATATTTTTTTTATATATATATTAAAGAAGAAAGACCTCCGGCCACAAAAAATTTAAAACCGGCAGCGGTGACAGCGTTAGTTACTTTTTTTAAGAATAGAGAAATTTTTCAGATCTCAATGTGTATGGAAATTTTTTAATCAGGAAAATTGGATATTTTAAAATTAATTAAAATCAATCATGAAAATCATTTCCGTCCAAAGCGCATTCTAGTGCATCAACTTTAATTTTCATTGAATTTTGAGGTGTTTCAAATATTTTTGTCCAACCTTGTATTTCAAAAATGTTTAAAAGTACTGCTTAATAAAAGTCTAAGCTTTATAAAAGCTTAACTAAAAGGTCTATCATATACAGTGGTGGTGAAAAGTTTTCGGCCAGTTAGTTTCTTTGATTTGTTTGACAGAACGTTTTAGCGAAGAAGTACAATTGCGCCAAAAGTTAGGAATAAACAAATGACCTCTGACCACGTGATCATTTTGATTGGATACTGAAGATACTTGATGCAAGGGGAGGAATTCGAAATTCGCGTGTGCAAAAGTTTCCGGCCATTCTTCATCCGTTAGTTTTTGCTATCGGTAAAGTGTTTTTTTTTCTTTCTTTTTGGCCGTGTTTGTTAATTAATCAACGTGAATAACGCATTTGAAATTCAAAAATGAAAAGTTGAGCAATTTATAGTTCCTAAAGGAGTGATTTGTTTGTCGCTAAAGGGACACTCGCCTGGTGAGATTGTGGCAAAGTTGTTGATCGGAAAATTTGGTGTGAATGATATTTTTAAAAAATATAAAGATGGTCATGGCCTTAGGAACTTGACACGGTCCGGGGGACCCCAAAAAACGACTATTCTTGTGGACAGTTTTATCAGGAGAAAAGCAGTTGATGACTCACGTAAAAATGCCGCTGCAATTCATCGCGATTTACGTGCATGCAAGGTCGTCTAGCCGAGGCTTTCGCTCAAAAAAATTCCGCTTTGAAATGGCCCAATCATCCGATCAGAATCCGATAGAAAATCATTGAAACTAACTTGAAACGTGTGTGGAATTATAAATACACCAATTCAGCAGCATCTTCACAAAAATTGCAAGAACCGTGGGCAAAACTTAACATTGACGATCTACAACCGTTCATTGAATCGATGCCACGTTGCTGCGCCGCAGTACTTATTGCTAAATGTATGAATACAAAATACTAATAGTAAATGTTGTTGATCACTTATTTTCTGTTGTAACACCATTTTTTTCCAAGCTTTCCAAGGGTGCTGGAAACTTTTGAGAACATGCGTTTCCTTTTGCAATTAATTAAGTCAATTAAATTTATTAATATTTATTTTTTATTCCATAAATATGTTCTTAACAGTTATGTCAATAAAGTGTATAAGTGTCACTTTGAGATTCCTCTTCATATGGTTATATTTACAAATTAACCAAAAATTTTATGCTGGCCGGATTCTTTTGACCGCCACGGTATAACAGGAAAATGTTCAAGGCGTTCAAGAATTTTTATCTAATCTTTTTTAATGGAGAAAAGGGAAATGAAAAGTAAAAAGGAAATGAAAGAAAATGTTGTTACCGTACGAATTCTAGTTCCGTAAAAATTTTTTTATCAACTTTAAAAAACTTTAAGAAACTTTTGCAAAAAGATTTTCTTCTAGCTGTATTATTTAGTTGAATGTACTATTCGCCTTGTAATGCCCTGTTAACTTTAATTTCAAAAATTCTTTTTGGTAATGTGATGTTTGAATTGAAAATAAATATTTTTTAGAACTCATTTATGATAAGTAAATTGTGATGCTTATTTAGAGCTAAATTCAATAAAATGTTTATAAACGGGCAATTACGTTGCAGAGAAAACAAGAACAAATGAGATCTAAAAATTATGCGTCTAGGATAGATAATGAAACACTTTCCAACATATTTAGAATATTGTAACAAAACTTTACAATTTATTAAGGTGAAAGATGACTAAATTAAAAATTTTGAAAATCCAGAACCTATCCGCATTTTTTGTACAGACTTGTATATGGTTCAGATTCGTGTATATGTTGCATGGTATGCTAAAACTTAATGCAATTAAATGCATAGCACAGTTGAAATTTCCCGTTCAGCAATTTCCGTCTATAAACGGAAATGCACTTGAGATCTTTTGTGCAGCATTGTATATGGTCTACAGAATTTATACACACTATGTAATAGGCAAAAAAAGAAAAAAATGGAAACGCGTATTACAACTGAAAACGCATTTCCAGCAATTATTATTTATAAGCAGTACTGTATCCATGTAATTTTGCGTGTCCCTGTAAGTGAGCGATAAATTATGTGCAAACCAGGTTCTAGATTAAGCTATTTGCGGTAAACCTCAGTGATATATATAAATTTCAATATATTTGAAAAAATGTAATATCATTAATATACACCGTAAACGATTGCCACCTATAGGCCGTAAAATAACGGAATTATTTTGAGTGTTCCTGTAGATGAACCGCAAATACTACACACCCCTAAACGATTGCCACCCATAGGTCGTAAAATAACTGATTTATTTTGAGTGTTCCTGTAGATGAATCGCAAATTGCAACACATCATTAAACGATTGCCACCCATACGCTGTAAAATAACGGAATACTTTTGAGTGTTCCTGTAGATGAACCACAAATGCTGCATACTTCATTTTTAATAGCAAACATTCCAACGTTAACACCAGTGACATATATCAATTTCATGCCAACCTTACTATATTTACGCGAGAAGGCCGGACAGGCAGGCAGACAAAAGAATTCATAAACACTTTTCAACTTTGTTTAAAAGTGTTAAAAATCAGGCACCATGTATTAAAAATGTATTAAACACTTTCCAACAGCAACAGGCCACATTCCAACACCTATTAAGAAATTTAATTTTACCCAAGCATGAAATGAGATGATTAAATACACTAAACAAATACATAACTTAGAAAAAAACTCTCAGAAAAAAAAAATGAAATTTGTGAGCTTTTTCCCTTCAATTTTCACGCTCAACAGCCTTATTTGATAAAAAACGGTCTGATCCGTTAAATAAGCAACCTTATCTCTCAGATACTTAAAAAATTAAGGGCAATCGCCACTTTCTTACAGTTCTAGCCCATCTGTTAGCAAAAATACGGTACAACCCCATACATTTTACTCCGCTAGGGTGTAACCTTTCATTTCAATCGTTTTTCGAAAAAAAATGTAACTTAACCGCAACCGTAACGTATTTTTTAACCCGCCAAAAAAGCATTTCTGTGATGATTATCTAACGTGCTACGTGCTACGGAACAGTAAGTAAAGTGTTATTGTGTTTTAAAGTGCGTAAAATTACGTGCTGTACAAAATGATGGGAATGCATTTTTTTTTTCGCAGGGTATGACTAGAATCTCTGCTGGCGGCCTCTGCCCGTAATTTTACAGGGACATTTTTGGCAGTACAAATCCATTTTTACCAATTTCTGTCCATCTCTGGTGATGTGTGCAAATTCTTTGGTAGAGCCGTGTATGCGAAATATAGAATTTTATGCACACCATCCAATACAATCAAAGTTAGATAAGTTTAAAATGGATATCGCAGCGCAAGTTGCACTTATAGAAATCAACAATCGTATTCAGAAGTGCAAGAGAAATCTTTAGTGCGTCTGTGCAGAAGAATGATAAATGCTTAGCATTCAGAAAACATGTTTTAGTGCATTTTATGATTGTATTATGTTTCAAGTATCATAATTTTCTTAAAATACAAAGCAAACGATTTCACCCCATTGGTCATAATGTAATGGAATACATCTGTGTGTTCCTGTAAATAAACGATACATGCATAGCATTCCAGAACCAAAAGAAAAGATGTTGTAGTGCGCTTTATTGATTATACTATGTTTCAAGTATCATAACATCCTTAAAATACATAGCAAACGATTTCACCCCAGTGATCATATTGTAATGGAATACATTTGTGTGTCTCTGTAAATGAGCGATAAATGCTTAGCATTCCACAACCTAAAGAAAACATTTTGTAGTGCACTTTATTCATTGTGTTATGTTTCAATTATCATAACATCCTTAAAATACATAGGAAACGATTTTTTCCCGATAGATCATAATGTAATGGAGTACATTTGTGTGTCCTGTAAAGTGTAAATGGACGAAACCTGCTTAGCATTCCAGAACCTAAAGAAAACATTAAAATAGATATTAAAGTCTTTGTGCAGGAATATTAAAAATCAGAAAACCAATGTTTAAAAATGCACAAATAATACGTGAAAAGCAGCAAACAGCTGTTTCGAATCTACTAGCGAGATTCTTCTTCAGTGCAAGATAGAGCAAGACACAGCGTGCTAGAAAAATTAAGGCTGAGCCATACTAAAGAAAACATACTGTAGCGTACTTTATTGATTATGTTATGTTTCAAGTATCATAACATCCTTAAATTACATAACAGACGATTTCTCCCCATAGATCATAATGTAATAGAATACTTTTGTGCGTCTCTGTAAATGAACTACAAATGCTATCGATTCTATACTCCTGGGAAAGCATGTTGCAGTCCATCTAAGAGATGTATATCAATCTGCTAATGTTTGAAATATCGTAACGTCAACAAAATGCACCGCAAACTATTTTTCCCCATTGACCATAATGTAACTGAATTATTTTTTCTGTCTCTGTAAACGAACTATAAGGGCTACACAATTTTAAAAATGTATAATTGCGTAGTAAACCTTACTAACATATAAAACTTCCGTGGTATTCCGACTATATTTACAATAATTAGAGCTCGGAAAAACAAACGGAGAAACCGAATTCATAAACGTTTTTAAACTATGTGTGAATAGAATTAATCAACAAAAATTAGTAAAGCAAATAAAATTAAAAATATATGTACTGTCTGTTTTCGGATAGCAAAACCCTCCGCTCTATTGCGCATGCGTCAGGTCTGCTTAGATTTTATCAAAATAGTGGTGAGCAGAGTTTGTTTAGCTGTATTTTTAAAAAATGCGCTTTTGAGGAAATAATATCGATTTATGTAAAAACGTTTTTATAGCAATATTTATAAAAAAAAAAAAAACGAAAATGCTTAAACATTTTAATAAGTTATAAAACAATTTTGCTTTTAGCGAAACTAAATAAATTTTTATTCTTTTAAATTGGTCGTTTCTTTAAAACAGGAAGCAATTTACAGTACATATGCATTTAACGTCTGAATTTAAAAACCATTAAAACACCAAATAAAATAAACTAAGACAGACTTGAGTACAGTTAAAAAATAAAATTTATAAAGACAATAAAAAACAATTAAAAATACAATATGTAAACGTTTCGCCAAGTGACACGCAAGGCATCATCAGTAGAAAAAATATCCATTGCATTTCAAACGTCAGAACAAATCAAGAACAGTTACAGTTAGCTATTTTAAAAACAAACAATATTCGCTAGGGACAGAACGAGCATCATTCAAAGCATGCGAGCGCAATTCAGTAAACGGTCCAGGAGCAACCTACCATGGTAGTTGTTGCAACCAGATTTCAAAATACTGGCGTTCGCAATGAGCGGAATGTGATTCGTTTGAAGTGAATGCTGGGCAATTTTTGAATTCAAATTACTCTTTTTTAAAGCACCAGTATGTTCTTTTAGGCGAATTTCCAATGATCTACCAGTTTCACCAATATAAACACTATTGCAATCTTTACAAGGAATAATATAAACAACAAATGCTCAAGTCTGTCTTAGTTTATTTTATTTGGTGTTTTAAAGGAAGCAATTTATTCAAAGAGGGATCGTTTTCTCCTTGATATGAAAATCTTGAACAATTTATCTAATAACGCTGCAATCGAATTCATCTATACATGTTTTTCAAATACATTCTTTTAAACTGTTTTTTAGGTGAACAAAAAACAGGATTGCACTCATCTTCTGCTTCTCGGCGAATCTTTTTAATTGTACTACTAGAAACCCCGGGTATTTGACTAGCTGAACAATTAATTCTCCTTTTTCTGCTTCTTGATGGCAAAATTAAATGACATTACAAATAATTTTTCTTACTATCACTCGAAAAAGATTTATTTGTACTCGAACTAGCATTTTGAACACTAAATATAGAAATTATAATTTGAATTAAAACGAGATAATAGAAGAACGAGATTAATAGAATTTTAAACTTTGATCACAAGTAAAAAATAACAAACAATTAAGCACCAATCTTAGTAACAACGCAGACGAGAATGCCGAAGTAGAAGTTCGGAAAATGCCCAATAAAGCGTAACACCCCTTTGAATGGTAGAATCGTCCCAGAGTGCTTTTCTGCATCTCTCGAAAACGAGCAGTACAGAAAAAAACATCTTTTAGATGATATTCAATATTAAACGGAAAGCACACTTGAAAACAAAGTTGTTGGTTTTACGGTATAATACCAGCGCCCCAGCTGCAAGTATTCTACAGTGAAATCCCCAATAAGCCGTAAAATAAGCAGTAATAAACTGTTAAGTAATATTATACGGTATATTATTTCTAGTATATGTATAAGACGGTATACTAGTCCTTCTTTAAGCTTTATTAACACTTTAGTGGTCAGCTTTGCATATATGCAAACAACAGTGTTTTGAATATCTTTTTTATTCGTACATACCTAATTCACACCAGAAAATTAAATTAGTAATATTTTCTTTACTTAACAAACATTCCGTATTTAAATAAAGCGAAATTAACCATTGAAACTTGCTGGTGTTAAGTCAGATTCTCTGAACTACGTAATTTCTAGAATGTATTCTATTATGGCAATTAAAGGGTTGAAGGTTAAGTTTTATAAAATAACTAATTATATAAAATAAGGTATTTGGAGACATATTTATTAAAATATTGACTAATTTGTAATATTTTAGCGTAAAAGAGCCACACGACAGTAGTTTTTATTTATATTGCAGATGTGCAACAGAAGGAATGATAGACGTATTATATGAAAAATGTATCTCTGAATTTTTTCATTACTAGGGGGCACTGCCCCCTACGAGCTACGCTCGTCAACCCCCGTTCAGAAACCGCAGACACTAACAGCACGCTAATTTGTTCGCCTTTAAAAAGATTTCGCAAGATTGAATTATAATTTGAATCTGACAATTATAATATGACGTAATTTTCACCAAACGTTTCTTTCTCTTTTTAATATTCACGTCAAAATACTTTTGTTAGAAATGAAATATTATGATCATCTTAAAATGTCAAGTAAATGTCTCGCGCAATTTTTAAATTAAAACTGTTTTGCAATATTATTTTTTGTTCATTTTACGTAATAAGTGTAATATGACGTAAATTCTCCTATTTAGGACTTCTAACGCATGTTGCTGAATTTATTATTTTACAATATTCTTTCTCATTTAAAATTCATGTGTAACTATAGTTTTTATGACGTAATTTTCAATGAGTTCCTGCTTTTTATATTTTTTTGTTTATGATAATCACGTGTAAAATAAATTTTTAATTTGAAGCAAACATTACTGCTTGCGCTGTTTATACTGTTGGCAACAGTTTAAATTAATACAATTTTCTAAAATTTATAAAAAATATCTCTCGAAATGCTGAAAATTTGAATTTAAAATAGAAATGAAACGTCGAAAAATTATTCAAATTAAAAAACTAACTGCAATCTGCTCACCGGGAAATTCTGACGTATAAAATGATCTAAAAATGATTAAATTCCTATGTACAGTTTTTGCTCCTATAAAACTTTTTTAATGTAACGATTTTGTCCAACTTTGGCATTAAATAACTCTTAAAATAATTCTTCGATTTGAAAACTGTCTGCATCAGCGTGTTTATCAAACATTTCTCTATAATACTACCGATTTTCCTATTTTTGTATGCAACAGTTTTTTTAATATTAACGAAGAAAGACCTCCGGTCACAAAAAATTCAAAACCGGCGGCGGCGGCGGTGACAGCGGTAGTTACTTTTTTTTAGAATAGAGAGATTTTTCCTGTGTAATAAACCTTTAAGAGAATCATATATAATTTTTTCGAAACAAAATAAATAATCGCGCATTTAAGAGTTAATGATGTTGTTACGGTATGATACTAGCAGCTGGGGTATGAGTATTATACCGTAAAATCATTTTTATTTCAGTGTAGATAAACTACAATTTCCACCATACGTAGTTTAAATTATGTTTCAGATCGCGTGAATATGAAAATCTCTGATAACTGTAATTTCATTAAAATAATTTAAGTCCAAGACTTTTTAGAAATTCCAAAATTTAATCATTAAATATTTATTAGTACAAATCAATTTAAACCTTGTTTAAGGTTTAAATTACTTAAGGGAAACGAATGTTATTGGTAACAGATTGGCTAAGAGGTTTTGTTAGGCCCAAAGGCGTTTGCGCAATTAACTCAATTGCATTTAAATTTAAGTACTTTTTACCCTAAAGCATGTAATAATTGGCCTCAGATATTCGAAAATCATTATGACAGTAGAAATATTTTGTTAAGAACATTTCCTGTCCACCTGATGTATTTTATTGTATACATTATTTTTTACGAAAAAGGTTTTTAATAAATGATTAAAATTTAAAAATGAAACCTTTTTTTTATTTTTTGCAAGCGTCGAAAAGTTTCAAGTAATCAACGTTTGTTTACAAGTTTACTTTCAAAATATGTTAATAATAAACTCCCAAAAATATATAGCTCCTAAGAACGACTGCCACCAGTGACAATATTTATATTTCTTTCTACTACTATTTCCAACAAATAAATTTCATAACATAGTTATTTTCTACGTGCCGTCAATGTGTTTGCCATTTTGTTTTGTTGTTGTTTGGAAGATGGGAGATAAATAATATGAAAAAAATGGTTTCCACTGGCAGCCCTGCTTATGAATATTACATTTTTTAGATACAATTGATACATGCATATACAGTGTGACCTCGCAGTTTCGGCCACTTCAAAAATCCAAAATCGAAGCCTTCTCCCGCGCACACACACACTTTTTTTGATTGTCCACTTTACCGGAGAAAGAAAAATAAGAATTTTTACGAATTAAAAACTTCGAGGTCAAAAGCGATGGATTAGCGGGAAGCGAGATCGCTGACGCTGTGCTAAATAGAACCGCCAATAAGTCTGGTAGCAGCCCAGAGAAACGAGAATCCGGCAGAAGAAAAGGTGTCACTGAAACAATGCATATACCGGGTGTCGCAAAAATGACTTATGGATTTTAAAATTCAATAACTTCCAAACGGTGACAGATATTAAAAAAATTCTTGCAGGAGGGTTATGTATGAAGTCAGGAGTTTTTGTACTGTGATTCCTGATTTTAGTTCGAATTTCAAACAATAGATGGCGCTGAGAGCAATCGGCGTTCAGTTCTGACCCGAATTTTGGTACTTCGGGGTTAATTCAATACATTTTAATCTACTTTTTTCGCTTGGAAGAAGAGAGAGACTGAAAAATCGAACTTGGATTTAGCGGTTATTACTTGCAGCGCCATCTATCGATGCTATTTGTAACTAAAATTGAGAATCGCAGCATAAAAACTCCTGACATCTTACATAACATTCCTGCGGGATTTTTTTTAATATCTGTCACAGTTTGGAAGTTATGGAATTTTAAAATCCATCAGTTATTTTTGGGTCACCCGGTATTTACAACTGTAAAATTAATATCTGCTACAGAGAAATAAGACTTTATTTTCGAAATGAATTATAGGGGAGAAACTCCCTAAAGAATAGAAAAGAAAGGAATTAAGGAAATTAAAATCTTAAGAAATTATTATCTTAATTAATATCTTAATATCTTAATTAATATCTTAAAGAAATTAAGACAAGTATATGGATTAACATCACATCGATACTCTTCACTTGTATAAAATCCAAGAAAAAACTTGTTAAGAACGGATGAAAATATTAAAGCAAATGAAATTCATATTAATGTTTCAAAAATTACCGGAGCGGAAATTATTTCACAGTTTATTGGATTTTTATGTATTTTTTCTTTTTGTAACATAGAAAATATCAATTTATGTACTTTTTTATATACTTAATTTTCTCTTTTTCCCATATACATTTCACTTGACTAAAAATTAAATTATGAACAAAGGCGTCATTAATAATATCTGAAATAAATTTTATATTCTTTGAGAAATTTGGAATTTTCAAAAATCCGGCTCAGTCTCGGTCTCGACGATGCCGGATATTGGAGGTTATACTGTAATACGAATTGTACGTATCAATATTTAAAACTTTATGTTCGAAATTATGTATTCATGAAAATTTCATCTTCTAAAGCATTTTTCCTGAATTTTTGAAACTACAGTAGACGATTTACAAAATCATTTAAGAAATTTTAGAAGCATTTTAGAAGGATTAATTAATTTATTAAATTTGAATTTATAAGGATTTTGTAGCATATTTATAACTCCACTCAAATCTTTTATTTAAAATACTAGGGGGCTCCCTACGAGCTACGCTCGCCAACCCCCGTTCAGACACCGCCGATTCTAAAAGCATGCTAATTTCATCGGCCTTAAAAAGATGGAATTATAATTTAAAAAAACAGTGACGGTCTCCTGTAAACGAGATTTCATTCATTTTCCTTTGATTGGAGATTTTTAAGACAAAATCAGCCGCTGCTAAGAGATACAATGTCTGTTTTCATCTTTGATTAAAAACAAGAAAGAAAAATCATGCGTACGGCATAGATTATGAAACACTTTCCAACACTCCCTGAAAGCTTTAACAAAACTTCATTATTTAGGGAAATAAGGTAAATAAGATAACTAACTAAACATTAAAAAAACTGATTTCAACAGTTACCATCCATCGCCAAATACTTATTCCAATTCTTCCGAAGAGCATTGTATTTGATCTGTAGGCTGATATATATACTATATAATAGAAAATTTAGTTTAGCAAGAAAACGCATAACATGCTGAAATTTCTCTTTCAGCAATTTATAATAATCGATGGAAACATACTTGAATACTTTTGTTCAACCCTGTTGTTTACCTAGTACCTTTAATTCAAACTAAATCACTCTTAAAACTACTGAAATCGCATTTCCAGAATTTATCATCTATAGGCGGCCATGTATCCAATTCTTTGCGTGGCCCTGTGTATCATTTTAGCTATATTCTACAAACATTTCATGGAAAACTACATGCAGTTCAGCATAACGCATTTTAAACCCACCTTTCAGCAATTTACGGTCATGCTCAGTAACCTTTACGAATTCTTTTGCGTATCCCTGTATATCAACTACAACATTTACTCACACCATATAATATGCATAAATATAGTGAAACTTAAAAGCACATATCATAATTAAAAATGCATTCCCTGCCATCACCGCTAGTATACAATACTTCGGATAGAAAATACTTGTCTGAAATGTTTTGTATATTCCTGTAAATGCTATGCACTTCGTATTATACATGAAATAACTTAAGAAAGCCTCACCGACGTATATCAATTTTATTATATATGAATTTGTATAATTAAAATACGCCGCAAACAATTTCTCCCGATATAAATTTTGTAATGGAATTCTTCTGTGTAGCCCTGTAAGTGAATAGTAACTATTCGTTGCACCGCAAATGCTAGAATATTCTGCATATTTTAGTGCACTTCGTAAATGCATAATTTTTTTTTGTATGTTTGAAAGTGTGTAACATCTTTAAAATTCATTTGAAGGGATTTTTTTCCGATTGGCCGTAATGTAACGGAATACTTTTGACTGTCCCTGTAAATGAACTAAACATGCTACAAATTTCATTTGAAATAGGGTTCGTGCTAGGCTAATCGTCAATAACCAAAAATTTCAGTGCGATCCGAGTATATTTACGAGAGCTAGAGCGCAAACAGACAAACCGAAATCAATAACATTTTTCAACTTTGTTGGAAAGTGTTAAAAATTAGTTAAAAATTTGAAAGTAAGCTAATGTAAAATGAATTAAGTACACAGAGTTTTTGTCTCTCGGTACTTTTTAACAACGCTATGAGAAAGTTCTTTTAAATGTATCGTTTTAAATCTGACGTAATTTTCACCAAAGTTTCCTTTCTCCTTTTAATATTCACATGAAAATACTTTTGTTGTTAGAAAGGAAATATTATTTGCGCTGTCTTAGAATTCACGATAATAGTTGAAAAGATTATATCAAAATATGAAATAAATGTCTCGTGCAAATATATTTTTTAATTTAAAGTGTTTTGCCAACTTTTATTTATTTGGCCTTTTTAAATATGACGTAATTTCCTTCATTTGTGACTTTTAACGCATAATAATGAATTTAGTATTTAAAAATTTTCCTTCGCTTTTAAAATTCAAGTGTAATTGTAGTTTTTATGATGTAATTTTCAATATTTTCCTGATTTTTAACGCGTAATCACTTAATTCTAATTTGAACGTTTTTTTCTGTTTATAATAGCCACGTGTAAATAATTTTTTTTATTTGAAGGAAATATTATTCTTTGCGCTGTTTTTAAAATTGGCAACAGTTTAAAATAATTGCCCTTTTCTAAAATGTGTAAAAAATATCGCTCGAAATGCTGAAAATTTGAACTTAAAATGAAAATAAATCCTCAAAAAATGAGTCAAATTAAAAAGATAATTGCAGTCTGCACACCGGGAACTTCCAATGTATAAAATGATCTAAAAATGTTTAAATTCCTATGTATAGTTTTTCTCCTATAAAACTTTTTTTAATGGAACGATTTTGACCATCTTTAACATTAAATATCTCTTAAAATAATTATTCGATTTAAAAACTGTCTGTATCAGCGTGTTTATCAAACATGTCTCTATAATACCACCGATTTTCATATTTTTGTATGAAACAGTTTTCGTAATATTAACGCAGAAAGACCACCGATCATAAAAAATATGGATGCCGATCTAGTAGGGGTATACCCGGATGATCTACGCAGATTTTCATCGGTCCATTTCCAAATCAAAACTTTATATATATATATATAATGATATTTTTTAGTAATTTGTAGATTTAGGAACTGTACAAATATAATGTTATTACAATAGAAATGTAGAAATACTTACAATCTGAAACTTTTCCTCGCCAGGCCTTCAACGTCAAGAAAGCTGAAAAAGAAAACAAGTAATATAAAAATTGTGTTTTTAAAGTCAATTCCTACTTAGGTCACCAAAGAAAATTTTAAAATAATCCCTTAAGCTAATATTAATTTTTGTTGCATTAAAATATCTCAATTCGTTGATTTTCTATAAGCAAGTAGGTTTACAATGGAAGTCTATGGGAATTTGGCGAAATATTAGAGATATCGCCAAGTTGGCGTCACTTTAAGCGGCTCACTTTGGTCGCCAAGTTGGCGACAAACTTGGTGGTGTTTGGCGACAGAACAGGGTCCTCCCTATGGTAACTCCCCTCATATATATGAAGATGCATTAAATGCTTCAATAACCAATGGCCGCCATTTTGTCTCCCATGTAAAACTAAAATTAATTAATTAAAATTTAATTAATGAATTAATATATGAAAAAACTGTATTAAGATCAATTGTCATCCACTACAAGTTTAAAAAATAGTATTTCAACTTGATAAGATGTATAATAAGTATTTTATTAACGATTGAAAATTTGAACATAAATAAATAAATAAATAAATATAGGGAGAGTGTGAACTAAAAGTAGGAATTGAATGAAATGAAATACAAAGGCATCAAATGAAATCATCTTTTTAAAAATATTTTTGATTTGTGCAACTAATAATGATTTTGAAACAAGATAAAGCAAAGCTAACTCATTCTAAAATGTATTACTACTAATCGATGTATTAAGTGAATTTTATAACAAGATATTTTAATGGTATTTTAAACTACCGTCAGGGCATAAAGGGTTAAATAGCATACCTGTTTCAGTTTTATACAATTTATAATAAATTGCATAGAAATAAATGCAACATATAAAACAGTTTGAATGGAACATTAGAGAATTTATTTCGTTCTATTTTCTTATCGATCACAGATTTTTACAAACAAACAATTAATTATTTAACTTACGAACTTACAACAGAGTAATTCAAACACGCTAAATTACTTGAAACGAACAATAAACAAATTTGTTTGTTTTGGAAGAAATAACATTTTATAAATCTCAAATTTCTTATAAACTGGTTAAAAGCAAACATCTAATTAGGTAACTTATTTCCAATAAATTAATTAATTAGTCGTAATGTATCATGATTGCAAAAACATTCTTTGAATTACTTCTTTTCTGGTGAATTATACTAATACTGTTTTTCTTTAGTAAATTTAAATATAAGTTTATTATTCAGTTACATTGAAAATTTAAGTTGTTTCATTGGGGTTAATGTTAAGGTTTGTTATTTTGTGTGGCAGTTTTCCTTTTATTTATTATTTTTTTTCAAGCTGAAACATGAAGGCTTTCTAGAAGAGAAGAAGGCGATTAGTGAAGTTTTTCGACCGTCACATTTACGTTTAATAAATTAATTTAAAATAATTAAATTGAACTGAATTAAATGAATATTATTAGTTGTAATTTGGTCTAACAATTGGACCCAACTAAATACAGGTTGATTCAAAAATCTCTGACACTATAAAATCAAGTAATATTCGAATGAGAGTATGCGGCTAAGAGTAAAATGCTTTTCACGATGAAAAGGTTTATTGAAGGGAATAAAAAAAATTAATTCCAAACTTCCCTCATAGATTGCGCTGTACCTTAAATTTGCAGAAAGCAGCATAAAAAAAACTCAAGATAAACCGTTACAGATCATTTATTTTGTCTCAAATTTGTTTGTTTGGAAAGAAATAAAATTTTATCCATGACAGATTTCTTATAAACTGAATACAAACAAACGTCTAATTATGTAAATTATTTCCAATAATCTCAATTTAGTCGTCATTTATCATTGATTGCAAATTATTTCTTTGACTTACTCCTTTTCTTGTGAATTATACTAGTACCATTTTCCTTTAGAAAATTTAAATGTAAGTTGATTATTCAGTTACATTGAATATTTAAGTTGTTGTTTTGGGAATAATGTGAATGCTGTTTATTTTGTGTGACAGTTTTATTTTTATTATTTTTTAAGCTGAAGCATGACAGATTTTTAAAAGAGAAGAAGGCGATTAGTGAAGTTTCTCCCATTTACGTTTACTAAATGCATTTGAAAACACCTAATTTAAACGCAATTAAATGAATGTTATGGGTTTTAATTTGGTCGAACAATTGAACCCAACTAAATACAGGATGGTTCAAAAGTCCCTGATATATTTTAAAATTTAATATAAAGTCAAGTAATTTTCGTATGTGAATGCGGTTAGGATGATTAAAATGCTTTTCACAATACAAAGTTTTATTAAAGAAAAAAAAAAAAAAAAAAAAAAAAAAGATTCAAAACTTCGGCCATAGATGACGCTGTACCTTAAATTACCAGAAAGAAGCATCAAAAACTCAAGACAAGCCGTTACAGATTATTTATTTTGTCACAAGCAGTTACAGAACACTTAGTTTCTGTTATCCTTTGCCATCTTTCAATGTGTGTTCTCTTTGTAGCTGGAGCAGAATAAATGATCTGTAACTGCTTGTGACAAAATAAAGTAACTGTATCTGATTGTCTAGAGTTTTTTATGCCTTTTTCTGTTAATTTAAAGTACAGAGACATTTATGGGTTGAGCTTGGAACTTTTTATTTTATTAGATTCAATAAAACGTTTCATCCCGGGAAGCATTTTAGTCCAAACTGTAACCCCGTACAATAATTAAGAGATTTTAAATTATATTTTAAAGTGCGTCAGGCACTTTTGACCACCCTGTGTATAATTTAAAGTGGCTCATATTTCGTGAGGTCTTTTTTTTTAATTCAACAATCTCTAAATATTCAGTTTCAGGATGAACATCTGAATTCATTCTGAAATCGGTACAAACATAACTTAAGACTCCTCCACAGTTCTGAAAAATTAAATAAATGAATAGTATACTTATTTTGAATAAGTATGATAATAATATTTGATAATTATATTTAAAAAATCAAAAATCCCGACTGCGTAAAAAGCGAACTAATTAATTATTTCTCATCAATGTGAAACTATTTTATATATTACTTACCTATTTTTTTATTTACTTGTATTGATGACTTTTAAGTTGTGTTTAATTGTTAGTTCCTATCTATAAACACTGTTTTGATGAGGCCTATAGATATCTATGATGGTTAGCGTTGCAGTAAAGCTAGAGATCCTACATACACAAATTCCAGGTTGTATAATATTTTAACGGAGCTTCTGACTGTAAAATAGTCAATGAAACATCGTCTTCTATTTGAAAGACCTATCGTATGATATGCCACTCAATAGGGTGCGTAAATTTTCTTTTTCGTCTCTACCGTCCTTTTGTATTTTACGGCCGCCATTTTGAATTTATAAAAACAAAACCTAGCCTGTAACCATCGGGCCATTAAGACGAATCGATAGAGACCTCATTCATTAAAATTTATCCAGCCGTTGGGATGTTTCGAGGTATAAAGAAATCCACATACACAGATACGCGTGAAACACATAACCCTTCTTTTCAGTCGGATAAAAATACCATTTTAGAGAAAACACTTTATGAAAATTTGATAAACCTACATTAGTCATGCTTAAGATTCGTTCTCAATAAATTAATCCCGTACGAAGTTTATTAGAAACAATAAGTGCTCCTGACGCAGTACGTATTTCAGTTATACGCTTAACTAATATAAGTATAATATGTCGGTATGAAATATGTTTACCTTAAACATATCCAAATACGCATCGTCGTATATCGGTTAAACGTATAATTCAAGTATACGTATGTTTCAAGTACACGTATTGACTTTTAATAGCAGTGTACTTCATCAGTGTTGCGTCACTAAACGAAGAACAAGATGGAAATCGGTGACGCTACAACAGGGCTGCCACAAGCGACAATTTTTATATTCTGTTCGCACAACTATTTTTAAAAGATACATTTTGTAGTGTATTTTTCTTGCAATAGTTCTCAAAGTGTATGCAACATTTGTTTTGAAAAAGTTGTGCGAAATAGAATTAAAATAATAGTCGCTTGTGGCAGCCTTGCTACCATAGAAACCTAAGTAATATGTTTCATACATAGGATCTTATTTTTCCATATAAATATTACAATTAATTTATGTTACTTCTAATTTTCAGTGAGTTAAGCAGTAAAATGTTATATAAATTTGCTGGGACAGTTTATGGTGTTTTTTATTTATTGGATTTGACATTATGATTGTCAAATACCATTATGAATATAGGACTATCATGGGTGTTTCTCACTGTCTCTGAAACACAGACCAGCAGAAAAAAAGCATATTTTCTTTCACGCAATGAACAAAAGTGTTTAAACTTTTATACGTTTAACCACTGAGGTAAGTTCCGAATACACGCTGTACAGGATTAGAGGTTTCGTATAATACGTATAACCGCCTTGTCCGTATATCATACGTATCCAAAATCTGTATCTCGTATAATAAGTATTATACCTATACTCGTATAAACGTTTAAAAGGAAGCACTACTATTAAAATACTCTGTGTAGATAAAGTAACTGATTATTTCCAAATTATCAGATCTTAGAAAATATTTTTTAAGTTGCAAGTAATACATAAAATCTGACAAAACAGAACAAAATAAAAGGTAATCAGCATTATCCACACTAATAAAATATACAAATGTTTATTAATCTAAGAGAATATCATGTAACCCCAAACGAAATCCTACAATAACTTCCAACAATACCCTCCGAGTTTCCGACAATTCTAAAAAGTGTTTTCTATCAATACAATCCTCTAAAAGTAATATATTTTCAAAATTTAAAGAAGTATTTAAAAAAGAAAACTTTTATTTGGTGCCACTGATTTTCCAAACGTTTCTGAGTATTTTTGTCAGTGTATTATTCAGTTGTCTCAACCCGATTTATAAGTTTTTTGGATTCTATCAATTCACAAGTATACATCTTAGGTTCTTACATATTATCCTGGTCATATGTTTGATCTCCATAAAGAGTTACCAACAGCCAGTCTTATTTATCGTTGCCAATCACGTTCCAATCAATAATTTATTATTCTTTAATATATAATATTATTAAAAATAATAAATAATGTCAAATAAATAGATGTACTTTTCCTGTAAAAAGGGCTTTGACTTATTTTTTTAAAGTTTGGCGCAAATCACACTACTGAAAATAAGATTTGTTGCTAAATTATATAAGCATCTATGAAAACAAACCTAATTAGTTGTTTTGCTTGTTTATATATGTAATTATTTAATACATAATCATTTTATTTCTATATATATTATTATTATTTATATACAATTTACTTTATTATTTTATTTATATACAATTGAGTATACATAAAAATATATCAAATAGCTTCTTAAATAAATTGTAAAAATATTGAAAAAAATACTTGTGTATATGACACAATGAATAGTTTGCCAGAAAATATGTTTCCAAATGTCCTTCTCTCGCTAAAGCCATTTCTCTATCTTTCAAAGGCCCCTTACTACTGGAAATACTGGTATACTGGAAAAATACCTAAATAAATAAATACGTGTAAAACTGTGTAAATATAATACAATAAATTTACTATAATAAAAAAACAACTATACACCTTAATAAGCAATAAACTACAATAAAGAAATAACCTACATTACGTATTAATATCACTATTATAATATAGATCTTATTACATAAGATACGCTAAAAAATAACTTGCTAAAAAATACTGGTTACTGTGATTAGTATATTTGGCGCCATGCTTTTCGCAGTTGTATCTGACATGGCCCTTATAATACGTAAGTACCTATTTTTATGTTCAACAAACATGTTTCGTTGACAAACATTGTAAATTAACAATATTAATAGTATTACAGAAAAATAATATTATATCGTTACTTTTTCATGTATGCATTCAGTGAAAAAGCTTAAATTAAAATTTATAATGAACATTACTAGGAAATGTTTCCAAATATCAGAGACAACAAAAGAAACTTTACATTTTTAAATGCTTCTTTATATTCTTAATATATGTTGATTTATACAATTTCAGAATATAAAGAACGGTTTTCGGAGTGATGATTAATTCGAAAAGAGTTATTTTACATTTATATACATTTTATTTTATACTTTCATAGATTTATAAAAATTTGCTCTTTTTTTTCTGTGTATGATGAATTTTCCATACTAATTTGTACAATTTTAAATGTATATAACGATCACATATTCTTATCAAATAACTTAAGAACATACATGACAACAACGCAATACATTCCGTATATACTCGCGTATAAGTCGACCCCTAAATTCGTGAAAAAATATGTTGCATACCAATATTTCCTCGTAGCCATTGTTACCTAATGCAATATCAGCAAATTCTGTATTTAGATAAGACGAATATAACTTTTTCTAAATACTGGTATTTAGTCTGTTATTCCTCTCGAATTTGGAGTCGACTTATACACGAGTGATACAGTAAATTGTTTATACAAACAATATATAAACCTTGTTGTTTGCATGGAAATAAAGATTTACCAATCGCGACTTTTTTATAAACTGCTTAAAAGCAAACATCATATTATTAAACTTAAAAAAAAATATTTATTCGTATTTCCCAACAAATCTGTTTAGTTTTAATGAGCCATGATTACAAACATTTATTTGAATTGTTATTTTTAATACCCATTATTTCCAATCTAAGAATTTCCTTATTTGTAATGTTAATAGAAAAGTACTTATTCTGATACGTTGAAGATTTAATTTGTTGCTCTGAAATAATTTTTCGTATGTTTATCAAATGTAATATTTTCCATGAACTCTTTTTTTCGTTTAAACATTAAACTTTAAAATAAAAAAAGACGTGTATTCAATTTCCTAGAAAGTCAAAATTGTAGCTAATTCATTTAATTTGAAAATAATTATTTGGAATTCAAATAAAAGCTTTCTTCCTTTCCAACGAAATAAAATTTTATCAGTTACAGTTTTTTTTGGTCTGTTATTTTACAGTGCTTGATTTTTATTGTTTAAATGCAAAATGTTAGTTTTTTTATGGGCGATTCTTACTCGAGTTAAGTCTTTAGCTACTTACGTTACTTATAAGAACCTTAAAAATAATTTGTTATAAAATTCATTTAATACACCAATTCGTAGTGGTACAGTTTAGGATGAGTTATAGATGCATTACTTTATCTTGTTCTAAAAGCAATATTGGTTACACAAACATAAATAATTTTAAAAGGATGAATTCATAAAATATATAATGTGAACATTAAAAAGGTACACAATATTACTTAAAAGGCGACTAAAGTAATGAAAAATACGTTACAAGTTTAAAATATACATTTTATTTAAAACTTCTTAGTACTTTCAAGCCTTCTAAGCTCATCATCAGAGACTATCTTAATAACAAAATGATGTTTATTTATACAAATACATCACTTTGTTTTGAATAAGATAGAGCCAATAATTACTAGAGTCGCATTTGTATAAATAAACAACATTTAGTTATTAAGATATTCTCTGATGATGAGCTTGGAAGGCTTGAAAGTACTAAGAAGTTTTAAATAAAATGTATATTTTAAAACTTGTAACATCTTTTTCATTACGTTAGTCGCCTTTTAAGTAAGATTGTGGACCTTTTTAATGTTCACATTATATATTTTACGTTGAATAAAGGTGAAAAATTACGTTTCGTCTTAGGATGAATTCCCTTTGCGTTTATTCAGCTTTTGTGGCATTGAACGGGATTTTTCAATTCGAAAATATTCCTATATTTATGTTGTAAGAACATTATATTTGTACATTTCCTAATTCTACAAAATACTAAGAAAAATATTTTAAATAAACGATTTGAGTGGGGTTGTAAATATTACACAAAATCCCTATGAAATGAAATTTAATGAATCCTTCTAAATCCTTCAATCCTTCTAAAATCCTTCTAAATTTGTTAAATGATGAAGTAAATCTTCTAATGCAGCTTCAAAAATTTACGAAAAATGCTTTAGAAGATAAAATTTTCATGAGTTCATAATTCAGTACATAAAGCGTTAATCAAAAGAGCTGCTTCCTTCAAGAGATCAAGCGATAACGCATTTACAAAAACAATTAAATTTAAAAATTCAAAAAACCCGACTGCGTAAAAAGCGAACTAATTAATTATTTCTCATCAAAGTGAAACTATTTTTTTTCCATTTTTTTATTTTTATTCATATTTCTAGGCCCTTCAGTAACGCAAAAATCGCGTTTTTAGAACGTTTTTTGCTCCTGCACCCCCTTTGGGGTAGTGGCACCGACATAAAATATAGCCTATGTTCTAAGTTGGACTAACACCATCATTTTGATACCATTACTTTTGGAATCGGTTCGGTAGTTCCAGAGCTTACCTCCTACAAATAAAAAATTTTTACCTCTTTATAATATGAAGTATAGATAGATGAGTATAGATGAGTACAGGTGAGTATAGATTATCGCAAGAGTAGTTGTGTCTTTTTTGAGAATGTTATAAGTCGTTAGAACGTTATTCGTCTTTTTGCCACCAACCCCCGCATACAGAAAATGTAAAATAAGAAACATTCTTCACTTGATAATCAAATATTACATTTCAATGAAGTTATAAATTAGCAACTTACTTAAATTATACTTTTTATTCACGAGGTTTGGTATAATGGGAAAAAGTAAAAATGAACTGACATTAGTGATCTTTGCCCAGACTTTTCCAACAATTTCAAATTTGTTCGTAAAAATTTACCTGAAGAAGAAACAGAGTTGCCTCGTTACTTCACTATGGTAATGGAAAAACATTTAAAGTCAGCTACATGGTAGTTCTCTATTGTTTTTGTAAGGGGATATGAGTTAAGAGAAGATAATTTATACGGGCGGCAAAAAGACCGACACGCAACTACTGCCGAGCTAAATAAAATCTCTTTGTTTTTCAGAGATCGGATATTTTCTTATAAATCCCCTGACTGTCCAGCAAAAGGGCAAATTTTCAATGTTGTTTTCTCTGTATTTTTTAAATACTAAAGAAAGAATATTTTAACAGCATAATATAAAAAAGTCAATTGCGTATATGAATATAATCATTGAAAGTATGTATTAATCATCATTCAATCTTTTAAAGCTGCATTATATATGTAGGATTATACAGAGTGTCTATACTGAGTGTCCCAGTTATAAATTTTAATACAGTAAATCCTCGATTATCCGCGAAGCGAATTTTTTTTCTTTTTTTTTTTCAATTTAGGCCAACATCAAGGAAAATACAATAAGCCCTACTAATAAATATAAACAGAAATAATCATGTGTTCGAAAGTAATAAAAGAATATTTCTAGATTCGGTTGCCATGTTTGAAATATCAGATGTAAAGTCTTGATGTCTTTTCTTGATTTTATTAACCAAACGTAAACACAGCAATTAGAATATTTAACAATTAAATAAGACAATTATGATAAATTCCAGGAGAGCATATCAAAAATAACTTCATTTTCGAGATAAAAATTATTCCATACTAAAAGAAAAATAATAGTTTACAATTTAGAATAAAGAAAAGGTGTTTCCAAAGCAAGAAGCAAAAACAAGTGACTGATTTTTTTATTTTTTTATTTATTTATTTATTTATTTATTTATTTATTTATTTTTGTAACTCAGCTCTTTTTGTTCAGTATGTATGGCATTGCTTCTTGTTTTAGTGATTTAGATATAAAGAAAAGGTTTCTGACGGACTGTGTATATGTATGTATTTTAAACGTTTTATTATGTTTTTTGTGCAATAAAACATAGTTTTTATGTTGAATTTTCTTTTTTTTTTCGTGTGTTCACCACATTTTCAGTCTTTTTCGGGTTATCCGGGATTATTGTTATCCGCGGTGCTCTTGCCGCCCAATTCCGCGGATAATCGGGGCAGTACTGTAGTATCAAATGTAATCGTTGTAGAGTTATGGTTCAAGGTCACATATAAAAAGTAATTCAAACAGTTTTAGCGAAGCGCATGCGTGAGAACTGCTTCATTATTTCCCGTTTGCGCGATTTAAAAGCCGTTACAGCCATGCGATTTTCTCCTTAGGAGCTTTATAAAATATCGTGTCTACGTTCCGCCTCTACCTAATGATTTGCCAGCGTTGAGACAGGGAATTTAACAGTCTATTGCTGGCATTACTTCGGACTTGTAACCGAAATGAGGGAAGAATTGAATGTTAGGTTGCATGTGTGCCGTATAACTAACGGTGAAACTATTGAACATTTGTAAGAAAAAGTAGGTTAGTTTACTTTCAATCTGATGCATGATTTGTTATAAATAGTCTAAATTAAACTGTAATAATATACCTTTTAAACTGGGACGTTCTTATATGGTCAGTATTTATTCAACCCTTTATGTACTGAACTATGAATTCATAAAAAAATTATCTTCTAAATCATCTTTCGCGAATTGTTTAAACTACATTAGAAGACTTACATAATCATTTAATATATGTACATGGATTGAAGGGTTCAGAAGGATTAATTATATTTGAATTTACAAGGATTTTGTGCAATATTTATAACCCCTCTCAAATATTTTATTTTAAATATTTTTCTTAGTCTTTAACTTATTTTTCTTTGTGGAATTAGGAAATGTACAAATATCATGCTCTTCAGTAGATATATAGAAATATTTCTATATTGAAAAATCCCCCCCTCCCCCACATCCCAATGCTGAGAAAGCTGAAAAGGTGCAAAGACAAAGGAAATGATCATTTAAAAAATATTTTGTTTTGTGTAACCAATAATGCTTTTGGAGCAAGGTAAAGTAATATATCTATAGCTCATTCTAAACTCTATTACAACTAATCGATGTATTAAATGAATTTTATAACAAGTTATTTTAGTGGTACTTATAAGTAACGTGAGTAAACAAAGGGTTAAATACTGCTTCTAACGCAATTAAACGTACATCTTAATGTGTCCAGAAAAATAACTATTATTTAAAAATGGTTATAAAACACTGAAGGTTTGGACAAATTTTAACATTTCAGTAGCTAGTAGTTTTTTAGTAGTTTAGTAGTTTAGTAGTTTAGTAGTTTATTCAGTAGTATTTTAGTAGCTATTGAGTTACAAAAAAAAATGATCAGTTTCCTGAATGTGCGATACTGATCTAGTGCCTAAAATGAGCTGTTTCGCCCGTGCCTAATCTACTTATTTAACTGAAAAAGTAGAAAATTCTTTTGTCCTCTTTTCAATCAAGTTGATTTAGTCGTAATGAGCCATGATTACAAAACACTTATTTAAATTACTTTTTTCAAGTGAACTGCAACACTAATGCGTTTTTCCTTTAAAGTGCATTTAAAAGTATATTGGTCATTCAGATAAAGTGAAGTTGTTGCTTTGGAAAAAAAATGTGTCGTAAGTTTATTTTTTGCTAAACTTTCTTCGCTCAAATTTAAACTTTAAAAGGAAAAGAAAACATTTTGTGAAGTACTTCGAATCTCCAAATGGCCATTTACTAAATTAATTTAAAAATATTTAATTTACAAGCAATTGAATAAATGGACCTTAATTTGAATTTATTAAATAATTGGAGTTAACGTAGTACATGGAAAGTACATTTAAATGTTACTGATTATATATTTTTTATTTGAGATGCTAAAATGTTGCTTCAATTTAAAAATGCATTTCATAAATCCCCATGAAATCCATGTAAGATTAATGTAGCTGTATTGTATTATTTCACACGCTAAAGAATGTTCCTTTAATAATACTTACTTTAATACAGGAATTTCTTAAAATTGGTTGTAATTAACACTTTATGATTTTTCGGACACTTGTATTCTTGCCAATGTTAAATTTGTCAATTTGATGGCCTTTTATCTCAGGAATTGTTCCAAGGAAACAACTTAAATTTTCAAACTTATTTCCTATATATTTTTACATACTTTAACATATGGATTTCCTGAAATTAGTTGTAATTATAAGAATGAATATATCAATTAAATGAATTTCCTGAAATTGGTTGTAATTATAAGGATGAACATATGATTTTTCCGATACTTGTATCTTGTCAATGATACATCTGATGAACATATTGATGAACCTTTAACTCAGGAACTGTTCCAAAGAATCAGTTGAAATTTTCAAAGTATTTTCCCTATATATTTTATATACCTTAATACAGAAATTTCTTGAAATTGACTGTAATATAATTTTATTACTTTTTTAAATTACATAATTTTAATAGCATATAAAAGTCATATAATTATAATAACAGCCAATTTCAAGAAATCCCTGTGTTAAAGCATGTAAAAATATATAGGAAATAGTTGCAAAATTTTCCTAGCATGAAAATAACTTTGCAATTTTCAACTGATTCCTTGGAACAGCTCCTGAGGTGAAGGGTCATCAAAATGAGAAATTTACCATGGACAAGTGTCCGAGCCACCTTAATAGGTGTGATTTGTGTTATGCGATGAATTTACATTACGTCATTTTATGTGGTTGAAATTAGATTGGTGGCACGGCCAAATGTTGCGTTAAAAAATGAGCGATTCTGAAAACACTGAAGTTAAAAGGGCTTGAGAATTAAAATCATGGAGTTACTAATATTACGAATCGCGCACCCTAAATTACATCAATTGTTTACTAACCCGACTGCGAATCATTCGCCAAGCTTTGGATAGAAGCATAGGATAGGATGGGATGTTCCCTAGTTAAAAAAAAAAAATAGTCCGCAAAACAACATTGAAACGAGTTATTACTAGAATAAAGGGTTTATTTTTTTGTATTTCGATCTAAATGACATGCATAAAATCTCTTTGACTTCCTACCGCATGTCCCAAAAATGATGGATTATAAAAATCCATAACTTGCAAACGGTGACAGATATTTAAGAAATTCTTGCGGCAATGTTATGTAAGATGTCAGGAGGTTTTATGCTGCGATTCTCAGTTTTAGTTACAAACAGCATCGATAGATGGCACTGCAAGAATTAACCGCTAAATCCAGGCTCGATTTTTTGGCCTCTCTCTTCTTCTATGCGAAAAAAAGGCGATTAAATTGTATTAAATGTATCCTGAAGTACCAAAAATCGGGTCTGCACTGAGCGCCTATCGCTCTCAGCGCCATCTATTATTTTAAATTCGAACTAAAATCGAGAATCACAGTACAAAAACTCCTGACATCATACATAACCCTCCTGCAATTTTTTTTTATATGTGTCACCGTTTGGAAGTTATTGAATTTTAAAATTTATCAGTCATTCTTGGGACCCCCCGTATATGCTTTCACTGCAATCGAGATGTTTCTGTTGTGAAAGGACAAATTCTTCTTTTAAAAGTTAATATATAAATTTTGATGTGATAAACAGTCAAAACCTGCAGAAGCAAACTAAGAATGTAAATTACATTCAGAAATTGTTATCTACAAATAATTATTTAAAGATAATAAATTAATTAGAAATCAGGTAAAATAATTTCTCAATTTAATAAGTAATATTTATTGTCATTATAATCATTTCTAAATCATTAAGTAATATTTATTGATGTTGTAATAATTTCCTAAAGCATTAATTGTTGTTGTTCTATGCTGCGCGTAGGCGTCTCTGACGTCAGGTAATTTTTCTGACGAGAATTTAATGGAGTGATAAAGTTCAGTTTATATTAAAGTTTTGGATATGCAACTTGTCTTTCGTAATCTTCGACTCATATTTATGTGTCGCTTAAAAGCGTATTTATTACTATGATACTACAGTTGTAGTTCTTATTTGATTAGTCTGTTCGATATTAACATTGATTACGTTTTAAATTAAGTTATAAGAAATAACAGAAATTTTTATTAGTCTGTTTACAAATTATAGAAAGAGGTTTAATGTAATTTCATAACTTTCAAACCCATAAGATATGAAATGTGAAAATTTACAGATCAATTGAATATTTTTTCTGTATTTACACAAAATAAATAGGCTTGTGTTATTTATATAACCTATATCATATCCCTATTCGTGCCTAGATATAAAATATATAGAATTAAAGGTGATGCATTTCTAGGAATATCATTTAGATAATTTACGATTAGTGAATCCAATTGTTAAATTTCTAAAGTCTTTATAATTTGATTTTAGCGTATGTAATAGATTTCTCTCTCAAATTCTGTTTTAGTTTAAAAAATGGTAACTTAAAAAAAAAAAAAAAAAACACTTCTGCTTTGTATTAATTTAATTACTAATAAAATACTTCAGACTAAAAATTCTAGTTATAATAAATTATTCTAAATATTCAGTTACATTTCTTAATGAATTTTAAACTTGATAAACAAAATAATGATTTTATTTTGAACTATATATTTAATATTGAAATGGGATCATTTTTAGAAAGCATATTTCAAACTGAAAAAAGTTCAGTTTTCCATGTAGAAGGAACATAATTCTTTTGAACAATAATCTTTCTTTGGATACGAGACTAAAAGAAGGTGGAAATTGCTCGTCAAACGTGGCAAATGTGGTGCGTTTGTACTATAACTAGTTTTATAAATATTTTGTGCACCGCATATTGTACTGAATGTATATTTTACTGCACTTTAACAAGTGCATATCCATTTCATTCTGTTCGAAAGGATGTAACATCATTACAAATTCATTTGAAATAATTTTTTTTCCCATTGGCCGCCATGTAATGAAAAACATTTGACTGTCCCTGTAATTAAACTATACATCCGATTTCCATAAAATTGGAAATGACTCGACAAAATTTTGCAACAATTATATATTTAAAATTTCAGACGATTCGGTTGGGTAGTTTTTGCTCTGTTATATAAGGACAGACGGACTGAACGACGACTATAGGTGCTACGTATTTATATAATTACGAACGCAACTAAAAAGGCTTAGGAAGATCACACATGCAACACGACATTAAAAATTAATTTAGAAATTTTGCGCTTATATTTTACATTTATATCGAGTTTAGACCATTTCATAAGTAGTTAATACGTTATATATGAATTATTTGCTGTAGTTGAATACAATTTCTTCATTACTTTTGATTTTATTTTTAAAATTATTGTGGAAAAGCATGTGAGCAATGGATAGTAGCAAAGTTTAGTTGTGTCATTCTTAAATTTCTTTATTTGCAGACTTATTAGATGTTATTCAAGTTTTGTACCATTTTAAAAATATTTATTGAACTTAAGTCGGTTATTTTCTTGTGTATTTTTTTTCTCTTTTAAAATGTTATTTTATTGTTATAATATGCGTTTTTATTTTTTGTCAGTTTTAATTCATGAGTATATATGAATTAAAATCCATAGAGAAAGCACAAAATAAAATGTACTAAAACTACTTGCAGGTGCATACTTACAATACAAATTATTTAAAATACGGGGTTATTACAACTGAATCATTGGGTTTTGATACGTTACTACATGCGAACTAGGAAACGTATATGTATCCAGAACAACTCAAACGAGAGGGCGTTAACTACAGTTTCGCGCTGCGTATGTGTCGTGCGCGTGTGGTTGCCATGGTTGCTGCGCGAGCGTCATATTCAAAATGGCGACCGGACATCAGAAATTTTCCACACGGTTGGCTATGGAGCAATTTGTTGATTTCTTGGGACTACGGATGAAACTCTAACTCGGTTCACAGTTTCTTCAGTAACGTTTGGTCGAAGAAATTTTGCATTTACATAAACAACCGGTTTCTTTGAACTGTCGATACCAGCGCAGATTGCTTTGGTGGTTTGGTGGTTTGCATTTGTATGCCTTCCGGTATGCTGTCTGAACGGTTATAAGTGATTCGCACTTTGAAAATTCTAGTATGCAAAACTCTTTCTGCTGTCCAGTCGTCGTTTTGGATATGACGTTCGCGCAGCAATCATGGCAACCGTAACACATACGCAGGGCGAAGCTGTAGTTAACGTTCTTTCGTTTGAGTTGTCATGGAAACAAATGCGTTTTCTAGTTCGCACGTATTAACGTTCTGAACCCGATAATTCATTTGTAATAACCTGTACATTAAAAGACTTTAAAAATAGATCATAAATCAATTAAAAATCCAAAACTTTTTCAGACAAATCACAGGGCAAAATATTCAGTGATTAATTACATGTTGTCATTTCTCTTTGCGCTTATTCGTCTAGGAGATACCATTGCAATTTAAGGGTGATACGGAGGATAAGGTGATAGGAGAAGGTACTCATATTTCTAACACAACAAACCGTCATCTATTATGCACTGTAAAAATACTACTAAAAACGGAGATTCTACTGGCAATCGAGAGGCCAGTACTATTTCAGTATTTTAACGGAAATTTTCCCCCATAAATTCCGGAAAAACGGAAGACTTTCTGTAATTTACGGGGAAATATTTCCATTAAAATATGGATTTCTGGAATTTATGGGTGGAAATTTCCCTTAAAATGAGGAAATAGTTTGGCGTCTTGATTTCCAGTAGAATCTCCGTTTTTTAGACCGTTGTTTTCCAGTGTGTTGCAATTCCTTTGAGACTACATGGATGTTATATGACAATGCATTGTTATAAACTATATCTTTATTAGAAATTATTTCAAGGGATTCTCTTATAATGGCTTCCTGGTAATTATTTGTGCAAAAGATTTATTTGTATTTATTTAAATTTACTTTTATAGGTTGAATTTGAGCTAATCTTGCTAACGCAGTAAGGGGCCTATTTAATCTGAGATCGGCTTACGGTTTTTTTATTCCATCTCGAAATTTTCTCCAATTTCTCCGGCTGTATCCAAAAACGTGCAATATTGTGTACACTATCTTGGCACTAATCAACAGATATTTGATACAACCCCTCATCTATTTTCTTCTTTTGGGGAACAACGGATTTCGAGTTTATTCTATCGACGATAATTTTCAGAATTTTCAAACTATGATTTTGAGACATTGACAAAAGTTGCCCTATATACTTAGCTAATACATTATGCATATTATATTTTGATTGCATACGCGCATGCGCAGTGAAACATTTTTTAGTATACCTGCTCATTTTTAATCCAATTATTATTATTTTTTAATTCTGATTACAGAGTATTGTGTACAATGCTGTTTGTCATGTTTTCTGAAGATAACTTTTTTTTATGTTAAGGACTCTGCGAATTATAAGCAAAAAACATGGCGAAATTTGGGACTGTTTTATAAAAACCTCAATTTCTCTACGAGTACACATGCTGTCCTCACAAAAATGAACACAGTGTATTAGCCACTTATTAGTAATATCGAGTTTGTACGCTTTTGCTACTTTAGTTTTTACAGTGTATCCAAAAGATATTTGTTTTTTTTTCAATTTGTTGACGGTCCCCTATGGGGTTTCGTGACAAAATCTTCGCGGAAACATATGACCTATGCTATACTGTTTACACACCTGCAGTTTCAGGTTAATTCCTCATGTATTTTTCTAGATATGTAACAAAACGTCTAAAATCGCAAGTGACCTTTGGCCATATAGGGCATTTTAGCTAACAAAGAGTTTTTTTCGTTGTTTTCCTGTCTCGGCCGATGAATGTTGTTTCGGTAAGGGAGTGTCCTATTGATGAATAGGTACTAACGTAATGCAACCTCGTTAATTTTCCTAAAATAATGTAAAATAATAACGAGAAATCATGCTCTCAGCATAGATTATGTAACACTTTGCAACACAATCAGAATACTATAACAAAATTTCGCGAGTTATTAAGGTGATATATATCTAAATAATCAATTTAGAAAATGCATAGCCTAGTTCAAAACACAATTATTACCAGTACCATCTAGATTCGGAAAATATCCGAATTTTTTGTGCATCCATGTATATGATATATTGACTTGTATGTGTACTACGTAGTATGCTAAAAGTTTGTTTAATTGAAAGCAGAGATCAGTTAAAATTTTCAATTCAGCAATTTCCGAAAATAATTGGAAACGTACTTGAGATCTTTTGTCTAGCCCTGTATATGATCCATATTATTTATACACACCGGGTTACATGTAAAAAATAGTTAAACTTTAAAATGTGTACCGCAACTGAAAATGCACCTCTAGAAGTTATTCCTCGTAGGCAGTACTATAGGCAAATACTGTGCGTGTACATATAAATGAACGATAAGTTCTATGCGCAGCAGATTCTACAACAAGCATTTTGCATGTCACGGTGATATACATAAATTTCAATATGTTTAGAATAGTATAATATCATTAAAATACACATAATTGTTGAGTATGAAAATATTTACTTTGGAATACATAGCATTCTAAAGACTTATATTCTGCAGGGATGTAATTTCCGCGTTTTTGCACACCAGTATATTCTTAGAGAAAATGTTGTTCTCTTAAATCGCAAAAATGTTCCGATTAAATGAAATATCATTTTCTCTAACAAAATACTGGTGTACAAAAACGCGGAAATCACATATCTGATTCTGGGTTCAGAAAACTGATTAATACACTCTAAGACTCATCAGAAATGTTTCCAAAAATCAATGTAAATTTATCTATCAATTTATGATGTTTGTCTGTAAAACATATTTGTTGAGCATGAAAACATTTACTAGAGTAAACATTGCATCCGGAAGACCAATTTTTCTATTAATTTATCATGTTTGTCTGTAAAACATAGTTGTTGAGCATGAAAATATTTTCATGAGAATACATAGCATACGGAAGAAAACGTTTTCTATATTTTGTCATGTTTGTCTGTAAAACATATTTGTTGAGCATGAAAACATTTACTAGAGAATACACAGCATACGGAAGACCAAGTTTTCTATTAATTTATTATGTTTGTCTGTAAAACATATTTGTTGAGAATGAGAACATTTACTAGAGAATACATAGCATACGGAAGACCTAGTTTTCCATTAATTTGTCATGTTCGTCTGTAAAACATATTTCTTGAGCATGAAAATATTTACTAGGATATATAGCATACGGAAGACCAAGTTTTCTATTAATTTATCATGTTCATCTTAAAACATAATTGTTGAACATGAAAACATTTACTAGAGAATAAATAGCATACGGAAGACCAAGTTTTTTATTAATTTATCACGTTTGTCTGTAAAACATATCGCTCACCCGCAAGAAAAGTGACACATCTCGCAAAAATTCATTTTGCATTTTATTCCACAAATAGGTCTGTCATAGGTGTCTTGCTACACAAAGAGTTTCATAAATGTAGTAACACGGAAAATCACTTTGTTACGCTATATATCCATTTGTAACCAAAGAAGGAGGTGGATTGTATGTGGAGGTAAATATTCCCAACCCTCGAAACGTCATGCTACTTCTTCATTCTTAAAGGTTATATGCTTTTTATGCACCTTTTTATTCCTGCATACAGAGCTAAGAGCTCTAATTTCATGTTACAGTAAAATCATGCAAATTTTCCTTTTGCCTCTCCTGTGAAATTTACATTTGTCGAGATGTGTCACTTTTCTTGTGGGTGAGCCATATTTGTTGAGCATGAAAATATTTACTTGAGAATACATAGCAGCCTTAAGATCTATATTCTGGGATTAGAAAACTGATTAATACATTTTAAAAGCTACCAAAAGAAACTTTGATATTAAAAATGCCTATGTAAATCTCGAAAATATGCTGATTTCCGAGGTTTTTAAAGATAAAGAGCGCTTTATAGAATCCTGGAAACTCAGAAATGGAATTGTAAAACATATATGTTGAGCATGAAAATATTTACTAGAGAATACATAGCACCCGGAGGATCAAGTTTTCTATTAATTTATCATGTTTGTCTGTAAAACAGATTTATTGAGCATGAAAATATTTACTTGAGAACACATAGCATCCCTAAGATATATATTATGGGTTTAGAAAAATGATTAATACATTATAAAACCTACCAAAAGAAAAGTTTGTTATTAAAAATGCCTATGTAAATCTCGAAAATATGCTTATTTCTGAGGTTTCGAAAGATAAAGAGAGCTTTATAGAATCCTGGAAACTCAGAAATGGAATTGTAAATCATATATGTTGAGCATGAAAATATTTACTAGAGAATACATAGCACCCGGAAGACCAGGTTTTCTATTAAATTATCATGTTTGTCTGTAAAACATATTTATTGAGCATGGAAATATTTACTTGACGATACATAGCATCCCTAAGATCTATATTATGGGTTTAGAAAAATGGTTAATACATTATAAAACCTACCAAAAGAAAAGTTTGTTATTAAAAATGCCTATGTAAATCTCGAAAATATGCTTATTTCTGAGGTTTCTAAAGATAAAGAGAGCTTTATAGATTCCTGGAAACTCAGAAATGGAATTGTAAAACATATATGTTGAGCATGAATATATTTACTAGAGAATACATAGCACCCGGAAGACCAAGTTTTCTATTAATTTATCATGTTTGTCTGTAAAACATATTTATTGAGCATGAAAATATTTACTTGACAATACATAGCATCCCTAAGATCTATATTATGTGTTTAGAAAAATGATTAATACATTATAAAACCTACCAAAAGAAAGTTTGTTATTAAAAATGCCTATGTAAATCTCGAAAATATGCTGATTTCTGAGGTTTCTAAAGATAAAGAGAGCTTTATAGAAACCTGGAAACTCAGAAATGGAATTGTAAAATATATGTGTTGAGCATGAAAATATTTACTAGAGAATACATAGCACCCGGAAGACCAAGTTTTCTGTTAATTTATCATGTTTGTCTGTAAAACATATTTATTGAGCATGAAAATATTTACTTGAGAACACATAGTATCCCTAAGATCTATATTATGCATTTAGAAAAATGATTAATACATTATAAAACCTACCAAAAGAAAGTTTGTTATTAAAAATGCCTATGTAAATCTTGAAAATATGCTGATTTGTGAGGTTTCTAAAGATGAAGAGCGCTTTATAGAATCCTGGAAACTCAGAAATGGAATTGTAAAACATATATGTTGAGCATGAAAATATTTACTAGAGAATACATAGCAAGCGGAAGACCAAGTTTTCTATTAATTTATCATGTTTGTCTGTAAAACATATTTATTGAGCATGAAAATATTTACTTGAGAATACATAGCATCCCTAAGATCTATATTATGGGTTTAGAAAAATGATTAATACAATATAAAAGCTGCCAAAAGAAACTTTGTTATTAAAATTGCCCATGTAAATCTTGAAAATATGCTGATTTCTGAGGTTTCTTAAGATAAAGAGCGCTTTATAGAATCGTGGGAAACTCGGACATGGAATTGTAAAAGATATACAGTAGAACCTCTATTATCCGAAGTAACTGGGATTGACATCTTTCGGAAAATCGAAATTTTCGCATAATCGAGAATGCTTCAATTTTAAGATTAAGGAGAAATAAAGGCAATATATCTTATTATGGTAACAAGTGCTTAATAAAAATAAAGCAATTGCAAAATAGAAATAAGTATATTTTACCTGAATTTTAAGTTTGAAATTAAGTACCTTTTACATAGATCACAAAGGTTTAAAAAAATTGTTTGTCGCAGTTTCGGTTGCCTTTGCTTTGAAGGTCTATCGCGGAGTTTTTTAATATTATTAGTTCGTCAGTATCACAGTCTTTCTAATGTTACAGCCGTGCCAAACCTTTTGCAAAACATTCAAAATCTTCACAATGGCTAATTTGCTCGTTCTCTTCTTTCCACTTCGCAGCTTACGGGAGCTCAAGTTAAATTCAAATGAACTGTAAGAAAGGGGATCAAAAATAGTTATATGTACTCGTAGTTCGGAATGTACCGCTTGCATACATACACAAAAAAAAAGTCTTTCAAAATCGATTTTGCACGCAAGGAATGTGATAGTAAAAAACACAAAAAAAGCTTTAAAAATGGATTTCGGTTAATCGAGAGTTTTGGTTAAAAGAGTTTAGGTTAAAAGAGATTCTACTGTATGTTGAGCATGAAAACATTTACTAGAGAATACATACCATCCGGAAGAGCAAGTTTTCTATTAATTTATCATGTTTGTCTGTAAAACATATTTATTGAGCATGAAAATATTTACTTGAGCATATATTTACATAGCAACCCTAAGATCTATATTATGGGTTTAGAAAACTGATTAATACATTCTAAAAGCTGCCAAAAGAAACTTTATTATTAAAAATGCCTATGTAAATCTCTAAAATATGCCGATTTCAGAGGTTTCTAAAGATAAAGAGCGCTTTTTAGAATCGTGGGAAACTCAGAAATGGAATTGTATGTTTTCGTTAGTGTTTTACATTATACCTTTTTAGATTAAGAATCATTGTCTTTTTCAACAGTATACTATTCAATATATTAATGCTAGAAGGTATCTTTTTCATTAGTTTCTAATTATACTAAAATTACATTTAGATGCATACATATAATATAAGGATATTTAAAATGCAAATTAAAAATATCTTAAAATATATCAGAAAAACGTAGAACTTTTACAACCATTACAAGGCCGTCTTCAGAAGGGTTAAAATGTTGTTATTATTTTCTTTGCGCTATTTGAAGAATTGTCCAGAAGAAAACATTGTAATTTATATTTAAATGTCATGCGTCATATGAGATGACAGATAAAGTTATTAAAAATTTTCAACAAAACAAGCTTTCATCTATTATGCAGCAAATATCTCCATACACCATGGATGTCAAATTTTCAGCAAAACAAGCTTTCATCTATTATGCAACAAATATCGCCATACACCATATATATCACTGAAAGCTTGTTTTGTTGCAAATTTGAATAACTTTATCTGGCATCTCATCTGATGTACAACATTTAAATTTAAATTACAATGTTTTCTTATAGACAATTCTCGAATAAGCGCAAAGAAAATAATGACAACGTTTAAATCCCACTAAAGATGGCCTTGCAAAGGTTAAAATGTTCTAGGTTTTTCTGATGTATTCTGAGATATTTTTAATTTGTATTTTAAATATCTTTATATTATATCCTCCTGAGATCTGGCATCCATTTCAATGGATGTTTTACTTTCTACTTCTATTGCGTTAAATTTCATTGTAGCAATCTAAAACCAGTTTGGCATGGTAATGTATGAATCAAAAATCAACATTCAGCTTATGGATTTTGGCAACGGTAATTATTTTGTTTACAAAATGGCGCAATAAATGAGGCACCATGGAATTCTACGTTCTGCGGGTAAGTTTCATTTTTATGTTATTTTAATTTGTTTAAACTATTTTTTTTTTTTTTTGCAATTATAATAGCAGATGTTAACACTTGCATTATGTTCTTTATAATAAATTCTATTCTTTCCCATACTTTTAGCATTTTTAAAATTATTTTAAAGCGAGTTATGGCCTGAACATCCATTTAGATGGATGTGCTGTAAAACAAAATTAAAAAATCGCAATTTATTAATTTATTTGAAAACATCATTTTTTATGTCTATTTGTTGAAAAAAAACCCATATTAAAAAAAATAAATGCATTTTATTTTGCTTGGGTCTCAGGAGGATATGTAAACGCCTATAAGTAATTTTTGTACAATTATTTGTGCTTTATTTATATTTTAATTATTTAACTCAAGGTGAATATATCGCTAGAATTTTTATTTTCATTTATTCTAATTTTTCATTCCATTTCTGAATTTCTGTTCCATATATATATAAATATATATTTCTGTAGTCACCTGTTATTACTATTCTGGAATCTGACATATGCAAGAAAAGTTATATTTATGTTTAAAAATGTTATTTATCTTTCGCATTTTCCTGTCAAAAACACATAAAAGTCAAAGATTCTAAACATTCTAAACTATTTCAAAAATAAATATGGATTTAAACAAAGTCTTATCGCTTGCAAAATAACGTTTGGAAAATTTTAAATGTTTCAGAAAAATATTTGTTGGCCTTTTTCTTAAAATATATTTCTGAATTTTCTGATCAGCAACTTTAAAAAATGACTTCTTTGTCAAAAAACTTTTTTAGTAAAAGCTCCAATCTTGTATGTAAAAATTAAATAATGAACTTTCACATAACAAGATATATATTAACTTTTCTTTCGAGTTTTTACTTTTTTTAATGTGTAATTTAATCAACGAAACTACACTGTAAAAAAAAGACAAATGCTTCTCAATCTAGGAAAACTTAATATATTCACGAAAAAGATTGTGCAGTAACAAAGGATAGACGAAACAGGTTTTTAAGACCGGAACCGAATTTCGGTAACCTTTTTATTTTCGACCGAAAACGAAAAAGAAAACAAAGATGTCCGCATTTTTTTAAATTTACGAATACATATATAAATATACATAATTATTAATTAATTATAAGTGTATAGAAACACATTTCTAACAAACAAACCAACATATATAAATATGTGTGTGTATAAGTTTAAAAAAAGAAAGACATAAATCAAAATATAACTTTTTTCATTTTCTTTCGTTATAATTTTCTTTCTTTATAGTTAAAACATCGAGAACGAATTTAATAATGAATATTCAATTTTCAAATATACACATGTTTTCAGTTATTTAATATCTTGTATAAAAATTAATAAAAATGAACTATTTAGAAGTCTGTTTTTAGGAAGTATCACTAAATGTGTTTTCATTTAAAAAAACAACTGTTTTAAAATTTATAATTACTATTAGTTTAGTAGGGATTTAAATATGTACTTAAATAAGATAAATATTTGATTACTCACTTCCAAAAATCTTTCCCACTCATCCGCTCCCTAAGAAAGTTTTGAAGAACCGCTTCTGTTTGAAAATTTTATCTCTGCTCAATATGGCTCTCTGCATCTGAACAAAACTTTTTATTTTCATATAAAATAAAATGTAATTAAACGACACAGAATGACAGAACTTTCTCAGAGAACATTCGAAACAAATCTACGGTATCAAAGTAACATTTTCTATTACCATTAAGTCTGCAGTTTTAAATGAGCACGCGAAAAGCGTCTTCACAGTTTAGTCATATATGTATTGCTTGCTTTATAATCTGCACTCACGTCTTGAGTCATCAGTCATGACTGATAATTATAAACAGTGAATTTCATAGAAATAAATAAAGAGTATCTCATTTGAGCAGATACAGCTAAAATCATTCAGTAAAGTTGACACTTTCCGAAAGCAGATACAGATAGCTTCGGTTTAGCAGAATTTTCGGAGAAACTCAGAGTTTTGGCCGAAAACACATTTCCATTCGATCAATAATATTAACCCTTTCCGAGGCAGCTATAATTCCTAATATCGTTGTTTATCTTTAAAAAAACTCAGAAACCAATATATTTTGAGGATTTTAAGAAATATTTATGAAAATCAAATTTTTTTCCTGCCACTGATTTTCGTAAATATTTACGAGTTGTAGTGTCTTAATCGGTTTTCCCAAACCAGAATATCGGTTTTTACGATACTACCAATACTTATTAAAACATTTTTGAGTTGTCTAATTGAATGTAGGATGCATGCAACAGTAACAAAATAATATTAAATTTAATGTTAATGTTAATGTTAATATATTGAACTTATCATGTTTGTCTCTGGATTATGAAAATATTTACTTGGAAATGGATAACATCCGAAAAACATATATTCCACTTTAAGAAAACTGATTAATGACACATAAAAACTGATAAGAAATAGTTCTAAAAATCAACGTAAATCTAAATATTAATTTATCATGTATGTCTGAAAAACATATTTCTTGACCATAAACATGTTTACTGGAGAATACATGGCATTAGAAAGACCTATATTCTGTGTCGAGAAAACTGATTAATACACTATAAAAACTCATCGAAATACCGGGTATCCATAATTAAACGACCCTACTTTAATGTTGTGTATAGACAAAACTATTGTTCATACAGGTGGGAAATTTTGGGAAAAGCATAATAAAGGAATGGGAATTGTTTAAGCTAAAAAAAAATATAAATAAAAATAGTTTAAAATTTCGCCACCAGAGGGCGATTTTTAATAAATTACATATTTAGCATATTTCAAATGAAAGTCAAATTTCAAATTATTTTTGCTTAAAAGGCGCAAAGACCAACTTAGTGAAAAAGATTCCATGCCGGGAATCGAACCCGGGTCATCAGTATAGCGCACTGACGTTCTACCGCTAAACCACATGGAACGATACCCAGCCTGGAACTTCTCACTATTACAAGTTGGCAAGGCTACAAACGCAGCACAAGATGGAAATTCCATCTTGTGCTGCGTTTGTAGCCTTGCCAACTTGTAATAGTGAGAAGTTCCAGGCTGGGTATCGTTCCATGTGGTTTAGCGGTAGAACGTCAGTATTCCATCTTGTGCTGCGTTTGTAGCCTTGCCAACTTGTAATAGTGAGAAGTTCCAGGCTGGGTATCGTTCCATGTGGTTTAGCGGTAGAACGTCAGTGCGCTATACTGATGACCCAGGTTCGATTCCCGGCATGGAATCTTTTTCACTAAGTTGGTCTTTGCGCCTTTTAAGCAAAAATAATTTGAAATTTGACTTTCATTTGAAATATTGTATTCAAGGCGAATGTTTTCTCTCTGGAAAAATTTCCAAATATTAATATACATATTTAGCATTAAGATAGTTTAGAAATTTTTATTACAGGATGTTGTAAATTAATCGACCCTATTTTAAAGTTGTCTACAGGCGAAACTGTTGTTCAGAATGTTGTGAAATTTTTTGGACGACATAATAAAAGTATCGGAATATGTGTGAGCGAAAAAAAAAATAGGAGGCCATTTTTTAACGAATTACACATTAAGCATACATTTACGAATCTTTAACAAATTTTGTTATAACCAAACATGTTCTGCATTCTTTTCATAATTTTCATGTACCATCTGGTATCGTAAGATAGCATGTTCCCAGTTGACCTCAGTATGTTCAGGGAAAAGCTAGGAAAATGTCGTGAAAAGCTGTCTGTAGAATAAGGTTAAGTTAATTAATAAAAATTATAATTTATCGTGATGCAAAATTTTGAATTACTTTTATTTACAATTTTTTTAGCCTGAACAAATTCCCATTCCTTTATTATGTATGTCACAAAATTTCACACCTTTATGAACAATAGTTTTTGTCTGTAGACAAAAGTAGCGTCGTTTAATTATGCACACCCTCTATTTTCCAAAAATCAATGCCAATGAATATATTAATTTATCATGTTTATCTGTAAAATATATTTTTTTTATCATTAAAATATTTACTTTAATATAATACATAGCATTCTAAAGACCTACAGGGTGTCCCAAAAAGGACCACCTATTTTTAAAAAAATGAATAATTAACAAACGAATAGAGTTATTAAAAAAATTCTTGCAGGAGACGAATATGTGAAGTCTGGAATTTTGTTTAGAACTCTTTATTATAATAGTTCAAAATATGACCGACAGGTGTCGCTACAGCACATTTTGATGGCTATATGAACAAAAGAAGCATGCGTGAAGACCAGACAGAAGTAGACATGGTCAATGAAAGTTCCGTAGTAACCATTTCAAGGGAAACAGTAGTTGTTGTTGCGTAAATTCTTCAAAATGGTGTATTCGTTGGCCATATAGCCGACAAAATGTGCTATAGAGCCATCTGTCGGTCAGATTTTGAACTATTATAATAAAGAGTTCTAAACAAAATTCCAGACTTCACACATCCGTTTCCTGCAAGAATTTTTTTAAAAACTCGATTCGTTTGTTAATTATTCATTTTTAAAAATATGTGGTCCTTTTTGGGACACCCTGTATATTCTGGGTTCAGAAAACGGATTAATACACTGTAAGACTCATCGGAAATGTTTACAAAAATCAAAGTTAATTTATCTATTAATTTATCGTGTGTATCTGTAAAACATATTTGTTGGGCATGAAAATATTTACTTTAGAATACACAGCATCCGAATCCGAATACCTTATATTCTGGGTTGAAAAAACTGACTAATACACTGTAAAAATTTATGCGAAAGGTTTCCATAAATCAGTGTAAAATTATCTATAAATATATCATGTTGTCTTTAAAACATATTTTTTGAGTCTGGAAACTCGGGAATACATAGCATCCAAAAGGCCTATATTCTGGGTTGAGAAAACTGATTAATACACTGTTAAAAAATCATGAGAAATGTTTCAAAAAATTAATGTAAATTTATCCATTAATTTATCATGTTTGCCTGTAAAACATACTTGTTGAACAGGATAATGATTACTTGAGAACAGAGCGGGCGGGGGCGAAACGAATGACTACGTCTTCGAGTTACGGATGAAACCATGATGACCAAGATTTTTAAGAGTAGATTAAAAAATGACTGGTCTGCCTCGACATTTCTTGGTACGATATGTGCAGCAGCGACGCCAAGTCGTCATTTTAACATCACTACCACGTCATCGAGATACGGAATAAAACCAGTGCCAAATTAAAGATAAAATAAAGTCTTTTAAGAATATTTTGGTCTGCCTGCACAGCACATATCCTGTTAGAAACCCCCGGCAAGCTAAAATCTATAACAAAAAATACGTTATAATGTACAATTGAAATTATACTGTTAAATTTAAGAATAGGCTCCCTGCACTGCTCATCTCCCACTAAGATATGACGAGGCTGATTTAAAATTTCGTATTGTATTAATCGATATGTTTAATGTGCTAAAATTTCAAACCCTAACTAGTGACGTAATAGTACTGTCAAAGTAGGGAATTGGCACCCCGATCTTCTCGTTTTGTACCAAGTTATGCCAAATCAGTCATTTTCTCACGTACAATTTATAAGCTTTCCCTAAACCGTTAATTTATCTTGGAAGTCGATTCGAAGTAATATATATGACAATGTAATGTAAAATATTATGTTTATAGGGTTTCAATTGTACATTATGACGTATTTTTTGTTATAGATTATAGTCTGCCGGGGGTTTCTACCAGGATATGTGCAGGCAGACAAAAATATTCTTAAAATACTTTATTTGACCTTTAATTTGGCACCCGCTTTATCCCGTAACTCGATGACGTGAAATGACGACTTGGCGCCCGCTGCTGTTCATATCGTACCAAGAAATGTCGAGGAAAATCAGTCATTCCTTAATCTACTCCTAATAATCTTGTCCTACACGAAGATTTCATGTCGTAACTCGATGTCTTGTTAAAACTGCCAAAATTGGGAATTGGCGACCCGCTCTGCTCATCTCGTACTATGATATGACGAAGCAGACTGAAGTATTATTAATTTACAGATATGTACCTTTAATGTGCCAAATTTTCAAGCCGTAACTCGATGATGTAATTATATCGCCAAAATTAAGAATTGGCGCCCCGCTCTTCTCATCTCGGACCGAGATTCGACGAGACGGACTGAAATATTCGTATTATACTAATCTGTATGTTTAATGTGCCAAAATTTCAAACCGTAACTTGATGAAATAATAGTACTGTCAAAATAGGGAATTGGCGCCCCGTTCTTCTCACTTTGTACCAAGTTATGTCGAATCAGTCAATATCTAACATACTGTTAAAAATCTTTTCCTAAACCCTTAATTCATCTTGAAAGTCGATTCGAAGTAATATATATGGCAATGTATCATAAAATATTATGTTTATAGGGTTTCAACTGTACATTATGACGTAGTTTTTTAGTTATAGATTTTAGTCTACCGGTGTTTCTACCAAGATATGCACAGACAGACCAAAATACTCTTAAAAGACTTTTTCTTTACCTTTAATTTGGCACCGGTTTTATCCCGTAACTCGATGACGTGATAGTGACGCCAAAATGACGAGTTGGTGCCCGTTGCTGGACTATCGTACCAAGAAAGGTCCAGGCAGACCAGTCATTCTTTACTCTACTACTGAAATTCTTTGCCTGCATCATGATTTCATCCCGTAAATCGATTACTTAGTCATTCGTGTCGCCGCCGCCCGGTCTAGAATACATAGCATCCCAAAGACACATATTACCCGTTATGAAAACTGATTACTACGCTGTAAAAACTCATCGGAAATGTTTCCAAAAACTAATGTAAATTTATCTATTCATTTATCATGCTTGTGTGAAAAATCTATTTGAGCATCAAAATGTTTCCTTGAGAATACATAGCATCCGAAAGACGTTTGGTTCAGAAAACTGATTAATTCTTTATAAATGTTACTGAAAGAAACTTTGTTATTAAATATACCTCTGTAAATCTAGAAAATATACAGATTTCTGAGGATTCTAAAGATAAAGATCGCTTTATGAAACAGTAGTATCTCGAAGGAGGTTATTTTATATTTTCGTTTTAGCGGTTATATTTCTTTTTTAACAGTGTACTATTCAATATATTATTAGAAAGTATCGTCTTTCTTAATTTTAAATTTTACATTCCATTTCTGAAATTCTATGACATAGCTATATTTTCTCACCTGTTTTTACTAATCTAGAAGCTGGCATATGCTGGAAAAGTTATATTTTTGTTCCAAAATGTTATTTATCTTTCGTATTACCATGTCAAAAATACATACCAGTCAAAGATTCCAAAAACTGTAAACTATTATGAAAATAGACATGGATTTACACAAAGTCTTATCGCTTGAAAAATAAAGTTCGGAAATTTTCAAATGTTTCAGAAAATATTTGTTGGCCTTTTACTTAAAATTTATTTCTAAATTTTCTTATCAGCAACTTTAAGAAAAAAAATTACATCTTTGTCAAAACACTTTTTTAGTAAAAGCTCCATTCTTGTGTATCAACATTAAATTATAAACTTTCAGATAATAAAATATACATTGGAAAGGAACTTTACTTTCGAATTTTTACTTTTTTTAAAATTTGTAATTTAATCACTGAAACTGCACTGTAAAAAAAGACAAATGCTTCTCAATCCAGGAAAACTCAATATAACCACGAAGAAGATAGTACAAATTAGCCTGAATTAAAACACCCGGTCTTCGACCTCCCAATATATATTGAAGTACACAGTGTACAGGCTTCAATTTTGAGCACATTCTATTCAAGATATGGGGAAATTGGTTAATTGAAAAAAAAATTAGTTCCAGAAGCACCGATAGATGACGCAACTGGTCATACGCTGAAAGGACACATCACTACACTATTTGAATGTTCCAAATTTCACGTGACAAAGGCCTTATTGAAGCGGAGGATGCTGCTTAATATGGTTTCCTTCTTGGAGATGTAAAATCTGCTGTCTGTGGACAGCTTGATTAACTGCAGATCTTAATTTATCGACCAGTATTCTTTTCACAAGTAGAGTAATGCCTTCTCTAAGATGTGCCAAAGTTACTAGACATCCTCGATAAAAATATTTGTTAAGTGTCTCCACAGGAAAAATTCACACGGATTAAGATCCGGAGAACAAGATGGCAAGGCTGTCGGGAACGAACGACTGACTAGTAGTTTTGTTATTATTGAAACGTTGAAGAAGAAATAACATTCACCCAAGTTTGTATCCTCTTTTATTCCCAGAATATAGATGCAAACCATGGTTTATTCAATGTTTTGTACTTACAGTGCGAAATTACTGTTACAATGTCAGTTTAAGCTCTTTATCTTTTTTTACCATAAGGGTAATAAAAATTAAAGCGGAAAAAGTACTTTTCGCATGTTTTTTTTTTTTTTTTTTTTTTTTTTTTTTTTTTTTTTTATCTCTTTTCATATTTTCTGTTTTACAGCGTTATTTAACAATGTTTCTAGAACATTTTTTTTTATTTAATCCGTTTTCCCATGTCTTAAATAGTATGTGTACAAAATCTGAGTAATTCGATATATAGGGAGGTCAGAGTAGGGGTGTTGGAATTCTAGCCACCAGGTATAATAACCCTTTCCGAATTAGCCATTATTCTAAAACCGTTGTTTATCTTTAGAAACCTTAGACACCAATGTATTTTAAGGATTTAAAGAAGTATTTATATAAAAAAATATTTATTTCCTACCTCAGTAAAACCTTCGTAAAAGTTTTCGTGTGGTTTTTATAGTGTCTTAATGATTTTTTTAAACAGAATACCGGTTTTTAAGATGCTGTCAATACTCGTTTAAACATTTTGAGTTGCGTAATTGAATGCATACACGCAAGAGTAAGAACATAACATAAAATTTAATGTTAATGTTAGTGCTGTTTATACGAGGGTGGTTCAATAATTATTGTCCCGAGTGTGTATAAAATATTTTTACTACGATGATTGATGTGGTATATTCAAGCCTAATGTCTTAGATGAACCACCAATTATTGAACCACCCACGTATATTATGTTTATCTGATGAGCATAAAAATGTTTGCTTGAAATTCGATAGCATCCAAAAAACATATATTTCGCGTTAAGAGAACTGATGGATTTAGTGTAAAAACTTATCGAAAATATTTACGAAAATTCATATCAAAAGAAACATTATTATTAAAAATGCTTCTATAATTCTCGAAAATATATTAATGCCTGCGGTTTCTAAAAATAAAGAGCAGTTTTCGGGATAATGGGTAACTCGGAAGACGTTTTCTATGTTTTCGTCCATAGTTATATTATAATTTCCTAAATTAATACACAGTTTTTTTTTTATATAAAACTCATAGAAAGCATTTATTTTATTAATTCCAAATTTTACACTGCATTTCTGAAATTCTGTTCCATAGCAATATTTCTGTAGTCACACAACTATATACCGGACTATATACTAGTTGGCTATATACCGGAAAAGTTGCATTTTTGCTCTAAAATGTTATTTATCTTTCGCATTTTTATGTCGAAAAGCCATAAAAGTCAAACGCTTCGTAAAAGTTAGATTCCAAAAAATTCTAAAATGTTCCCAAAAAATATATGGATTTAAAAAAGTCTTATCGCTTGAAAAATATCGTTTGGAAAATTTTAAATGTTTCAGAAAAATATTTGTTGACATTTTGTTTAAAATTTGTTTATCAGCAACTTTCGAACAGTTACTTGTTTCTTAAAATACCCTTTTTGCAAAAGCCCCATTCTTGTGTATGAAAATCAAATTATAAACTAAAATAATTCACATAACTAACTCACATAATAAAATACATATTGTAAAAGAACTTTACTTTCGAATTATTTATTTTCACTATATTCTGTCTTTAGAAGAAGAAAATACTGGATTCGTGAAAATTTTCCGACTTCCAATTTTGAAAGGATTCATACACGTTATAGAAGATTTTGAACAAAATTTTAATGTTTTTTTTTACAATTTCTGTCTGTGAGTCTGTCTGTGAATCTGCCCGGTAATATGTATGTCTGCTTGTCTATATGTGACAAAAAGTTTGTGGAGGCTCTATCTCAAGAAGTAAAGCGCGGAATTTAATGAAACTTTAGTTCAGTTTTCCCTTGATATAACTTGGTGCTGATTAATTTTTCTCGTAAACGGACCTACAAGTTCGGCTGTTATGCAGCATTCCTCGCGATTTCCGCATTAGCTCTATCGCAAGAACTAATGCACGGATTTTCAGTAAACTTCAGATTCCGTTAGACATTGATTTAAGTTGTTGTTGATTAAGTTTTAGCGTAAATCGTGCAACAGGTGACGCTCCTAAGCTGCATTGTTTACGGTTTTCGCAATAACTTTACATAAAGTACTAATGCCTGGATTTTTACCAAACTTCTGATTCACATAGACGTTATCATACGTGGTTGCTGATTAGGTTTTCGTGTAAATCACATAACAGGTGGCGCTGCTATGCTAAATTTTTTTACGATTTCCGCAATAGCTATATCTCAAAAACTAATTTTCGAAAAACTCCATATTTTGTTACACTTTCACATAAATAGATACTTATCCAGCTTGGGTATATACTGAGCAAGAGGTTTCGTTTTTATGTTATTTTGATGGAAAATTTTGGTTGCAGACAATTAAGAGGTTGGGTGCCGAAATTCAAAGATTTATTTGAAGAATGCGATGCTTTTATCTCATTTTTAAAATCACACTATCGAACCTATAACTTTAGAATCTACATGATGAGCATAGATTGTCATTTACTTTTGGCACTGTGATAGCGAATTTTTTATTAACATGCATGAGATAGAAGAAAGTTTTGGGATTGACACATCTGTATAGTTTTAATCTGTAATATAATCAACGAAACTGCGCTATGAAAAATATGTTCCTTGTTCTAGGAATACAGTGTGACTTCAAAAATCCGGCATTCAGAAATCCGGCAACTTCAAAAATCCGGCATCGAGACCATCTTTTCCCTTTTTTTTCTTTTAACCTTTCAAGTTATGGGAGAAGAAAATTAGCAATTCTTTATGAATTAAAAACTTCAAAATTGGAAGTAAAAATGCAAAAAAAAAAGAATACTTCACATTTTTTTTCAATTTGTCAGAGGCGATTATTTTCTGGACAAATCTTCTGAGATCTGAACTGTTGCTTAGTAACGGGAATGGCTTTGCGAATGCATGGCACAATACATGGCCGGAACAAATTTTTGGCAATGGCGAAATCAATAATGAGGAAGAATTTTCAGGCTTTCACATTTCCCTTGAAAAGGTCGCAATGTATGAGCTGAATGAACACGCAGAATCTGAGAAAACATTAAGTGTAAAAAATAAGAAGATATAGACGATTAACTAAGCATTGACAAAAATGCATCAACAATGATCAATTTAACGGACAGCGAGTTCGCTGACATTGTGCTAAATAGAATCGATAATAATGCTAGTAGCAGCTCAGAAAACGAGGATGAACAATCGGCATAAGAAAAGGATCGCTAGAAAAATGCATAAATTTGACTGGATAATTAATATATGCTTTAGTGACACAAGAATGTATTTCCAAAATAGAAAATCTTCCACTGAATAAAATACAAGGAAAAAAAAGAAAAAGAAAGAACGGTGAAAAAGATTGAAGCAAACAATATTGACATAGATGTTTCTGAAATTACGTGAGAGGAAATAATTTCACTGTATTAGATTTGTTTTTCTGTAACATAGAAAATATCAATTTAAGTAAGTATTTTTTAAAAATAATTTCCTTTTTTACTTACATAATTATCACTTAATACTGAATTAAATTATGGTTAAAAGCACCATTAAGAATATAGTATTACTTTTGATATTCCTTCAAAAATCCGGCATAGTCTTGGTCTCGATGTTACCGGAATTTTGAAGTTATACTGTGTATAATATGTCCACTAACAAGAATATAAATCACGGCACGTCCCAGTTACCCACGATTCCGAAAACCGTTATTTATCTTTAGAAATCTCAGAAACCAATATATTTTTGAGATTTAAAGAAGCATAAATAAAAACAAAGTATATTTTGCTACCACTAATTTTCGTAAATATTTCCGAGTAGTTTTTAAAGTACATTAATCATTTTCTCAACCCGGAATCTAGATTATTCGGATATTATCAATTTTCAAGAAAACACTTTCACGTTCTACAAACGTTTTTTTTTTTTTTTTTTTTTTTTTTTTTTTTTTTTTTTTTACAAACAAACATGATAGTGTGACAATATTAACATTAACCTTAAAATTAATAGCATATCATTAATATCGCATGTATTATTTTCAATTATGCAGCTGAAAATGTTTAATAGTGAATTGATAGCATCCTAAAAAACCGACATTCCGGTTTGTCAAAAATGATAATAAACCATAAAAACTATTCGGAAACGTTTCCGAAAATCAATGGCAGTACGCGGAATATTTTTTAATAATTGCTTCTTTGAATTTTTAAGATGTGTTGGTTTCTGAGGTTTACAATCATAAAGAACATTTTTTGGAATCGGGGTGTGATGTTGAATATGACATATCATCACATATCATTATTTATCTTCTTTTTAAAATTAAATTCCCCATTTTAAAATTTAATTTCTACTTTCATAATTATAAATTGAATCAAAACTTCCTTTCCTTTCTAAAAAGAATATATCTATTTCTTCTTCTCTTGCGCTTTACTTTTCAGTTACTTAACTTTCCCAAGTTCACCCAAAGCCGTTAATAAAATAAATCAAAAACAAATCTTTTTCTCATCCTAAAATCATTAACTGTTCGAGCATATTTTCCTTCGGTTAACGAATATACAGGGTGATTCAGCTCGTCGGTGACAAACTTTAAGGATCGATAGAGCACACCTAGACGAACATTTTTGAATAGGGAATGTAGGGTCCCTGAAGCGATGGTAAGGCGCTAGGCGCTTTCGAAAATTTGGGTGCCGAAATTCGAAACGTCATAAAAACTAGGGAAATGGTTAGATTTTCTTGCTTGTTGCGTCGAAATGATTCTGTTTGTTTAGACTTTCTTCAGTACCAATTTGATAAGCGTATCTCTTAAAACATGGATAGGGGGCGCTGCAGACTTTGGAGAGCTAGACAACAACTTTAAGCCCGTTATTTTGATAATTTAACACATGCTCGCCAAAGTTTATACTCTAACTTAAAGTTTGAACCCAAAAGTAGAGCCCTGCAAAAAGCGTAAGAGCCGGAATAAAATGTCAAAGTACAGGGTGGTCGAAACTCGAAGGCTCCTAGGAGATAAACAAACAGATTTCTTGACTTATGGCATGCATTTTCATGATTCTGTTTGCTGGGGCTCTCTGAAACTCAGTTGAACGGTACAAAAAGAAACATCGATAGGGGGCGCTTTGGGCAAAAAAACATAATTCGTTGACATTTCGGACGCTAACTGGAAACGGGGCGCTACGATCAGTTAGAAACAAAACAAGAGAGTAATTTACTTATCATAAGAAGCTATTAAAACTGCAGTTTGTTTGTTTTTTTTAACAAACATAGCTGGTTTCAATCATGCACAATGCGCGCAATAAAATTTACATAAGGTGCTTTTTGCTGATTTATGCAAAAGATATCGTACCATATCGATATGCAAAAGATACGTAATGCGTAGACGACAACGCGAGATGACGTAGTTGTATGCGCAGACACGTCTTTTGAACGTGCGGTACCTACTTAAGCTTCGGGTTACTTGTCTGCAGATCGGTAGTAGGATGGAACGGTACACAAACTCTGAATTGGCTGACATGCATTTGGCGTATGGCGCTGCTGGTTGTAATGGACGAGCCGCTCAGCGGTTGTACGCCGAGCGTTACCCCAACAGGCAAATCCCCTGCCATGTCTTCTTCGCTCGAGTACACCAGAGGTTGTCCACAACGGGATCTTTCGACGGAGGTAGGCCTGAACGGGAGCGATCAGTGAGCACCCCCGACAACGAAGAGGCTGTGCTTAACCTGGTTGAGGACAACCCAGGTCTTAGCACGAGAGATATCGCCAGACATGTTGGCATTTCGCAAGCAACTGCGTGGCGCATCTTACGTTCCCGGAATCTGCACCCCTACCACATCCAGCGGGTGCAGTTGCTCAGAGAGCAGGATTTTGGCCCTCGAGTGGAATTCTCAAGATGGTACTTGGCGATGAGATCCAGGGATCCCCGTTTTGTAAACAGCATTTTGTTTACGGACGAGTCCACCTTCAGCCGGGAGGGAATGTGGAACGCCCACAACAGTCATGTGTGGTGTGATGAAAATCCACATGAAACCAGAAGCCGAGCAGCCCAGGAGCGTTTCTCAGTAAATGTGTGGGCCGGCATTCTGGGGGATTGCCTCATTGGCCCTTATTTGTTACCTGAACGGCTGACAGGTGGAAATTACCTGATTTTCCTGGATCAAGTGCTGCCGCAGCTTCTGGATGAGGCGCACGTACCCGAAGGTTCGCGTCGCCAGATGTGGTTCCAGCACGATGGAGCTCCGGCCCATTACACGAACGACGTGCGTCTCCATCTAAACGCAAGGTATGGCCAGCGGTGGATCGGGCGTGGGGGTCCAGTTCACTGGCCTGCCCGATCACCAGACCTCACCTGCTTGGATTTCTTCCTTTGGGGTTACCTGAAGGCCGAGGTATACCATACACCTGTCAGCAGTGCTGAAGAACTTGTGGCGCGCATTGTGGCAGCTGCAGGGCAGATCAGAGATACTCCTGGCATTGTTGGAAACACACACTCCTCAATGCGACGGAGGTGCGAAGCCTGCATCATGGCCCAAGGTCGAAATTTCGAGCATCTTCTGTAGTGTTATTTTTTGTAAATAAATTTCCAGTATCATTGATGTTTTTGGTCTAAATTTATTCAGAAGTGTTGAGCAGAGGTAGAAAATGTGTTTTCATTATTACTAACTGATCGTAGCGCCCCGTTTCCAGTTAGCGTCCGAAATGTCAACGAATTATGTTTTTTGCCCAAAGCGCCCCCTATCGATGTTTCTTTTTGTACCGTTCAACTGAGTTTCAGAGAGCCCCAGCAAACAGAATCATGAAAATGCATGCCATAAGTCAAGAAATCTGTTTGTTTATCTCTTAGGAGCCTTCGAGTTTCGACCACCCTGTACTTTGACATTTTATTCCGGCTCTTACGCTTTTTGCAGGGCTCTACTTTTGGGTTCAAACTTTAAGTTAGAGTATAAAGTTTGGCGAGCATGTGTTAAATTATCAAAATAACGGGCTTAAAGTTGTTGTCTAGCTCTCCAAAGTCTGCAGCGCCCCCTATCCATGTTTTAAGAGATACGCTTATCAAATTGGTACTGAAGAAAGTCTAAACAAACAGAATCATTTCGACGCAACAAGCAAGAAAATCTAACCATTTCCCTAGTTTTTATGACGTTTCGAATTTCGGCACCCAAATTTTCGAAAGCGCCTAGCGCCTTACCATCGCGTCAGGGACCCTACATTCCCTATTCAAAAATGTTCGTCTAGGTGTGCTCTATCGATCCTTAAAGTTTGTCACCGACGAGCTGAATCACCCTGTATATAAAAAAAGATATTATTTGACCATATGTTCCAATTGTAGCAGTTATTTATACACTCAGTGTTAATTTTCAGTTTGATAGTCAATACAGCTGTCTTTTCGGCCGCAAATATTATATTCTGTTTATATTAAAATCGGCGCCCTGCATCTCCGATGCTGCTTCTAAATGCATATTTCCCATCATTTAGCTTTGGCATTCGTATTTGTACGTTGAAATGTTTAAACGCCAATAAACGGTCCTTTTGGCCACTTTTTAATTCAAAGTTCCATTAAGTGATATATCTTTGGGGTTATAATGGTCCAAGGTACCAAGATTTTGGCTCGACACATTGGCAACAATTTCTGACAAATTAACCATTCCCTCTCTATGCATCGTACTGTCAACAGCTAACTGAAAGGGTCCCTCTCTGGCATTTGCATATTTCATGTCCATATCCAATAAACTCATCCTGTCTTCAAATTTGCCGAGTCATTATTTTGTGCCTGTCTTTAATTATTCAAGGACTCATGAACCTGGATTTCCAAAAAGGTGATTATCTTAAAAATGCAATAGTTGTTTAAAATATTTTTCGCTACAGATCATGGTCTACAGCATTAGGGGTAAGACAGAAATGACTATTCCACATTTTTTGTTCTGTATTTTCGTTGATTACAGATCATTTGCCTTTTTTATCCGACTGCAAAGAAGGGTTATGTGTTTCATACGTATCTGGGTATGTGGATTTCTTTATACCCTCGAAACATCCCAACGGCTGGATGGATTTTAATGAATGAGGTCTCTATAGCTTTATCTTAATCGTCCGATGGTTATAGCCTCGGTTTTGTTTTTATAAATTCAAAATAGAGGCCGTAAAATACAAAATGGCGATAAAGGCAAAAAAACATTTTACGCACCATATTGAGAGGCATATCATCGGATAGGTCTTTCAAAATGAAGATGATGTTTCAGTGACTATTTTACAGTCAGAAGCTCCGTTTAAATATTACACAACCTGGAAGTTGTGTAGTTAGGATCTCTAGCTTTACTGCAACTCTAACCATCATAGACATCTATACGCCTCATCAAAACAGTTTTTATAGATAGGAACTAACAATTAAACACAAGGTAAACGCCATCAATACAAGTAAATAAAAAAATAGGTAAGTAATATAAAAAAAAGTTTCACATTGATGAGAAATAATTACTTAGTTCGTTTTTACGCAAACGGGTTTTTCTATTTTTTAAACTTAATTTTTATTTACCATATAAATCATATATTTCACCTTTTTTTTCTTACCTAAGATGTCAACATGTATCAACATTGAAATTTATTTTAATAGAAAATATTTTTTACTGTTAATTATTTGAAAGAAAGTTTTTAAAGCTCATACCAGTTTCAATATCCTTCTAGTAGTAGTAAACTGAAATATTAATGTTTATTTCAGAAGTGAAACATTTTGTGGATCTTTGACGACAATTTTATCACTTACTAATAACATAAAACAATAGACGAAATCCGCTGTATAAGGGCACTGTTACAGAAGACGTTGCCTAATAGAATAACTATTGAATTTTATACAAAAATGTTTCTGTTATACTTCAACGCACACTTAAATCTTAATCATCATACATATTTAGTATAACTTAAAAAATGACCCTAAGTAAAGTTTTAAAATTCGTATAAAATATCACTGTACATTAATTAACTTTTCTAATCTGTCGGTAGTCACCTGCCGGTCTTTCAGTCGCTCGTACAGATAAATTACGTTCCTCTAAGCCCTTTCCCCTTATAAATACTAAGGCGAGATTTCATGTAGCTCACTTAATGATTCTGAACTACCAGAGTAAAGGTACATGATATTCTAGCTTCTTTTTCAAACACTAGGGGGATCGGCCCCCTACGAGCTACGCTCGCCAACCCCCGTTCAGACACCGCAGTCTCTAAAAGCACGCTAATTTGATCGGCTTTAAAAAGATTTTGAAAGATTGAATTATAATTTTTAAAAAAATGGCGTTCTCCTTACAAACGGGTTTCTATTCATTTCTGTTAGATTGGGGAATTTTAAGGAAAAATCAGCTGCTGTTAAAAGATACAATGCCTGTTATCGTCTTTGATTAGATAAAATCAGTTAAACATTTCAAAATAAGCTAATATAAAATGAATTAAGTAAACAGAGTCTTTGTCTCCCGGTGTTTTTAAAAAAAAAAACGAAAAGAAAGTTCTTTTAAATAAGACATTTTAAATGTATCGTTTTTAATCTGGAGTAATTTTGACCAAACTATTCTTTCTCTTTTTAATATTCACGTGAAAATACTTTTGTTAGAAATGAAATATCATCTGCGCTGTCCTAACAAAAATAGTTGAAAATATCATCTCAAAATATCAAATAAATGTCTCGCGCAATTTTTAAATTTAAACTGTTTAGCAATATTATTTTTTGTTCATTTTACGCAATAAGTGTAATGTGACGAAAATGTGACGTAATTTCCCCTATTTAAGAATTCTAACGCATGTTAATGAATTTATTATTTTACAATATCCTTTCTCATTTAAAATTCACGTGTAAATATCGTTTTTATGAAGTAATTTTCAAAAGTTCCTGCTTTTTATACGTAATTATTTAATTTTAATTTAAAAGTTTTTTCCTGTGTATAATAGTCACGGGTAAATAAATTTTTAATTTGAAGCAAACATTATCGTTTGCGCTGTTTATACAGTTGGCAACAGTTTAATACCATTTTCTTAAATAAGTAAAAAATATCTCTCAAAATGCGGAAAATTTGAATTTAAAATAGAAATAAAACATCAAAAAATGAGTCAAATTAAAAAAATACAGTCTGCACACCGGGAAATACTAACGTATAAAATGATCTAAAAATGAATTAATTCCCATGTATAGTTTTTGCTCCTATAAAACTTTTTTAATGTATAGATTTTGTCCAACTTTAGCATTAAATGTCTCTTAAAATAATTCTACGATTTGAAAACTGTATGCATCAGCGTGTTTATAAAACATTACTCTATAATACCGCCGATTTTCATATTTTTGTATGCAATATTTTTCTTAATATTAACGGAGAAAGACCTCCGGTCACAAAAAATTCAAAACCGGCGGCGGTGACAGCGTAAATTACTTTTTTTAGACTACAGAGATATAGGGGAGACTAGGGAGGGTTGACCATACGGGAGGCTTGACCCACCCAATCAGTTTTCATATTTAGGTTTTTCATATTTAGTTTTATCAATAGGTGTCAATCAAAGCTACTGGAATGCTCAAACAACAGTCTTTGTTTAATACAGCTAATCGAAATAGGTGTGTAAAAATCAATTGTGACGCGTTTTCAACCTAAAAAGTGCGTTTTTTAGAAATATTTTGTAAGCTTTTTTCAAATAAAATATATCATTGAAATTTAAGTAAGTAGGTTTAAAGTAATGCAGAAATATCGAGCTTTCATTCCAGGAATAAAGATTGTACATTAAGTTAGGCTTAACATAACAATGTGCTATTCTTTAGAAAAGTGGTATGTGGGGAGGCTTGACCCAGTCAGTGTGAGGGTGGGTTGATCAGATGCACAAGGATCCCGTAATGGGTTATGGAAATCTGTTTATTATATACTGTGCATAATGAAAAAGTTTATATATAAAAAAGAATGTATATTTATTCTGTAAAGCTACGATAAAATGGGGTGCTTGAAAAGAAAATAATTAAAACTGCTTAAAGAAAGATGCGAAAAATTGCTGCACTGCAAGAAAAAACTTAATGAAATATAAATGGGAAAGTTGATAGCAACTCCATCTAAATATTACTTAAAATAGGTAAATAAAAACGGTGGAAAAGACTAGAAAGTATGAAAACAACAGTCTTATCCCTTTCAAGGGCAGTGGCATGTTTATGAAACCACTTAATTTTAATTCCCAAACGCCACATTGACACCAAAATTTTGCTAAAATCTTTTCCATTTAATATGTATGTGAAATACAGCCTTTTTTCTTATTTCCAAATAAATTTGTTCGTAAATTCCTGTGCCAGTCATTTATTTCAACATTTTAGTACTGGAAGTACTTTGCTCCTGAGAGGGCTAAAAATTGATAATAATAACTTAAGTGCTCTATGCGAATGCAAAAGAAAATAGCTTTGATCGAAAAACTTTAGGAAGGCATGCAGACAAATTTCACCAGGATGAATATAGTTAGATGAAGCATAACTATGTGACAACTCGTGTTGTCAGTTCGAGTGTCACAAAAAGTAGGACAAGGAGACAAAAAAAAAGGCGGGACAGTTTCTCCTAAATCCGTACATAATAATACATGAAACCGTTTGAAAACGGAACCTGTGTCTAACAGAATACTGTCGTAAATGTTAAAATTTCTTTTTTTCTGATGTACAATTATACATGCTCAGATAAAATCATATTTAAAATAAATGTTTACTCATATGACTTGCGATTGCGTCAAAACAGGTTTTTTTAAGCGTCATATTTTCAAAAATATTTTTTTAATAATTAAATCATGTAGCATAAAGCTATTTTCCTTTTTTTAAACGGGTTTTATTTCTCTTCTCAAATATTTCAAAATAAAACAGAGTGGGTCAATCCTCCCATATAGTGGATCAAAACTCACAAATAGTGGGTCAAACCTCCCATATAGTGGGCCAACTCTCCCGTATGTGGGGAGCCTTGGCCCGTTATTTTCTCATGAATAAAATGAATCATTTTTCAAATTTCTTATATATTACACTTATATAGCAATTTTATTTTGATAACTGTTTGTATAACGAATAAAATGATATACAAAATTTTATTATACGTTCAATAAAAAAAAAAATCACTTTGTAAAAAGTGGGTCAACCCTCCCTAGTCTCCCCTACTCTATATGGCCAATGATGATTGGTCACTTGTAATTTTGGACGCTTTGTTAAATATCTAGAAAAATTCATGAGGAATTATCCTGAAATTCCGTGTGTGTAAACAGTAGGTCATATATTTCCGCAAAGATTTTTTTCCCGAAAATCTATAGGGGACGGCAAAAAATTGAAAAATAACGATTATCTTTTGGACAACCCTGTAAAAACTAAAGTAGCAAAAGCGTTCAAACTGTAGAACATGATTAAGAGGCTTATTGTAATAAACTGTGTTCATTTTTATAAGGATAGCATGCATACTAGTAGTGAAATTAAGGTTTTTATAAAAACAGCAACAAATTTTACCAAGTTTTTTGCTTATAATTTGCAGAGTTCTTAATATAAGAAAATGTTCTTTTCAGAAAATATGACAAACAACATTGTACACAATACTCTGTAATCAGAATTTAAAAATAATAAAAATTGGATGAAAAATGAGCAGGTTTAGTAAAATTGTGTCACTGCGCATGCGCGAATGCAATCAAAAGTCGTGGGGGAAAAAAGTAAACACCCCCTACTAACTCCTCAACAAATTATCATAGACGAAAGCTACTGGTACTGAACGATTGGAAATAAAGTCTACTTTTAAATTATATGTATAAAATTTGCTTAGGGGACCATCTACACATTAAAACGAATCCCAACTTCATTTTATTCAATAGCAATACCCAATTTTAACGTGATATTTCAAATCTTCGGTTCAAACTATGCATAGGCACCAAATTTCAAGTTATTTAAATAAAAGGTTTTTGAATTATAGCATTCAAAATTTAGTGCTTCTAATGTTAAATTACATTTTCATATTTTTATTTATATCTCCTGAAATTATGCTCCTAATGTGCTAATTTTTTGTGTAGCTATAATACTAATATACCCAAACATAAATACGTTGAATTTGCAATTTTTTATAATTTTATGGTATGAATTATGAAATTAATATAAAAAAAATTATGAATTGCAACCTACAATTTTTTTGATGGATTTAGATTTATTAAGTCCTGCTTTATGGAAATCCAATATTTCACATTTTGCTTCCAAGTAGTTTTAAAATATGCTTAAAAACGGTAAAATGGTGGTTTAAGGGGCCGTCTATGATAGAAGTGACAAGATATTTTGAAATTGCTTAGGCTATCCTGTAATCTAGCAGACTTCATTGACTGCTTGAGTGACGCTTAAGGTGCCTTGATCAAGAAGAGGGCTTTCTCGGTTAACAATACAGTACCGAGCATCAATTTGGATACAACCCTTAAAATACGTTAGTTCTAAAATAATTAATTTCTCGGAAACTTATGGTACGAATTGCATAAAAATCTGTTTTTAGGCTAATTAAATGATGTAGAATTCGGATGTAGAATTAACAAATTGAAAAAGAGTAAATATCTTTTGGACAGCCCTGTAAAACCGAACATAGAGAAAGCATTCAACACAATAGATTATGATTAAGTGCCTTATTGCAATAAACTGTGTTCATTTTTATAGGAATAGCATGTATATTCGTTGAGAAATTAAAGTTTCTATAAAAAAAAGTCCCAAATTTCGCCAAGGTTTTTGCGTATAATTTGTAGAGTTCTTAATATAAAAAAAAGTTTTTTTCAGAAAATGTGACAAACAGCATTGCACATAATACCTTGTAATCCGAATTAAAAAATAATAAAAATTGGATGAAAAATGAGCAGGTACGTTTCACTGCGCATGTTTAAATGCAATCCAAATATAATGTGCATAATGTATTAGCTTAGAGAAACTTTTATAGAGCAACTTTTGTGAAACTCTTAAAATCATAGTTTGAAATTTCTGAAAATTATCGTCGATAGAATAAACTCGAAACCGTTGCTCCCAAGAGAAAGCAAAAAGTTGAGGGGTTGTATGCAAATATAGTAGTACGTGTAACATTGCGTACGCTATCTTGGCACTAATCAACAGATATTTGGAGACATCTCCTCATCTTTTTGCTTCCTTTTGGGAAAAACGCATTTCGATTTTATTCTATCGACGACACTTTTCAGAATTTTAAAGCTATGTTTTTGAGACTTTCACAAAAGTTGGTCTATATACTTAGCTAATACATTACGCACATTACATTTTGATTGCATTCGCGGTAATTTCCTGTAAAAACTTGGCAAAATTTGGGACTGTTTTTATGAAAACCTTAATCTTTCTACTATTATTCATGCTATCCTCATAAAAATGAACACAGTTTATTACAACAAGCCTTTTAATCAAGTTCTACATTTTGAACGATTTTGCTACATTAGTTTTTTCAGGGTTATCCAAAAGATATTCGTTTTTTCAAATTGTTCACCGCTCAGTATGGAGTTTCGGGAAAAAATCTCCGCGGAAATATATGACTTATACTATTCTGTTTACACACCTGGCGTTTCAGGATAATTCCTCATGTATTTGTCTAGATATTTAACAAAACGTCTAAAATCGCAAGTGATCTATCACCATCGGCCATATAGTGTATTGAGATGAAAATAGAAATCCGTCGAAAAGACATAATCACTAGGGATTGTTCACTTCCACCCTTTCCAAATATTTCATAGCTCGTGAGAAAAATGATTAATTTCAGTAAAACGCGAGTAATATTATGACTTCATTGTAATATAATAGTTGAATAATTAATGAAAACGGTTATTTTCATTTTTGCAGCCAGAATGAAACGGCGGCAAAAAAGGCCGAACATAACTGGCAGCATTCTACAAAAAACCAGACTAGTATCGGGTTAAATAAAGTGACTTTCCCATTTTAATTATGAATATATATTTGTTATTTATACTTATGGGTGAGATTTCACCCAATACAGAAAGAATTTTGGTTGTTCATTTTTCTATGAAAATGGTCGTTTTCAAGCATTTTAAAGAAACTGCTAAAAGTTTTCCTAGTAAAGGAAATATTTAAAAGACTTAAACAGGGCTCGCAGCGTTCCTAAAATTTTCGCACTTTCCTACCACTATTTTAAAACGATAATCTTTATTATATAATTCTATTACATATGTTAAAGGAATCTACCACGAAGAATTCTTATCAAGCAGGACGGTCGTTCTGCCAAGCCAAGCTGAAAAAAATGCTAACCCCGCCAAACAAACAAACGCCAAGAATAAGGCAAGACACCGTAACTGCTTATTATACTGATGACAACTTCTCCATGTTAAATGAACGAAATATGCCAGCGTAAAATTTCCCATATCAAAAGAAGCAATCATCGCAGAAAAACAAAACCAACACTAGAAGGACCTAATAAAGAAGATCTTCAATTTGAGATCAAATGCATCCTCATAAATTAATTATAAACAGAGATATAGATTTTTTAACACTAGAACGCCCGCTACCATTTTCCCCCTAGAATGCCCACAGGAGTCGCTTCGACTCCTGTCTGTTTCAAAAGAGAAAAAATAAACGAAACGCAAAGAAATGAATAGAAGAGTGTAAATATAATATTTATATTTGATTTTAAGATTCATATATATATTTTACAATTGAAAAAACAATATTTATATACGCATTTTTAAGAAATTTGAATATATTTTAAAAGGAAATACTCACAGAATCGTTTCGAATTTTCAATCTGAAATACAGTTTTTGCAAGTGTAGTCAGTTTTGGCAAAGCATTTTCCACAAACCATTTTCTTGCATGTTATGCAATCATTGAAAGTCATGTTGCCTTTACATAGTTTTACTTCGCATTTTCTTCTCTTTAGGGAATTTGTTTCAGATGATGTATCAGCGAGTCTTTTTCTTGTTGGTTTATTTTTAGCAGATGTATAATTTTGACGCAATTCATCTGCTAATAACTGAATAAATGCTTGTCTGCTTATTTTGTTTCTCCGGTAACTTCTTTATAAATGATCCAGGCATTTATTGCTGCTAAATCTAAGAGATTGTAAAAAGTATGCACAGACCATCTTCTGCAGGGCGCCTTCACTGAATATTTCCTAGCCATTTGATCAATAACGTCAACACCACACTTAGTTTCATTATAAAATCTAACAGTTTCTGGGGTTTTCTTTTCGTTGTTTTCAATATCAATGAATGGGTGGAGAGTGCTAAGAATAATAACATTTTTCTTTGTCTTTCCTTGATACACGGTTAGAGTAGTACCGTTTTCTTCGTGTTTTAGAAATTTTGTTTCGTATAATTTATCTTTCGAATCTTTAAAAGTTTTTAGAATTTCTCTCCTAGTTTTTTTCATACTGCCTACTAAACTAGTACCTTTCTTTTTCAGTTGTTCAGCCAAACGCAGTGACGTGAAATAATTATCAACCGTGACGTTAATGCCTTTGTTTAGAAATGGCTGCATCAATCGCATAACTACATATTCTGATAAAGTTTTTTCTGAAGGCCGTTCTTCACATTTGCCTAAATAAGGGAACGCATTTAGTAAGTACTTTGTTTGAAGGTCTACTGCAAGCCAAAACTTTTGTCCGTATTTATCCGATTTTGAAGGTATGAATTGCGTGAAAGGACAACGCGTTTTGCTTGGAAATAATTGTTCATCTATTGCTATGTTTTCACCAGGCTTGAAACAGGCAATACAGTTTTCAGTGAATCTATTCCATATATCAGATATCATTCCAAATTTATCTGTTTTTAAGCGTATAGATGTGGTAGATTTCAAATCGAATCTCAAAAAGCGTAAAACTTCACAAAACCTATTTCTTCCCATAGTTTCAGTGCAAAAATTCAAACCCCATGAGTTTGACCACAAAGAATGAATATCAATTCCATTTGCACCACATGCACCTCGGGCATACAAAATTCCAATAAAGGCATACAGCTCGTCTAACGTAACTGTCCAGTTATCGGTTTCAAGAACACGTCTTGCCTCTGTTTCTGTGCATCTTTGTATTTGTTCCAGCATTTTTTTATCTACAAATAACAGCCATGCACTCAAAACGCTTTCAGATTTCACGAATTTCTTAGCATAAATAGTTGGTCCAGTAGTCTGACATATGATATTTTGCTTCGGATATCTTCCAGAAATTTTCTTATTTGCACAAATTTTCCATTGTGTGCCATCTGGAGCGACATGAATTCCATCTCTGTCAGATGCAATAATTAGTGCATCTTCATTTGTATCGGAATCTGATGAAAAATTATTTCCAATACTAATTTCTTGAATTTCGTTTTCATTTTCTGATAACTCACCACCTTCAGATTCATTATCTGAAAGCTCTTGTAACAGAGCAATTATTTCGTCCGGTGTTAGAAATTTTTTCCGTGACATTATGTTTTATTTTTAATAAAAAAGGAAGAACGGGGTTGCTTAGATATGATGAAACACAAGACTGATAAAAATTGAAACAAAAATTCAATTCGAATGATACAAAGAATTTCGCAAGCAGTACGCAATCATTTCAGCAGGTGCATGGAACTAACCATTTTTCTCAGCAAAAGGGGTGTAGAGAAAAGAGGAGCAAAAACATTTACTTTCCTGATAACAGATAAAAATATTATGAATCCCAAGGTCATGTTACGCAAAAATAATGAAAGCATTTTACAAATCTTACTTTGGAGTCGATTCGACTCCGCTGGGCGTTCTAGGGGTAATACCTCATTATCAATTTATTAAATGTGCAAATAATTTATAAATTTCAGAATAAATAGAGATTATAAAAATAATAAAAATCAAGGAAGCGGAGGAAAAAAAATAAAAAATTCTCAGAGATATGGGTGTTTTAGGAGCATTTGGAGTCGAAACGACTCCATCGGGCGTTCTAGTGTTAAAATAACGTCGAGATACTGAAAATGACAGATTTATTTTCTTCGTCACAACTTATGTTTAAATCGAGGTAGAGACTTAAATAATGGACAGAAAAAAGTAAGGATTGAATTTTTGGATAGATATTTACTCAATCTACGTGCTTTTATAAAATTCAGCTTTAAAAACATTAATTTTCTATTCATAATTAGCGAAAAACTGTTAATTAGTTCTAAAGTTTACAAATTATGCCAAATAGCGATAAACCCGCCAAAACATTTTAGAAATCTTATACTTTTCTTTTATATTATCCTTTTGCATTGATTTCATCGAAGATAACTATGGCTGAGATTCAGATAGATTTTTCGCTGTTAGCGAAATGAGTTTGACCAATCAGAAGCCTGCATGTTTGAGAATATTTACTGTTTGTGGATCCTATGTCATGAAAGTTTTGAGTCATTTTTTTAGTGCCGTGGATGAAGTGCAATGTTTGTAGAAATGTAGGCTAGGATCCAGATAGATTTTTCGCTGTTAGCGAAACGAGAATCGCCAATCAATACCCTGCATTTCTGCAAACAGCGAAAAGTTCACAAAAATGCAGGCTTCTGATTGATGAATCTCGTTTCTCTGACAGCCAAAAATCTATCTAGATTGCGCACAATGGAGGATATTCCAAATATGGGTTCGAGGCTGAAAAAGTCACGTGATACCGGTAATTTATCCAAGGAACTTCTATCTGATAAGAAGGGAAGATACTACTACTTTGCCTCATGAACCGTTTCATTGGCTAGCGGGGATTTACATTACACGTCTACGGAGACTTCCCTTCTTTACGATAGAAGTTTTTACCTTGACCACGTGATCAAATGTAGATGGAATATCCTCCATTATGTTGAACACAATTTTGCATTTCCACATCCAGGTAGGGTATTAATTGTCATAACAACAATACATATTCGAAACTATTTAAGGCACTGATTCTGAACTCCTTTGCTATACATTTCAATATTAAAGAAGTTGTTGTCTCCATAGTAACAGTACTTTTCTGTATTGCTTTCTCTAAAACACAAATATAGAAATTTAACAAAGAGCGCTCAGAGTCAACACCATAACAGAGAGCCTTCATACATAAAAGTGGTGATATATGCACAGAAAGCATGCTCATTTCAAGATTTTGCCGAAAGTATGGCTACAGCGTCTAGAATACCTTGTGTGGAAATATGCTATCCAAACAACGCTAAAAATTTGTATCCCTTAAATGTGCGAAGATACTGCTAAAATCCTAAGTATCGATCACAGCGACATCTGCGGGATTTAGTATTACATTGTATAGACTAGCAATATCTTGCAGTTTGAGAAAATATCCTGCAGATGTCGCTGTGATCTGTATATTTCAGCAGCATCATTGCACAGTTAAGGGATACAATATTTTAGCACTTTTTAAAGTATTACAGGGATAGCCAATTTCCACACTACATATACAGCGCTTAGAAGATACAGTGTGGAAAACGACTACAAAATAGTGCTAAAAAATTGAATCCCATAAATGTACAACGATGCTGAATAACAAGATGTCGATAGTAGCGCCATCGTAGTTATTTAAAAACGATAGTCATTCTAAAAGAGACTCTTTAACCTATTTCACGTCATTCCTTAACTAAATTAGCTTATAACAGACCAAAATATCTTATATTTATAGTTTCCGATATTTAACATTCTATAATTTTTGAAAACTCAGTGTTTATATTGAAAAGAGTTACGAGATGGCGCTTGTATCAGCATATTGCCGCTGAGCATTGTTGGAGATTTATGGGATACAAGTTTTTAGCACTTTTTAAAGCATTATAGGAATAGCCGTTTTCCACACTGTATCTTCTAGGCGCTGTACTATAGCTCCGTTATAGGCCTAGATTATATGTTGTAGAAATCGACTATCCCAGCAATACTTAAAAAAGCGCGGAAATAGTGAATCCCTTAAATGTACAACGATGTTGAATTCCAAACAGTCATTTACAGCGACATCTGCAGGATATTTTTTAAAGAAGAAAGAGACACGTGTAATGACCGCTATAGCGTCTAGAATACATACTGTGGAATTTTGCTATCCAAGCAGCGCTAAAAAGTTGTATCCCTTAAATGTGCACTGACGCTGAAATCCAGGGAGCTGATCGCAGCGACATCTGTGATAAACTTTCAAAGTAAACATCGTATTATTACAGCGGGCTTGACGCCAAGCACACAGGTCAGATGCATGTTAGTAAAATGTAAAAAAAAAAACGCTACAGCGTCTAGACCAAATTATAGCGCCTAGAATATATAGTGTGGAAATTGGCTATCCCTGTAATACTTAAAAAAGTGGTAAAATATTGTATCCTTAAATGTGCAACGATGCTGCTGAAATATACAAATCGCAGCGACATCTGCAGGATATTTTCTATGACTGAAAGATATTGCTAGTCTATACAATGTAATACGAAAATCCCGCAGATTTCGCTGCGATCGACACTTGGAATTTTAGCAGTATCGTCGATCATTTACGGGATACAAATTTTTAGCGTTGTTTAATAAAATATTTCCACACTAGGTATTCTAGACGCTGTTACCAAATCGTCATGAAGTTTTAGGAAATATCCTGCAGATATCGCTGTGATCGACTCATTGGATTTCAGCATCATTTGAAATTTAAGAGATCCAATATATTAGCACTTTTTAAAGTATTACTGGGATAGCCGATTTCCACACTATATATTCTAGGCGCTGTAGCACCGCGGTAGACTGTCTTTTTCGTTTACCTCGGAGTAGATATAGATGAAGTCATTTGTAGCCGTTCCTAAACTGTGGCCAACAACATATAAGGCCAGTTCATAACGTCACACGGAGTTGATTATCTGTACACGGCAATGGACACAAAAAAAATCGGCTCGCAGCTTTGTACTAATCATCGTGTAAAGATGATCCAACTCTGAGATTAACGAAAAAGACAGGCTACCGCGGTGGGTCCGATTCTTCTTTTTTTGCAGACCGCTGGAGTCACGTGATGCTCGAATGCACCAAAGAAGGTGCGTGAAAAGAGCATCACGTGACTCCATTGGTTTGTAAAAAAAGAAGAATCGGACCCACCGCGGTAGCCTGTCTTTTTCGTTAGCCTCGATCCAACTGCGTGTGACTTTTAAACATCATGAACTGGCCTATTATGTCATTGGTCGCGCTAACACCCTCCCTCCTGCGTCCACCGTATATAGCGGCATCTTGTACTGGAGACTGCTAAATGGGCTGCTATCGGTCAAAATCAAGAGAGAAAAGGGCAGAAGAGAGGGAAATAACTCGGTTTTTTTTTTTTTTGGTAACTAGTTTTTCACACGGGAAGATTGACATGTCTGTTCCTCTCTTTTCATAACTTCATGGTGGTGAAATACGCCAAAGCATCCTAAATATCTGAGAAAGTCTTGATTCGCGTCACGAAAACATCACACAAAGCAGGCAAAGCAAAGAAACAAAATCATTCATCGGCTCGTGAATATGAACGAGCCAATGAATGATTTTTCTTCTTTGTTTTGCCTGCTTTGTATGACGTTTTTCTGACACGTGTCAAGGCTTTCTCCAATATTTAAAGGGCGTTGAATAGGCCGAGATTAAGATAGATATTTCGCTATTAGCGGGATGGGATTGATCAATCAGACGTCTGCATTTTTCCGAACTTTTTGATGTTTGCAGTAAACACCGAAAAGCCTGCAAGGATAAAGGCTACTGATTGGTCAATGTAATTTTACTAACAGAGAAAAATTTATCTGGATCCCGGACATTAACTTTGGTTGGTTAAAACAATTTTGAATAAAATCAAATCAGGAAGCCAATGTTTGTTACCTTTTCTGTTTAGTTTAAATGAAATCTTCCTCGTCTATTACTGAAAACTGAGTTACCGTACTTTGGACAAAAAATTGAATATGACTACACGACTTGTGCACATGTCACCACTCTAACACAGTGTTGCCAGATGGGCTACTTTTTTTAACTCAGATACTTGATTGGCACCACTTTTTTTAAATTGTAAAATGTGCCTTATTTAATGACATATTAACTAAGGCGAAAACAATGGGAATTTTACCGTTTATAATAAGTGCTGGCAATCAAGAAATCTGAATTAAAAAAAAGTAGCCCACTGGCAACACTGCTCTAACATATAAATGTTCTGTGTTATGACCATGATTCTAAGTGCAGTTGGCTAAATTTGAGTATCTGGGCATTATAGAAAGCAATAGTGGCCCACTGTGGCCGAGTGGATAAGACACAATGCCGCTAATCGCTGGAGAGCGTAGGTGGAAGCAGATTCGAATCCCGCCGTGATCCGCATGTGATAAGATGTATGTGTTCAATAAATCAAACAAACAAACAAGCAAGCAATAGTGAAAGGTACAATTGGCATGGAAACAACGACTTCTTTAATTCGTATAGAAAATTAATGAATAGATTAATGAATGACTAAAGTTTAAAATGTAGGCAAATGGTCTGGAAATATCAATGGCTCCCATCTAGTATTTCACAAAATTAATTTAATAGATTCACATGATGTATAACTTGATGCAACACTTAACTAATGAAAATTCTGCAACAAGACTTATGTAGGTAGATCTTTTGAATGAATAATTCAGAATTCTGAGAACAAAACGAAGTTCTTAAGGCTCTTCCTCACACCCCCCTCAAAAAAGGAAATACGATAGAAAGATATAAGAATTTGGATAGCTTCAATATGTCTGTGATCTTTTGTCAGAGTTCAGAAAAAGAGTCTGGGCATAAAAAAAAGCAAATTTAACGAACGATAAGACTATAGATTTCAGGCAATTTTTAACCGAAAAATATTTAATTCTAATGTATATGCGGCTTTAATAATAGACTATTAAAGATAATCAATTTAGGGGAAATTTTATAGTAAATTAATATCCTCACATTTATGCAAATAGGTATGGATAAACAGACTTGAGTAAAATTACATATTTATTCTTTCTTCTCTATAACACGATCTAAATGAAGATGAAGTTATATGTACAGTTTATATCTTTAAATTTTTAGATTTTTTTTTATCAAAAATGTTCCTTTATTATGTCTAGAATTGCTAGATTTACAGATCTTCGATTCTTTAGATGCCTGCGGGTTTTCATTCTCGGATTAACCGTAGGTATTTGTAAAGGTAAATTTATTTTGCAAAACCGTCAGCAAAAAAAGTTAAAAAAACAATTAACTGACAGACTAACTGTAAATATATATTTTATTTCGACTCTGTTTTTAACTAAATTTTCATCTTTCGTAGAAAATTTTAAGGAGATATAAATTGAGAAAGACTGATACTTTGAAAGAAGAAATTGACTTTCCTTACTTTTAAATTATTAATCACTATAAAAATGAATAATAGGTAAACAAAATGTATAATATTGTGTTTGCTCCCTGCTTATAAAGGCTATACAAGGACTAATTTAAATTTGAGCTAGTAGAATTATTTCAGTTATATATCATTTGTTTTAAAAAAAGAACTGATATCTACTAAAAAACAACTTTTCAAAAGTAAGAAATAAGCCAAGCAAAAAAAAAAAAAAAAAAAAAAAAAAGGAAAAGAAAAGAAAAGAAAAAAAGGTGAAAGTTGTGGCTAAAAAATAGTGTGATATCAAATTTCGAAGCTTATATTGCGGTACTTATTTAACATTTTTTGATAAAAATTTACCATATGTAAGTCGAGTACCTAAGTATGCGTTGATAGAAAGCCTTTTTTCCTTTACTAAATACATCATAACGTGTTTCTGAAAATTAATTTTTTTTAATTATGCATGATGGGCTTGGCGGCCATCTTTCCATATTTTACACAAATTTCTAAGCACTCAAGCTCGTAACATATTTGCATTATTAAGAATTTCGAACTTCTAGTTTTAGATACAGACAGATAAATTAAGAAAGTTTTTTATTTTGAAAAAACAAATTTATTTTTACTGCTTTAACTAATTAATTATCCCCCCTCCGAAAAAAGGGAATCATAAGATGAAACCTGAAGTTACTTCAGCTTTATTTTTATACACAAATTTTTAGGCACTCATTTCCATAAATTAAAAGAATAAAATGTTTGCTTTAGTAACAATTTCGAACTTCCAATCTTAACAATGAACTTGTGTGCTTAGAAATTTGTGTAAAATATGGAAAGATGGCCGCCAAGCCCATCATGCATAATTTAAAAAAAATTAATTTTCAGAAACACGTTATGATGTATTTAGTAAAGGAGAAAAGGCTTTCTATCAACGCATACTTAGGTACTCGACTTACATATGGTAAATTTTTATCAAAAAATGTTAAATAAGTACCGCAATATAAGCTTGGAAATTTGATATCACACTATTTTTTAGCCACAACTTTCACCTTTTTTCTTTTCTTTTCTTTTCTTTTCTTTTTTTTTTTTTTTTTTACTTTTGAAAAGTTGTTTTTTAGTAGATATCATTTAAAATACTGGTAGCAATGTGCGAAAATTTTAGGAACGCTGCGAGCCCTGATTAAATGTTGTCACATCGTTACCAGAATTCCTAAAACCTTTCTATTGCCATCAAAATTAGTTTGGCGAAAAATCAATCCTCAAAAACAAAAAAAAAATGTCTAAAGTTAGGAGAAACATTTAAATTATAAAAAGGACTTAATCTAAGTAAAAACTGGTGAGAATCAGTAAGAACCGAAAGAACTTAAAACTTCTTTTCTGATTCCACCATAGTCTCTGATGCTAGGAAAAAGCTTTTGAGTTGTACGATTTAATGTATATATCTTGTATTAATAAATATTAGTTTAGTGTTTATTGATTAAATATATTTTTCAAATGTATATTGGTTTTTTTTATATTTATATGCATTAGTTATATCATTATTTTTATTCTGTTTTATTTTATTTGGCTTTATTTTTGTTTCTACTTCTTTTCATAGTTTTTATTTATTCATTTTCTTATTTATTTATTAATTTTCACATTTTTTATTTATTTTTACATTTATTTTATTTATTTTTACTTAACTGCGTTTATTTTATATTTTTATATTATATTTATTGTAAATTTTATTAATTATTTATTTTATATTTTATATGTTTGTGTGTTTTCCTTTAATTTTTTCCTTTGCTTTTTTTCAGTTTGCTTCATAATTCTTCTACTGATTAAATAATGCTCTTGTGTGATTGGCTATTTCTTCCTGCTCACCTATTGGTTTTTTCTTCAACCTGTTTATTTTCCTTATCATTAATTTCAGTCTTCTTTACGTCTCATAAGAAAATATACGCTGTTTCGAAAGGCCAAGCACATTTATATCTTGTTTATTGGGTTTTTATGCAGATGTTTTGATTCTTATAAAGGGGACGCTTTCTCATCCTTTAAATAGAAAACGAATGTTTCATTTATTTTCGAAAATGTCCTAGTTTCAGATATTTGTAAATTTTTATTCTTTTACGGCTAATTCTACACTGAGGTTTTGTATATTTCATCTATACTAGAAAATGCTTTTTGTACAGCAAAGGTTTTTTTTTTTAAACTCTTGTGCATTTAGTTTATATTTACCATAAAAGAGCAATATCATGTGTTTTTACACAAGCAGTAGATAAATCGCAACCCCCACGTATTCAGTAAAATTTACTAAACAAATTAAATTTGAATCACAAAACTAAATTTGAAAATTAATTTGTTAAACTTTAGGTGACATTTCATAAAAATGTCACTAATTTGAATGAGTTTTATTGTATGTAATAAATTATATATTTTTTTATATATCTGAATTCCGCTTTATGACATTCCGTAAAAATACGATATCACAACGAATCTTTAAGGGGACGAAGGACCTTAAAAATAATTTTTTTATGTTTTGTAAATTTCGTTTTAAATATTACTCAAAGGTGCATTATATGCATTATGGCATGCATTTATTACAAATAAATAAATAAATAAATAAATAAATGTTATTTTTGAGAAAAAGTGGAATTTTACGCGTTGTCTTAGAAATCTCCAAAATGCCCTCCTAGCGTTACATATCAATGAAAATCTCCAATATTTTATATAAAAGTTTGGTTTATATGTATAAATAAAACTTTGCATCGAATTTTATATATTTGAATATAAAAGTTTTTTTAAAAAAATTAAAAAATTTCAAAAATTTTCAATTTTTTTTTTTTTTTTTTTTTTTTTTTGTAAATTTCACTTTTAATATTACTCAAGGGTACATTATACGCATTATGGCATGCATTTATCACAAAATAAATTTAAAAAAAAGTCATTTTTGAGAAAAAAAATGGCATTTTACGCGGCGTCGTAGAAATCTTCGAAATGCCCCCTGCGCATTCCATATCAATGAAAATCCCCAATAATTTTTATAAAAGTTTGGTTTATATATATAAATAAAGCTGTGCATGTAATTTTATTTATTTTAATATAAAGGTATATAAAAAAATTCAAATTTTTTTGACATTTTTGTTTAATTTTTCAATTTTTCAATTTTTTTTTTAAATTCAAATGTATAAAATTCGATGCACAGTTTTATTTATATACATAGACCAAACTTTTATAAAAAATATTGGGGATTTTCATTGATATGGAACGCGTAGGGGGCATTTCGAAGATGTCTAAGACTCCCTTTTTTTTCTCAAAAAAAGTTTTTTTTTTTTTTTCTTTTTGTGATAAATGCATGCCATAATGCATATAATGTACCCTTGAATAATATTTAAAATGAAATTTAGAAAAAATAAAAAATTGATTTTTAAGGCTTTTAAGGTCCCCTTAAAGAAAAACCCATTCTTAAATTTCTATAAAAACTATTTAAAAACTAGCAAGGTAGATAAAGAACAAATGAAATGCTTTTTCGATCGATTTTTTTTAATTTAAATTTTCCAACTGAAAGAAACAAGTCTTTTTTAGATTATTCAAGAAATCTTTCTTATAAACACTGAGAAGGTATTTAAATAATAAAAGTCAAATTTTAGAAAGAACATTCATTGCTTGAAGAAAAGATGTTTAGAATGTTTAATGAGCATTAAGATTTTTTAAAGCAGAAGCGACCAAAACTATTTCTCGTTTAAATTACTGTGATTACCTAAATTTAAATACATATTTTCATGTAAAAAGCGCGTTTGAACACATTCAGAAAGAATATATTTTTATTAAAGAAACTTCATACATTTATTGTGCAAATCGTTTTTAAAATTTTAAATGTTATTACATTTAAACTGTTTTATTTCGAAAGTAAAATAAACTATTCTTAGTTAAGATTTCGAAAAATCTAATTTAACTGAACTGAACTGCATTTTATTATATTTTTAAGTAAGAACAATAGTTTAAAATAAAAAGACTTGTAAAATATTTAAAAATTAATATGTATAAGAATGTTAAAGTATTGAATATTTAAGTAAGAACAGTAGTTTAAAAAAAAAGAGTTGTAAAAAATTAAAAAAACAACATATATATGAATGTTAAGCATAGAAAATGTAACAGAACTTGTAGAATAAGAAAAGTAAAAGGCAATTAAGTTAGTAATAATAAGTAAATTTAAAGTTAAAAAGGAATGTGATTATAAATTTTTTTTTAATAATGCTTGAATAAAGATTTGCTTGCATTGAAAGCAAACACATGCATTGCACATGCACGCATATGCATAAATAATAATGTTCCTTTAGACGTGTATGTGTGTGTGTGTGAATAATTTAGTAATTATATTTTTGTAGGTATATATTAATAGTTCAAAGTTTCATTTGAGAGAGTTTCGTTTTCGTTTTTGGCCGAAACCTTTGGCTTTACCGAAACTCGAAGAAGATCGAAATTCAGTTTTTAAGGGTTATAAATTCTTAAGTATATACTTCAAAAAAAATCTGAAAGAAAGAAATATTATTTATTTATTTTTTAACCTCACGAGAAAAACGATGTGTAGATAAATAGTGTGTAGATAAATAGAATTAATGCTTTTTATATTGTATAGTCAGCGATTGCCCTGCCAACTTACATGATTTAACCACTTTTTCCTCAGAATATATTTTTTCCAAATTTTAATTTTTGAATTATATTTGATAAATCGATTTGACAACGATTAATTTCTGAAATTTGTACAATGTTTTTCAATCATATATATATATATATATATATATATATATATATATATTATATAATTGAAATCTCAAAAAAGTCAAACTGGATTGATTGCATCCTAAAATATATACATTAATTAAAATGTGGAATTCGAAACAATCTTCTTATATAGAGAAAGGTAGGGTAAAACCATATAGTTTGGTGTCAACAGATATTTCAGTTTTGTCTCAATTCGAGGCACCTCTAGCAGGTAATTGTTGAAATACTGCTTTAATAATACTTTAGGCCATGGAGTCAAGCAGCACTTACGATATCTCCGTGGTGGCTCAGTGTTAAAAGCTTATCTTATCATTTCATTTTAATTCTATTTTCAACTTTTTTAAATATGAACAGATTTCGAGTTACTTCTACTTTTCCTTTTATTAGAATATTGTTATTAGAACATATTTATTCCCCCCACAATGAAATTGTTCCTGCCATTTAAAACATGCTTTTTAAGGCTTGATTTTCGATGTAGGTTCGCTTGTGGCAACACAGGATCTTATGTGTCAAAAAAAGATATAACATAAACTAGTAGGTGGAGAATGCTTAGAAAGTAGTAGTTGAAAAAAAAACAGTCAAAGTTACATGAATTATTGCATTAATGATTTTTCTCAAGATTTTAAGGTGGTTATCTTCTTTTCTACAAATTCTCAAATGTATAGATAACTGTTCATCTTTAAATAATAAAACATTAATACATTTTATTAAAATATTATTAATTTTCTTCCTTGATTAATGTTGTAAAATAAAATACTTTATTCCTTTTTCAAAGAAAGTCATAATTTTTCTTTTCCTGTAAGATTCACATGCGGCTCTACCCTACTGGTGGGGCTAACATTAGATGATTTATCTTTTGAAAAAAAAGGAAATATGTCTCAATCTAGGTCGTATCAGAAATCTAAATATCACTCTCACATCTGTAAATCATACTTCAAGTAATTCGAATCGTTAATAATATCAAAACATTCTATAATAATAATCTGGTGGGGAAATATACAAGAAGAATCAGCGCATCAGTGACAAATCAAAACTTAATGAATCTTGGCGCCGAAGTTCTTTTAAGAAAAACATTTAATATTATTAGAAATACTATTTACAGTTATATTACACATTTACACGTTTTTAAATCATAATATTGGGAGACGCAATGCTCCACTTTCATATTTATATCGCGAGAATAAAGTCACGTTTTTCAATCTTTAAAAAAAATCATGCCATCTTAAAAAAACGTTCGATGCATTCAGTTAAAAAAAAAAAAAAAAAAAAAAAAAAGAAGGTATTCTGGGAGTGTTCTATGACTGAAAGTAGAAGTACAAATTGCATTGCGCGTTGCGCTAATCTAACTGCAATTCTTTTTCTACACGCTCCCCACCTGAACTCTTACAGAGTTCATCAATCAAAAATTCTATCATGAAAATTTAAATTCTCATATCAGTGGTTCAGTGATCTATGATAATTCAATTACAAAATTCAAATACACAAAATCAAATTCAAAATATCAAATTCAAACACAAAATATCAAGTACAAAATATCAAATTCAAATATAATATATCAAATTCAAAACATCAATTAATTCTAAACATAAAAGTATAAAATTCAAACAATATAGAAAAATAAAAAGAAATTACCTGCAAATTAAAACAATAAAATGGTATTTTTTTTCAAACAGTTAATATACTTACTTATACTAAAACTCAAATAATACTGCATTCAAAGTAAGTAGAGTTAAACAAAAAAAGGAAAGAAAACTCTGAGAGTTCTAAAAGAGTTTTAAAAAAAAAGAGAAGAAGTCTATAAATGTTCATCAGTCTAAAATTTCTAAATGGATATAAGTTCTGGAATGTTTTCGGGTTTCTCTTTTACGCATTTTACAAGTCTTTCGCAAAAGTCTCCCCACCATGCAGCTGTTTCAATATTTTTCCAAACAAGACATTTTTTAATAATGCTTTTCATCAACTGTCTTCCCTTCGGAATCCGATATCGGGATCGAATTTTTGTCAAAGTATGTGCAGTTCCTGCGTGCATCATTTTTTCATGATCTTGACGCACAATCATCACCGTTAACCAGGAATGTCTTGGCAGAATGACTGGATGTTTTTCTTCCGTAGAAAGATAACCAAATTCTAGTCTTCTCCTAAACGTATAATTTCTGCTTGATCTATACATGGAACAAAATTGAATAGGGGTGAATTTTTCTTTACTGAATTATTATTTCTAAGAGACTCAAATTCTACTTTATAAAATTGCTTCTGTTCACTACCTATTAAGTATTTTTCTGCTTCTAATAATTCTTCCGCTGTTAGTGAGCCGCAAACTTCAGTAGACTTTTTTAACTTCAATATAAATCTTTTTACCCAAGCAGTTATTTTTATTAGTTTCTACAAACTACTAAATTTGGTTATATCAATAGGATTTTTAATCTCTTCGATCATGCACTCGCATTGCAATATGTAATTAGGTTTCTTTCTGTATTCTAATTCATCTTCATCAATTATTTCTTTATCTTCAGATCTTGGCCAAAATTCTGGTGGGAAACTAAGCCACTTTGGCCCAAATAACCAAGTCGGGTCATTGATGAGCTTGAAGACTTTTGCTCCTCTTGAGACAAGGTGTATGGGATTGTCTGCCCCTGGGCAATGAGGCCAATCAGAAGGGGAACTCAGCTTACGAATTTCTTCAACACGATTTCTCACGAAGGGTTTAAATTTTTCAGGTGATCCTTTAATCCAAAAATACGTTATTTTAGAATCAGTCCAATAAATGCATGGAATTTTCAGATGTAGCGCTTTCAAAATACTACAGCTTAATCTAGCAGAACATAATGCAGCCATCAATTCCAGTCTCGGTAAAGTGAGGGTTTTTAAAGGAGCTACTCTGTTTTTAGAAGCTACGAAGACTGTTCGAATGCCTTTTTCAGAGGTTGTTACACGTAAATAAGCAATAATGCCAAAAGCTATTGTAGTTGCATCTGAAAATAAGTGCAATTGTAAATTGGTAATCTTCACAGCTGGAATTTCAAAAAAATAATGTCGAGGAACAGAAAATTCAGATATCTGAGGAATTTCGTTACACCAGTCTTTCCAATGAGAAATTCGATCTTTTGGGATAACATCGTCCCAGTCTATACCTAACGACCAGATTTTTTGCATCAAACATTTTATTCTTAAAGGGAAGGGTCCTAAGAATCCAATAGGTTCAAATACTTGACCGAAAACTTGTAAAATACACCTCTTGGTATCAATTCTTTTAGAAGCAAATGTTGCTAATTCACGAGTGTCAAAATACAAAAAATTCTCTAGACTGTTCCATGCTATACCTAAAACTTTGTAAGGGACATTTTCTGTTTCAAATGTTTCCAAATTATCACTAGAAATTACATCATTATTTTTCCACAATTCTTTAAGGGGTTTTGAATTAGTATGCCACTTATGTAACGGCATACTAGCTTCTTTGAAAATGTCTATAGACTCTAATGTAGTGGGCAAGGCTTGCTCGACAGAGGATTGACTTCCAATCTGTAAATCATATTACAAGTAATTCGAATCGTTAATAATATCAAAACATTCTAAAATAATAATCTGGTGTGGAAATAAACAAGAAAAATCAGTGACAAATCAAAACTTAATGAATCTTGGCGCCGAAGTTCTTTTAAGAAAAACATTTAATATAATTAGAAGTACTATTTACAGTTATATTACATATTTACACGGTTTTAAATCATAATATTGGGAGACGTAATGCTCCACTTTCATATTTATATCTCGAGAATAAAGTTAAATTTTTAATCTTAACAAAATCATGCCATCTTAAAAAAACGTTCGATGCATTCTGTTTACAAAAAACAAGGCATTCTGGGAGTGTTCTATGAGTGAAAGTAGAAGTACAAATTGCATTGCGCGTTGCGCTAATCTAACTGCAATTCTTTTTCTACTCTTTAAACTGATAATGTATTAATACAATATGATAAAAAATTCATACATTTAAAGTAAAATTATTGCACAAAGATAAATTCAAAGTACCAACGCATTGTTTCATTAAATTTTGTTGGAAATTCTGCTTTCAAGAAACTACGTAAAATAAGGTGTACAGTTTTAAGCTTATTTCACCTGTATATACAGTGTGTGGCCGAATTTAACCGACAAATTCAGAGGATTGATAGTAGGCATTAAGAGGGTGAAAAATTAGCATAGAAAAAGGGGTAGAAAACCACGTATTAATAAAAAATACAAGGTGTTTTATCCTAAATTATTTTGTGCTAACACTGATACATTTCAGAAGAAGGAAGTACATTATAATAAAACTATAATAATTATTCTCGCTTTTGTTGTAAATGTGATAATATGAAACAAGGTAGGATTTTCCATTATACGCACCAGCGATATGCACTTGACGGCTCACAGTCTGCTGTGCGATTACCAGTTCCTACGGTGTCATCAATTGCTCGAGCACCCTGTTTTTACCCGGCTTCCAAGAAGGGATATGTGTTTCACGCGTATCTGGGTGGGTGGATTTCTTTATACCCTCCAAATATCCCAAAGGCTGGATGTATTTCAAGGAATGGGTTCGCTATCGATTCGTCTTAACCATCCGATGTTTATAGGCTAGATTTTGTTTTTATCAATTCAAAAGGGTGGCCGTAAAGTAAAAAATGGCGGTAGAGGCAAAAAAAATATATATATATACGCACCTTATTGAGTGGCCTATCATTGGATAGGTCTTTCAAAATGAAGACGATATTTTATTGACTATTTTACAGTCAGAAGCTCCGTTTAAATGTTACACAACCTGGAAGTTGTGTAGGTAGGATTTCTAGCTTTACTGCAACTCTAACCATCATAGATATTTCCATACGCCTCATCAAAACAGTGTTTATAGATAGGAACTAACAATTAAACACAACTTAAAACTCATCAATACAAGAAAATAAAAAAATAGGTAAGTAATATTAAGTAATAAGTAAAAATAGTTTAACCCCTTGGGGACGAGCGACCGGTATTCGTGCCACGTAAGGCCTCAGAATCAGTGATTATTCTCACCAGTAAATTTTTATTGTAAATTTTGCCTTATTCAATCCGAGCATTTTCCCGATTCCATCAGGCAAAAATTTCTGTTTTATAAAACCGGTGGCAAAAGATTAAAAATTCTGTAAAAGACGCTCGTCCCGAAAGGGTTAACATTGATGAGAAATAATTAATTAGTTTGCTTTTTACGCAGCCAGGTTTTTTGATTTTTTTTATTTAATTTTTACTTGTTATAGATCTTTTCGTGATGTTATAATATTTCACAGAAAATACGGTACATATCGTTGCATTTTAATTGCAATTTTTTTTTCTCAAATTATTACCGTCAACTCAAGTTCAGTTAGGATGAAACACTTTGTATTTGTGACTAAATAAGTGGTTTATGACCCCATTTTGTATGGCAATTTTTCATCCTGTTGATGCCTACTATCATTTCTCTGAATTTGTCAGTGGAATTCGGTAACACACTTTTTATATATACAGTCGAACTTCCCTTTAACGAAGTCCCTATATAACGAATTTTACGAACTATTTAAGGAACACCATTAACATGCAAATTAATCTCCATATTACGAAAAATATATTCTATATAACGAAGTTTATTCCACTTTCGTGGGTGTACAATATTCAAACAAAGTAGTTGCTGTTGCGATGTATGTATGAATTTATTTCAGCGGATTGTATGAAAATGAAATTATTCATTTGTTTAATCACTTCCATTAAAAAAAAAAAAGAAATTTTAAAAGCCTTCGATACAATAAGAAGGGAATTCTAGTTCCAAAAAATTGTTACAGCTGAATTCTTCGGGTACTTACAAAAGTGCGAAAATTTTCATGAACAGTGTATTTCTGGTAAGAAATATGTACAAAGAAATGTTATGAACTTTTTTAAGTTTAGGATTTGAAATATTGAGAAGAAAGAGAAAACGTACGCCATACTCTTCAGTTTTTGTTTACCAATTTATTATGTGATTTTTAAAGCATTATTCTAATTAAATTTTTCTCATTGTCTACATTGCATAAAAAAAAGTTACTGCCCGAATTAAAATACATTTTACCAGTAGTTCTATTTTATGTGTATTTTTCATTTTATGCATGTGTATTTTATTATACAAATTTCATGAATTTGGTTGATTTCTGTTTAACGAATTTTCTTCATAACGAATTGTTTATGTGTAACGATGAGAATTCGTTGAATTGAAGTTTCACTGTATATATTTTTTAGTCCTATGCATTTAATAAAATTTTAATATTCGATGATTTTTTTTTCCTAAATCTGATCATTAAAACTTTTCAGACATAAAATACACTCTTCAAATATATCTGAAGTTTAAAAATTGCTTATTGTACAATTCCAGTACCTTTTAAGAGAAGTAGTATTTTAAGTTCATCAAAATTTTAAAGATTTAAGTCGATTATTCGAAATATCAATAATTTTTCAATTCCTTTTAAGTTTTATTTCGAAAGACAACGAATTTCTTTTTTTATGCCGTTATAACCCATTTTTATTCTAATTTTGAAGATTGTTTATCCTCAAAGAAACATTCTGAGTGGAAAAGAATGAATTTTTCATGAACCGAAATTCCTTTGTGAGTTTACATTTTTAAGACTTGGAAAAAGGTTTTGTGAAGTATCTTTTAACTTAAGAAGAGATAAAATTTGAATGAGGTAGATCTATGTTAAACATAACATCCACATGTGTTTGAACTTTACTTCTTTTGTTGTTAAGCATAAAATAAAAATAAAGTAAAATAAAAACTGTGCTTGGAATTTTAAAATAGGAAAGTTAGTAAAAGAGAAATCTTGAAAATGAATTGAATTTTTATATAAGTCGATTGAAGGGAGAAAAATTCAATAGAACCACGAATCCAACTAAAATATTCAGTTTAAAAATGATATTATTTCAAATTAAAAGCAATATTTTAACAAGTCGGAAATTGTACGTCAAATGTGCCAAATGAGGTGTGTTCGCACTATAACTAGTTTTATAAATATTCAGATTTTAGTGCAAACCTGCTGCACTGTTATGCAAAAATGCATGAATACGAAATTTAATACGATTATATATGTTAAATTAAGTAATACGGAAATAATAGGACTCCATCTTTAAAAAAACTTAATCACCATGACAACCTAGAATCATAACCAATCATGGGATAGCATTGAATTATTTTCTTATGATACGATTTAACAGAATGAATAAATCTTTTATTAATATATTTTAAAGTTTTTTTTTCGATTGTCATAAAATTTGAAATGACTCGGCAAAATTCTGAAACGGTTATATATATATTAAATTTCAAACCATTCAGTTTGTTAGTTTTTGAGCTATTATATGCGGATAGACGGACAGACAGAATGAAGGACCAGACGACGACTATAGGGGTACATATTTATATAATTACGAACACAATTAAAACCCGTCAAATTAAATTTATTATACTAAATAAGATGAAAATAATGTTAAACTCAGATTTAAAAAAAATAATAATTGGTTAATTTTATGTTATTATGGATTCAAATGCACTATGACGGCAAGCAAGACAAAATAATTTTGTGAAATATTCATATATATTTAGGTTAAATGAGTTTATAAATATAAATAAACCATTTAGTTAATATATATATATATATATATATATATATATATACAGTACAAAGCCTTCGGACACCCAAAGTTCGGACTTACTAGCGACAGTAGGTATTCAAGGAAAGAACAAAATTGTTGAAACTAACAAAGAAACAAATGTCTTGAGCAAAGAAGCTTTATTAGTGAATCTTAACTCATGCCTATGTACAGAATAAAACAAAAACTTCTTAATGATAAACATAAGTTAATAAAGCAGCGCACATTAACTGAAATGTTAAATTTTTTATACATTTATGTACATTTTTTTCTTAAATTAAATGTTTCGTTAAATAAATGTTTAGTTTTACTTTCTATTTTGATATTATTTATTTAATGAAAATAATTGTTTAATTTAGTATTAATAGCTGTTATAAGTAATTTTTAATATATGAACGTCATAATTTGCCTTTTTAAGTAGTGACATTTATTTTTCTTCTTATTGGAAAGGCAATATTTTTGTTGTTCCAAAGTTCATAAGAATCCGAAGTTCGGACTTGGTAAAGTCACGAGGATTCCGGACTTTAGACTTTGTACAGTATATGAAGTTAAATTTGGTGTTACATTTTGAAAAGATTAGCTGTAGATACACTAAAATGATTAACACTGATTTGGCAAAAATAAAATTTTAAATTTTATTACAATCTTATGTACACTGAAACAGGTTAAAACTCATTCACATTCGGGTGGAGGAAAATTGCGTGTTACAGAGCTTAATACAGGTATTAGACCTCATACCCTCTTTTATGAAGGAAAAACAATTTTTTTGCGGGGTGTATGAAATTTTTTTGTTAAACATGTGAATTTTTATATATAAAAAAAACTAAACCTGTGGCTTTACGATCTGTAAAGGATCAGGGCCCACAGTGCCCAACTATGTTTACTTGACCATTAATTTTTATGTATACATCACGTTAATTACATTTTTTTCCACATGTGCATTTGTAAATGTAGCAAAAGAAGTCAATGTTAATAATGAATCCAAGCTAAAAATAATAATAACAACTTCAATATTTTGCTGACTAATCGTTCAATATAAAACGAATTTAATACAAATTGCATATTAATGTCCATTTTGTTTAGAAATATATATATATATATATATTTTTGGAAATCACTCAGTTGAAATTTTCTTAAACAATTAAATTTCAGTAACTCAATTCATCTTCAAATATGTAAGATTCACTTGCTTATAACTGCAAATTAATGCATCTATTAGCTTTTCAATTCTATATAACAATTGTTATTCACTATAACATGCTTAGTTGATCACGGCAATTCAACCACATTAATAATACAATACATTCGTAAACATAAACACTGAAATTCACCTTGAATTCTTCCGCGAATCTTTTATTTGGTATTTAACGGATCTTTGGAACTCAGTCAACCTCTCTCGGTATTTTAATTTATATCATCCTTACAATCAAATATCGCCCCATTTCTTGTAATTTTTCCACGTTCCTTGAGTCCTATTTCTTTCCCTACGCTATCGTGCATCGATTACTTAAACTCAGGTTCGTTCAGTTCCACTGTTGAGGATATTTATTAACCCACAAATATAGAATTCGAAGTGATGAGATGAAATTTTAATAGTTAAATTAAACAAAAGTGTATGTATGGTTTATTCGTATGCGCCTTAAATATGTAAAATATTTCTGTAGTTTAAAGTTTACGCTGCAAAATCTTACAGTTAAACAAATTAATAAACAAATTAGAATTATTTAGGTAAAGAAATAAAACACTATTTTTCATAAAAAAGATGGGTGCTCATTACATAGTATTTTAAATATACTATTTCCAAACCTATAATTTTAGAATCAGTTTAATTCTTTAAAGTCTTCTGTATTAGCACAATGAAGAGACATATTTAACAAAGATAAGTTTGTTGATGTACAAATACGATTTAGTAAATAAATCTTTCTATTGTTAAAAAAAAGTGTTGTTGTTTTTGTTCTACTAGGCAATTTATTTTTCATATACAGAAAAAGTTCGGATATTATTGGAATATCATTTTATTTTTATTTGTAAGTCAACATAAAATAAATTGAGATACATTAAGTGTTAGTTAAGAACAAACTTTGAATATTTCTTAACACGTTTTTAAGGCGTGTAAAGTGAAAGAAAAAATACATACCAATAATTACCTTTTAAAGGAAAAGTTACACTTTTTGTGTAAAGGCAATGAGTAGGTTAATATGGAACAGCATCAAGAAGATTATTACAATTTCAAGAAAAACCACGATTTAAAATAATAACCAAAATTATTTAATGAGTAAACCTTAGTATATCATTGATAAATTATAAGGTTATTTGGAAATTGTTTTAATTTTTAGACTCCTCTTGAAACAATATTCTAGGTGATATTCCATATTATCAATACACAATCTTGAAAAACATAACCTCTTCACACGTTAATAAGCTAGCATAAAGGAAAACTAACAAACAAAGACATAATTATAACTGTTCAACCTTATACTGAACTTTGATAACATCACTGAGAATGATATTTTCTAATTAATACACATTTTATAATATTTACCTGCAAAAATTGAGAATAAAACTTTATTTCGTCATGTCGCTCCAACAACAAGTATCCAAACTGAATATATTCAGATATTGTACAGTATATTCAGATTCGACTGACACAGATTCAGCGTCAATCTTGACACATCTTTTCACTGCTTGAGTATGACAAGGAAAACATCGAAAACCAAGTGTTACGCCTGTTTGTACCATTTCTTTCATTTCCTTGTCCTATTGCAGTATTTCAACTTTTCCAGGCTAAAAACATCTCCACTTTTACATTCAGATTTGATTGACACAGCTTCTATAGAAGGCTTGACACATCTTTCCACTGCTTGAGTATGACATGAAAAACATCGAAAATCAGGTCTTACCCTTTTTTTCACTATTCCTTTCACTCTCTTGCCCGATAACTCCGACAAGACAGGAAATCCAGGGATTTTTTTTAATTATTACAACTTATAAAATACACTCAAATTACCCCCTCACCCCCAAATTTGACCTCCGGGGGCATTTTTCTAAATTTCGCGGACACCATTCATCCCCATTAGGGGCAAATTTGAGGGGAGGGGCTCGGGAGGTGCACAGCAATAATAATTGGTCTCACGCCTTTCCAACAATATGTCACATTTGGGGGACGGTAAAAGTTAGAAAAATGACCACCTTTGGGTCTACAATTGTGCCTCTTGGAATACATCCTCCCCCTCTATTTGAAACACCGTTTGAAAAAATGTGTTACTCTGCGCGGTAACTATGTAGAAAAGGACTCACACAATGTAGCAATTTCATAATTTTCCCTCAATTAGTTTTGTGTGAGGGCAAAAACGTATTGGTACATGCTTGTATATTTAATAGCTTAGAAATTAAGGGAAGGAACATTCAAAATCTTTGTACTTTTATTAGAATTGGGTCTAGTTGCAATTGTCCACGCAAAGTCTATAATATGTTTTCAGGAATCAGTTGATATTTCCAAATGTATATTTTCATGATTGGAAAAAAAGGTATTTCTTTTAACGACTGGATCGATTGTGTCTTATAGTGCATCTTATCTGGAATGTTTAATTATTTTCCACAAATGAATAGATCTATTCTTACAAGAAGGTTTTACTTTGACGGTGAACCACATATGACTATAAACTTTAATAACACATTATTCAAGAACCTCTAAAATCTGAGAAGGAATTTTAGAGGGCACATATTAGCCCTCAAATATCAGCCAAGAAAATTATATTGGCTGTTTTTAACCAACCACAGCAAGACTGGTTCAAAACTTTCCTTTCTGCTATGTCTTAGGCAAATACGCCACTTGATATATTTCGAACAAAAACTTTTGTTGGGTATTTGAAATCTCAAAATTAAGTTGTGTTATCTGTGAATATTTTTTTATTATCTATAATTTCCATACCTCCGTTTTGCAAGTTGTTTTTTCTTTGGTGTAACAATTAATTTAGTTTCCCCAGTTTCCGACTTGAGTTGTTAAAATACTTGCTTGAAGAACAACTCATTTGCATGTAGTAAGTAAAATAAGCGCTGTAAAGATTTATTATTTTTTTTTTTTAATCTACTTTTCAATATTTCGTTAGTTTCAGATTTACTTTCTGCATCGAACGTGGCACCTTCGCACCCAATAAGTTAGAATTTTGAAATGTTATTATTATTATTTTTATGAAAATACGCTAAAATGTCATTGGATATATTGTTAACAGAGGATTATATTATTGAAATTTACCGATATGATTTTATCCAAGTTATTGCACTAAAACCGCATGTTCTTTAATGATTTTTCAATATACTATTTATCCTTTATATTCAATTATATTGTCATTTTTTGCCGCCAAAATACAAGACTTCTAAAATTAACTTAAGCTGTCTTTCTTGTTGTTTTTTTTTTTCTCAAATTCTCCATTTTTAAAAAAATTCTATCTACTTCCAGTACATTGTCTTATTATCATCAGAAATCAAACGAATGCTTTCTAAGTTAGCATTTGCAATAATAGTTGCTGTTGTATCTGATACTCCTGTTCCTAAAACAGCCAGGGAACGTGCAGGTAAGTGAAATATTTTAGTTCGAATTTTTCTTTTTCTTTTTTTAAGTAACGCTGTTATTTGAGACAGACAGTTCATTGTCAAATTGAAGATTAGTAGAATAACCGATTGCACAATTACCTTCAGGGCTGTCTTCTTCAAATGGTGAATCATTTTTTGAAATTGTCTCTTTTTGTTTGAAAATAACCTTTTCTTTCCTTATTTTGTTTCTCCTTTTTTTCATCACTATGGATCATTTTCTTTGTAGTAATTATATTTATTGATTATATTATCATCTTAAAAACTCATAAAAATTTGGAAATGTTCTAGGCCTTTCGATAGAACTTTATCGTTCTTTTTCAAGTGCAAAGAACACGTGCTACCACTTTGAAAGCAGCTACCGCGTATCCGCTGCGACTTAGTTAAGTCTTTTCTCAAACCGGAAAATTTATTGAAAAAAAGAAGTCAAATAAGTGCTAAGAAGAAGTAAGTCACATTTTATTTAAAATAAATTCTGGTAGGAAATCGAGTTATCTGACGTGCGGCGGATACGCGCTAAATTACGGTATTTAAATTGTGCAGTTATTTTGTTCTTTTAATTTATAATACCATCATCCTATTGTCTCTTTCGTTTATGAAAAAGTTTGAGTCTATTTCTGGTGTACGAAAGTGCTTGTTGCAGTTACACAAAGAAAAGTATTTTGACATAAAAGAGCATACATCAAATATATTCTTTACCAGTTGCCTAAAACTTTGTAATTGCACATTGATTTTTGGATTGTACTTTCTATTTCAGGAGAAAATAACACATGCTACCACTTTGTAAGCAGTTATTTAAATTGTCCGGTTATGTTAGGTTGTGTAGAAAGTTGGGTTTTTGTTCTGGTGCAGGAAAATGCTTGGCACAATTTCACAAAGAAAAGTGTTTGGGCCGGAGGTTACGTAAAATATATTCTTTACCAGTTACCTAAAACTTTGTAATTTCCCATTGAATGTCGGTTTATTCTTTCTCCTTCAGAGTCAAAGAACACGTGCTACCACTTTGATAGCAGTTATTTAATTTGTGTAGTTATGTTAGCTTGAGCAGAAAATTAGGTTCTTGTTCTGGTGCATGAAAATGCTTGGAGCGGCGCAGTTAAACAAAGAAAATTCTTTGGATTTAAAGGAGCTTGCATCAAATATATTCTTTACCAGTTGCCAACAAGTTTGTAATTTCACATTGATATTCGGATTATTGTTTCTTCTTCATGTGCAAAGAACACGTGCTACCATTTTGAATTAACTTATTTAAATCGTACAGTTATGTTAGGTTGTGTAGAAAGTTAAGTTCTTATTCTGGTACACGAAAATGCATGACACAGTTGCACAAAGAAATGTGTTTGGGCTTAAAGGAGATTAAGTGAAATACATTCTTTACAAGTTGCCTAAAAAATTGTAATTTCACATTGAATATGGGATTTTTTTTCTTCTTCTTCAGGCTGAAAGAACACGAGCTAGCACTTTGAAAGCAGTTATTTAAATTGTGCAGTTATGTTAGGTTTTGTAGAAAGTTAGATACTTGCTTGGCTAATTTCCACAAAGAAAACTCTCTGAGCTTAAAGGAGCATATTTCAAATATTCTTTACCAGTTGCCTATTTCTGTTTTAAATTTCATACTGAATATCTGATCATTCTTTCTGCTTTTTAACTTTTTTCTTCAAATTCCTATATTTGTCATGATGCCCTCTAATCATTTTTATAATTCATATATCAGAAAAGGTTGGAATTGAAACTCTGGAGAATATATTCATAAATGTATCAACAACAAACAGGCATACTTCAAGAAAAGTAGTTTCCCGATTTCAGATGCCAGATCTTAAGTTAAACTCAATCTTTAAAACATGTTCCACCACATCTTCGTATGTTGGCAAAACACGATAGTCTAAATTTAATTGTATGGATTCAACAAACACAGGTCACTTTTATAAATTCCAGTTTTAGACTATAACACTACATTGAATTAGCAAAATTTATCCGATAGTTCCAAAATTAGTGTAGAACTACAACACTTCTTTACATTATTATTGAAAAATATAAATTTATTATTATGCTTAAAATAGCGTTAATGGAAATATTGAAGGTTTTTTTCTTTTTTTCCAGAAAACAGGAAGTTTTGAGTAGTCAGTAAATATCATTTGAAATTTAATAGCAAAATAGATTTGTTATATCGAGTTAAAAGAAAAAGCGTTTTCACCATTAGAATAAATAATTCGAATTTACAGTTTAAATTCCACTCTACTGCATATACATTTATTATTTTCTTCAAACAGCTTGTTTTGCGATCTATACCTTTTTTCTATGTTCCATAATAGAGCAAACATTAAATAACGTGATATATTTTTAAAGCATTCTATAAACTTTTAGTTTGTAAAACGAACTGATAATCCGTTATCAGTTTGGAAAGCGAACTCATAACCCATTATGGTCCATAAACATTCTGCCATTGTTCTAGTAATGAACAATAATAATAATTTTAAAAAATCAGTGAGTGGTGATGATTCAAGGAGAATAATTGTGAAAATCTCACCGATGATAGAAATTGTTCACAATTCTTAGACATTTTAATAATATATAAGATATAATTGCGTTTTGTTTTATCTTAATATACGTCGTTTCAGCTTCTATATAATTGTCTTTCTGTCCATAACATTGCAAAGATTTAACCAGATTAATTTTTCTGTTAAAAAGTAATTCTATGAATAATTTCAAAAGAAAAGAAAGAAAACTTCGACTTGTAAAAACATTATAAACATTTTTACAGTTTCCAACATAGTTGAAAATTATTAATGAATTCGTTTTTTCTGTCTGGCTGACTGTCTGCCGTCTGTCTATGCTCTAAGTGACGTAAATATACTGGGATTGTTGTGTAATTGATATCGTATACTGAGGACCACTATGGCGTGTTCGGAATCTAAAGTGAAATAGATAGCATTTGTATTTCGTATATAGGGACACAGAAAAAAATCCGTCTCATTACGTCCAATAGGGAAAAACCGTTTGAGGTGTATTTACACTATATTAAACATATTGAAATTGATATATGTATCACTTAGGTGCACTACAAGATGCTTATTATATATGTGGGTGTGCATACCATTCATCGTCCATCTACAGGGCACACAAAAGAATTCGATTACAGTCTTGGCTATGAATATATATTCAACAAACACAGGTCACTTTTATAAATTCCAGTTTTAGACTATAACACTACATTGAATTAGCAAAATTTATCCGATAGTTCCAAAATTAGTGTAGAACTACAACACTTCTTTACATTATTATTGAAAAATATAAATTTATTATTTTGCTTAAAATAGCGTTAATGGAAATATTGAAGATTTTTTTTTCTTTTTTTCTAGAAAACCGGAATTTTTGAGTAGTCAGTAAATATCATTTGAAATTTAATAGCAAAATAGATTTGTTATATCGAGTTAAAAGAAAAAGCGTTTTCACCATTAGAATAAATAATTCGAATTTACAGTTTAAATTCCACTCTACTGCATATACATTTATTATTTTCTTCAAACAGCTTGTTTTGCAATCCATACCTTTTTTCTATGTTCCATAATAGAGCAAACATTAAATAACGTGATATACTTTTAAAGCATTCTATAAACTTTTAGTTTGTAAAACGAACTGATAATCCGTTATCAGTTTGGAAAGCGAAGTCATAACCCATTATGGTCCATAAACATTCTGCCATTGTTCTAGTAATGAACAATAATAATAATTTAAAAAAATCAGTGATTTGTGATGATTCAAGGAGAATAATTGTGAAAATCACACCGATGATAGAAATTGTTCACAATTCTTAGACATTTTAATAATATATAAGATATAATTGCGTTTTGTTTTATTTTAATATACGTCGTTTCAGCTTCTATATAATTGTCTTTCTGTCCATAACATTGCAAAGATTTAACCAGATTAATTTTTCTGTTAAAAAGTAATCCTATGAATAATTTCAAAAGAAAAGAAAGAAAACTTCGACTTGTAAAAACATTATAAACATTTTAAAAGTTTCCAACATAGTTAAAAATTGTTAATGAATTCGTTTTTTCTGTCTGGCTGACTGTCTGACGTCTGTCTATGCTCTAAGTGACGTAAATATACTGGGATTGTTGTGTAATTGATATTCTATACTGAGGACCACTATGGCGTGTTCGGAATCTAAAGTGAAATAGATAGCATTTGTATTTCGTATATAGGGACACAGAAAAAATTCCGTCTCATTACGTCCCATAGGGAAAACCCGTTTGAGGTGTATTTACACTATATTAAACATATTGAAATTGATATATGTATCACTTAGGTGCACTACAAGATGCTTATTATATATGTGGGTGTGCATACCATTCATCGTCCATCTACAGGGCACACAAAAGAATTCGATTACAGTCTTGGCTATGAATGATAATTGCTGGAAGAGTGTTTTCAGTTGTCGTACGTGTTTCTAAATGTAACGAATTTGTTGCGTATTACTTACTTTCTGTGTGTAAATTTAATAGAGCATATAGAGGGCTGAGCAAAAGATAACAAATAAATTCCCGTTTATTGTTGGAAATACTTGAAGGGGAATATTCAACTACTAGCCGCCCTTGCCGACCAGTTTGGTCTCCCATAAAATTAATGTTTGGGAAAGCATGCTTAGCATTGTATCATGATACTTTTATTCCTAATTTAATCTACTTGGACTCCCTTAAATATAATTAAAATAATCTCTTAAGCTAATATTAGTTTTTGTTTTATTAAAATAGCTCAATTTTTTGATTTTCTGTAAGCAAGTAAACTCTACTGGTTTACAATGAAAGTCTGTGGGAATTTGGCGAAATATTAGAGATATCGCAAAGTCGGCGTCACTTTTGGTGACTGATTTTGGTCGCCGAATTTAGCGATATATCGCCAAGTTGGCGACACACTTGGCGGTATTTGGCGACAGAACAGGGTCCCCGCTATAGTAACCACCCTTATAGGTATGGGAATGCGTTAAATGCTGTTCAATAACCAATTAGATGCGTTTCATTAGGTCGTTGTCATTAAATAGTTAACAAATAATCACGATTTTTGTGCCACTTACATAGCGTAGTATATAATAGATTTTTCATTATGTTTATGATGATTGTACATAAAATAATAAAATACATGCAAAATACAAAACTTATTACCTAAACTACATTTTTGCAAACTATGTAGTTTCTATACAAATCCATAGAATATATACAGCGTTGCAAAAAAAGAATTCAAATATTTTTCCGGTTATAGTTAGTAAATGATGAATTTGGGTTTTCATATGTGTTATGCGTTTTCCGAATTATTTACTTAGCCGTCATCTTTCACCTTGTAAAACTGTTAAGTTTTGTTACAGCTGAATGTGTTGGAATTTTTTTAATAATCTATGCTTTCCGCATGATTTTCCTTTCCTGTTTCCTTAATTTTGAAAGATGTGTGCTGTGCTTTATACAGGATGCAGAAAAAGTATCGATAATTTTTTCTTAATGTTTGTGTGTGTCTTTTAAATGTTGTAAAATTATTTTTTTTGTGTATATTTGCTCTTTATAATCTAAATATTGCATTATAAGTAAGTATTTTTGGGTTATTGTTTGCATTTCGTCTTCTGTGCCGTAAAACTGTTCACTATTGAATAAGCTGTTAACCATCAGAATGACTGCATATTAGCCAAAAACAGTAAAACTGCTAATTCAAGTGGTGGAATAGTAGCCAGAAAAAATCATCCAGCCAGCGTGATGGTTTTTGGCTGCATCACAAGCAATGGGAAATCCCCTTTGGTCTTTGATGATGCTGGTATCAAGATTAATCAGATCAATTATCTCAACGATATTCTAAAGGAGGTCCTTCCAAGGCTAAATTCTCAATTTGAAAACTATCCATATGTGTTCCAACAAGATTCAGTACCAGCCCACAAGTCTTGCCAAACGCAACGGTGGTGCCAAGCAAATCTTCGTGATTTCATTTCATCTCAAGAATGGTCTCTGAATACTCCGGATTTTAATCCACTTGATTACTCAGTATGGGAGTGTTGCAAGCAAGAGCCTGATCTAATCCTTACAAAGATATCACTTCTTTAAAAGCTGCTCTGACGCGTAAATGGAACGGTCTCGATGCGGACTACTTGCGGCGCACCGTGGATGCCTTCCCGCACCTTTTCCGCGAGTGTATCAAGGCAAAAGAAGACCGAATCGAAAATGAATGATAGAATATCAATTGATACTTAGTATTTAATCTTACACAATAAAAAATATTGAAATAATTGTATATATGGTGTTGTAGTAGAGATTGATTTTACTATCAATACTTTCTCCGCACCCTGTACATGTAACGGTAGGTTTGCCTTTTGAGCTTCTTTTTCGGTCAGAAATTTTGACTTGATAACCGAAATTCCAAAGGAAAGATTTTTACTATAACTAATCACGAAATGTCTGTCGTTATAAATATCACCATTGCAAATTTCAGAAGTGACTTTCTGAATAAAAAAGGAGGACAAACTGGCAACACTGGATAATTAATTCTTTGTATTTATTTGTTTCTATTGATAAATAGTCAACAAAAGAACAAATGTCGCATAAATCTGGTGAAAGGTAATCATTCATCCACGAAAAGTTTCAAAGTGAAAACCTTATCAATACTAGAAATGTTTCGTATTTCTGAGATGAAGTTTTACAAATATATCTTTATGTCATATTTGTTTCTTGAATAAATTGTTTTTGGATGTAGCATATTGTGTTACAATACTATTTTAAACAAAGCGTTTACAGACTATAATATCTTTCCGGAAAATGAAACAAATTCTACACTTTGATATTGGCAGATGATAGAAATGTCAGGAATAAATCTGAGTCTATAATTTCAAGCAGGAGAAAAAAATATTTCTTGTTACGTACACTGTAAAAAAACAAAACAACTGTTTTTTATTCTGCGGAAACAAAATATAAGCACGTACAAAAATGCACAATAATATCTTCCGAGTTATCCACGATTCTGAAAAGATCACTTTATCTTTAGTAACATCAGAATTTATTATATATCTGCAATATCCTAACAAGTATTTATGAAAAGAAAATTTAATTTGTTGTCATATATTTTCGGAAGTGTTTCCGGTAATTTTAAAAACAAAACATCAATCCATTTTCTCAAATCGGAATGTCGGTTTTTAGGATGATATAAATTATCATTTAAACATTTTCAGCTGACTGATTTTATATATGCAATCTCAACAAAATAATAAAAATGTTAATATTGATATTTTTTTATGTTTGTTGAAGATGAAAATTCTTACGTGAGAATTGATATCATCAAAAAATCTATATTTTAATCTGAAACAATTGATTAATACACTTTGAAAACTATTCGGATATATTTCCGAAAATCACAGGCAACAACAGAAACATTGTTTTTACAAATACTTCTTTAATATTGGTTTCTTTGGTTTTTAATGATTAACAACGTTTTTTCAGAAACATAGGTATCTCAGAAAAGGTTATTGTATACTGTTTGATTTCGGAAAGCAAATCCCTCCTCGCGTTTGCGCATGCGTCAGGTCTGTTTTGATTTTATCATAATATGGGTGAACGGAATTTCTTTAGCTGCTTTTGGCTGATCATAGTGAGAACGTAGTGAACATAGAAGTATAACTTCGGTAAATACTAATCTCAGCGTAACACCCCTTCGGATAGTAGAATCGTCTCAGAGTGCTAGGTGCGGCTTTCGAAAACGAACGGTATATTCGATTGTTGTCATGTTATATTTACCTGTAATAACAAACATTTATCTTTTCTTATATATAATATTATATATTAATTCTATAATGTTCTATATTATATAGTTTGTCTATTTCTGTATAATATTTATTTACAGAGAATATTTCAAGGCTCTAGTAGACAATTTTGTAAAGGTTAAGTTTCGTAACCATTATAAAATTAATTAAAATGTTAAAAAAAATCATACAGAGAGATGATGTTTGGCGATTAAGGAATGGTGGAACAATATAGAATACTTCCATATCTGGCGAATACGGTGTAGAAGGCAAGCATAAGTCTGCCATACGTGTTCCTAGTACTCCTAGAAACTGAACCTAGAATGACGAAGAGTTGTAATTTCCCAAATCAGGGGAAAAGTATCCAGGCCCGTATTCGAACTAGGCACCTTTTGACTTAAGCTGTCAATTCTGTGCCAACTGAGCTACCATAATTGTGTCCGTCAGATTCAGCCAGGGTAGCTCAGTTGGCAGAGCATTGGCAGCTTAAGCCAGAAGATCCTTGTTTCGAATTCAAGAAGGGACACATTTTCACTCATCTGGAAAATTAGAGCTCCTATGATTTCTTTACAAAATAGAATAATTGAGTTACAGATTAATCAAATACAATCTGAATCCAATGTTCACCGTTCTCAAATAGTCCGCTTTTCGAATAACAATATTGGATAACAGTATATGTTAAGGAAAAATTTCGTTTGCTAGATACTACAACATTTGCAATATAAATAATCTTTTTAGTTTGTTCGTAAAAGAAAAATATAATGTTAAATTACTATTTGACAAAACTGGTATTCAGAAGACGGAGCATTTGGAAGTCCTGAATTATATGTAATAGGATTATGAAAAATTATCTCAGAAATATCAATTTCTATTATTAACAGGATTTTTGCATCTCAATTATTCTTGAAGAGAAACATTCACTCGAATTATCTGATTTTTGTTCTTCATTGAACATTACATAGGATTTAGTTCATCGTTTGCCTTATCCTCACCCCCACCCCTAATATATATATATATATATATATGTAGCATTTTCTCAAAACATGTGGATTTCTCAAACAACTGGAGTTTATTGCAAATAGATAATAGACAATAGAAGAATCACTATAGATCACCAACCAGAGCTATTCAAAATGCAGTCGCTCCGTCATAGTCGGCAGTAAGGCAATGATGTTATGAAATCTTAGGAATGTTTCCATAAATAACAAAAGAAGCGTGATATCAATTAATAGTTTATTGACGACAAGTAAATATCTCCAACTCCACTAGTCTAGGAGTACTCATTTCGAGTAAGGTCACTTATCTTAATATGGTAAAAGGATCAGAAGCGTCATCACAACTAAAAGACAAACAACTCTCCAAGTGACGTGGACTTTTTAAGTAAAACAAAATCGTACAAAAATCTGCGCTCCAAGAGAATGTAACGGTAAATATAGTACCAAAAACGAAAGCGTAAGCATATAGACGCTCATAGCGCGCAGTTCTCGCAAAGCACTCTGGGATATGGAATGATTTAATAAATAAAATGGTATTGATAACCTTCGAACGAGAAATGAAAAGAATTTAATGTTTCAGAAAAAAATGAAAGAAATAAAATAATTTAGTGGGTTTCACAAAGAAGTATAGTCATGAACAGATTAAAATTTTCAGAATAATAAATAAAAGAATACGGTGCATTAAAGGCATGAGATAAAAAGATAAAATATATTTAAGGTATTGTTAAAGACAGGTAAAAAACGTAGATGTTATAAGAATTTTGCAATAGCGTAACTAAGATAGAGCGGCGAACATTTTTATTATTATATATACTGGATGGTTCAAAAGCTCGTGCCTTATTTCATAGATGGCAGAAACTTGCAATTTTCACTGTGCTGATGTTTCTTTTATAACCAGATTATTAACTGACAGTTATCTACATGCGTCGTAAGTAAACATAACCTTACAAATAAGTTTTTCAAATTAATTTGTATGCAAGGTTAATATTCAAACTGGAAAACGAAAACTTACATTTTCGTCCTGTTACGTTATGTGAGTTTTTTAAAAAAGAGAGTGTCGGACGTGCTGCAAAAAATATTCCAGTCGTTTATTTGGATGATTCCGCTCTTACGACAGTTAAAAAGTAGTTTTGTCGATTTCGAAATGGTGATTTCAACCTAAACTATAAAATTCGTTCTCTGCGACATTTTGGCATTGATAATGACTTAATCCGTTATTTAGTGAATAATAATAATAATCCACGGATTATTACTGAAGAGATTTCTGAGAAACTAAATTATGACAATTTGACTGCATTTTGCCATTTAAAATAACTTGGGTAAATGGGTTCGAATCTCGATTCATTGGAAATCGGGAACGAACTTTTGATATCACCCAATATACACTGCTAAATACAATTAAGGGAGCACATGGTTTTAACAAAATTACGCAGATACTTACACGAAAAAGTAACGTAAAATAAAACATCCATAATTCAAAAAGTAGTAGAAAACAGATGAAGAAAACTTCACACGAAACTCAAAGTTTATGACGTCAAAAACTAGAAAAAGTAGAAAAGCGCAGAAACTGGAATTTCGCATAAACGTCTGTTTCACTGTCTTAGTTGTAAAATTCAATTACTCATCCTGTGTTTTGAGAAGGATGACTTGAAAATGTCACAACAACGTGATTTACAGTAATCCACCGCTTGGCGTATTATCAGGACCTTTGAATCCGGGCAAACAAAACGAAGTGTAGTGGACTCTGTTGGAGGAGCAAGAAGTGTCAATGAAAGGCTGGTGAATCGATCCAAGACACAGAGAATGTTAGACATCGACCAGGGAAAGGTCGGCCATGCGCTACCACAGAAACGTACGACTGATATACCCTGTTAATAGTTCGTCGGGACATAACAGTTAATAATACTCAGAAGCAAACACAGTTGTTCTTGGCCACAGTACGAAGGGTGCCAGCAATCTGAAATAGATGGCATCATGGTGGTTTCTATGGACACAAGCCAATGGTCTCTATTTCGTTGACCTCAAGCAACTGTGCGGCTCAGAGAAGTTCTGCAACTGAACATCGAGTTTAGAGATAACGTGGTTGAAGTCAAATGCAGTTTACAGACGAATCCCAATTCAGTCTGAATGTGACATCCGACCTGTTTTGGTATGGAGGGAAAGGGGCATTCAAAATAATCGCATATTCGTTCGTGAATAATCACATTACAGACGAGGCAGGAATCAGCATAGATGGACGTACTGACCTGCATATCATTCGGAATGGCACTTTGACGTCCCAAATTTATGCAGACAAGAATCTATGACGTCATGTCGTATTTGACGCCACAGCACTTAGTGACTCCTTCTTTTACATGCACGATAATGCCAGACCGCATACAGCTGTCTTGTGAAGAACGAGATTAAATCAGAAACTATACAGCTTATGGAATAGCCAACATGCTCTTCTGACCTAAATCCGATGTGGCATGTTTGGGGTGTACATCTGGGCTACGTATTATATCGTGATTAAGGCCTTATTTTATTGTCGCGGACTTGGAGATTGCAATTATTGAGGAGTGGAACAGAACTCACCAAATCTTTATCGATAATATCAGCGGAACCATGTCAAACAGGTGTGCGATAGTTTGTTTTATCTATTCGAGGGAACTACACACCATACTAAATAATTTGAATCATTCATAAACTGTACTTTTTTTGGTCAGTTACATGTAACCAAATTGTTTCTCTAAAACCATCTTTTCATGTTCTATCCACCGTTTCAACAAATTCCATTGCGTCTTTTTTTTCTGTTTTGCGCATTGATACACATGTAACTCCAATTTTAGGCCCATACATGGCTGTCTCGCACTGTTATCTTCACTTTTTCGCTTGCTCCACTAATTTGTTTGAGCAGTGTATATATATATATATATTTTTTAAACATTGTAATTTTATTTATTTTGAAAATCTACATACAATACTTTCTTAAAAACAAAATTTCGACTGATTTAATCTTTACACCATTATAGAGCATGCATAAAATCATATGTATATTGAAACAATTTATTTAAGGAGAATAAGAAATATGCCACATATTCAATTTAATGCGATCTTATTTTTAAACAAGAAAGAAAAATCATGCGTGAAGCATAGATTATGAAATACTCCCCAACACATTCAGAATAATGTAACAAATCTTCATAGTTTAATACGTTAAAATATTATGTCTAATTCAACCATATGGAAACTCATAACACATTTGAAAACCAAATTTCAGTTGTTCCCCCATCTACAATCGGAAAATTATTCGAATACTTTGAGCAGCACTGTATATGATGAAAATAGTTACATTTAAAAGCGCAAGCCGAAATTGGAAACGCACTTCAGAAATTATTACTCAACTACAGTATTGTAACCGAGTTCTTTTGTGTGTCCCTGTAAATGAACGACAAATGCTATGAATTCCCTATTCTGTCATAATCATCTAGCAGTGAAATTCAGTGATTTATATCAGTTTCAATACATTTAAAACAGCACAGCGTAATATGATTAAAATACTCTTCAAACGATTTTTCTCCATATACCATAATGTAATAGAATTCTTTTGGGTAGCCCTGTAAATGAAATATTAATCCCACATACTTCATATGCAATACCAAACATGGTTAGGTGAACCTAAATATGGATTATCAATTGCATGAAAATCCGAGTATATTTACGGGAGAAAGAGCGCGGAAAGACAGCCAGAGGGACTAACGGACAGACAAACCGAATGCATAAACTCGTTTCAGCTTTGTTGGAAAGTGTTAAAAATCCCCCTCAAAAATGTGAAACATATCTACTATTAATAAGACTTTCAGTTAGCAATTCTTTTTGAATGATAGCCTTTCATTTCAGTTATCTGGCTTTTGTTCGTTTATTAACTATTATCTAGACACTGACTTAGTTCTACAAAAGTTGATGATATATCACTTTTTATCCCACGAAACAAAAGAAAATGCTATAGCAGCTTTTATTTGTCCAGGTTTATTTATTTGTTTTGAAAGTAATGTCTTTGGGAACAAAAATTATTCTCACACAATTGTTATTCTTCTTATTAAATCTCTTATAAACATAGAAAGTATTAAGGTTCAAGCAGATTTTACACATCAATGTACATAATTTAACACTTACGAACACATTTTTTACTTAACCATTTTATGCATGCGGATTTTAAAATATGAAATTGAACTTGCTTATTCAATCACGAAAATAGCCGTCAGCTATCGCGACAGTGGTAGCTGCGGCTTTGGGAGCTGCAAAATCCTTCAGTGAAAGGGGAATGAATGCCAATCCATTTACCGAAGAACTACACTTGTCATGATAATGTCCTTCGATCTCCCGGAATCCTGTAATGGATTTAAAACAACACATTAGAGTATTTTTAGAACCTTCAGTATCGATGGAAGTTGGCGAGTGTAGCTGGTAGAAGGAAGCGTCTCCTATATGTGTATATAAATTTTCATTTTTTAGCTTGTTATGAATTATACAAAGATGAAAACCTACGTTATTTGTGTTATGATTGTATGATATGTATGTTATGATTTTAATTTCTTATTGGAAACTTCCGTTCCACTCATTTTTATTTGCTTTAAAAATTGCTTTTTATTTGAATTATCAATTTACTTGTTACTAATATATTATAGGCTTTAAAATTCTTTTATATTTAAATTATCTTTTACCTGAAAATTAAACTTTATTGGCTTTAAAATTACTAGTAATTAAATAATACTTTATTTTAATACTAGCAGGCCCGTCCGGCGTTGCCCAGGGTTTGTAAATAATAACCTTAAACAAAACTTAAGTTTGTATGATTTTATATATTTGGAAATTCTTTTAAATGAACCTAATTTCGCAGGCCCCATTGGCTTCCGCAGCGTCTAATGTGTTCCCATCAAACTTCTTTCCGAACGAACCTTGTAATCTAGATCCCCACTTCCTATGGCAGCGTTTACCGGAAGTGCCCACACGTGCCGGAGACAATCGAAAACAAAGTTGAGCGAGCCAAACCGCGTAGGAATCAAGCCCACAGAATCCAAAAAATAGAATGCACCATTAATGTTAGAAAACGTTGGTAACTAAAGTCTAAGATAAAATTTCATAATACAGAAAGTAGATGAATTTTAATCTAAGTTTAAGGCAGCAAATCCCGTTGAAATTGGGCCCTTAAACCGAGGAAAAAGAACGCCACCAAGCGGTGGAAGATGCCTCCTCACCTTGTAAATTTCATGAATTACTGTTAGCATTAACACTATAATTAACGGATGAAATCCCTTATCTCAACTTACATTGAAAGTATTGCGATTTTTAATTTACGTCTGTAGTGAGTAGACCTAAGTTAATGCTGAAAAAAGAAATTAATGTTCGAAAAAGTTGGTAGCTGAGGTATAAAGAAAGACAGGGCCCTGGGGGCCAAGGTCTTAACTGGAATGTAATTGGATATAAGAAAATTTTTTAGGGGTTTTAAAGTTGCTGGAAGACGCTAAAACTATGTTAAAGAAAATTGCAATAGAATAGGATAGTTTTTAAAGAAGCTGCAACAAAGGCCCCAAGAAGACGATTAATATTCAAAATTGGTGGTAGCTGAAGTTTGCAAATTTTTTTTTTTTTTGTCGTTCATGTAGTAGCTGGAGAACCTAAGAAGTTGTTAGGAAAAAAAGTTCGTGAATCGGACCATTTTTAAGCTATAACAGTGGGCCCAAAAAGGCCCAACCGTTAGTTGTGAGCAGGGACCTAACATCAAAACATGTTTAAATGTTTTAGTACTTAGCGTTTTAGATCTTCAATTTTATTTTATTTTATGCCTAAGTGGAGCAAGATCACCAGATCACTAGGATCTGGTGTAGACCTTATTTGCTCCACCCGGTAAGTTCCCCGACATGCGGGGATTCACTACACATAGTTCCAGTCCTCGTACAAAAGGCACATGCCAACGAGGGAAAAAAATTACATTAACACATAGATATACATAAAAACTAGCCGCTGGAGCACAAAGCTCCTACGCGACAGGCAGCGGTGGGTTGATCCTAGAGGTAAAAGTCCATAAATCAAAAAAGAAAATTTGAGGATTGTATCATGATTCCGGACTACATCGTCCAGATGGTATGTGCGCCGGAGACCTTCTCCTGCACGACAAGGGGTGCTAGGACTGCCAGGAGCTCGACAAAGGCTCTAACGCGACAAAGGGCGAGTCTCAGGAATGCAGATGCAGAACAGCTAGGAAGTAAAATTGGTCAGGTCCATAAGGAAGTGAAATATTTCTGCCAAATGGCGGAGTAGTCTTGGGTGAGATAAGATGTTTTTGAGCCAAGTATCTGGGCGGGGGTTAGGGTACCTAAGGTGCCAGGCCTCTGTGAGTGTGCAGAAGAAATAATAATGATCTGGGGACCCAAAAGCCCCACACTCGCAGAGGTCCGTGCCAGAGCGTTTGAAATAATTGAGGTATGTTCTAAATGGACCATGACCGGAGAGGAAAGCTGATGTGGGAGGGGAGAAAGCTAAGAGATTATAGGAGACTTTTGGGATTAAGGAATAGGTGTGCCTGCCTTTACGTGAGGCATCCCAGTAGAGTTGCCAGTCTGAAAGTATGTTCCTTTTAAGGAAACTACGAACATAAGATGGGGGAGCAGGAAGGGCAAGATCTATGTTTGGACGTGAGGTGGCCTCCTTGGCCAGTGTGTCAGCCAGCTAATTGCCAGCTATGCCGATATGAGCGGTGACATGGCCGAGAGAGACCCTATGGACGAGAATGTTTAAAATTAATTTAATTTTGAGTACTAGGGGTGTTTAGTCCTATGGGCGAAGATTTCTTGCAGGCTGGAAAGGCTGTCACTATAAAGGTGAAAGTATATAGGTTGAGGATAGAGAGCAATCCATTCCAAGGCCGGGAGGATTGCAAAAAGTTCAGCTTGGAACACTGAATTGTCATCTCCAATCCTGCATGCCCATCGATGAGCCACAAGGCCGTCTATGAAGACGCAGAAGGATGACGCCACTCCCGTCTCCGTGCGCGACCCATCGGTGAAAATGTCTGGGTTATTCGAGGGGTATAAGAATGCTTATTAATATTTACTTGAAGATGGGATGTCTCATCCGCCGGATGCATAGTCCAGCTATAGACTTTCCTTTGTAAATGTATGTTTGAGAAGAGTGCTGACTGTGTTGGTTCGTGTTCTAGATGTAGTATTCTGTTTTTCTGGTATTCGTAAGTGAGTGTTAAGTGTATGGGTGGAATACCAGTAAGTACTGTGAGTGCATCCGCGCCACTCGCCAAGCGTCGAGTAACACTGAAAACGTGGCGATTAACTTTATTGTCATCACTCACCAAACTCAATGGGTACCACTCGCCAAACGCGATGGTTGAAATATCGATGCCAGGCAGGAAAGGGGTGAAATTCGTTTGGAAATTACGGCTTCCAGATCGGCGATTCCCGAACGTAAGAAAAGAAAGTAACAGGGGCGATTCGATCCCGAATTTTCCGAAAATTTAAGGTATTCGGTTCCGAAAAAAAAAAAAATATATATATCGGTCATCAGTCCAAAAATTCGGGCATAAAAATATCGCTAATTTCGATATAGTGGCCGAAAAAAATCAATTTCGTCAAAGAATAACCAAAAAACGTGAATTTCGCCCAAGGACCATGCAAAAAATGCGAATTTCGTCAAAAAATCGCTGAAAAAACCCGCACATTTCGTCGAAGGATCGCAAAGAAGAATCACAAAATTCTTCAAAGTATCGCGGAAAAACAGAAATTTCGTGAAAAGATTGCGGAAAAACGCAAAATTTTGGGGAAAAAATCGCGGTGAAAACGGAAGTTTCGTGAAAAAATCGCGGAAAACGCAACTTTCGTCAAAAGTTTGCGGATAATACACAAATTTCGCGAAAAGATTGCAGATATAACACAAATTTAGTGAAAAAATCGCGAAAAACGCAAATTTCGTGAAAAAATCGCAGAAAACTGCAATTTTCGTCAAATGATCGCGGAAAAATCGCAATTTTCGCGAAAAGATTGCGGATAAAGCACAAATTTCATGAGAAGATCGCGGATAAAACGCAAATTTCGTGAAGAGATCGCAGAAAAAACGCAACTTCCGTCAAAAAATCGTGGGAAAAACGGAAATTTCGCAAAAATATCACGAAAAAACGCGAATTTTGTCAAAAGATCGCTGAAAAACGCAAATTTCGTAAAAATATCACGAAAAAACGCGAATTTTGTCAAAAGATCGCGGAAAAACGCAGATTACGGTCTTAACTGGAATGTAGAAACGAGATAATAACAAAATGGAGAAAGTATCCCCAAAATCAAGATCAGATAAAAAGGTAGCAATTTATTAACAATTTAATGCACTAAAACTTCAAGGGCCCTGTACCGGGCACCTTGCAAGAGTGCCAGGGTCTTAACTGAAATGTAGAAATCAGGTAGAAACTGAAAGGAGAATTCACCCCAAAAACGAAGAACATCGGATTGAAATGAGGCACTTTATTAACAATTTAGTGTACTAAAACTTCAACAGGCCCTGTACCGGGCCCCTTGCAAGGGTGCCATGGTCTTAATTGAAATGTAGAATTGGGGTAGAAACTGAAAGGAGAATTCATCCCAAAAATGAAGAAGATCGGATAGAAAAGAGGCATGTTATTAACAATTTAGTGCACTAAAACTTCAAGGGGCCCTGTACTGGGCCCCTTGACAGGGTTCCAGGATCTTAACTGAAATGTGGCAGAAACTGAAAGGGGGATTCACCCCAAAAACGAAGAAGATCGGATAGAAAAGAGGCATGTTATTAACAATTTAGTGCACGAAAACTTCAAGGGGCCCTGCACCCGGGCCCCTTGCAAGGGTGCCAGGGTCTTAACTGAAATGTAGATATGGGGTAGAAACTGAAAGCACAATTCACCCCAAAAACAAAACAATTAAATGCACTAAACAATAACAATACTATATCAATTTAATGCACTAAATAATAATCAATTTAATCACTATAACAATTTAATGCACTAAAACTTCAAGGGCCCTGTACCGGGCACCTTGCAAGAGTGCCAGGGTCTTAACTGAAATGTAGAAATCAGGTAGAAACTGAAAGGAGAATTCACCCCAAAAACGAAGAACATCGGATTGAAATGAGGCACTTTATTAACAATTTAGTGTACTAAAACTTCAACAGGCCCTGTACCGGGCCCCTTGCAAGGGTGCCATGGTCTTAATTGAAATGTAGAATTGGGGTAGAAACTGAAAGGAGAATTCACCCCAAAAATGAAGAAGATCGGATAGAAAAGAGGCATGTTATTAACAATTTAGTGCACGAAAACTTCAAGGGGCCCTGCACCCGGGCCCCTTGCAAGGGTGCCAGGGTCTTAACTGAAATGTAGATATGGGGTAGAAACTGAAAGCACAATTCACCCCAAAAATAAAGACGATCGGATAGAAAAGAGGCATGTTATTAACAATTTAGTGCACTAAAACTTCAAGGGGCCCTATACTGGTCCCCTTGACTGGGTTCCAGAATCTTAACTGAAATGTAGAAATGTGGCAGAAACTGAAAAAAGAATTCACCCCAAAAACGAAGAAGATCGGACAGAAAAGAGGCATGTTATTAACAATTTAGTGCACTAAAACTTCAAGGGGCCCTGTACCTTGCAAGGAGGCCAGGGTCTTAACTGAAATGTAGAAATGGGATAGAAACTGAAAGTAGAATTCACCCCAAAAACGTAGAAGATCGGATAGAAAAGAGACATGTTATTAACAATTTAGTGCACTAAAACTTCAAGGGGCCCTGTACCGAGCCCCTTGCAAACGTGCCAGGGTCTTAACTGAAATGTAGAAATGGGGTAGAAACTGAAAGGAGAATTCACCCCAAAAACGAAGATGATCGGATAGAAAAGAGACATGTTATTGACAATTTAGTGCATAAAAACTTAAAGGGGCACAGGGGCCGGCCATTAAAAAATTAAAATTCTGAGCCTTAGGTGCATCAGAACCTATCTTGGACTAATCACATCTGAATTTTCAGACTTCTACGTGCGGTAGATTTCGCTAGCCATCGCCGACAGACACACACACTCACACACACACACACATATAGAGCAATTTGTTCTTTTATTAGTATAGATTAATCTAACATTTTCGGATAACGCTTAATTTGAATAACGATTATCTAATACTAGAGCAGTGGACTTTTGCTTTTAACCCTGCGTTCACAACGACACAGGGATACTTTTATGCAGTAAAACCCCCACAATGGTCTCTCGCGAATAGCAGACACTTTTTAAATCCCTAAACACATATGTATTTGTTTTTAACATCTGAAAAGCGGACACCTCCGAATATCGGTCAAATTCCGCGCTCCCGACGTATCCGGTATTCATATTTTTACTATAGTTTTATAATTCTGTTTAGGTGCGCTCCTAATTATATAAATACGTAGCACCTATAGCCTTCGTCTTGTCCGCCCGTCTGTCTGTCAATCCGCATATAACAGCGCAAAAACTACCCAACCGAATGTTTTGAAAATTTAGATATATAATCTTTGCAGAATTATGTCGAGTCATTTCTAATTTTATGAAAATCTGATATATAGTGTAATTACAGGGACAGTTAAAATAATTCCGTTACATTACGGCCAATGGAAAAAATAGTTTCAAGCTCATTTTAATGACGTTACTTCCTTTCGAACATAATGAAATGGATAGGCGTTTATGGAGTGCACTAAAATATATATATTGTAGAATATGCGATGCAAAGAATATTTATTATTCATTTACACGGCAACACAAAAGAATTCCGATATATGATGATGCAGGGGAAACATTGTTTTTGGCGTATTTTAATTATGTTAAACTATTTCATATATAATGAAATTGATATACGTTGCTTAGGTTTACTACAAGTTACTTCCTGTATCATAGAAAGTGCATAGTACACAGGGATACAAAAAAGCATTCGGGTACTTTACTGTATGCAAAGTACTGTATATTAGTGACGATTGCTGGAAGTGTATTTTTAGTTGTGATATGAGTTTTTAAGTTTAATTATTTTTTTTGCATATTACGTTGTGAGTATAATAAATGCTGCAGATTATATATTTGGGCTACACAAAAGAATCCGTAAGGGTTACTGAGTAGGAACGAAAATAGCTTAAAGGTGGTATTTAAATGAGTTATGGATTTTACGCTGAACTACATATTGTGTACTAAGACATGTTTGTACAATATAGATACAATGATATACAGGGCCACGCAAAGAATCGGATACATGACCGTTTATGGATGATAATCTCCGGAAGTGTGATTTCAGTAGTTTTAAGCGTATTTTAGTCTTAATTAAATTTTAGCTAAATAGTAGAGTGTGTATATAAAGGTAGTAGGTAAAATAAAGGGCTGAACAAAAGTATCCAGGTATGTTTCCATTTATTGGTATAAATTACTGAAAGTGAAATTTCAAACTATTGCGCGTTTTTAACACTTTCGAACAAAGTTGAAAAGTGTTTATGAGTTCGGTTTGTCTGCCCGTCTGTCTGTCTGCCTATACGAGCTCTAACTTCCTTTAATATAGTTGGATTGCTCTGATTGTGTGTTATTGAGATGTACTATGCCATCATTGGTATTGAAAATAAAGTATGTAGCGTTCATAGTTTACTTACACAGCCACTCAAAGTATTACATTACATTACAGTCTATTGGGAAATGTCAAAATTATATAAATATGTTTCTCAGATAGTCATCGTCTGGTCTGTCCTCTCCGTCCGTCTATTCGCATATAACATCGCAAAAACTTCCCAGCAGAATATTTCGAAATTTGATATATATAATCACTGTAAAATTTGGTTGAGTCATTCCAAATCTTATGGAAATTGAATCAAAACTTAAAAAGATATTAATAAAAGTTTTCTTCATTCTAATAAATCTTATCAAACATAAATAATTCAGTGATACCCCATGATGGGTAATGATTCTAGGTTGCTATGCTGATGACGTCCTATTTAAGATGGAGTCATATTATTTCTATCATACTGAACTTAATATATATATAATAGTAATAAATTTTGTATTCATGCATTTTTGCATAAGCTATTGCACCAAGATCTGACTATTATTAAAAAGTTATAGTACGAATGCATCTCATTTTGCATTTTTGATGTTCAAATTCCGACTTGTTTTATGCTACAAAGCTTTTAAAATTATGCATTCAAAATTATTATTATACACTTATTCTTAACTCATTCTTAGAGCACATTTGTTTTATAGTTCATATAGGCCCGAAAGAACGCGCACACATTAGCGGCTATGAATAGGAATTGCTAAAAATTTATTTTTATAACGTTATTTAACTTTTACCTTTTTTATTTAGATATTTTATTGAGTAAAAAAATGAGATTTCTTAATAATTTTCAATTATTGTTGAAAAGTGTTCATAATGTATGCTTGATTCATGATTTTTCGTTTTTATTTCATTTTTTATGAGAAAAATCAGGCCTTTGTGGGTGATTTAGTGATAAGGATGAAAATACAATTAAATCATTAGAATAAACTTTGTGCAGCTGAAATAGAGCATGAGATTTGTATGTAATTCATAAATATGTTACGGAAAAAAATTCAAATTATATTAAAATTTATGTAAATATGGGACAATATTTAAAATTATATTAGATATTTCAATGAGTAAAAGAAGGAAATTTCTTAATAATTTTCGGTTATTGTTCGAACGTGTTCATAATCTACGGATGATTCATGATTTTTCGTTCTTGTTTTGTTTTCCTAAATGAAAAAAACAGGTCTCTCTGGGTGAATTAGGTAAGGATGAAGATACCGTTAGATCATCTGAAAAAAAAAATGTCCATCTGAAATAGATTATGGGATTTCCAATATGTAGTCCATAAATCTGTTACGGGAGGTAGAAAAATTAAAATTATATCAGAAGTTGTATTAATTTGGGACATTTGTATAATACTATCCAATATTTATAATAATAATTTGCAATATGTAATCCATAAATTTGTTACGGGGGGTGGGGGAGATAAATTAAAATTAAATGAAAGGTCATATTAATGTGGGACATTATTTAAAATAATATTAGATATTTCATTGAGTAAAAATTTAACTTTTTTAATATTTTTCTATGATTGTTAGAACGTGTTTATAATCTATGGCTGATTCGTGATTTTTCGTTCATGATTTTTCCTTTTCTTTTTTTCTTTTAATGAGAAAAACAGGCTTTTCTGGTTGATTTAGTGATAAGGATGAACATACCATTAAATTATTAGAATAAACTTTGCGCAGCTGAAATAGATCATGGGATTTACATTATGCAAGCCATAAATCTGTTACGGAAGGAAGAATGACTAACTGGGATTACATTACAAAATATTTCGCCACTGCGCAAATAAAATTCGTAGATAGGAGCAATCTGTGATATCTTTTTGAATAAGAGATGTAGAATGATTCATCTATAAAATTGCGAATAAGAAAGTGAGATACTCCTATAGCTTCAGTAAATTCCAATACGTAACTAACTTTAGCATGTTGTTCGTTCTAATCTTTTCGCTGTACATCGCTGGTATTATGTCGGTAAGTTGGTGAAATATTTATGAACTATCGTATCTTTTAGATAATTAAAGCAAACGCAACTTCATTAACTTTATTTACTACTAGTAATGAAAATTATCAACGACAAAGAAAAAAAAAAGTCCTTCCGGCCAGTGCCGGGAGGAAGAGGTAGCTTTCATATTCCTTATTTTAAAAAAGCTAACTTATATTATTCAAACACACGAAGCTCAATTTAGTGGAAACCGAATATAGGAGATTCAGTACTAATTTTTATCAATACTAAATCATTATGAATGAGAATTTCGCGAAATTAGTCAGCTTTATCCAAGTTGCTTTTATTTAAAGTAACTTATATTTGGCTGCCAAATTCGGCGATTTCTTAAAGTGCCTGCCATTTTAAGACGACATGGTGGATGAGGATAACGAGTGAAACTGGTCGAGACCTTAGTAATTGCTGTGCACATGTTTACTCACATCGGAATCGATTGATATATATGAGTGCTGTCGCAGGCAAAAAAACAGATTTTTCAAAATGTCACCCACATTAGATATTGAAATTGCTATATCTGAGCCATTTTTTAAAATAAAGACAAACAAAAAATACTTCTGAATCCTTATATTAAGGTCAAATACTTAAGAAAGAAACATTTTTCAATTTCTAATTTTTTTTTACCTCACTTTAAGTATAATTTTTTTTTAATTTTATGGCCGCCATTTTGAAACAAGATGGCTGATGAAGCTGGCCAGCGAACTTGGTCGAGATATTGATGTATACTATCCACATGCCTTCTTACATCGAAATAGGTGAATACTTGTGTTATCGCGTGACAAATACAAGATCGTTTCAAAGTGTTAGCCATGCTTGAAATTCAAAGTGCTATAATTCAACCATTTTTTAAGATATAAGCAAAAGACCAAATTTTCAGAAACAAAAACTCCTCCAAAATTTTTGTATCAAGGCCAAACACATAAAAAAAGTCTTTTTCATTTTCCAATTTCTTAATACCTCATTTTAAATTTTAAATTTAATTTTTTTTTTAAATGGCAACCCTTTTGAAACAAGATGGCGAATGAAGCTGGCCAACGAACTCGGTCGAGACATTCGTATGTACTATCGACAGACCAAGTTACATCCAAATCGGTTCATAAATACGCCTGTTATCGAGTGACAAAAATCAGGTCGTTTTAAAATGTCAGCCACAGTAGAAATTCAAAATGCTATAACTCAGCCATTTTTTTAGATATAGACAAAACGAAAACTGTTCCAGAATGTTTGTATTAAGGTAAAACACATACGAAAAAAATCTTTTTCATTTTCAAAATTTTTGGAATCTCATTTTAAATTTTAAATTTTTTAAATGGCCTCCATTTTGAAACAAGATGGCGGATGAAGCTGGACAACGAACTCGGTCGAGATATTCGTATGTACTATGTACACACCAAAGTACATCCAAATCGGTTCATAAATACGCCCGTTATCACGTGACAAATATCAGGTCGTTTCAAAATGTCAGCCACGCTAGAAATTCAAAATGCTATAACTCAGCCATTTTTTAAGATATAGTCGAAACAAAAACTGCTCCCGAATCTTTTTATCAAGGTCAAACACATAAGAAAAAAATATGTTTTCAATTTTCAATTTTTTGGTACCACATTCCAAATTTAAATTTTTCTTAAAAATTTAAATGGCTGCCATTTTTAAACAAGATGGCGGATGAAGCTGGCCAACGAACTCGGTCGAGACATTAGTATGCACTATGTATAAACGAAGTTACATCCAAATCGGTTCATAAATACGCCTTTTATCGCGTGACAAATTTCAGGACGTTTCAAAATGTCAGCCACGCTAGAAATTCAAAATGCTATAACTCAGCCATTTTTTAAGATATAGACGAAACAAAAACTGCTCCCGAATCATTGTATACAGGTTAAATACATAAGAAAAAAATATTTTTCCATTTTCAATTTTTTGGTACCACATTTCAAATTTAATTTTTTTTTTTAAATTTTTAAATGTTCGCCATTTTGAAACAAAATGACTGATGAAGCTGGCCAAGGAACTCGGTCGAGACATTAGTATGTACTATGTACACACTGAATTACATCCAAATCGGTTCATAAATACGAGAGTTACAGTGTGACAAATGTCAGATATATATATATATATATTGATATATATATATATATATGTCAATTTTGAACGGAGGGTGGTTTCGGGTTCTGGGGGTCATGATCGATGAAAATATACCAAAATTTTTTGAAATCGCTTTCCTCCGAACGGCTGCAATAGGTAGCTTTTAGGTAGCTTTCTTTACAAAAAAGCTACCTATTGCAGCCGTTCGGAGGAAAGCGATTTCAAAAAATTTTGGTATATTTTCATCGATCATGACCCCCAGACCCCGAAACCACCCTCCGTTCAAAATTGATATATATATATATATATATATATATATATCTGACCTATGTCACACTGTAACTCCCGTAATTATGAACCGATTTCGATGTAATTCGGTGTGTACATAGTACATACCAATGTCTCGACCGAGTTCGTTGGCCAGCTTCATCCGCCGTTTTGTTTCAAAATGGCGGCCATTTAAAAGTTTTAAAAAAATTAAAACTTGAAATGTGATACCAAAAAATTAAAAATGGAAAAATATTTTTTTCTTATGTATTTGACCTTTATACAAAGATTCCGGAGCAGTTTTTGTTTCGTCTATATCTTAAAAAATGGCTGAGTTATAGCATTTTGAATTTCTAGCGTGGCTGACATTTTGAAACGTCCTGAATTTTGTCACGCGATAAAAGGCGTATTTATGAACCGATTTGGATGTAAATCAGTGTGTACATAGTACATACCAATGTCTCGACCGAGTTCGTTGGCCAGCTTCATCCGCCGTTTTGTTTCAAAATGGCGGCCATTTAAAATTTTTTTAAAAATTTAAAATTTGAAATGTGGTACCAAAAAATTGAAAATGGAAAAATATTTTTTTCTTATGTATTTGACCTTTATAGAAAGATTTCGGAGCAGTTTTTGTTTCGTCTATATCTTAAAAAATGGCTGAGTTATAGCATTTTGAATTTCTAGCGTGGCTGACATTTTGAAACGTCCTGAATTTTGTCACGCGATAAAAGGCGTATTTATGAACCGATTTGGATGTAACTTCGTTTATACATAGTACATACCAATGTCTCGACCGGGTTCGTTGACCAGCTTCACCCGCCATCTTGTTTAAAAATGGCGGCCATTTAAATTTTTAAGAAAAATTTAAATTTGAAATGTGGTACCAAAAATTGAAAATTGAAAAAATATTTTCTTCTTATGTGTTTGACCTTGATAAAAAGATTCGGGAGCAGTTTTTGTTTCGTCTATATCTTAAGAAATGGCTGAGTTATAGCATTTTGAATTTCTAGCGTGGCTGACATTTTGAAACGTCCTGATTTTTCTCACGTAATAACAGGCGTATTTATGAACCGACTTGGATGTACCTTGGTGTGTACATAGTACATACAAATATCTCGACCGAGTTCGTTGGCCAGCTTCATCCGCCATCTTGTTTCAAAATGGCGGCCATTTAAAAAAATTAAAAAATAAAAAAATTTAAATGAGATACCAAAAAATTGGAAAATGAAAAAGATTTTTTTTTGTATGTGTTTGACCTTAATACAAAGATTCTGGAACAGTTTTTCTTCCGTCTATATCTAAAAAAAAGGGCTGAGTAATAGCATTTTGAATTTCTCTTGTGGCTAACATTTTAAAACGACCTGATTTTTGTCACGCGATAACAGGCGTATTTATGAACCTATTTGGATGTAACTTGGTCTGTACATAGTACATACCAATGTCTCGACCGGGTTCGTTGGCCAGTTTCATCCGCCATCTTGTTTCAAAAGAGTTGCCATTTAAAAAAAATTAAATTTAAAATTCAAAATGAGGTATTAAAAAATTGGAAAATGAAAAAGATTTTTTTTATGTGTTTGGCCTTGATACAAAGATTCCGGAGCAGTTTTTGTTTCTGAAAATTTGTTCTTTTGTTGATATCTTAAAAAAATGGTTGATTTATAGCACTTTGAATTTCTAGCATGGCTAACATTTTGAAACGATCTTGTATTTGTCACGCGATAACACACGTATTCGCCTATTTCGATGTAAGAAGGCATGTGGATAGTATACATCAACACCTCGACCAAGTTCGCTGGCCAGATTCATCAGCCATCTTGTTTCAAAATGGCGGCCATTAAATTAAAAAATATATATATATTTAAAGTGAGGTGCAAAAAAATTAGAAATTGAAAAAGGTTTCTTTCTTAAGTATTTGATCTTGATATAAGGATTCAGGAGCATTTTTTGTTTGTCTTTACCTTAAAAAATGGCTCAGATATAGCAGTTTCAATTTCTATTGTGGGTGACATTTTGAAAAATCTGATTTTTTCCATGCGACAGCACTCCTATATATTAACCGATTCCGATGTGAGTGAGCATGTGCACAGCAATTACTAAGGTCTCGACCAAGTTCACTGGTTAGCCTCATTCACCATGTTGTCTTAAAATGACAGGCACTTTAAGAAATTGCCGAATTTGGCAGCCAAATATAAGTTACTTTAAAGAAAAGCAGCTTGGATAAAGCTGACTAATTTCGCGAAATTCTCATTCATTATATTGATAAAAATTAGTATTGAATCTCCTATATTCGGTTTCCACTAAATTGAGTTTCGTGTGTTTGCATGATATAAGTTGGCTTTTTTAAAATAAGGATTATGAAAGCTACCTCTTCCTCCCGGCACTGGCCGGAAGGACTTTTTGTAATGAAACTACCTAATATTGGTGGGAGTTGCAATATTCCACTTTAGTATTTTTAGTATCATAACAGTTGGTTGAAAAAAATTATTAATTACTACAAAAGGCTTATAATATGCCTAGATCAAGCTTATCAGGAAACTGAAATGCAGCCGAACTGAGTCGAAACTTTTATGTCTAACGTGGCAAATGAGGTGCGTTCGTATTAATAACTAATTTAATAAATACATATTCAGATTTTGGAGCAACGATAAATGAACGATAAATTGTATGCACACCAGATTCTACAGAATGCGTTTTGTACCTCAGTTATATATACAATTGTCAATATATATGAAATAGTGTAATTTCATTAAAATACACATCGAATGACCCCCCACCGTAGACCATAATGTGACAGGGATTCGTTTGATTATTCCTGTAAATAAACCATTAACGCTTAATACTTCATTTTCAATACTGAATATGCCACAGTAAATATCAATAACATATATCAATTTCACGACAGTCTGACTGTACTTACGCGTGTTAGAATAAGGACAGATAGACAGACAAACCGACTTCATAAACACCTTTGAAGTATGTTGGAAGTGTTAAAAAGGCACTTTGTCATAATTTGTGGCCGTTAACATGATAGGTGCAATAGCTCGTACAATTTGAATCTAGAATTTTAAATAGAGAAAAAATATTGTTTTTTAAACAAAATGCGACGTCATGACACATTTCATGAAGGAAATGCCAGAAAAAATCAGCTTTATATTTTATTTACATGCGAGGATCTTTGGAATGATTAGAGGTGTCTCTTAACCCTTTGTGTATTGAATTATAAATTGATGAAAATTTTATCTTCTAAAGCATTTATCGCGAATTGTTTAAACTACATTAGGAGAATTACATGATCATTTAATAAATTTTAGAAGGATTAATTTAATTTGAATTAATAGGGATTTTGTGTAATATTTCTAACCCTACTCAAATCGAATATTTTAAATATTTTTCTTATTATTTTGTAGAATTAGGAAATGTACAAATATAATGTTCTTATAACAGAAATATAGAAATATTTTCGAATTGAAATACCCCCCCCCCCCCCTTCCAACGCCAAGAAAGCTGAAAAGGTGCAAAGGCAAAATAAATCATCCTTTTAAAAATATTTTTGTTTTGTGTAACCCATAATGCTTTTGGCAAGATAAATTAGTGCATCTATAACTCATTCTAATCTGTATTACTATTAATCGATGCATTAATTGTATTTTGTAACAAGTTATTTTAATGGTACTTATAAATACCGTCATTAAATAAAGGGTTAATTGGAGAATCTTTTTAACACTTTCCCGCATAGTTGAGAAGTGTCTTTGAATTTGGTTTGTCTGTCCGAGAACTAACTCGCGTAAATATAGTACGATTGCCATGAAATGGATATATGTTATTGCGGTTTATGGTGGCAGGATCGGTATTGAAAATTAAGTGTGCAATCATACTGATAGAAGAAAAACTTCTAAGATTAGAAAAAATGCTAGAGGAAACATCAATAAAAATAGACAAAAGCTATAAAGAAAATTATAAAGAAGAGATATTGGAGAAGAGCATTACATGGGAAGAAAATACACTTACAGAGGAAGCGATTCTTATAAGGCGTCTAGAAGATACTTCGATAATAGAGGTACGTGACATCATAAATACAAAACTAATCGAATCAGAAACTTTACCATTGTTTTTCAGCAAGATATCAAGAAATAAGAAAACGATCATCATAAAAACGTATACAGAAGCTCAGTTGCAAGAAATTTACTTAAGCATTAAAAAAATTGAAGAGATAAATAGTAAAACAGAAATTAAATACAGCAAATACCACACTAAACGAATAATAATAACAGGTATTCCCAAGAACATACGAAGTGAATACATCAACAGCTTAATAAAACTTCATCCTAACTTCAAAAATAATTTACTATTAAAAATCTACAAGGTCATACAGAAATCAAAATCAAATAACTACCAGCTGGTACTCGAGATGGACAGTCCGACTTCTAATATCTTTCTCAGAATGGGATTTCTCAATGTGGGATTGCGTCAATGTAGAATTCATATCTACAAACCGATAGTTCGTTGTGCTAATTGCCAGATTTATGGACACTCGGAAAAATTCTGCAAGAGAGACTCAATTTGTGCTTATTGTGCAATAGGTCACCCAACTAAGAACTGTATAAACTATGATAAACCAGAACTTAATAACTGTACAAACTGTTTAAGTTTTGAGAACTATCATATACATACAGCAGACTCATCGCAGTGTCCTTCATTCCTCTATCAAATGCAATATAGAAATGCAAATCAGGGAGATGATAAAAGCTATTCCATGGGATCTGGTTGGTATGACGGGGGTTCTGCCAACCGTGTATATAAATAACTCTAAATTTTCATCTATATGTTGTGGGTTATCAATAAATCATCGCCAAATTTTAACAAATTATTTTACCAATAGTATCTTAACCATATTACATTATTTTAAATAACGAAACCTTACTTAATTTACCAGAAATTTAATTACACACATTTTGTATTGTGTTGCCAAATAGTGTATAATGTTATTACTCAACTAATCTTATTCTATGAAGTACTGTGAAAACGTATGTGATGAAAAAAATCTAAATGACCACTAGTTTTAATTGGTAGTCTTGCTCCCCCATTCAGTGCTGCTCCTTTATCTAAAAAAAGAAAAAAAAAATCTACTCATAATGGTTACTCAACTCAAGTTTGCTTATGCTGTATAACTTTATCTTATCTCTTAAGTACTAATAATTAAGGAACTTATCTAGTAGTAATTTAATTTTGCATAATTAACTAATTCTTTTTCCCCATCAAGGAGCATCCCGCCCTGGGCAAGGGGCTTGACCCAACCATCAGCCACAAGCAGGTTCCCAGGGTGGGCGATTAGATTAGATTAGATTAGATTAGTATTTTCTGTTCATTTGCCGGACCACTCAAAAGAATGCAGTTACATTACGGTCTATGAAGAAAAATCATTTGCCATTTATTTTAATGATATTACAGTATTTTAAACATATTGAATTTGATATACATCACTGATCTGTACTACAAGGTTTTGACTATAGAATATGGTATGCACAGAACTTATCGTTTATTTCCAGGTCACACAAAAGAGTTTGGCTATAGAAGAAAATGAGCAATAATTGAACTATTGAAGTCTACAAACAATAGTTGCTGGAAGTACGGGGTATGTGTTTTTAAATTTAACTGTTTTTTCAATATCAGTTAGTGTGTATAAATTCTATAGATCATATACAGGGTCGCACAATTAGTTCTCAAGAACATCCGTTTATGGACGGAAATTGCTGAGTTGAAATTTTTAACTGTGCTATGCGTTTAAATGAACTAACTTTTAGAATATTGTGTATTATGCATACATATCTGTAGATCCACTACAGGGATAAAAAAAATCGTATATTTTGACGACTGTTCATGGAAATAGCAGAAATCGTGTTTTCAAATGCATTATGCATTTTCCGAATTGTCTATTTAGACGTTATCATTCACTTTAGTGCACTCTGAAGTTTTATTATAGTATTCTGAATGTGTTGGAAAAGTGTTTCATAATCTATTCTGTAAGCATGATTTTACTTACTTATTTTTTTACATGTTAAATGCGTTATATTCCGTGTTTGAAGATATTGAGATCTAAGAGATTGTTCTTTAAATAGTATTGTTTACAGATGGGCTATTCTGGAAAAATCGAGCATTGATTACAGTAAGAATCGATTATCAAATTCTAGTGTAGGATGTTCTAGAATCGACACTCATATAGATAAGTTTAAAAGCAGTAATTCTAAAACTTAGCGATCAATTTGCTGAAAATTGGATCCGGAATCCTGATAACTAGGATAGATCGATATTTATGGCGATAATTTGCTAGCAAGATACAGCTATTATTTTGATTTTATTATTTTAGTGGCAGAGTTACTGGCAAATTTCGTATAAAAAGAACATTTTTCTTTCAAGGTTAAAGTGTTATATTTTTTTAGTTTAGGAGCTTAATTATTTGCGTTAACTAGTTTATTAAGTTGTATTTTATAACTTCGTCCCTTTATCCTCCCTCATTCTCGTTTTCCATCCCCAAATCATAACTTCCTTAATTACTGTCCGATTTCAATGGGACCTTTTTTGACTTTCTTCCCAAGTCATTTGGTTACCAACTAAACATTGATATTATATCTGCTACTCTATTTATGAATAATAATCGAAATTTTCGGCTTTCTTTCCTTTCAAATTTCCATCGTTTGTTTAGAGCTATGTTACTCAGGGTTCTTGTTAGTTAAATTGTATTCTCAAAATTTTCGCCTCCCACCCCTCCCCCAAAATCATAACTTTCCGAATTATGGTTCTAGTTGATTGGAATCCTTTTTAGCTGCGTGCGTAATTATATAAATACGTAGCATCTATAGTCGTCGTTCGGTCCGTCCGCATATAACAGAGCAAAAACTACCCAATCAAATGGTCTGAAATTTTAAATACATAATTGTTGCAAAATTTTGTCGAGTCATTTCAAATTTTATTAAACTCGGATGTATAGTTTAATTACAGGGACAGTCAAAAGTTTTCCGTTACATTACGGGCAATGGGGAAAAAATATTCCAAGTGCAAGTTATTGATGTTACAGCCTTTCGAACACAAGGAAATCGATAAGCATTTATGAAGTGCACTAAAATATACATTCATCACAATATGCGGTGCAAAAAATATTTCTAAAACTAGTTATATTACGAACCCACGTCATATGCCACGTTTGATGTGCAATTAACTTGTTATCTACGTTCTCCCCAAGTAATTTGTTTACCAACTAAACATTTATATTACTCCTGCAACTCTTCGTGACCACTAATTATGAACATTAATCAAAATGTTTGGCTTTTTTTAAATTCAAACATTACATCCTTTGTTTAGAGCCTTGTTTGTGAGAATTCTTCTTAGTTAAGTTGTAAATCTGAAGTTTCTCTCCTCTCCCTCACATCCCCTCTCCCCAAATCATTTCTTTATTATTGCCCGATTTGTGTCGGATCTTTTTTAACGTTCTTCAAAAGTCTTTTGGTTACCAAGAAAACAATTATATTATATCAGAAATTCCTGATGACCACTATTTATAAACAATAATCAGAATTTTCGGCTTTTTTCCAATTCAAACATTACATCCTTGGTTTGGATCCACGTTACTCAAGTTTCTTGTTAGGTAAGTCGTATCACTCAAATTTGTCTTGTCTAGTTAAAACTTGAGCTGGAAAGAGACAAAAATTTTGGCTATTGTTCAAAAATAGGGGCTACCAAGAGTTTCAGATATAATTTTAATGTTTAGTAGGTAACAAAATGACTAGGAAAGAACGTCAAAAAAGGTCTCATTCAAATCGGTCCATAATTAAGGAAGTTATGATTTTGGGTGAAGAGGGAGTTGGGAGGGGAGAAAGAGACAAAAACTTAAAAGATACAGTTTAACCCATTTATGGCTAGCGTCACATTTGTGGGACGCTTTGAATTTTCATAAAGTCAAATTTGTGTTTTAATTAAGTCTCACCTTGTAAACATCTTTGAAAAATGTATTTTTTTAAATTGTGAAATTATATGTTGAAGTTGTTTTTTTATGCATTTTTTTAACGTGTAAAATATGGGACACTAGGCACAAATGGGTACATGTTTTTATTAGCCATTTAGGGGACAGTTATATAGAGTGTCCACTTTCAACGGTGTCCAATGGCAAATTTCTAAATCGTTAGTCATAGACTTATAGTTCCAATTAAAAAAAAATATTTTAAATGAGGTAAAGAAGCATATTAAAAGCGAGTTGGGACAATAAAAACTTTTTTTTTTTAATTACGTAACTTAAATTTTTATACGGTCCCCCGATCCTATAAGTTATATTTATTAAAATTTTCCTATTACACTGACAAGAAAGACAAACAAAGTCCCATTATTCTACGATTAAAATTAACCGAGTAATAGCTGTTTAAAGTTAGAGCATGTTTTTTGCTGCAAATTAGGGGTCATTCACAAATTTAGTAGAAATATAATTTCGTCAGATATATATATATATATAAAAAAAAAAAAAAAAAAAAAAAAAAAAATGTTTGAGAGCAAAATTAACAATACAATATAAATTCGAAATTCGTAATCATTCTGACATATTAACGCAAAATATACAATTTGTAATAAACATATAAGAAGAAGAAAAAAAGCAGAATTTTTGTTTAATAAAATGATGAATAAAATGATGAAATTAACAGCCGCAATTCTTCACAAAAGGATACATGATTTAAAATGGTATTAGATTACACCAGTCTCCAAAAGATGGGTTATGACATGTTTTTAACTTTTGATAATTTATTCTTATATATTCTGTACTACTGAATCCGAAAGTGACCTTCATTTTTTACAATCGCGTAAAGATTTTTTGCAAATCGTAAATTTTGAAGTTAAAAAATGAAAAAATGGCGAAAATTTCATACTATAAAAATTGATGTGACTGTTGTGTTTTTAACTTTTGATAATTGATTTTTTTTATATTTTTTACCGCTGAATCCGAAAATAAACTTCAATTTTTAAAATCACGTCACGATTTTTTCGCAAATTGTAAATTTCAAAGTTAAAAAGTTCAAAGTTAAAATTTAATCTTCTCCCCCATCTCATCGGACCCCCCAGCTGTTTAGTTGTAAGAATCCCGGTATAGGCCAAAAAACAGAATAAATTATTGCATTAAATAAAATAAAATTAAATAAAAAAAGTTTTATATCTGTTTTACAGTATCAGATTTTCACTAAATTTTAACTTTGACATTTATGATTTCCAAAAAATTCTAACATGATGATTAAAAATGAATTTCATTTTCAGATATAGAGCTAAAAAGTACATAAAAATCAATTATCAAAAGTTAAAATACCCAGCCATCTCCTCTATTTTATAGTATCCGATTTGTGTTATTATTTTAATTTTGACAAATTATGATGTGCAAAAAATTCTGACATGACGGTTAAAAATTAAAGAAATTTTCGGATTCAGTGCTAAAAAATACATAAAGTTAAAAAACACAACCAACGCTGTCTTGTGTTATCTAATCTAAAATTTTTATTAAACTTCTTAGCGGTAAACTATCCGAAGTCTATCCGTTTTAAGCCTCAAATACGATAATTCTTAAATTATTATTAAAAATTATTATTAATAATATACTTATAACATTATTAGCTTCTGTGAAGAAATAAATGTATCTTTTTAGCAGTTCATGAAAATACTAATTATGGTATATAATATACAATTTAAAACCTTATTTTATATAATTTTGACAAAAAGCAAATTCTGATATTTAGAATGTTTCCATTTTATCAAATAAATACAAAAATATTTTAGCGTAATTTTTTTTTTAGTAATTTGTGTTATTCTGCAAAAATGGTATAAATTATAACCACCAAAAATTTTAATAATTTTAGATTGTCATCGGATTTACGTCATTACGTAAAATTTAATCTCGATCGGATATTTGAAAGAGAGTTAAAGTTCAAGTAAAATTTGAACTGGAAAATCACACATAGGATCGTTGAAGTTAAATAAAAACTTATAAAAATAACATAACTTTTGTTAAAAGAAATCATGAAAAGAAACAATCTCAGATGCTTACAAAATAAAACAAATGTTAAAATACAATTATTTTAGCCAATCTGAAACATAATAAAAGTTAACTCAACGTAAGACATGTAAGAATTTTTTCGAAACGCATATACACATGAAATAAGTAATTGCTATATGACCCCTCAAAGCGTGACCGAACACACTGTTGTTCAGATGCAGAAAACAGGTATAAGTCATGGCTTTTTAAAGTTTCATCAGTTGGTATTTTTTAGTGTTATATGAACGGGACTTTTTTTGTCTTACTTGGCGTCCTGTATATTTGTCTTTTTAATCTGAGAAAAATAAAGCGTAAAAACTTTTAAAAATGTGTAATTCATTGAAAACACCCTCTGGTGACGAAATTTTGAAGTAATTATTTTTCACTCAAACAAATTCCCATTTCTTCATTATGTCCGTTACAAAATTTCACAACTTTCTGACCAATAGTTTCGTCTGTGGACTTTAAAGTAGGGTCGTTAAGTATGGACACCCTGTATATACATATATATATATATATATATATATATGTGTGTGTGTGTGTGTGTGTGTGTGTGTGTGTGTATCCATCTTGATTATATAAAGAATGATGTAAAACAAAAATGATTTTCAAAAGTTTTCATTTATGATTTTTACAAATTGTTATGTCCACATATCGCTCACCCGCTCACCGCTCAAGAGTGACACATCTCGTAAAATTTAATTTTTTTCCAAGCGTTTTATTCCACGAATAGGTTTGTCATAGGTGTGCCTTGCTACACAAACAGTTTCATAAGTGTAGTTATATGGAATTTAAGAACACAGAAGAGGGGCGGATTGTGTGAGGAGTTAAAATTACCCAACGCTCCAAACCTCATCCTACGTCTTCATTCTTAAGGGTTTTATGCTTTTATGCACTTTTTTACTCCTGCATACAAAGATAATAGTCCAGGCAATAGTGGATTTTACCTGGCAAAATTAATGGTAGTTCTGGAAATCGGCTTACTTTATGTTTTTTGGGTCGACAAAATTGGATCAATGTTCGGTTAGGGGTTTACCCAAAATTTGGGGGAGTTGCCGGGAGAAATTTTGGTTGGAAGTTAAAAATTCGGATTTAGCGGCCCAAAAAACATATAGTAAGCCTTTTCCAGAATTACCATGAATTTTGCTAGGTAGAGTCCCTATACGGTCTCTATTGCTTGGACTATAAGTGCTGAAATTTCATTTTATAGTAAAATTATGCAAACTTTCTTTTGCCTCTCCTGTGAAATTTACTTTTGTCGAGTGAACTTTTGTTTTGTCGTGAACTCTGTTTTGTCGTTTGAGTGAACTTACTTTTGTCGAGTACTTGCGGGTGAACGATAGGTCCATTGTAGTGTCCCCTTAACACAATTTCCATAACTACTCTTTAAATGAAAATGTTTTACCAATGCGACATATTTATGTCTGTCATTTTTTCCCAATTTTCCCCAAAAAAGTGTTTTTATGTTTGTTACTAAAGGCTTAATAAATAATCCAACAAAAATAAAGTGTGATAAAGCAATACGCTTTTATAGATTTTATTTCTTATAGAACGACGTATGCAAGATAGGTGATGAATGCCATTGCTCGCAATGCTGCTTGGATGGTAAATGTTGGCCACTTGGAGATGAAGGTATAACAATCTACTTTTGTAAGGATATTTAATTTTACTTTCATTTATTTATTTATTTATTTATTTTGTGGGGTAACCTTCAATGGTACATAAACCCCTAAACATTTTGTGATTCTTTACATAAGCAAAACAGACTTAAAATGCTCCCACTGAACCAGGCACAATTTGAGAATTCGGAGGTGTACTTTCAGACCAATATATTAGCATATATATGCTATATGCTATTACTACATAACTGTTTAAATATTGCAACTACTACTATTAATAATAATAATTTTAAATGTATAGATAATAACAATAAATTAAATATTTGTCTATGTAATAGAAAAAAAAATATGAGTGAATCAAATTAAAATTATATTATATAAAAAATTAAAATTATATAAAAATATAATTTCAGCCGGATTTAACAATTTGGACTTCCAGCACATAAAACATAAATAAAATTTATGTTATCGCTGAAATGTTTAATTTTTATATCGTCTGAAGCCATTGTTTTGAACATGTAAATATTTAATTTTTTTTACAAATTTTTTTTCCGTGACATTTTTCATTTTATTCTTTTCTTTTTTCAATTCATTTTTAAACTATTTCCTAAATTTAATTTGTTAAGTTTAAGCTCTCTTTCTGGTGTTCCACAACGTTTAAATAGGGAATAGGCAATATTGGGCAAATATCACAATATTCTTTCATAGTTTTACTTGAAAATCTTTAGAATTATCTAGACAAAAACAGTTTTTGTTTTCTTCAAACAATCGTTAAAAGTGTAGTTATGGCTGGCTGTATTTGTTTAAGATCTCAAAACTGCAAATATATGCAAAACCTTACTGCGAAATGCGCTGTTGGAATTATTATTACAGAGGATGTTCGGTTAACGAACTTAATTCTTTCCAAAACAGTGTTCGCTGACCGAATTGTTCGTTAACCGATCATCAATTTTATATTCATGTGTGCACTGTAAAAAAAAAAAAAAAAAAAAAAAAAAATCTGTAAAGTTATTAAAGTTTTTCTAGGAAACTGGGATTCCTCGAACTTTTTATGTAACGGCAACAACAAAAATTCCTGCAACAGTATAACAAAATAACCTGTGTTACAGGAATTTTTGTTGTTGCCATTAAACAAAAAGTTCTAGGGATCCCAGTTTCCAAGAAAAACTGTAGCAACTTTACAGATTTTTTTTACACTATGTGGGAATTCAATTAATTAGTTCTTAAAAGCTAAAAAAATTATAAAAATTAATATAAATCTTCTTTTTATAATAGGGTAAATATGCATCCTTTTTTAATATGGACTGATTGTATGTTGATGGATTTGTCCGTGTGGTGGTGTATTTAAAGGAAAACAAATGGCAAGCCCTTTTTACAAACTTTTAGGACTACGGAATTACATATATCAGTTTGTAACTTTGACCTTTAAAAAAACCCACTTAATTCTCTAAAAAATCGTGTTTATCACGACCCAATAAGAAAAAAAAGAAAAGATCGATAAAAAATAGAATCTAGAGCGTATTAATAATTTGTGAACTACATTTCAATTAAAATAATTAATTTGCAATTTAAAATGTTTATTTAAAAATGGATACTAAATTAAAAAAAAATATTACTGCTCTGTTCATTCTAATTTGGGGGCCCTGAAATGTAGGGAACCAACCCAAGGTACTTATACAACTGTTAAAAGATTATCTAAGCCGACAATATATGCAATTAAATATAGCTCGGCAAATCTGAAACACAGCATTGCTTCTTATTGGCTTTATTTTATGAGGTGTTCTTTATCCGAACATAAAAACTCTCACGACAGTGTTCGTTAACAGATCTGTTCGTTAAACCATCATCCATTATTAATTAATATTGTTATTGTTACTATTATATTTATTACTGTTGTTGTTATTATGACTATTATTATTATTATATTTATTACTATTTATGTCATATTAAGGATAATAAAATAATTAATTTGCAATTTAAAATGTTTATTTAAAAATGGATACTAAATTAAAAAAAAATATTACTGCTCTGTTCATTCTAATTTGGGGGCCCTGAAATGTAGGGAACCAACCCAAGGTACTTATACAACTGTTAAAAGATTATCTAAGCCGACAATATATGCAATTAAATATAGCTCGGCAAATCTGAAACACAGCATTGCTTCTTATTGGCTTTATTTTATGAGGTGTTCTTTATCCGAATATAAAAACTCTCACGACAGTGTTCGTTAACAGATCTGTTCGTTAAACCATCATCCATTATTAATTAATATTGTTATTGTTACTATTATATTTATTACTGTTGTTGTTATTATGACTATTATTATTATTATATTTATTACTATTTATGTCATATTAAGGATAATAAAATAATTAATTTGCAATTTAAAATGTTTATTTAAAAATGGATACTAAATTAAAAAAAAATATTACTGCTCTGTTCATTCTAATTTGGGGGCCCTGAAATGTAGGGAACCAACCCAAGGTACTTATACAACTGTTAAAAGATTATCTAAGCCGACAATATATGCAATTAAATATAGCTCGGCAAATCTGAAACACAGCATTGCTTCTTATTGGCTTTATTTTATGAGGTGTTCTTTATCCGAACATAAAAACTCTCACGACAGTGTTCGTTAACAGATCTGTTCGTTAAACCATCATCCATTATTAATTAATATTGTTATTGTTACTATTATATTTATTACTGTTGTTGTTATTATGACTATTATTATTATTATATTTATTACTATTTATGTCATATTAAGGATAATAATAATAATAAGTATCATAATTATATTTAATTTTATTATTATAATAATTAATTTATTTTATAATAGTTATTGCTATTATTACCCATGGGATTGGCTTTCTTCGCAAATTCATCAAAAGCGTCGTTATTGTTTTCTTTTTATTTCATTTCTCACACCGGAAATATATATTGAAGTTACCGGATATGGTGTTGTCGTGTTGTTGGAATTATTATTATTATTAGTATTAGTATTATTACATTAATAACAATATTTATTATTATTTATTATTATTATTATTATTATCCGTCGAATTTGCTTTCTTCGTACAATCATTAAAAGTGTAGTTTTGCGTGTTTTTTTGTTTCTGATCTCAAACTGGAAGTAGTTGCTGTATCGAAGTAATTTGAAATTAGTATTTAAATGGCATTAAGCCGCAGCAAATTTTCGAATATGGAAACTAAAGGAGGTATAACATATGAACATTTTTTTTTTTAAATTTGTGGTGAATATTTCTAATACATTCTCAAAAATAAAAGTTTTAAATTTGTTTTCTGAAAAACACGATTTTTGTAAACAATAAGGTAGGAAAAACGTACATTTGCCAAGAATTATGATTATATTCAGGTGTGTCGGATCGCCTAAATTATCTGTGATGTTGTGGGCGTAAGCAATTATCTGTTAAAATATCTTGCATATCCGTAAATTTTGCAGCTATTTTTATCAATCAACATACTGAAAATACATAAAAGAATATGAAAATACACTGCTCAAAACAACTAAACGATATTGTAAGTCATACAAAATAACAGTATAAGCGAAATCTTTTTCGCAGAAAATGGAAGAGAGTCACAAATACCAATTTTTCTCATTTTGGAACTTCGGAATATGCAAATTTTGAGATAAAATTTGACTTTCAATTTACTGAAAGACAAAGCGGAAAACAATTATCGGCATTCAATAAGTGATTTTTTTCAATGAGTGCGATGTCTCAACGAAGTCATTTAACAGAATCAGACGGATGGAGAGCTGTTGGTCAGTTAAAGGGGGGGAGGGGGGGAGAGAAAAAAAGCCAAAGTAGCAGAAGCCACAGGAGTTTCACAAAGTGTGATTTACAGGCCCTGGAGACGTTTTTTGCAGATCACAATGCAGGTCAAATGGCTTAGGTGTGCAACAACATCCAATGAAAATCTATATTTAACGCTAACGGCTCTGAGAAACCGAAACATGAATGTCACTTTTCTTTAACAACACCTTCGCTTGGCTACTGGACCAAAGTTTCGACACAAACTGTACGAAACCGGCTACCTACTATAGGAGTGTATGCTTACAGACCAATGGTAGGTGTTACGTTAACAGCAAGGCATCGTTGCGGCAGCAGAGAGTGCGCAATAGAGGATGTGAACTGAAGGAGAAATGACTGGCGCCATATTCTTTTTTCTGAGGAGTCCCGTTTTTCTGATAATAGAGGTATTTTCAGTTGGTGGGGACGTGGCATTAGGAACAATCTTGCATTCGTGCAAGGAAGTGTCAGATTTGAGTGGTGGGGGAGAGATAGTCTATGCTGGCATCTCCATTGATGTGCGCGCCGACCTCCACATCATTCGAAATGTAACTCTGATATAGGGATGAGATATAGGGCGATATAGGGATGAGATCCTTAGATCAACTGTAGTCACTCACGCTACAGCAATTGGAGATGACTTTCTGTTAATGGACAACAATTGCAGGCCACATCGTGCTCGCTTCGTGGATAGTTTCCTTTTTGATGAAGGAATCATACGACTGGAATGGCCAGCGCTTTCTCCAGCAAGAACCCAATAAAGCATGTTTACGACATTCTAGGCAAACAAATTGCGGGCCGCTTACCACTCCCACAAACTTTCCAAGAACTGGGAAGAGCTGTTCTGGAGGTGTGGGGCAGAATACCCCAACTCCACCTTAACAGCCTCAAAGGTGTTCGACGTCCGGGGAATCCATACCCCTTCCTAAAAAGATTTTCTTGGGGGGAAACACCTTTTTGTTCTCTTATACACAAATCGTGTTTTTTTTTCTTTTGTACCCAAATGCTCAATGCAAGGTATTTTTCTGCCATACATGTGAATTTTTTTCCTCATATATTACGTCAGTTGATCATATACCAATCATCTATGCATTTCCCCATAACCAAATTACATTCAGAACCTCAATATCCTTTAATTGTTTCGAGCATTGTAATAATTCGAATGTGTTTATCAATGTTTCAATGGAATGTAAGAATTGGATACGTTATTTCTTGAAATATAATATTCACAAAAGGTAAGAACACTATTATTTAATATACATTTAGCTTCAACATACTTATATTTACAGCTTATCTCTAGTGCCATTTACCAACAACATTAAAACAAGTAAAAGACAGCATAGTGGAAAATTATTAGCTGATACTTTTAGTAATAATAATCATAATAAATGTTATAATAATAATAATAAAAATAATCTAAAATAACTGCAGTATAAATTCAGACCTGCAACAAAACGAAGAAAATAAGTGTTATATTATTTTATAGCACTATGGGAGTTTTTATTTTGTTACTTAGTTCATAGTTCATTGCATTCTTATTAACCCAAATAATATGTTTAATGAAAAAAGTATTGTAAACTGTCATTATATTTGTCGCGATGCCATTTTTTATTAGTATAAAATATTGCATAGTTTTTCTTTGGGATTTAATATAATTAAAAAGGAACTACATCAATTTATTTACTAAACGAAATCGTCTTTTTATACAGGGTGTCCGGTCTCAACGGTGTCCAATGGCTAATTCCTAAACCGTTAGTCATAGACATATAGTTCAAATTACAAAAATGTTTAAAATCAGGTAAAGAAATATTTTAAAAGCGATTTGGGTCAATAAAAACATTTCTTAAAAAAATTACGAAATTTAAATTTTTATGCGGTCCCCCGGTCCTATAAGTTATATTTAGTAAATTTTTCATATTACACTGACAAGTAATACACAAAAAGTCCCGTTATTCTACGATTAAAATTCACCGAGTAATAGCTGTTTAAAGTTGGAGCATATTTTTTGCTGCAAATTGGGGGTCATTCACAAATTTAGTCGAAATATAATTTCGTCAGATATATTAAAAAATGATCGATAGTAAAATTAACATTGCAATATAAATTTGAAATCTTTAATTATTCTGACATATTAATGCAAAATATACAATTTGTAATAAACATTTAAGCAAAAAGAAAAAACAGAATTTTAGTTAAATAAAATGATGCTAAATTAACAGCCTCAATTTTTTACAAAATGATACGTATTTTAAAATATTATTATCTTACACTAGCCTACAAAAGTTGAGATATGTCATGTATTTTAGCTTTTGATAATTGATTCTTTTGTATTCTGTACCGCTGAATCTGAAATTGACCTTCAGTTTTAACCATCACATCAGGATTTTTTGCAAATTTCAAAGTTAAAAAGTTCAAACTTAAAATTGAGTCTCCTCCTTCATCTCATCGGACCACTCAGCTATTTAGCTGTAAGAATCCCAGGATAAGCAAAAATATCGAATAAATTATTGAAAAATAAAATAAAGTAAAATAAAACAAAAAAAAGTTTTACATATGTTTTTTAGTAAGAGATTTTCGCTATATTTTAACTTACACATTTACGATTTGCAAAAAAAAAAAAAATTGTAACGTGATGGTTAAAAATGAAGGTCATTTTCAGATTCACTGCTAAAAAGTACGTAAAACGCAATTATCAAAATTTAAAAAACACAACCACCTCCTCTACTTTATAGTATCCGATTTTTGTGATTCTTCAACTTTTACAATTTATGATTTGCGAAATATTCTGACATGATGGTTAAAAATTAAGGTAATTTTCGGATTCAGTGCTAAAAAATACATAAAAGTAAAAAAAAAAAAAATCGCAGTCTTGTATTATCTAATCTAAAACTTTTTCTTAAACTTCTTGGCGGTAATCTATCCGAAATTCTTTGTGTTATCCTGTAAAATAAGTATAAATGGTAACCACCGAAAATCATAATAATATTAGATTGTTATTGGATTTGCGCCAGTATGTAAAATGTAATCTCGATCGGATATTTAAATGTCAGTTAAAGTTCGAGTACAAATTTTGAACTGGAAAAGCATACATACGATCGTTGAAGGAAAATAAAAACTTATAAAAATAACATAATTTTGTTAAAAGAAAGCATAAAAGAAACAGTCTCAAATCCTGAAAAAATAAAACATATGTTATTTTAGCCAATCTGAAACTTAATAAATGTTAACTTAATCGTAACACTTGTACGATTTTTTTCAAAGCGCAGATACACATGAAATAAGATCTTCGAAAACTTTAAGCACTTGATATGTGACCCCTCAAAGCCAAGCCGAACTCATTTGTTTTCAGAGCAGAAAAGTGGCATAAGTCATGCATTTTTAAATTTTTATAACTCACTCAATTTTAGTGTTTTATGAATGGGACTTTTTTTGTCTTACTTGTCAGTGTAATATGAAAATTTTACTAAATATAACTTATAGGACCTTGGGACCGTATAAAAATTTAAATTTCGTAATTTTTTAAGAAATGTTTTTATTGACCCAAATCGCTTTTAAAATATTTCTTTATCTGATTTAAAACATTTTTGTAATTCGAACTATATGTCTATGACTAACGGTTTAGGAATTAGCCATTGGACACCGTTGAGACCGGACACCCTGTATAGTAATCTATTTTTAACTAGTATTTTTTATTTGTTTCTAAATAATGGGTCAATAATCTTTAGTGACTATCAGATATAGTGTGGAGATCGGCCAACCGAAAAGTGCTAAAAATTTCCATCCGCTAAATGTTGAACAATATTGAACGATAAATGTTAATCGCGCCGTCATCTGGCAGTTCAAACGTAAACATTGTATAAGGATTTAATTCATAAAAGGGGCCAACAGAGTACATCAATTTGATGGCCCACCATTGGTAGTTTCTCCTAATTTTGGTGGGAATGGTAGGATTGGGAATATTCATGTTGGCAAATGTTTGGGAAAAGGTAAGCGCGGTGATCTCTCTAACTTGGGACATATCCCAGCAGGATTCCGAGCAGTGAACGGTTGTACCGCTTTTGGGTGTTTATTGGCTAATGGTTCATTGGCCAATGGTATGGCAAATGGACATTTATTATTGCAGTTCAAAGTGAAACGACTATTTGTCAACAATTAGCCAACGTCGACTTAATCGTTTTGTGGTACTTGGGTAAAACGTAAGTTTAGTCTTAAAATTTTTTATGGTTTCATTTCAAACAGATGGGGCCAAAAAAGCTTCACACAAACTATTAAATGTAAAAAAATATGTTGAAAGTGAGTTCCATGTGTTAAAACAACTTTCTTTTTTAGGAGATCCTTGTTATGAATCTTACTGGAAAGGATCCAGAAATTTTTCTTTTTCAATGTATTGTCCATGCAAGCGAAATTTGGTATGCACTCCTGTAAGTGTACAATTATGGCTGCAATTTCTGACAGTTAATTTGAATTTCTTATCTATTGTTAAGTCTGTTCTCAAATATTAATTACCTACTTTCTGACACATTCTTGAATTTATTTTTGTTTGTAAAAGCCTGATATTGGCGGGATTTTGTATCTAATAAACTGTAAAATGGAGTTATTTTTCTATTTTTTTATAAAGCCAGAGGATCTTTCAGAAATTGCTATAAATGTTGGCATTTTAACCTTTTATCTACCGACGTTACTTATGAGTACCGCTCACTTTAAATTTTCATACCATAGTAAATATTACTAATATTCTAATGGTACTTTGCAAAAGTACTCTTTTAACTCCACTATCCAGATAAATGGCAGAAGTAGTTCTAGATTTGATATTTTAGCGAGGAAGGGGTCTGTCTTTGAAACAGTCGATTGTATTTTGTGCCGACATTTTGCACAGATTGTGACGCTCTTCTTTCTATTGTTGCAAACACTGTAAAGAATATAAGACAAGTGTTGGATTTTTTATGTGTTTATTATGATTTTAAAATATAATTTGACTCGAAATATGTATTTGATATAACAGAATTACTCGGTGGTACTTATAAGTACCGTCAGTACACTTGGTGTTGGAGAAAAACTTTTTGTTTACTTTTCGTCTGTGTAGTTATCCATCGTTTTCATCTGCTTTATAATGTGATTACTAAAATGTAGTGTAGTAATACTTTCCTTAGTATTTCTTTTCTGTTTCATTATTTTTTTTATAGGAAATCGAAAAACTTATGGCACCGGCTCTTTTTTGCTATGCTGGAAATGGCATATGTAAATTTATATATTGCATATGTGGAGATGCTAGAGAACATGTTGTCCCTGGAATATAGACGTCGCATAACTAAAGCTAACAAGATCAAAACCTAAAAAAAAAAAAAAACAGTTTTTTTAACCTTTTCATAGGGAAAGCATTTTTAATGCTAAAGTGTTGAAATAAATTATTGGAACCGGAATATGTCAAAACATTTATTTATAAGTAAGAAAAAGGCTATATTTCACATACTTAACAAATCGAAAAAATCTTACCATAATTCTGGTGCCAGTTTAAATACCTTGTAGGTTTTCTGTTGCGATATTTTAGTCATAGTGTACTGACGGTACTTTAAAGTACCGCTTTAATTAATTACCTCTAAGGAATTAAATTTCTCAAGGGTGAGTACTTTTTTATGTTTATGCTTTAATTTTTATTGTAGTAAATGAAAAAAAATAATTCGTGAAAAAAATTGCAGTAGATCATAATGCAGTAAATAAAGGGTTAAACAACGCCACCGGTTTTACGAGGGAGAAATAGGCAATCAGGCACACTTTAGCCGCTAGTTGTAGTTCTATTTTTAGTTCTACTTAATAGCTGTGGTAATTAAAACAAAAATAACATTTAATAGCTAGTGGTAGAATATTACCTGATTTGCTCCTCTCGCCCTTGTTGTCACCTACTGCTTTCAACTAAACTTTTAAACGCCCTAGCTTGATTTAGGTTGTTATGAGACAACATTTGCTTATAACTAAAAGCATGGTTCATTTGTCGAAAAATGGAAAATCTGTCCGATTCATAATAATTTTATTAGTATGCCTACAAGTATCGTGAATTTATGTTTTAAATGAGTTTTAAATGAGTATCGTGAATTATGTTTTAATTTATGAGTCGGTAAATGTGTTTAAGAACACTCGTAATCAGAATAGTATTCATTTTGCATAAATATAAATTATTTATGCATAATAAAATTCTAATTAATATAGCTAGAAAACCAAATAACTTGTCGATAAAAATAACCGCAAAGTAAGAGTAATATTATTTCATTAATTTTTTGTATATTTAGCCACGTTTTGTGCATGATACACAGTAAAAAAAGTATATATAAAGCTAAGTTTATGGGAAATCTCTGTATTTAAACGGAGGTATTCTATTTTCGATGCAAGTTAAAAAATAACCCTAGAAACTAAAAATTAACCCGAGATGCCGCTTTGGTCACATTTATCTGAGCTCCTAAATATGGCATCAAATTTAATTTTACCTCCATTGAACAGAATAACAGAAAAGTTGGTTCCCATAAAGTTTTTTTAATGTGGGCCATTATATATATCGAAATGGACAAATTTAGATACTATTCCTAATCGACCTCTTTCAAATTTGAGGTAACCGCTACTGGACATAAATTTTAAGTCTGAAATGAACATCTATCTGAAACTGTCAGAATCAGAAGTAGTATAGTTGGTGATCCAGGAATGCTCATATAAAATTCACTACTTTGCAGCTGAAGAAAACCAACCCCCCGTGATATCGAACCCGCGCACGGTCTTCCGGCGCGACGTACTAAACTTATTAAATATAGCTTTTAATTTTTTTTCTATACTTAAGCCGTTAAAATATTTGCAAAAATCCACTATTAAATTTGAAAGAAGTGTGAGTGATACAAGTTATTAAAATCTTTTACTACAAATAAGGAATTTTTCTTCTCAAATCAGCAATCTATAACGTTCCTTGTAATGATTGTCATTTATCTTAGGTCAAACTAAACAAAATTTTGAAACACGCTTAAAGGAGCATTATCGTTATTTTTCTAACCAATAAATTTCTCAATCTTCTATTGAGAAGCATTCTAGATATTCCGGCCACGGATTTAATTTTCAAAATCTAAAATGATCTTTAATGCCAATAGCACCTTTGAATGGGACTTCCTCAAAAATTGAGCTATTTATCTTAATCCCCATGTTATAGTTTTAAAAAAATCTGAATGCACTATGCTTGGAAAAACTTGCTCATTTAAACAATATAACTTTTTGATTATTTATATACTATTTTCTTTTATATTTATTTTTCATATTTACAATTATTTTTTACTAATTATTTTATTTGCATTTGTTTTATTTATTTATTATTATTATTATAGAATTATTTTTAATTTTTTAATTAATTAATTGTATTTACTTACATTACCGTCATTCTTTTTCTTCATTACACACTACTGTGATGAAAAAGTACCGAAATGGTAGCATGTAACAAAAGATATAAATTTATTTGTCAAGCTTTATTGCATCTCTTTCAAAGTAATGTTCTCCAATTGCAATGCACTTATGCCAATGTTTTTTCCAATCATCAAGTCATGTCTTGAAGCAGATTTCTAAAACCCCTTCAGAGTTCGTAGACAATTTTCTTTTATCGAATTAATGGACTCAAAACTATGACTACGAAGGGCCAATTTCAACCGTCGAAATAAGACAAAGACACACGGTGTCGCAGCAGGCAAATACAGGGCTTGTGAAACCGTATCTGTTGAACGTTTGGATAAAAACTGACGATTAATAATTGCATTGTGAGAAAGCGCATTATCGCAGTGCAAAGACCACGAGTTTTATTTTCGGAGACTTGCTTCGCGCAAAACACTCAAAAAATAAATTTTATTGATTGTATGACCTGTTGGTAGGTATTAATAATACACAACATTACGACAATCAAGGAAAACAGTCAATATTGCCTTGATTTTTGAGTGACTTTGACCTGGCGTGGTCTTTTCGGTCTTGCTTTACATGTTAAGGGGGTCTGGGACACAAAAACCTTCAAATTTTACAAAAACATTTTATTTCATAAAAGATTTCTCTGTTTTTCCTGCTTAAAATGACATTTAAATCATGTTTGTATCTGAATTAGAACAAAAAATATTAATATTTTCGTTTTGGTTTATTTTCAAAATCTAGCTTCCAAGCAATGGCTGTCATGGAAACGACTTCTTGTAAAAATGCGTTTTTCTTCATGATAGGTTTTTTCACCATTTCTCATATTTAAATTGTTATAAGTCAAGAACTGTTAAATATAAAAAGTTCAAACCTGAAACATGTCTTTTTCAATTATTTTATTTTAATGTTGATTCAGAAAATTTGAGGAAAAATAATTAGTTTTGAAAATATAAATTTTTTTTTTTTTTACATTAAATTTTTTTTATTAATATTTTTTAAAATGCTGAATCAAAATTAAAACTTATATATTTCTGTTTACTTAAATGAAAAAAATTTTAAATTTTATAAACAATATTTCGAGTTATAACGATTTTAAATTACCCCACTTTTTGAATACATTTTAAATTTAAATTAAAAAAATCTGTTTTATCATGTGATTTTTATCATGTGTAAAAACGTTTTATCATGTGATTTTCTTTACAAATGATAAGGTTAAAAATCACAAAAATATTCAGAATTTTAACTCAATAAATAAAAATTATTTTAAAATGTGTCCCGGACCCCCTTAAGTGCTATTGACTTGATTGTTGAGCTGTTTCTGTACCAAAGTGTATATCGAAGTTTCATCACCGGTAGTAATGTGTTTTGGAAAGGAGTCGCCTTCAGAAAATACCCCTCGGGCCACTTGAGTAAGTTTATGGAATAAATTCAAGGTTCATCGAAAAACTCCAGAAGCGACGCAACCCTAAATGATCTTTTAAAATTGCTTGACAGGAACCAAATACTATATAGGAACTTTTTCAATAACGTCTTTTAATTTCAAACGATGATCCTCAAGCATTAAGTATCTGACATTTATCGGTATCTTCATCATTAGTGACATCTTCAGCGACAATCTACCTTATCACGGATCATCTACGACAGGTTCTTTAACATCTCTAAACTTTTTTATACCAATCAAATACTATTGTGTTTGATAAATAGTAGTCTTTAAAAGATTTTTCAAACATTTCAAATGCTTTTGTAGCAGAAATTTCATTGCCAAAAATAATGTAGTGCATGTTCTCTATATCATTCTATTAACACTGTAACATTCTATTAACTATATAACATTATTAGCTCTATAACATTCGCTATTTCGGAAATTCAACACAGTTAAAATTTTTATCTCATGAAAAAAAAATCGTTTCCAGATGATAAAATAAAATAAATTCCTGACTATTGGCAGATGTTTATAGAAGTCGTAAAAATGTTTGATAAAAGTTTGTAGAAGATATCTTCTACAGATGTTTTTTTTTTTTTTTTTTTTTTTTTTTTTTTTTTTTTTTTTTAAGCATTCCAGATACTTTTTGATCACAGGAGTATATATTACACATTTTCTTGTATTCACCATTACATTTTCTGACTCTGTCATTTTATTCATTCTGTTCCATCGATTTCCTTCTGTTCTGTCTTCGCCGGATTGACTAATTGTCTCTGTGTGATTGGTTGATGCCTTCCGCCTTTTTATTGGCTATTTTATTTAACATGTCTCTTTATCTTCTATTTTCCTTTAGTCTTGCACCTGATTTCAAAGTGGTAACTCTTATTTTTTACACCTCAAGAAAAATACAATGTTCTTTCGAAAGGTCTTCCACATTTCATAACGAACATTGGTTTTCATAAGAAGTTTATTGCCTTTATTTATATTACACACTAGTATGTTAATTTTAAAAGTTTTCATCTTGTCAATCATGGTGTATTTCTTTGTATAGTATTAACGGTAAATAAATTAGAGGTGTCCCTCTTGAGATATAGGCTTCTGAAAATGGGATTGAATTTGTTAATTTAATTTTCAAAGAAATTTCAAACTAGAATATAATAATGGATAACTTAATGGGCAGGAATAGCCTTCAGCTGTTGCATTTTATGTGTATAGGTAATTAACTTGCCAAGTGAGAAACTTCCAAATCCGTTTGTTGAGTAGTTACAGTTTGTTAATTTTGAAGACAAATTCATTGTGACAGACTGTATAGCCTAATATGAGTTGAAGTGACATTGATTTCTGGTCTTTAATACTACAACAACGTTTTTCATCTTAGAAAGTTGTATTGAAAATTTGTGAACAAATAATTTTTAATGAAAAAATTTTCAATACGTTAAGTTGTTTTTATCATTAGTACTAAGACGACAAATTTAGTTATCGTTTTCAATTCAGAAGATGAAAGGCCTGTTTTCATGGAAATATATTTAGAACTCGTAAAAGACTTGGTGTTTTGTAACTTTATATTGTTAACGATGGAGAAAGCGAATTTGACGTCAAAATTGTAAAATGTCTACGACAAAACCGATAAAATCAATAATCTAGTGGTTAACCTGATAGTTTCAAAATAGACTACAAAATCTAATTCGAAAATGTTGAAGAGTTTTAATTAGTTCCGTGCACCTACCGAACACGAGCAAATCGCTGCGGTATGAGTAGTTATGAATTTCTCTCACCGAATATCTCAGACAAAAAAGAACAAGACCCGGAATAATTTGGAACATTGAATCGCCGACTTTGTAAAATTTACATTTAAAAAAACGTTTTTTTATAAACAAAATATAAATCGCACGGTTTAGAGATAAATTGTTTTGGAATGAATGATGTAGAATAAACATGGAAAAAAACTTAATAATTTCTGATAGGGAAGCAACAATTCCCAGCTCCAAATAAACAATTCGGCAAAACCTCAACATTATGCAAAATTTTATATAATGGACAGGTCTATTGTAGGTAAGATAACTGTACTTGTCTCCCGTCCACATGTTGTGCGTAAACTGTGGAGTATATAGAACACGTGTTCATCAAGTTTTTTGAGGCATGGATTTCTTTAAAATTTTGACCAATATCGTCGATTTTGGTCAACTGTGCCACTGTGAAAAGTGAATTTTATTTGGACATCTCTGGCACCGGAAATATAATGATTCTGACTCTGGAAGCTTGCAAATGTTCATTTCAGAATTAAATGTATGCACTGCATCGATTACATGAAAACTGAAATTGGTCGAGTCGAAACGCCTATACCTAAGGAAGACCTAAGTTGTCAATGGTGATTATACTAGAGAGGAGTGTAAGTCCGCGACAATAAATAGTTCTGTACTGAATATGAAAGAAATGGCATATTAAATCTCTTTTTTTTCTTCCTTTTCACAGGAAAAATGATTGACTCATTAATCGAAATCGATTGAGCTTACCATATATTCATTTTTATGATAAATATCTAATAATAATCAAGGAAATATATTTATTCGCAAGGAAGGTTTTTGGCGAGTACTTGGCGCGGTGCTCGCAAATAACTAGCAACCTTAGACCCCCAACAGAGCTGTGCGGGGTGATGGTCCATAGATATTGCCTCTTCTTATTATCAGAGATTGTAGATTTTTGATGTCCAATCAAAAGTTTCTTTTTGTAAGCTATTACACATAGAGAAAAATTTTCGGTGGATTCGAATTTTTCGGAAAATTTCACCCCAAGTACATACCCAACATATGGATGAAACATTTAAAATAACAAAGAAAATTTTCTTTTTCAAATTAAAACGAATAAAAGAAGCTCTTTATTGTAAGGCTGTTCTCAAAAAAATTATCTTTCCCCGCTCAAGAACCAGAAACTTTATATTTTAAGGCTCTTTTTTAAATGTAAAAACAGGATACTTGCAGGCATGATATTTAAAGGGATTTGAAAGCGAACAGTTTTTCTTAGTTTCCGGTAAATTAATTACAAGCAATTGTTGTCTAAGAATGGATTTTTATTTATTTATCTAATTTACTGCACAATCGCGTTGGATAGAAAATTTTGGTGGATTAGACAATTTCACCTCAAATAAATATGAAACATATGGAAAGAATATGTAAAATTACAAGAATTTTCATTTCGTGTGAATTAAAACGAACCTTTTTTTTTTTTTTTTAATGCGGCTTTTCTTAAGTACATTCACGATATAATTTCCATCCCTCCGCATACAGAAGTTTAAACAATTCTTATTTTACTTAGAAAGAAATGATCAGAAGTTAAATTAATTTGTCTTTTAAACAATGATATAAATTCAATATTTTAACAGTATTTTAGACACAAAAACAAGAAAAAATTCACCAGTATACTATATTCACCATAATGCATACTATATTTTTATACATAAATGTAAGTTAATTTGATTCGATAAGTTAAATTATAATTTAATTTGGCACAAATCAATTAACTGGAAACGAAATTGCAAAATATCTAAATATATTGGATTAGTTTAAAACAATTTCTTCAATGCTACTAAAAGTGTGCATTTGTTTGTAAACATTGTGAGAAAAAAAATTGTGAGTAAAGTGTTGTACAAACATTGTGAGAGGGTGTGTATGTGTGTTTCCTTCTATTTTAATAGATAAGTTTGAAAAAAGTGATATTATAATAATTTTTAGGATGAAATTTATATTGAATATGAAATTGGAATAAAATTTGTAAGGATATAATTAGATTATTTTCAATTTTTTCTTTTGTTTTAAACATAAAAATTGAATGCTAAATAATAAGAATTTTATCTTTATTTAAAATGTTAACATATATATCAATAACATTCGGCTTCATAATAAAACACTGCATAGCTTTTGAATTTTAGCATTCATTACTATGAGTTTATTACACAGGTAGATTTATTTATTGTTATTATTGTAATGAAAGCTTTCAAATCTGGGACTAAATAATAATTGATTTAGAAAAGAAAAGCTAAAAATATTAATTCCTGTTTTCTTTTATGATTTTCCGAAGAAGACTTCTATTACAAACAAATCAGCGAAGACCATTTATTTTATTATAAAAATAAGGGGGAAAACAATTTTTATTTTATACACATTTCATGTGATTTACAATAAATTCTATATTGAATGTATTAAAAAGAAACTGTTTAATTTAATATAATATAGCTTCTTGCTAGCTTATTTTATATATGATTTTTGTTCGCGCACTTTTAAAATAAAATTTCCTGTCCTTTTTTTTCTGGTTGGGTGGGAGGGTGTCTGAACTAAAACACAATTTTTCTGTTATAAATTAGTTCTTTCTGAATATTTTTGTACATTAAATCATCGTTAATTTTATATCTTCGCGAAAAAACGCTGAAAATAGCATTATAAATGACTAAAACTTCAAAAATTGCAGGATAAAAAAAATTTCTATATTGGAAAAAAATAGGATTCCAGGGGTCGATGCAGGTTTTTATTCTTTGGGCCCATTTTGTGAAAAGTAAAAGTTATTTTTGTGAATTTTATAATATTTTTGTGAAAAATACCATTTTGTAATGAAAGTTGAAATCCAGTTACTCAAATTCGAACCAAGAATTTTAGCATTCATTACTATGAGTTTATTACACAGGTAGATTTATTTATTGTTATTATTGTAATGAAAGCTTTCAAATCTGGGACTAAATAATAATTGATTTAGAAAAGAAAAGCTAAAAATATTAATTCCTGTTTTCTTTTATGATTTTCCGAAGAAGACTTCTATTACAAACAAATCAGCGAAGACCATTTATTTTATTATAAAAATAAGGGGGAAAACAATTTTTATTTTATACACATTTCATGTGATTTACAATAAATTCTATATTGAATGTATTAAAAAGAAACTGTTTAATTTAATATAATATAGCTTCTTGCTAGCTTATTTTATATATGATTTTTGTTCGCGCACTTTTAAAATAAAATTTCCTGTCCTTTTTTTTCTGGTTGGGTGGGAGGGTGTCTGAACTAAAACACAATTTTTCTGTTATAAATTAGTTCTTTCTGAATATTTTTGTACATTAAATCATCGTTAATTTTATATCTTCGCGAAAAAACGCTGAAAATAGCATTATAAATGACTAAAACTTCAAAAATTGCAGGATAAAAAAAATTTCTATATTGGAAAAAAATAGGATTCCAGGGGTCGATGCAGGTTTTTATTCTTTGGGCCCATTTTGTGAAAAGTAAAAGTTATTTTTGTGAATTTTATAATATTTTTGTGAAAAATACCATTTTGTAATGAAAGTTGAAATCCAGTTACTCAAATTCGAACCAAGAATTTTAGCATTCATTACTATGAGTTTATTACACAGGTAGATTTATTTATTGTTATTATTGTAATGAAAGCTTTCAAATCTGGGACTAAATAATAATTGATTTAGAAAAGAAAAGCTAAAAATATTAATTCCTGTTTTCTTTTATGATTTTCCGAAGAAGACTTCTATTACAAACAAATCAGCGAAGACCATTTATTTTATTATAAAAATAAGGGGGAAAACAATTTTTATTTTATACACATTTCATGTGATTTACAATAAATTCTATATTGAATGTATTAAAAAGAAACTGTTTAATTTAATATAATATAGCTTCTTGCTAGCTTATTTTATATATGATTTTTGTTCGCGCACTTTTAAAATAAAATTTCCTGTCCTTTTTTTTCTGGTTGGGTGGGAGGGTGTCTGAACTAAAACACAATTTTTCTGTTATAAATTAGTTCTTTCTGAATATTTTTGTACATTAAATCATCGTTAATTTTATATCTTCGCGAAAAAACGCTGAAAATAGCATTATAAATGACTAAAACTTCAAAAATTGCAGGATAAAAAAAATTTCTATATTGGAAAAAAATAGGATTCCAGGGGTCGATGCAGGTTTTTATTCTTTGGGCCCATTTTGTGAAAAGTAAAAGTTATTTTTGTGAATTTTATAATATTTTTGTGAAAAATACCATTTTGTAATGAAAGTTGAAATCCAGTTACTCAAATTCGAACCAAGAATTTATTAACAAAAACTTCTTTAAATCCCCTTGCTAAAACGTTTTTGCTTTTCGTGACCTGGTTTTATTTACAAATTCATTTTTAAAAACAGTTTTTATGAAAAAGATTATTACGAAAGGGGCCTGGCCTATTTTATTAAAAGGAATTTTGTGAAGGGGCCTGTTTTATTAAATTCATTTTTGTGAAGAGGCCTGTTTTATTAAGTTCATTTTTGGGAAGAGGCCCATGTTATTAAATTTATTTTGTTGAAGGGGCCCTAAACTGGCCCCAAATTTTGCCTGGATCGACCCCTAGATTCAATTTGCGAATGTTAAGAAATCGTCGCGCAAACCCCAAAAAAACGACAAAAATTGCTGTACGCGAATTCCAAATAAACTTCATTGAAAAAAAGGATAAAATTTATTGTATTGGACTAAAAGTTAACAATTGGATGTGTTTTTAATAATGTAGAAAATCGCCGCGAAAAACAAAAACAAAAAAGAAACATTAAATCGCATAAGAATCGCTAAAAATTCAGAAATAACAGATGACAAAATTTAGTACATTAGGCTAAAACAATGGAATCGAAATTCTTTTAGGAATACGGAACAATCTGCGTGGAACTTGAAAAAACAAAAGAATTGGTAACATGAATTCGCTCAAATTTATTCCCCCAAACAACGATAAACAGCCAAATCCGGCGATCCTACAACGCCAAAGTTAGTAAAAAGGCTGGCGTAATAGTACTCATTGACAAGTTAAACGTGCCCCAACTATAGGTCAGTTGACATGGGATGACCCAACTTCAACTTAATTTACCTAATACACTAATATTTTGTAAGTACTTTTCATATGATAAATTTTAAAAGCAGTGTGACTTGTTTCTATAATATTGTAAAATGTTATAATGTAAAATAAAACCAATATGAATAAATGTATAGATTCTATAAAATTTTCAAAAGTAGAAATAAATGAAACTGTTAACACAACTGTTATTTTAATCCCCATGCTTCACGAGTGAAGTTTCTGATCTTTTTAAAAAAGAGATTTATAACATTAAATATAGTAGCGGCTCGTGACTGTCATATTTTGAGGCACTAACTGCATGGCGGTAACAATTATTCTTTTCTTACCATTATTTTTTAAAAGAAATCTTTACCTTGTTTAATGGTAGTTACCTTGTTTAATATTCTGCCCCCCAAAAGAGAAATATTTATTTTAAAGAAATAGTGGTAATAAAAGAATAAATTTGGCAACTATTCATTTAATGCCCTCAAAACAGCTTGTCTCGAGTCGCCACTGATTAGATATGAGGCATTCTCACAAAATTTTATCTTTTAAGGAATAAAAATCTGGTGAAATTAAACTTAGTAAAATGAAATTTTAAACTTATAGACGAATGCCTTAATGATTCAAAATAAAGAAAAATTGGTCAGCAGCGAAGAGTTTTTTATTCAACTGAGGTTTAAGTTAAACTTGTGAGTTTAATTTTTCTTGCAATTTTACCTCTCTAACTTTTTATTTTCTTCTAAATTTTTACTGATAATTAATTTGCATAGTACCCACAGAACATTCGAATAAGAAATAATAACAATGTAGAGTTTTGAGTGCAAAATTTTGCTATAACATTGTCATAAAGGGATTTTAAGTAAGGGGGGGGGGGGAGGGAAAAAAAGGGCGGCAAGGAAAATTACCACCTAGTTTTAGGCAAAGTATATTAAGCCTAAGTGATAGCCACAATGTTCATTCATTTTAGCAACAGTTATTTTCATTGTATTAAAAATGAAATAATTAATTTACCTCCAAAAGTGCAGGAATAAACTTTGGGGACAATAAGGCTCACAATAAAGCCACGACGCTTGAAATTTATATTTAAATGCCGATTTAAATTCAGCAGTAAATTTCCTGCCAAAGAATTTTAAACATTCTTTCACTAGCGTACCTCCGCATGAGAAAAAAAGTTGAAAAAAATTCTGTGGCTGTATCTGACGTGCTTTTCTGTATAATTTCAGCGAGAGGGACGGTAAGGAATCTAAAATCCAGGGACAGAGTTAAAAAAATAATAACAACCGTAAAAATGTGTACAGGTTAATTTTTTGCTACATATTTATATAAAACAGTAGTCCCAGTTTCGGGAAAAAATTACATCGAATTACTTTTATTGAAACAATTTTATACAGACAGATCCAAACTTAAAAATCAGCGATAGGGACACAGGACGCTATAGGTGTTTACCTGGTATTTGGACCCCCAACTTCTTCCAAAACTTATTTATCTCGTTAATATTGTTAGCAGTCATGCAATGAGCTGTTTCCCAACATAAGAAATAAAATAACATTAATTTAATTTAAAAAATCAAAAAACCCGACTGCGTAAAAAGTGAACTAATTAATTATTTTTCATCGATGTGAAACTATTTTTTATATTACTTACCTAATTCTTTTATTTACTTGTATTGATGACTTTTAAATAGTGTTTAATTCTTAGTTCCTAACTACAAAGACTGCTTTGATGAGGTCTGGAGATGTCTATAATGGTTAGAGTTGCAGTAAAGCTAGAGATCCTACCTACACAACTTCAAGGTTATGTAATATTTAAACGGAGCTTCTGACTGTAAAATAGTCAATGAAACATCGTCTTCATTTTGAAAGACCTATCCAATGATATGCCACTCAATAGTGTGCGTAAAAATTTTTTCGTCTCTACCGACATTTTGTATTTTACGGCCGCCATTTTCAATTTATAAAAACAAAATCTAGCCTACAACCATCGGACGGATAAGACGATTCGGTAGAGATCTCATTCATTAAAATCCATCTAGCCGTTTGGGATGTTGCGAGGGTATAAATACATCCACATACCCAGATATGCGTGAAACACATAACCCTTCTTGGCAGTCGGGTAAAAAATAATATGTACTAAAATAAAAATAATTATTCAGGGACTTAAAAGTCAAAATTATGTGAGAATACCTCATATAAGTAAATGACAGGAGTAAATACCCACATATTCTGTCTTTTTTTAATTGATTTCTCAAAACATTCAGCTCATATAATATTTACTTTATTTCTATTTTCAGGATATTTTCGGAGATTCCCCAACATTTTATAGCTGCTTGTTCTGGAATTCAATCTAATTAAGATTTTTAACACAAAAAAGAGAAACTGGAAGGTTATCACAAGTGGAATTACAGAAATGAGACAATTATTGGGGATTACAATAAAATGGATTTTTTTTTGTATTTGTTTCAAAATAAACATGCGTAATGCTAAAGGTATACACACATATTATACAGATATACAATGAATACAATAAACCCAACTGGAGTAAAAAATTAGCCAGAGTCAGGAATCGAACCCGAGACCACAGTATACAAGACTGCTGCTCTAACAACTGAGAGCTACTTCGGCCGATACCTGGGTGTGTAATTTCTCACTAATGACCCAGGCATCGGCCGGAGTAGCTCTCAGTGGTTAGAGAAGCAGTATTGTATACTGTGGTTCGATTCCTGGCTCTGGCTAATTTTTCACTCCAGTTGGGTTTATTGTATTTATTGTATGTATGTCTGTATAATATGTATGTATACCTTTAACTGTTGAATGCAGGCGTTATTTATGCGTGTATATGTGTTTTAATTTTTATTGTAGTATGTGTGTTTTATTATATGCGTAATGCTGTTTCTTAATAATCAATTTATGTATTGCAGTCCTCTTTTAAACATGATTTTAATGCATCTATAAAGCATTGAATGAAAATACTTTTTCAAAACTGTTCAGATGATATAACCAGTATAAAAATCATCAGGATATGTATTAATGAACGGAAATGACATTGATATATTTTCAAGAAATTAATTTATAAAATGGCGGATTTCAATAATTCATTCCCATTGCTTTTTGTGTTTATTTAAAACATTAATACTACAGTTTCTTATGCTATAAAAACTGTTTTGAATTTACGTTTATAAAGCTCACTATATACAGTAGTGGCCAAAATTATGGTCGCTTTTTGCAAGCGTATGGAAAAATTATGAAATACGGCGCTTTTTCTCAACGCGAAAGAGCACCAAAACCCGCTCTTTTAAGAAATAAAAATAGTCTAAAAGCTTAATTCTTTAGTACAAAAAGGAAGGAATTCTAAGCTATTATTTGTAGAGACAGTTGAAATTTGAGATAGGGAAAAAAAATAAACATTTCGGGTCCGATTGCTTTTCAATTTTGAGAACAAAATTACTCTTATCTTAATAATGTTAACCGTAGCTATCCAAATAGATTTGCTGAAGTTTAAATAATATTTCATTGTCTCAAATCTAACGAATAAACTCATTTTGCATACTATTCAATACATAGTCATATGTCAATGGTCTAAGGAAGATTTTTTGGATATGTTTGGAAAATATCGTATTACAGCAGTATTTATTACATATTACAAATTTCTAATATTTTATGCGTTTTATTGCACATGATTAGTTCAGAAAAGTAACCTGTATTTTAAATGTAAAGAGTAAAATATATGTCTAAAATAAAGAAATCGCCAACGAGGCAAAGAGTATTAAACAAACTTTTATTATTATCATCATTGCTAAATGACAAAACCTAAAAGTCATAATAAGAAATGCATAAACATATGCTATCACAACTATATGTAGATAGTAGCAAAAGTAACTGTTAAGACAAAATAATACTCGATGAAAAGACATGTACTGTTAATAGTACACCAGATCCGAAAGGGTTAAAGTGGAAATAAGTAAATTAAATGAAGACTAGTATATTGCGGCCATCTCAAAACTTTCTTCTATATAAATCACGTCAATTAAATCATTTAAATAATACAAGAAATTAGATGAATTTAGCAACAATTCCTATGAAAGAATATCTGAATTTGAAGCTTGATGAAAATCCGTGCATTCGTTATTGAGATAGAGCTATAGTGGAAATTCTGAAAAATGCAGCATAGCAGCGGCACCTGTTGAGCGATTTGCACCAAAACACAAACAGCTCTAATTCATATTAAGGTATACCGGAATCTGAAGTTTGATGAAAATCGGTGCATTAGCTCTGGAGCTAGAGCTATTGTGGAAATCACAAAAAATTCAGCATAGCAGTGCTACCTGTTGAGAGATTCACACCAAAATGTATGTCAATTCCTGTCAAGGACTAACTGAATCTGATGTTTAAGGAAAATCTGTGCATTAGTTCTGGAGATTGAGACTATTGTGGAAATCGTGGAAAATGCTTCTAACAAGGAATGTCTCCATACGGGCATATTCAGAAAAATCTGAAAAAATTACAGAGTGCTCTTCTCATGTGGATAAATATGTTTATAAAAAAATTTTTGGCGGAACCTCGATAGAAATTTCGTAAAAAAAAATAACGAAAATTTCGTTTATTTGGCGATTTATCATCCGTTGGCGATGAAATGAAATTTCGAAAAATACTTTTTCATGTCAAATTCTCTTTAAGATAAAAATGTTTCATATTGAACTTGTTTAAATAAATTTAACGTAAATAACTTTAGCTTGGTCAGTTTTAGTTTGATTTAACTATAGTTTTGTCTTACACACACACACACACACATATATATATATTTATAATGAAAGTTAAATTTCAAATTTTATGAATTAAAACAAAATTAAAATAAATTAAATTTGTTTCAATATTTCATAATTCAGTCCAGTTGAGTGCTGTCGATTCAATTTTGTTACTATGGAAACGACGAATTCTTTTGATATGGAAATTAATAACTGCTAAATTAATCTTACCTTTATTTTGGAATAAGCTAAAATATATGAAAGTATTTTTTATATATGAAATTGTTTTTAAAGTAACAAAATTAAATAACAAGCATCATAAATATGTAATACGAAAAAATGTATTTATTAAACTCTCTCATTGTTTATGTTTAAATTCATTAAATACTTTTTAGACGCATTCTCAAAATTAATTAACAAGCAATTTTCAGGTGCTTTGAAATCGTTTGCTTTTGGCGAGGAAAAGTACTGTTCGCCAAATCGCGTGACGCTTTCGTCTTTTCGCGCCAAATACTCAAAAGTATTTTATTTATTTACAGTATTTCTACTTTAATTTCGCCGCTAAATTTGACTGATCCTTTATTATATACATAAATAGTTTAATTGATACTTTTTTTCAAAATATTCTGAGTATGCCCAGTAAGGAGACCTTCCTTGTATGGTATCTCAACAAACGTGCACTTGATCAGATTACAACGTTAGTAGACATCAGAGACTATGATTATTCAATTACTTTACTTGCTATCTGTACTCTAGAATATTGGTTAATTTTCAGAAACTCTAATTAATTTTACTAAATGACTGAATAATGTGTCGTCCAACAAAGATAATATAATAAATACTTAAACAGAGACTACAATAAATAAGAACAACACATAAAAAACCACAATTTTTTTTTCATGCTTAGTAAGATCATGCTATTCGTACTTCGTCCATTTACTTTTAATTTATTTTTTAAAGGATCATCAATCTCAGTTCTAGAGTACACCCATAACATTAATCAACTAAATTCAATTACAACAGTTGTCATTATTTATTTTCTTATTTTACTCTTTATTTTTCTATTTTTTTACTTCGAATTTAAACTTACTTTATTCTTCAATATCTGTCAGTTTTCACAAAACATGTATCACAATTCGGAACTACTGTTCATAGAACGACATTAAAAAAAAGTCCTAATGAATAACATCTTTTAAAAATATTTCAGAATAAATATTCTTATTTTTTCACAACAATTGTTAAATTCTTATTAAAGTCTTTCAATGTATATATTGATTATTTTTTCAGTATAACAACAATAATAGTGAAATTGATTTTTTCCCTCAATACTTTTGAATGGATAAACGTCTTATATAGCATTAAAAAATCTTTTTTTTTAAGATAAAAAAAAATTATAAATAAGAAATTGCAATAATAAAACAAAAAACATTAGAAATTAGAAATTGCAATAATAAACCAAAAAAAAAATTTATACATAAGAAATTGCAATAATAAACCGCAAAGAAACGAAGAAAACTTCCGTTATGTTCATCAAAATCCTTGTCGCAAATCTTGCACAATACTTCAGTAAATAATCTATCACATTAAAAACAAGTCGAAAATTGTATGTCAAACGTGACAAATGAGGTGCATTCGTACTATAACTAGTTTAAAAAATATTCAGATCTTGGTGCAATAGCTCTTGCACTCTTATGCAAAAATGCATGAATACAAAATTTATTACGATTATATACATTAAATTCACAAATACGGAAATAATATTACTCCATCTTAAATAGGACTAGGTGGCAACCTAGAATCATTACCTATCATAGGATAGTATTGAATTAATTACGTATGATAGGATTTAATGGAATGAAGAAAATTTCTATTAATATCTTTCTTAAATTTGTGTTTTATTTATATTTTATTATTTATTTATTTATTGATATAGTTTGATTTCGTTGTGGAGTATTAGCCGAAAACAAATTCTGAAGTATTTTATTTATGTTATTTTAAGTGAAATCAGATTTATCTTTTGCAATCGTCTGTCTAAAAGTGACAGAGCTAGTAGATTTAAAAAAAAAACTCATGTTTGAAAAATGTTTTAAAAACCATAACAAATTGTAAACTGTGATGCAGTTTTCAAACAAATTTCGATACAGTTTTCAATCAAATATCGATAAAGTGTACAAACAAATTCCAATACTGTTTTCAAACAAATTTCGATACAATTTTCGAAGAAATTTAGATACAGTTTTCAAACAAATTTCGATGCAATTTTCAAAGAAATTTATATGCAGTTTTCAAACAAATTCCAATACAGTTTTCAAAAAAATTTAGAGACAGTTTTCAAACAAATTTCTATATAATTCGCATACAGTTCAGGCAAATCGCATTTGAATTCTTCTATTCGACGGTTTAAAAAGAGTAAATTTGCGATGTTAAGAAGTTAAAAAAAATGTAATAAAAGTTAAATTCAATCGTTTTCTGTTACCACCGTCAAAATGATGTCAGCGTTACGGACGTCCGCGTTTGTCCGTTATAATACTGATAGACAGGTAAAAAATAACCTGTAAACTTATTAATGTTTCAAAAGCTTGTGATTAAGAAATATTTAACAGTATGGAGTAAAAATCTACAGTGAAAAGAAAAATATCTCTCAAATAATTTATACTGAACCAGAAAAATAGAAAGAAATATTTTCTTTTTTATGAAATGATGTATACATTATGTGTCGAATATACGCAATTTTTAAAAGAGAATTTAATGGTCCATTTAATATACATGAAAAACTAATGCTTAAAACTTGTCATAGTGAAAAAACTGCTGACATGCAAATATTGTTCAATTAATAAACTTTTTGAATCTCTTGAACTAAATGATTAAGTTTAATGTAAAACAATATTAAGAAGATATTATAGTAATATAATTTCGGTCTCTACTTTTATTGTACTATGTTAAAAATGAGCTGAAAGCTTATTCAAGCTTGAAAAATTAAGAAAAAGTAGAAAGGTATATAAAACAAAAAGTTTTTGAATGTAAGATAAGTGTAGTAAGTATTTTGGTATAACTACTAAAACAAAATTATTTTTTTTTATTCACTACATGCTTTATCGATTATCAAGTGTTACTAATATTTCCATGTATATTGTAGATTAGAATATAGTAATTTATGTCGGAAAATTTATGTTATATAAAAATTGTTGATACGTATCTAATGATTATGTAAATATAAAATTTTGGTTCCGTACGATTTTTATTAATTAATAATTAAAGCACTGTTTCTCCCATAAGAGAATAAAACAATAATGCTCTAATAATGTTATCGCCCTGTTTTAAAAATGAACTGAACTTATTCAAGCATGTAAAATTATAGAAAAGTCAGAAAAATACTAATACACTAAGAGAGGAATTAAAAGAACAAATACAATAATGTACATTATCATCTGACTTTACATTATTTTTTTTTTTGTTACTCTCAATCTGATTTTTATATATAAAGATGAAACTTTGTAACCAATTTTTAACTTACGTTCTGATAGGCTAGTATTATAAAAATTGCGTTCAAAGGCCAGTTTCCGATGATGATACAATATTTTAGTATTTTTAGTAGTTAGATATAAATTAATACCTTATTATTAAGGTATTTTTCCGTTGATAAATCATCCAATATTCTGTGCAACACGTAATGTTGTATACGAGTTGAAGCAATGTAGCTAATGATACGGCGATAATGAAATCGCCAAATGTCTGTGAAACTGCAATAATGAAACATTTTAAAGGCTAAAATGTAGAAAAATAAATCATAAATACTAAATGAATAGTGCAATTTATAAAAAATACACTTTTATCAATTAATAATTAAATATTAATTAATTTACGATTAAGCGTTGATAAATAAATTTAGCAATCCTAAAAAGTATGGTTTAAAAAAATTTGATTTTTTCATTGCGTTTTCCTTATTTTAAAACAGAAATAGAACAAATATTATATATTTTTTAATAAATTCACGTAGCCCATTCTATCATGCGTCAAGAAAAAAGTGAATTTTTCCCAATCGAGTTCAGCATACTCACCAACTTAATGTACTGCAAGCGGACATTTTAAAGGAAAAAATATGAACTGCAGTCAAAAAATTAGTTCTTTTCAAGATAATATTGAATGCATCTAAAAACATGTACACCAAAAAATATTTTTACTTGTATACTTATTTTCATTTGCCTTCCTTATACTAAATGATCTCAAATGAAAGGTCGTGGGTTTGTTACTCAAAGTGAGCCACACATTTAACAAATTCGTTCAGTTTTGTGTCTAAATACGTAATTAGGATCAATACCTTTTACTTAATAACTACGTATTTTAGACGACAGGAAGAACGTAACATGAGCATAAAATGAACTTAATGCAGACGTGTCCGAAATTTCTCCATACTACATCCAAAAAGCAGCCATAACTGGGCGAAATATAGACATTCTTTAGCCACAAAATTGTCATAATTTGACATTGTGTAACTGATCAAAATCACGCATTTTAGAATAAGCCTCGACGAAACTGTGTTACCTGTCTCTAGAGGAGGATGACGTAATAGTAAATTAATAATAATAATTATTATTATAATTTCAGTCATACATTTTAATTATTTAAAATTATTATTATTATTAATAATAATTATTTAAAATCAATTATTTAACCCTTTCGAACCCAGTGATGCCAAAAGGCATCATGACTTTCACGATTTTTTTTTATTTAAAAACTGAATCTCGGAGATTCTGTTTGGTGTCATTCGAAAGACACTTTTTCTATCTTTTCAGTAGTATTTTTTTATTTCCTCAAGAGATGGTAGCAGAGGTTCCAGAAAATGAAAAGTATTGCTTGATTTCCTTTTAGAACGTGAAGTGAAATTTGAATGTGAAAAAAAAATTACAATATTATTCACACATTTCCTTTTTTTAAAAATTACAATTTTTTTAATATAAGTTGTAATATGTATGAAGTATATATTTATGTATTTATAATTCAACAATTGTATTGCCCCCCCCCCCTTTACTCCTTAACATAATAAACCGATATACCAAATTTGGAGCAAATCGAATAATCCTGCAAAAAAACCCATTTATCTAAATTAAGGGGGTGGAATAGCCCCCCTTTATCCTTAACCAATGAATCCCAAAACGAATCAGGAAGCTCCTTAACATAATAAACCGGTATACAAAATTTGGAGCAAATCGAAAGATTTTGCATGAAAAACCCGTTTACCTAAATTAAGGGGAGTGGACTAGCCCCCTTTCCCCCTTTATCCTTAACCAATGAACCCCCAAAACTAATCACGGAAGTTCCTTAACATAATAAACCGGTATACCAAATTCGGAGCAAATCGAATAATTCTGCATGAAAAACCCATTTATCTGAATTAAGTGGGGTGGACTAGCCCCCTTTTCCCCCTTTATTCTTAACCAATGAACCCCAAAAACTAATCAGGGAATTTCCTTAACATAATAAACCGGTATACCAAATTCGGAGCAAATCGAATCATTCTGCATGAAAAACCCATTTATCTGAATTAAGGGGGGTGGACTAGCCCCCTTTCCCCCTTTATCCTTAACCAATGAACCCCAAAACGAATCAGGAACGCTCCTTAACATGATAAACCGGTATACCAAATTCGGAGCAAATCGAATAATACTGCATGAAAAACCCTTTTATCAAAATTAAGGGAGGGTGGACTAGCCCCCTTTTCCCCCTTTATCCTTAACCAATGAACCCCCAAAACTAATCAGAGAAGTTCCTTAACATAATAAACAATAATACCAAATTCGGAGCAAATCGAATAATTCTGCATGAAAAACTCATTTATCTAAATTAAGAGGGGTGGGCTAACCCCCTTTTCCCCCCTTTATCCTTAACCAATGAACCTCCCAATACTAATCAGGGAAATTCCTTAACATAATAAACCGGTATACCAAACTTGGAGCAAATCGAATAATTCTGCATGAAAAACACATTTATCTGAATAAAGGGGGTTGGAGTAACCCTCCTTTTCCCCCTTTATTCTTAACCAATGAACCCCAAAAACTAATCAGGGAATTTCTTTAACATAATAAACCGGTATACCAAATTCGGAGCAAATCGAATCATTCTGCATGAAAAACCCATTTATCTGAATTAAGGGGGGGGGGGTGGGCTAGCCCCCTTTCCCCCTTTATCCTTAACCAATGAACCCCCAAAACGAATCAGGAACTCTCCTTAACATGATAAACCGGTATACCAAATTCGGAGCAAATCGAATAATACTGCATGAAAAACCCGTTTATCTAAATTAAGGGACGGTGGACTAGCCCCCTTTTCCCCCTTTATCCTTAACCAATGAACCCCCAAAACTAATCAGAGAAGTTCCTTAACATAATAAACAATAATACCAAATTCGGAGCAAATCGAATAATTCTGCATGAAAAACACATTTATCTAAATTAAGAGGGGTGGGCTAACCCCCTTTTCCCCCCCTTTATCCTTAACCAATGAACCTCCCAAAACTAATCAGGGAAGTTCCTTAACATAATAAACCGGTATACCAAACTTGGAGCAAATCGAATAATTCTGCATGAAAAACACATTTATCTGAATAAAGGGGTTTGGACTAACCCTCCTTTTCCCCCCTTTATGCTTAACCAATGAACTCTCAAAACTAATCAGGGAAACGACTTATCACAATGAACGTAGAGAAATTTTTTGAAGCAAATCGGATGTTTCTATCAAGAGTTATCGCGTTACGTACATGCGTACGCATTTACATATATACATACAGAACCGGCGGGCACATTAGCTCTCAGGCTTTGAAGCCTGTCAGCTAAAAAACTATTAAAAAATGTTAAATATTTTTTTAACTATATTTATGTCTATATTAGCTAAAAATAACCTAAATTCCAGAAATTCATATTTTTCCTCTTGTAAATAAAAATGCGAGCCTGAAAGGATTAAATATTTGCACCTTAATCCTACCACTAAAATTAAACAGAATGTTTTTTTTAATATTTAATGTCTGAAGTCGGGGATTTCTTAAGCAAAAATTTTTGTTCAATTTTAGTGGTTACTTTAAAAACGTAAAAGTAAAAGAGTCTTTAAGAGTAAATAAATCCTCCTTTTTTCCAAACTTATATTAAATAAGGAATAGTTAAATAAAATGTTAACCCTTTCAGGAGCAAAATACTTTTATCTGTAAAATACTAAATTTATCAAACGGCACCAAAATTTAACAACAAATTTATTTGGAAATAAGTAAAAGTGTTTATTCCCGTACTTAATAAAAAGAAAAAATTCATTCCAAAATTCTGCTACGAATGTAGCATTTAGGCATTAAAATTAAATGATGCACAAAACTATCACCACCCTTCAAGGTGTTAAAGTCATCCCCTAGCAGGACTAACGTACAGTTTTTTTTTTGTTTTTTTTTTTGCGGCACATCCATTAGTTTTGTATATGTAAAATAATTTTTAATTGAATAAGATGTTAGAAGCTATTTCTTTTTATTCAAACAATAACTTAAAGGTATTTGACGATTTTGAGAAATGACGTTTAATTGGGAGAATGGAAGGAGGACAAACAGTTTGAAAATCCGTAAATCTTGGAACTCAATCAGGGGTAGTATTGCTAGTTCAATTTTCCGAAGAAGCGGGACAAAAAACGGGACCGCGGTTTCTAAATCGGGACAAAAAATACAGTAAAACCAGTAAAAAGGAACCTGCCTATAACGGAATCTTGACTTAAGTTTTAAAATAATCACGTCCCCTAAGTAAAAAAAAAACCCATAAAATTGTACCTATTAGACAAAAGACTGCTTACGACGGAATTTTACTGTTGTCACGTGAGATTCCCTCATAGTAAGTTTTTGTGCTAAATAAACGTGGTAATATTACATAGTAAAATCTGTGGACGAGGAGCCGTTAGTGCCCAAATCAAAGTTAACTTTAGGGGAGGTTTCTGATTGGGTAGTTATAACTGTCTTAAGATATTACTGTGGATATTTTACCTTTACACCAACACCATTATCGCCAAGCGTAATGGTTGGCGCAAAATGAAATTCACGTGGAAAGAAACATTTGAAAAAAAAATATATTGTTGGTACGAAAGTTAGCATTTTAAAAATATACAAATTATGTTTAAAAATGCACAAAATATTTGTAAATTACAGACTTTCACGAACTGTTTTATTACATAAATACAAATATATACTTATAAAAAAAACAAATAAATATTATAAAATAAAGTAATAAAATTAAAGTAATTTAGACTGCAGGTATGAAATTGTAAATGTCTTTTGGCATTGCTGAGACCATTTCCTTTTCTGAATGAAGACCTTAATAATTTTTTGAAAGAATTTCCTTTTAAATGTATAATGTTAAATTTCAGAAAATTTTTTAATGCAGATTCCATATTATCACGTAATTGCCAAATGATAAAATTCAACTGAACATCAGTAAAAAATGTAAGCCATTTAATATTATTATACATTTTCCATTTGAAATAGCAATTTAAGATGTTTTGCGAAGTTATGATCGTGTAATAATAATAATAATAATAATAATAATAATAATAACAATAATAATAATAATAATAATAATAATAATAATAATAATAAATGATTGGTGCTTACTAAATAACAAATAACAATTTTTGGCAGAGTTTGCAAAAAAAAAAAAAAAAAAATCTTTTGAACGGACAGAGGGTTAATAAATAACCCTCACAACAGCCGCGGCGAGCGGCCCCTTTTCGTCCGCAGCCCTTTATTCTTCCGCTTATTCCGACTCTTTTGCGGAAGGAAGGTTCATAGGTCCCTAGCCACGTCCCGAGTAAAAGACACTATAGCGAAAGCCAGGTTGGAAAAAAATCAAAAAATGAAACAGAACAAATTTAAAAGGGAAATTATACAAATTAAAGACACCGAAAAGATTAAAGGGAAGACTTGGGGCCCTGAAGCTACAGCTGCTTACTCCTGCTGCTTCCAGCTTATTATTAGTGTTAATAAATAACATGGAGTATGCGCATAAGGAGGCATTTTGGTATGGTATTTGTATGAAGGAAATTTAGTGGACTCTGTTATAAGTTGCTTCAGTTATTTCAGGTTTTACTGAAACATGTATATTAAAAACGAATAGAAACACAATCGCTAGGGAAAAATATTTTCTGTTTCGACAGCTTTTCGTGTTACGAGGCAGATTTTACAGAATGTCTTCGATGGAAACACACAAAATTTAATTTTAGACAGGGTATGTTTTTACATGTTTTACTGCATTAAATCTCGATTTTACGCGATGCAGATTAACGGAATTTTAAAAGAAATTTTATTATGTACTTTTTGGTTAGATACGTTAAATTGACTATAAAAACACATTTTGCACATTATTTCTTCGTTAAATAGGGCTGTGGCACCTTTTCAAAACTTTCTCGAAGTGGGGAGGGAATCTTTTGATTTTATTGTGCGCAGCTGGGAAGCACCTGGTACAGTTTTATTTTGAGATATCTTTGAAATTAGCCTAAGTACTCACTAAGAGGTTACTTCACTTACGCGAAAGTAAAAATACTCGCTCGCTAATAAATTTTATAAAATATCCCGTTTGCATACGCCACTGCACCTTGCCGTTTACGAGATAGTTTTAAAAATTTCATTAGCAAGCGGGTATTTTCGGTTTCGCGTAAGTGAAATAACCTCTTAGTGAGTACTTAGGCTAATTTCAAAAAACACGTCAGAATAAAACTGAATCAGGTGCTCTCCAGCTGTGCACAGTAAAATTAAACCCCCCCCCCCACCTCCTTCAAAAAAGTTTTTAAAACTTGCCACTGCCCTATTTAACTAAGCAATAATACGTAAAATGTGTTTTTATCGCCAATTTAACGTACCTAAGCAAATACCTGTAATGCTACGTATCTGGAACAAAACAAAAAGGAAAAGAATGGAGGGGGGGACGGGGGGGGTGGTGAGTGCATTTTTTTAAACTGTTATTCAAAACCAGTCAAGTCTCAAACATAAATTTTACAATTTAACTTTATATTTTAAAGATATTTATTATCCTACCTTTTCAGAATTTTTAGTCAGTCCCTTTTGAGATATTAAGTAGTGAAAATTGCCAAAAACAGACTAAACACAGTTTTTGATGAGCTGTACAAAAAAAGGGAGAGGTTTTCAGGATTGAAATTTGTAGAAATAAGTAGTCCTATAAGAGTTCTGTGTAAGAAAACAATATTTAAGGTGAGTCTGGTCTCCTTCATAAACAATAATGGCAGCGATTGTGGTGTTTGAAATTTTATTTCTCCAGTTTTTAAGCATATTTTTAGCCTAGATCCTTAAGTCTAATGAAAATTTTACAATTACATAAAATGTCTACATTTTTATGCTGAACATTTTGGTTTTTGATTCATCTTGATAGGTAAAAAAATAACGCAGTTACAGCATTTTCCGTAAAACACGTTTTTCGTCCAAAAATGGCTATGCAGCTATTTAAAATTGCCCACCTCCAAAAAATATTAAAAAAAAAAAATTAACCATGTTTTTAAACTCATAAAATTATGAAGAAAACTTGGTTAAAAGATTAGGAAAATTAAAAATGTCAAGCGGCACCACCTTGGTGATTTGGAATGAATTGACCCACATGCTATAGTGAATAATAACCAGATAATTTCCATTTTGTTAATAGGAAGCGTACTTATCTAACATAACAAAATTAAATGCTTATTAATTTGAATGAAAATGGTAAATGCTTGTTTAATCATAACAAAAATGTGCTAAAGATGTTTAATAAGAACACAATTTTTGAAGTTAAATTATTACAAAATCATTGAAACTTTCTTGATTCCTTACACCTTCATATTACTTACTTGCTGCACATGCACATACTTATATTTATTATTTATTACGCATGAGATATTTATTACATATACTTAGATTACTCAGTACTTTCATTACTGTTCATTACTGTGAAATTTGTTCCTGCTTGTTTGAAATGAGATCAAAGAGTTTTGGTTCCAATGTCGGATCACCATATTCTACGGATCATCAATTTTTTTTTTCGATATGACAGCGATATCTACTAACGATATGACAGCAATATCTACTAATGACTTGACAGCGATTTCTGAAAATTTATTTTTAGTGAATTATCTGTTTCTTTAAATTGCATATTTAGATATATCTTTGCATGAAAAAATGAAATATCTTAATAATATTCTATTAGTCTTGAAAGTGCTTCATGCACGATCTTTGTTTCATGTATTTTCAAAAGAGAAGTTACTTATTTTTGTTACGTTAGGTAATGAAATGAATTTAAATAAATTAATTATTATAAATTTTTGAATAATTTTTTAAAACTATTATGTCACTCAAATATCGTTTAATTAATTAACTTTTACTCTTTAGTTGACTATATTCTTTTAAGTAAATGAGTTATTTCGTACATAAAAAAGTACTTGGAAACTTTTGTTACGGAATCATGTTTTTAGTGAATGCATCTAATAAATGTCTTAATTATAGAAGTAGTAACTAACTATTTCTTTAGTCACTGCCTCTATTTCTTAATTATAGAAGTAGTAACCAACTATTTTTTTAGTCACTGATTCTATTTCTTAATTATGCAGCTTACACGAAGACATTGTTCTTACAAATGACAAAGATGTTTTCCGACATTACAATAAACCCGGCATTTGTGAAGCTAAAAAGACAAAACTCTCATTCTTTGCATTTTAACATAAAAATACATTACAAAGTTATCACTTTCTTTAAATAATAAATATTATATATTTTCAAATGCAGAAAATGTCTCACACTCTTACTAACTATATAATTCACTTACGAAATTTATTTAAATATTTAATACATTTACATTTAATTTAATTAGTATTTATAAACTTAATAATATTAAGGAAATACTTTTTCGTTATCAGGATATTTTTAATATTCTTATAACAATAAATTTTATATTAATTTATTAAATTAATTTTATTCACTCGCGAAATTTATTTCAGATGTTTTATTATTTTTAATTTTGATTAATTCATTACAATTTTTAGAATACTCTTTCAATTCCCAAATCAGTCTGGACTCGTTTACTGTAGTAACAGCATAGTCCATGTTAAATTATTAGCTTTAAACAAATATCTTCGAAAACTTTACATAATCTCTAGAAACAAAATCTGCATTCATTCTGTTAAAGAAATGTTTTTCAAATACATAGCTGCCAAATTTTACGCCTTCTTCCTACCACTAAAATTGTATAGTAAATATTATCTTATTTAATCGTCTAAATCTCACGATTAAACAAGGCGAAAATCTCTATTAAATTTTAGTGGTAGCAAAAAAGCGTAAAAGTTGGCAGCTATGCAAATAGCTTGTCAGTGCTAAAAATTGAAAGCCCGTTATTGTTTCTCACGGATAAGCAGAGATCTTAATACGTTCACTAAGCTCCAGGCTTCACTGTAATAATATAAGACGTAATATAATTCTATTGATTTAATGCATATTTATTACATTGGAGACTGATTAAAACACCCAAGGATTCCTTTTATATTCGTGATTAAGTCTTTTTTTTTAATATAATGTTGAAAGAATCATCTTTTTTGAGCATTTAAAAGAAAATACGAAGAAAACAACCTTGCAATTTCGCCCTTTTTACTAGACTGTCAAAGTTTAAAAGCTAATGTTATTTGGATACTATCGAGATTTTATTTTAATATCATTCCAAAACGTATAACTACTAATGCATAAAAATATGTCAGTAGGTCTTGTTTATCATGTACATGAATATTTAAAATACTGCAACAACAGCTATATGCGAGATTTATATGACTAATATCTCAAATAATAAATATATAATCAAATAAAAACAAACGAAACTTCTCTTTCCATTTGAAATTTCTAACACAAAAAAGTTTTTACTTTTGCATGCAGTTAACTGTTTCGCAACAAGGTTCTTTTGTTCTGTTTTCAATATTGTATTTTTTGCCTTATTTAATCGTTAAGGGGACCGGGTAAGCTGTATCTCCACCATGTTAAAATACACCAACTCTTTGTACGTTTTTCTCAGAAATGGGGAAAGGCAGAGGTCTAGAATTTTTAGAGTAGTTTGAGTAACATGCTTTACGTATTTTAACAGACCATCTTCTTTCTAAGTGAACCTGAAAATTAATTATTAATTATTTATTGAAAGGCATTTTTAAATTATCATTTTTGGTAAGATTTCACTGCCTAAAATAAATAATTCTCAACAAATCATGAAATCCGTGTGTTAAAGTATACAATATCTACCCCATATATATAAAATCCTAATGAAACGAATTTATGAAACGAATATATGAAACGCCTGAAATGTATCGATTCTTTGAATCGACTGATTAAACAACTGATTTTGTTTCACGGCGATTTCTCCTAAAATATGGAAAACTTTGCGATGAAATTAACACCAAAAATCCGTGTTGATCCACAGATCTGAAAACTGGTATTAGAATTTTTTAATTCGAATTAGTTTTCGAAATATTATTTTTTTTCTAATTTTAAATACATTTTTTCTAATGATGGCATCTCAAATTTTAATCATAACAGAATTTTTTTTTCATAATTCAGATAAGGTTACTATTTTAAATTAATTTGGCGACAGTTGGGCCTCCTTTAAATCTATGCTAAGAACAATGCTTTTTTGTATTTCGTTGTCATTTTATTAAATACAGAACTTTCATTTAAAAAGGAAACATTTAAATTGATGGCTTTCACTTCTCTTTAAAAAAAAAAAAAAAAAAAAAAAAAAAAAAAAAAAACGAAAAAAAAAAATATTATACACAGATGTCATATACGCCCCGGGGTACCTAATTGGCGCACAAATGGCATTATTTTGATAGACATGGTAACCCGGCTATTGTTGTTTATTTAATAATAAATGTATATTTTTTTTATTTCTTTTTTAAATTTATATAAATTATTTTGTTCTAGAGTAATTAATTATTTTTTTGCTATTTCCTTTTGAAAATAATAGAAAATAATTAAAAAATACGGTACAATGTAGTAGTTATTCCGTCACCCAATTTCGCAAATTATATAAATCGCCAAACCACTCGCCAAATTGTACAGATTGACAAAATTTTTATTTTAAATAACGAAAGAACAAATAAATTAGTATAACATTAATAAATATAAAAATAAAACGTCGGAATAAAAATCACTTGATGACGTAAACCCGTGTAACTTGCTAAAAGTCAAGTGAATGTGACATTTACGATCAAGCATTATTGACATTTAATCTTATAGTTCACGATAGATTTTTTGTCGACGGGATAACTAAGTAGTACCAAAAATACATATGTAACTGATATTCGAAAACGAGGCTTTCGCCAAATTTTCGTAAAAAAAAAAAAATAATAATAATCATGCCAAACATGCGGTGCGTATATGACATCTGGCGAAATATTAAATTATGTAACAAACCATGACATTTAATTTCAACTTCAAATCAATGTTTTAATTTATCACTCGAACAATAAAAAAAAAAAAATGCTAACTGGCGAGTTGAAAAAAAGATATTGGCGAGATTTGCACCCGGCTTTTTTTTCTTTCGGCACAGATGTCATATACGGCCCCATATTGGCGCGATTTTTTTCTGACACCAATGTCATATACGCAACGGGTACTTAACTGGCGCCAAAGTATCGTTATTTTGCTTGATATGGTAAGCCGGATGTTGTTGTTTATGCTATTGATGCGCTCCCCAAATTGGCGTTGGAGAAAAATCGCGCCAATATATGGCATTTGTTCCAAACTTTCATATGAAAGGCGAAGGGATCAGATCGTATTTGTTTATGGCATTTGATGACTTGGACTATTATAATATAGATGAAATGATGGGGATAGAATAATATTTGGCGACTTATCACCTGTGCCTGGATAACATTAAAGTACCAAAATGGCACCTAGAGTATAAAAAGCAAAGTGTTCCGCCCGGAACTGTTGATGATAGTCACATGCTTTAGGCTATTGTTATAGAGATTGTTTTAAAATATCGGTTGACAAAGACTCTGAATGCTTAATTCATTTTATTTTAGCTTCTTTTCAAATGTTTAACTGATCCTCTTCAATCGAAAACGAAAGCAACCATTGGATGTCTTAACAGCAACTGATTCTCCGTTAAATTTTTGCAATCAAAGTGAATTGAATGGAAACCCGTTTACAGGAAGATCTGCACAGCTTTTTCAGTATAATTTAATCTTCTCTAATATTTTTAAAACCCATTAGATTTTTAGATTTTCAGATTCTGCGGTGTCTCAACGGGGGTTGGTGAGCGTAGCTTGCAGGGGGCAGAGCCCCCTAGTAACATAATAAAAGTATACAAAAATTGACTTCTTAAGTTTAATAGACATTGGAAAAAAGGAACATAAACATGAAAAATCCAAGATTTGAGAAAATGTCAATTAAAAATTTAAATGGTCATTAAGCTGTGAAGTACTCTTAGAAAGAATGAATAATTCCAACACTTCTTATTTAATATATATATGTGTGTTAAGATATTGTATAAGATATTGTTAAGATATTGTTAAGATTGTTGTAAAGATAAAAATTTAAACTATTTAATGATATAAAAATTAAAAATCGATCTTCTTCCCAAATTTCGCTTACTTGGCCTCCTTAAAGCCCCGAGATTAAATAAGGGGGGGGGGGGGGGATTTCTGTAATAAACTACAGGTGTTCAAATTCAAAGATTATGTGAAGTATAAAAGGCAGCATAAACGTCGTGACGGAATTAATAAAACTAGAAAACAGGAATTCTGCTTTTTGAGAATTTAGTGTCGCCCCCGATGAAAAAAAATATATGTTTATATACATAGTACAGAACATATTTCAATTTTAAGACTTAAAGCACACACTTTTATTTTATGTAAAATGACGTCATTCGCATCCGCTTAAGAATTCCACATTTACGATCCACTATTAAACATCTACAGTAAAGCATGCATAGGATGTCACTATCGCAAAATAATACACAAATGCAGTAAAAAGATGCCGTCATTAAAGAAACTCGACAAAATAAACTCCTGTCTAATGATTCATAGGTATTAATTTGTTTGTAACATTAATAATGACGATTTCAGTCGTGACGTCAGTCGTGACATTTTGGTTGGAAACTGATTACAAACAAACGGTTGCTATGTTGCATTTTCTATTTTGATTGTGCGTTGCAGCTATATTTTATATCTATAGCTCACATCTAAGTGTTTTAATACTTGATATGTACTGATACCATTTTCCACGTTTTATATTTAAAAAAAAATGACGCATAGCAATCGTTTGTTTGGAGTCAGTTTCCAACTAAAATGATGTCCCGACTGAAAGCGTCTACAGATACTTAAAATTAAATATAGTTTATAATAGCTCCATTTTTTAACAGAAATTATTCGTTTATATCTTTTCAAAATAGCACGTATTTTAATTAAATTTTCTTTCGGTTGTTATAAGAAAATGGCAACAAATAGGTATAATTGCTATTTTTCAACTATTTTCCCTTTACTTTCTATATAAATGGAGTACTAGTTGAGTTGCCAAAATTAAACAAATGGTACTAAAAACTACAAAAAAAATTAATATTTCAAAAATAAATGGAGATACAGTTTTCAAACAAATTGCATTTAAAAGTACTTTTCCTTTTCCAATACGACGGTATAAAAATTGAAAATGTGCGATGCTTAGAAATTAAAAAAAATTGCTATAGTGTATTTAATCGTACTGCTTTGTTTTGCGCCAGGCTTCTGTAAGGTAACGTTATTTTTTTGGAGACAAAATAAGCTGGGAGAAAGAAATAGCATATCGTACCGGGGGCTAAATAGATATATAAAAAGTGGATAATATTAAAATATAAACATTCTATTCACAAGGGATACCAGACAGGGGATTAATGTCAGATGAACACTAGTGCAGTCAGAAGGACTTGTATTTTTGCTGATATATAAGCATAAAAGCGAAAATCGTCCGGGGGTTGTGTGTGTGTGTGTGGGGGGGGGGGGGGTGATATGCCCGGCCACTTGCTGAATTCATTACTTGTTGCAAGCCATATGCTATCCAGTTAAATGTGTAGGAAAGGAAGTTGCACTCCAATCAGGATTCATATTTGGCTTATAACTAACAATATTTAACATATTTTAGCTAAATTAGCAGCAGACTTACCTTTATTTGTGTTAACCCATATTGGACCGCTGTCATATAAACAGGACAGCTAATAAAACATTTTTTAAATAAAATTGGTAAGGATTTTTTGGATGCATTTTGTTATGACGTCTTTAAAATACATAAAAGTATAACATATAAACAAGAAAAAAACAAGTAACCAATTAAAATTTAATTAAAAAAAAATCTATTTAAAAAATTGTTTAAGAATTGTTATCTTATAATCTAGAATTTTACTATTATTATTATCTTTTTATTGGAAAAAGCATAGAGTATTTTTGTACAACATAAACAGTATTTTTAAAGTAAAATAAAATATTTGCCCATAAAATTAGTTTATGTATGCATTTAATATGTCCTTACTATGTGTCCTACTAATATGTCCTGTTTATAGGACAACTAGTTACTTAAAAAAATAATGCTAGTATCTACTTAATTACACCATATTAATGATATAATTGAAGTTTTAAAATTTTTCAAAAATATTTAATTGGTGTGGTCTAATATGGGTTAAATGTATCAATATTAAATAAAATCACAAAACTGGTCGCGATTCGCATCCAAACAGTACCGAACTATAGACGCTCCATGTTTAGGGATGCAGTTCACATTGCATATTGTGCCTTATATAGGGATCAAGTGTCTAATATAAAAATTACTCAGTTACTCTGTCCGTCAAGCACGATTTCCTTTTTACAAAGATTTATCTTTAAAATTTTAACTGTAATTTCTAAATATACTGAAAAAAAAATCTGCAAAGTTACTCATTTTTTTCTAGGAAACTGGTATTTCTAGAACTTTTTATATAACGGCAACAACAGAAATTTATGTAACGCATAAACTTTTGTACAGTAAATGAAAAAAATCCGTAAGGTTACTAAGAATTGTTTAGTAAACTGGGATTCCTAGAACTTTTTATGTAACTGCAACCCGGGTTACAGATAAAAGTTTAGTAGGGTTACTGTAATTTTAGTAGTTTCTTTTGTAAAGCTATATATTTCTATAGCTTTACATAAAATAGTTTCGTAGATTTACATCTTTTATTTTGTACAGTGTACAGATAAATTTTTAGTAAGCATACAGATTTCTGTAACTTTACATCTGTAGAATTATCGATTTTTTTTTTTTTTTTTTTACAGTGTATGATAAAGAGATGTACTTTGTATGAAGTAAACATTTTACTATTATTATAAGAGTATTAAACAATTTTTATATCATACTTTATATATTATACAATAAATTTAAGAAACATAATAATATACAAATAATATATACACAAGGTTGTTTTAATTCATGGTATTATATTTACTATGAAACAAGTCATGTTATTTTTAATTTGTATTCAAAGTTTAATATCGGCCTATTATTCGTTGTTCACGAACACAAATTTATTATAACTTTCTTTTATAAGCCAAGGGTAGTTTTTAATTCACCTTTTTTTAATTCAATTTGAAGGAAAAATTATGTAACACCTTCCAATTCTAACAGAATTTTAATACGATATTTCTTTTTTTAACATAATGTAATGAGATATCTAAACAAGAATTCTAAAAACACAAAGTTCAGCAAACTTCTATTTTCAGCAATGACTGTCCATATATGGTAATCTGTGCGAATTTTTTCGTGCAATGCTGTATATCATCTATAGATATGTCTATCACCTATTGTATATCATCTATAGATTTTATACAGGAGACGTAGTATACAAAAAAATAGATAAGCTAAAATGCATACCATAGCGGAAAACGCACTTCCATAGCTAATGAATCATTGTCAACCTATTAACCAAATTATTTTGTGTGTGTCGAACAATAAGTTGTACGAACTCCATAATCTATAGTAAGCATATTGCAGGGATTCTCAAACTTTTTGACCAACATACCACTAAATAGAAGTTCATACTTCCGCGTGCCACCAGGTGACAAATTCAAAGCTAATACAGAAAAACCTGCATAAACTGAATATGTCTAAAACGAAATATTTTCCCAGTCTTTTGTGCTTCTATCTGATCAGATTTTACTATATTTAATTGCATTATTACATTATTAAATTGGTAGTTAGATTGATTGCTTTATTTTAACATTCAAATAAAAGGTATCACCATCATTACATTTTAATAATAAGTACATTATCAAAATACATTCTTTTAGTACAAAAAAAGGTTAATTACACTATTAAATTGGTAGTTAGATTGACTGCTTTATTTTAACATTCAAATAAAAGGTATCACCATCATTACATTTAATAATAAGTACATTATCAAAATATATTGTTTTAGTACAAAAAAAAAAGACACAATACTTAATGACTTATTGCCATAAATTAGCATATTCAGTAGTTTGACTCTGTTATATCATCTGTTATATCAGTATTGCTAATGAGAAGGTTTTATCATTATAAAGTGTATAACTTTTGGATAGCAAATATTCTTTTAATAGAGAATATAAATACTACATGTAGCTTCTTTAAACTTTAAAAAATGTACACATTTAAAGTCGCCTTGTTCGTTAATTTTTTGCTATATGAAAACCACGTTTATAACAACAATTAGATACATTTAAGAAAATTTAATAAATGAATAACCTACATAAGAAATTCACATATCTTCTGAAAATAAACTACTTATTAATACGAGATAGACGCTCGTTGAAATAAGTATCATACACACATACAATATAGTAATAGAAGAAAAGTTTTCTTTTTTTTCAGGTGGGAGGAATGATCAACTAAACATCTAATTAGTTCCATTTATCTAAAATTCTAATCGAAATTACATTAAAATAAGAGAAAGCAAAACGCTGTCAAAGCAGTAATGTAACAGAGTGAAGAGATTATGGGACCCGTTAACTGACAAATCAAAAAGAGGAGGAGGTATTGAGCAGTTTTTTGATTTCACATATACTGTATTTTTTCTTTCATTTCCCTGCAGTATCAGATTTTTGCGTACTAGTAACCAGAGCTTCACGTACCAGTACTGATACGCGTACCATATTTTGAGAACCCCTGTTCTAGAGCATCTTAATTGTCTTTTTATTCGACTGCAAAGAAGGTTTATGCGTTTCACGCGTACCTGGGTATGTGGATTTCTTTATACCCTCGAAACATCCCAGCGGTGGGATGGATTTTAATGAATGAGATCTCTATCGATTCGTCTTAACCTTCCGATGGTTATAGGCTAGGTTTTGTTTTTATAAATTCAAAATGGCTGCCGTAAAATACAAAATGGCGGTAGGGACGATAAAAAAATTTTACGCACCCTATTGAGTGCCATATCATTGGATAGGTCTTTCAAAATGAAGAAGATGTTTCATTGACTATTTTACAGTCAGAAGCTCCGTTTAAATATTACACAATCTGGAAGTTCTGTAGGTAGGATCTCTCGCTTTATTGCAACTCTAACCTCATCAGAACAGTATTTATATATAGGAACTAACTATGAAACACAATTTAAAAGTCATCAGTACAAGTAAATAAAAAAATATGTAAATAATATAAAACATAGTTTCACATTGATGAGAAATAATTAATTAGTTCGCTTTTTACGCAGTCGGATTTTTTTTATTTTTTTAATTTAATTAGTTTATCAAATTACATTATGTTTGAAATTGTCATTATATCTTTAAAATGCACCGAAAACGATTTTTCCTAATGAAGCTAAATTTAATGGAAATCTCATAAGCGTCCCTGTAAACGGGATACCCAACATTACACATCAATACCCAACATTATACAGTAAGTCTCAATAACATTTAAAATGACATGTCAATTGGATTGCATTTATGAGATTCATTAAGAGCAAGGGAAGTCGGATCGACATTAGAGCTGTAGCAAACAGCACATATTCGTTACTAAGTAACGGGTATTCTCTAAGATACGAAATACCGAATCGGTACTTCGAAATACGATTCGTTAGTCGTTACTGCGTCAATACGCAGCCGAACAAAATGAAACTAACTTCAAACGCTGCTTACGTTTGTATAATTCATGAATGGAGCAGATAGACGGATGCGGTAAAAGATGCGAATTTGTATTCAGACTCGGATATTTCGGTGTTAGTTGTTTACGTATCAGTGTATGCGTATCATTCTGTTAGTATCATTTATTCTCAAATCTCAAACGATTTTGATTTCGTAGGGGCTTGTTGATTCCTTCATTATGGGAAGAAAAAGAAGCATAGCTATTTTATACCCTGAGCTTGCAGTACCATCTGAAAGAATTTTTTTTTCAAAATCAGGTTGTATATTATCTGAAAGGCGTGCTTCATTAAAACAAAAAAGAATGGAAAATATTATTTTAAAACATAAATCAGAGATTTCTAAAATAATAATGCGATTGACGTAAACTGTTGGTTGATAAGATGATAAAGTCTAAAATGAAACACATTTCTTTTATATATTCTGAAAATTTTCAAGAAATCATGTTCTAAAATTTACAGGTTTGCTTTCTGTGCATTCTTTATCCTATAAAAATATCTTTGTACGTGCATTTGTGTTTTAAATTAAAAAATATATATATTTTTTTTTATGATAAAGACGAGTTTTTAGATGACTTGTAAAAATGTTTTTATTATAACGTTTAATTTTTTTAACCTCCGGTATGCTATTTCTTTTTTCCAGCTAAGCTAATAAAGTGTCGTCTCCAAAAAAAAACACGCCCCGTCGTATAAGCAAGCCGTAAAACAAAGCAGAGGTGTCATTGTACGGAATAATCTCTACCGCATTTTTTTTAACTTCTAAGCATCGCACATTTCCAATTTTTATACCGTCGTATTGGGGGAAAAAGTACTTTTAAATGCAATTTGTTTGAAAACTGCATCTCAATTTATTTTTGAGATTTTTTGTTTTTTTTTTTTTTTTTTTTTTTTGTAGTTTTAAATGCCATTTGTTTAATTTTTGTAACTCAAGTACTCCATTCCTGTTGAAAGTAAAAGTACAGGAAAAATAGTTGGAAAGTACCAATTATATCTTTTTGTTGCCATTTTCTCATAAAAACTGAAAAAAAAGGTAATTAAAATACCTGCTGTTTTGAAAAAATATAAGTTAATAACTTCTGATAAAACATGAAGTTTTTATAAACTGAACTTAATTTTAATTATCTACATTAATATTACAAACAAATGAAAGCATATGAATCATGAGATAGCAATTTTTTTGTCGAATTTCTTAAATAACGAAAGAAATTCTTCAGCGGATGCGGATCACGTCATTTTATATAAAACAAACGCGTGTGTTTTAAGTCTTATAACTGAACTATCTATATTTATGTAGATATTTTTTTTTTTCATCGGGGGTGACACTAAATTCTGAAAAAGCAGAATTACTGTTTTCTAATTTTTTTAACCATTTGGAAAAATGGTTATTGTCCTCTGTCAGGATAGGAAATCAAAAACATATCTGAAGCTTTTTATTGGTTGAATCCTTATTTTATTCGTTTCCTGATTGGTCTATACAGTAATCTGCATTTTCCCTTTACTTTCAACAGAGATGGATACTTCTGTTGCCACTATGACAAAAAAGTAATAAAAACTACAAAAAAAAATTAATAACTCAGAAACAAATGGAGATACAGCTTTCAAACAAATTGCAATTAAAAATATTTTTTTTTCTCTATACGACGATATAAAAAGTAATATTGTGGGATGTTTAGGAATTTAAAAATGAAATATCATTTAAAATTGGTCCAAGAATTTTAATGTTTAATCCATGTCGTACGAAATATGTATGATCAACTCCGTGCGATTTTTTATGTCTTAAATTGTAGTCTTTGAAAAAATCATTTTCCAAATGGTCTTTGTAATTTGTTAAATTGCTTTTTTTTTCCTTTTTTTCTGTTTGGCTTGTAAAAATAATTGGCACAGATGTCATATACGCACCATATTGGCGCAATTTTTTTCTGAGGCCAATGTCATATAATCACCGGGGTACTCAACTGGCGCCAAAGTGACCTTATTTTGCTTGATATGGTAACTCGGATGTTGTTTACTTGTTAATAAATTGTATAGTTACTTTTATTTTCTTTTTTTAAAGTATATAAATTGTTTTGTTCTATAGTTAATAATGAAACATTTTTTATTTATTGTTATTCCCTATTTAATATATATATGTAACTTGTATTCGAAAACGAGGTTTTCACCAAATTGGCATCAGAAAAAAAATCACGCTAGTGTTGTGCGTATATGACATCTGTGCCAAATATTTTTGTTGCTATGTTTTTAAATTTCATATTTGGAAAAAGGGTATTTTTAAACATAAATCAATAATTTCAGAAATATTAATGTGACTGAAGTACAGTGTCATTTGATAGGATAATCACGTAAGAAATTTAATATATATATATTTAAATATTTTCATATTATTCCAGAAATTAAATTTTCATAATACATAATTACTTTTAGTGTAAAATTAATAAGTAAATTTGTCTGTAAAATATTTTGGTTGTGTAATTATATTTCATAGTTTTGGTATAAATTTGGTGAACTTTTACTCTTCCTAAATTGCTTTCTCCGATTATTCCTTATTTCATAAGTAAGAATTTATACAATTTAGACATGTTATATTCAATTATGCATCGTATATTAATTTTGTTTGCCTTTTTTTCCATTAAAACGTAGAAAATTAAATGTATTTTTAACGTACAGATGGCAGCACATATTTTACGTTAAAATAGTAACGAATTCTTCAAGACTCATGTGCGGTATATAATTAGATTTGCTGTTTCTGCAGGTTTTTGTAGTACATACGATGATTGTTAATACCCGGTTTTTGAACAGTAACGAGTAACGAATACTTTCTAACGGGTAGCGAGTTCTAAAGTAACGACATCATACGGGTATTCATTTAGTCGTTACTTTTACAGCACTAATCGACACACAGACAAAGCGAGTTCATAGGCACTTCTGAACTATACAAGAAACGATTAAAAAAAAAAAATCCCTTCCGACTCGGCTTACTGGTCCAGGTAGATTTTGAAGTTAAGTACTAATTTCACCAGCAAAAAACAAATCATGATTAGAGATAAACCCACTTTAACAATTTTATTTCGCCTCTTTTGACGAGTTTTTAATTTCATTTTTATATAAGAGCTGGTTTTATCAGAATTATGTTAACGCAGTATTAAAAAAAAATAAATATTTTTCCATGCCCAACAACTCGACACATTTTCAGATTCATTTTTAAAAGGAAAAACTTTAAACTTGATGACGTGATTTTTGAAGAGATTTATTTTTTTCATTTTTTGTTTAGTTATTTAGAACTTGATTTATAAACAATTATTTTTTCAATAGGACCATATTTTTCGTTTCCAACACAATCGCTTTGAAAAATTCGGTTCAAAATACCCATTTTGACATAATTTTTTAAAAATATATTCTGCCTCTGTCAAAACATAAACAATTACGGCACATTATATAGTTTCTGAATAAGAAAATCTACCAATTGGATGCGTTTGAAATCAAAAATCAATTTAAAAGAGTCACAAAATAAGCAGTTTGGATTTGAGTACATCCTTAACAGGATATTTTTTCCTTTAACCTCTATGTATTTTTTATTTGTTTTTGCTGTATGAAATTGGTCCTATCATAAACTTTTCAGTGTAAAAGTTTCAGATAATATTAAGGAGATTTATAATAAATTCATGCGGATTTGATATCTTGTGAATTGACGATGTTATGGGTTTTTTTCTTCTTCAACCCAACCTTTTTGTTTTCGTTTTTAATTTAATTTAATTTAATTTCATTTTTATTTTTATTTTTATTTTTTTTTTTGCGGTAAGAGTTGGTCCTATCAAAAACTTGTTAATATAAAAGGTATAGCTAATATTAAGACAATTTATAATAAATTTAATTGGATTTGATATCTTGAGAATTGATGAAGTTATGAATTTTTTTCTCAGAAAAACCATATTTTTCGCGCCCCCCTTTGAGCCCATTTTTAATTTTATCAAAAATCTGTCATAGATAAATTTTGGGCCCATTTTTTAGTAGTAATAATAACTTTAAACTGAAGCGATATGTATTATAATTAAGAAGTTATGGGTTTTGTTCGTTTTTCACAAAACCCCTCCCTATCTCCAAGTTTGGGAAAGATTTGTGCAGAATTATGGAAGCTATCGTGTCCTTAAAAAAGTGATATATATTGATAGTTAAGCAGATAGATAGGCAGATAGATAGATAGTTAGATACATATGTATATAACGTTTTTTACTGTGGGTGGTTTTGGGTTCTAGGGGTCATGATCGGTGCAGATCTGCAAAAGTTTTTCCGAAATTCCAACATAGGAGCGATCCCAATAGGTAGTAATTCATACGAAATCTACCTAAAATGCAAATTTAAATCAGTTTTATTTATAACGGATTTTTTTCCATGTTATATTTTAATTATGTATACATTAATGTACGCGAGATGTAGTCTGAGAAAACCTCTGCAGTAATTGACAGAAACTCTAATTTTTTATGTAGCATCTGAAATATATATGAAAACGAACCAGTAGATTGTTTATATTTCTGCAAATTTGAATATAATGAAAACAATCCTAAAATATTTTAATTTATAGAGTTTGAAACAGATAATTTAAAAGATTATGTATAGTTGAAGAGATTGAATATTAACTTTGACTAATTATGTTCGTCTCTCAAAACTCAGAAGACTTTGTTTAAATTCATTTAATATCTCTTAGATTTTATTTAGATTTTCTAGCTAAATATTTACTATATTATCTCAAAACAAGAAAAAAATATTACATTTTCCTTATCACCTTATTTTGTATAAATAAACATCCGATATCAACGAGAAAATCATCATATGAAAAATAATCTCCACTCTTCATATCAATTGAACTTTGTACTTTAATACAAAAAAAAAATGCTTTCTTTTAGGTTGAAATTGGTATTATTGCTAACTGTATCAATGTAATTATAAAATCATACAAATATCAAGAATTACAATATGTCAATTTATTGAATAATTAATATAAATACTCTGCAATGCTTTATTAAGTCTGCACTGTTTATGTTATATTCATTACATATGCAAAAAAAATAATTGTTTTATTGTTTGGTTTTTGACATTAAAATAATGCAACGATATTAATGCACTTCTGCTGGTGTAAACGAAATTTTCTAATTACAAATGTATAGCTGCCAATCTTTCTGGTTTTTTTTTTTTTTTTTTTTTTTAGGTCAAATAAACATAATTTGTTTCATAAAATTTATTTAATGAATGTCTGATGGAATAGAACACTGTAAGTATCTTCATGGATTAAGTAGTGGCGTAGCAAATTAAGAGCCCACTTCACTCATCCCAAGAAAGGAAAATGCTAAAGGGGCGTTATTTTCGAATTTCTGAATTCTTGATTTTAATATTTTTGGAGGATTTTTTTTTATTTATTTTATTTATTTATTTACTTATTTATTTTTTCACAGGACAGATAATCTACAACCGGACTAGTTTTTACCCGACTGCCAAGAAGGGTTATGTGTTTCACGCGTATATGGGTATGTGGATTACTTTATACTCTCGAAACATCCCAACGGCTGGATGGATTTTAATGAATGAGGTCTCTATCGATTTGTCTTAACCGTCCGATGGTTAGAGGCTACATTTTGTTTTTATAAATTGAAAATGGCGGCTGTAAAATACAAAATGGTGGTAGACACGAAAAAAATGTTTTACGCACTATATTGAGTGGCATATCATTGGATAGGTCTTTGAAAATGATGACGATTTCATTTAACCATTGACTTTCATTGACTATTTTACAGTCAGAAGCTCCCTTTAAATATTACACAACCTGGAAGTTGTATAGGTAGGATCTCTAGCTTTACTGCAACTCTAACCATCATAGACATCTATAGGCCTCATCAAAACAGTGTTTATAGATAGGACTAACAATTAAACACAACATAAAAGTCATTAATACAAGTAAATAAAAAAATAGCTAAGTAATATAAAAAAATAATTTAACATTGAAGAGAAATAATTAAATAGTTCGCTTTTTACGCAGTCGGGTTTTTTGATTTCTTAAAGTTAATATTTTTTATTACTTTTTTGATTTTGGTTATAGTTTTTTTTATTAGGAAAGTTTTAATTTGAGAACCGCGTCCTCAGTTATCGTATTTAAAAAAAAAAAAAAAAAAAAAAAAAAAAAAAAAAAAAAAACATTCAAAAATATTAAAATCAAAGTGAGAAATTTGAAAATAACGCCCCATACTCTTCGAGTTTTTTCGCATGACTAGTGTGGACTCTTACCATCCATCTGAAAGGTAAGTGACTTGCAGAGGCAATAAGGAGACATTAAAATAGAATTGTTTAATTGTATTAAACTGCATAAACATAAGGAAAATTTAAAATTTTTTTATAAAAAATATAAACATGAGGTTTGTATTAAATATATATAAAATAGTTTAACAATTTAAAATCCAACTTAAAAAAAATAGAAAAATAGACAGAAAAAAAGTTCCGAAAGGACAGTTGTAAAAGCATGGAACCCATCTCATAAAAATGATTCTTTTCAGAGACCTTACATTTAAATGTAATTAATTAAAATTACTACTAGATCAGTCTAAATAACTGTTTGATGTTCGGTTCGAAGACTGCCCACACCGGCCACTTGCCCCACATCCCCGTCACAGAAGACTGGATGAAGATAACTAGTGAGTTATACATAAGCGTGAGTAGAACAGCCGAAGATGTTAGCATGCCAAGCTTCGGTAGTGGTTAGGGTAAGCCCTTCCTACTTGTTTGATGGTTTTGTATTCTGTCAATAGTTAATTTCTTTTATTTAATAATATTTCTTCTTTAAGTCAAATTAAAAAATCAAATTGTTGCAAGAATTAAATATGATCTTTTAAAATCTTAAATATATTTTACACTCTTTTATTCAATTCCTACTATTAGTCCACACTCTCCCTATATGTATTTCTTTATTTCTTTATTTATATATATATCTTGTTCAAATTTTCAGTCACTAATAAAATACTTATTATTCATCCTATCAAGTTGAAATAAATTTTTTTGAACTTGTACTGGATGACGAATGATGTTAATGCAGTTTTTTCAAATATTAATTCATTAATTAAATTTTAATTAATTAATTTTAATTTTACATGGGAGACAAAATGGCGGCCATTGGTTATTGAAGTATTTAATGCATCTTCATATCTATAAGGGGGGTTACCATAGGGGGTATCCTGTTCTGTCGCCAAATACCGCCAAATTTGGTGATCAAAATGAGTCGCCCAAAGTGACGTCAACTTGGCGATATCTCTAATATTTCGCCAAATTCCCATACACTTCTATTGTAAAACTAATTGCTAATAGAAAATCAACAAATTGAGATATTTTAATGCAAGAAAAACTAATATTAGCTTAACCCTTAAATGCCTGACTTTTCAAAAATCATTGTAATAATGTTTTTCGGCTTTCATTTTTTAAATAAATCATGGGAAAAATACTTAAAAAAATCATATTTTGTTTTAAGTATAGTTTACGGCTAAAACACAGTTTGTTACTAATCGACAATATTGGTGTTTAATTAAAAAAATAATTTCCCTTGATAAAATTCTATAATTATTAAACACACAAGAATTTTAGGAACTATCATAAGAAATAAATTTTACTTGCTCACTGCAGAACAAAATAGGGTATTTCGCAAGCTTCCAAACAAAACAAAAAGAACAAGTAGCAACATTTGAAAAAATAAATTTATCTTTATTCTTAAACAGCACAGGTGTTGCCATCTAAATGTTGAAAATCGATTTAATAATATTTTCAAAATGTATTTTATAAGCAACATTAGGCATTATAGCTTCAATATTATTCTAATAGTATTTTAGAGCCTAAATTGGGTATGTTGCCGAAAAGCAATATCAGGCATTTAAGGGTTAAGGTATTATATTAAATATTTCTTTGATGACCTAAGTAGTACTTTAAAAACGAAATTTTTATATTACTTGTTACGGGGTATGACTGGAATCTCTGCGGCCGGCATCTACCCGTAAATATATTTAACAGTGAACAGTGAACTCATTTCCATCTCGAAAGAATCGCACCAAATTTATATTTCATGAAATTGATTAAATACACAAGGTGTTGCCGAATTCGAGCAACAGATTCAGACGGATAATAGTAGGCATCAAGAGGGAAAAAATTGCAATAAACATGCTGTCACAAACCATCTATTACTTATTTAAGGCATATTAGATAGTTGAATACGCCTTAATATCGAATTCTTTTAAAACTATTATCTTTTTTGTTCAAATGGTACAACGAATAATCAACGCAACAACCCGTGTAAGCTTTGAAAAAAAAAAAGCACTCGATGGAAGAGAAAATTGGGGATCTGTTAATATTTTTGATTAGATTTAAAAAAAAAAAAATTAATTGAACGCTAATGCTTTAACACTAGAACCGCCGGAAATTTAACTGGTGTTAAAATATACTTTACACCGGAATTTTTAATTGAAACTACTTAACTTATTTATTTAACTTATTTCTCCGTGGTACATTTTAAACTTTAGAAAAAAATTTCTGGTGATAATCGAAATATTTTTACTTGGTAGCGGTCAAAATTATCGCTACGGCGGTTCTAGTGTTAAGGAGTCTCATGACTCTTAAAATTGGAAAAAATGAAAAAAAAAATTATTTTCAACATTTAATATCTTAACCCTCTAAGTGTTTGGGGCGTAATACTTCGTTCACTAAGCTCCAGGTTTCACAGAAATGCAAGCAATATTTAAGATAATATAATTCTATAGATTGAATGAATTTTAAATACATAGAAGAATGATTAATACTCTCAAGGATTACATTCATATTTGTAATTGAGTTTTTTTATATGTTGAAAGAATCATATTTTCTTAGCATTTAAAACAAAATGCAGAGAAAACAACATTACAATTTTACCCTTTTGCAAGACGCTCGGAGGGTTAAAATATATTTAATTTTACGTCACAATTTCAAATGGGATTAAAGATATATGTATGTTCTTTCATTTCAAATTTTTATAAAGTTGCAAGATGCAGAATTAGCATTTACAGGGGCCGCTAAACTGGCAGACGATCGAAGAGATGAAAATCGGCATAACAGCTTACGCGCACGATTACAAAATAAATTTTGCACCTAGAATGAAAATTTTGGTGCCTACTTATACTTCAGATAGCAATAATTACCCTGAACCTAAATAAATTTGTATTTAAAGGATTTTTATATTTTTAATACAAAATTGTATTTAGCTAGTGCAAAATTAAAAAAAATTCCTACTATATGATCACCTAAAAAAAATATATATTTTTTAACAATAAAAAGGAAATTTTAGGTTCAGTTTATACAAACTAATATGAAAGATATGTTTTGAAAATTTCCTGAAAATATATTCAGAAGTTTTCGAGATATCCTACGTGTTATGACCGAAAACGTCATTTGGAGAAAAAATAACTTCAAAGTTTCGGAAACGCCGCTTCAGCTATTGAGCAGGTATAACACTAATAGCCATAACTTCTGTTCTAATAGAAATTTCAAGTAAACAATTATATCAAAATGTTCAGAAAAGATAGAAGTTTAACATCTAAACAATTTAAATTTCGAAAATTTTAATGCTTTAAGAGTCCTGAGACCATTTAATTTTTTTTTAAGAATAGTGCTTAGTGCGATTATATTTTGCGCAAAGCAGTATGCCTAATAGTATCATTGGGGTATTTTTTGACTAAATTTGTTTTTATTTTGTGGTTTGAAATTAGATATACAATCCAATAGACACCCCATTGAAAGAAATTATATGTCTTGGTTCAAATTATGCAAAACTGAAACCACTTCTGAAAAATTAAAAACTTTTAGTGGGAGGGATAAACGTTTATGATGTTTTTTGTGTCGCACATCACTTAAAGCGAAGCACAAAATTTTACGTAGTACAGATAAATCCTTAAACTGGAAACCCTTGGGACCTGACGATAGTAATGCCTAGTGTGTGATAGCATAGTGCAGGGTGTAGGATATATAGTGATGAGATCGCATATACTGGTATTTAATTAGAATGTATACAAATAATTATATTTCCTTAGGCGACGCCGCCATCGAATTTATTGCCTGAAAGTGCAAGCACAAAGCGTTAGTTGCAGTGTCTAGAAATATGGGATGAAAAATGAGTTTAACATATTAGATCATTAACACGTTCACGCCGGCGCGGTGGGTCACACTCGACTGTCCCAGAGTTATCAAGTCTCCGGCTTTTTACACACCACTGTTATTTTAGAGAAAATGTCGTTCCTTTAAATCGCCCAATTGTTCTAATTAAATAAAACAAAATTTTCTCTATTAAAATACTGGTATCCAAACAGCCGGTGACTTGACAGCTCTGAGACAGTCGGGTGTGACCCACCGCGCCGGCGTGAACGTGTTAAGTATGAAACGTGATGAAACATCAAATATGAAAGTGGTTCTTTTATTTAAAAGCTCTTAAATCTCATCAGCAAATTTTAATTGTTATTTTTGTATTCTAAGATTACAGTTTTTTCAAAAATAAAATTAAAAAGAATTACTATTCAAAATTTTTTGGTGTAAATTCAGAATTAAAAAAAAAAAAAAAAAAAAAAAAAAAAAAAAAACCTTTCAAATTGGACATTTCATACTTAGGGACCTAATATATGCTTGAATTTTCTTTTATTCCCAATGTATAGCGCAATACGAAATAAATCTTTTTATTTCCGCTTTTCGAAAAAAGAAAAAAAAAAAATCTTTCAAAAATAAGTTTTTCGTACTTTAAATTGCATCATAAAAATAAAAAAACACGGTATTTCTATTTTTTGTAGCAAGAGACAGTATCATAGCGCCCTCTGATGAAAACGTAATTTTTTGGAAGCGGTTTTGCTTGTTGATTGTCACACTACATACTTCCAGGCACTGCAGTAATAGTTTAACCTTTCACTGCACCATGTGCCACACCTGGCACATACCTAAAAACACAGTAATTCTTATTATGTGCCATGAATTTGGCCAATATGATCTCAATCACTGATCAAGAACAGTCCAAAGAATTGAATAACACTTATTTTGTCCATGTCAGATGGTTGTATTTGACAAAAAATTAGAATTTGTTCTCCGGGGGAAAAAATCGATCAAGCTATTAAGGTAAAATTTACTTTCATTATTTTTACTGAATACTTAAAAATATTCAGATAAAAAAGTGTTAAGTAGATAAAAGTAATTAATTTAAGCTCATTTAGTTGTAAAATATAGCAATACAATATTTAAAAACCCTAATTGTGTACATAGGGCAAACGCCATAAAATATCTAATTTTAGCTGAAAATATGCAATTATTTTTTTTACTATTTTTTCCATTAGTAGACCGATATATAAATTTCGAATTTTTTTTTTTCATAAAAAAAAAAAAATCGTGCATTGAAGTGTTAAAGAAGATTACAGTGCAAGATAATTAATTAATTTATTGCAGTTAAATTCGTTTCATTTCTTTTTAATGAGTACAATATTGGAACTTATTTAAGATTACTGTGCAAGATAATTAATTAATTTATAGCAGTTAAATTCGTTTCATTTATTTTCAATGAGTACAATATTGGAACTTATTTAACCTCTTGCACTCTGTGACGTACGCGGCGTCATGCTATTTTGGTCATTTCCGACAATGACGTATGTCATGCTATCTGGCTAACTTTTTAAATGGACTTTACGAATTCTCACCAGAAAGTTTTAACTCTTATTTTTGCTTTACAAGATAATTGATTTTCAATTAATAAAGTAAAAAACAATTACCAATTTTTTTGGTGGAATTCAAAATTACTAAGGTAAAAAAATCTAACAGATGCGGCAACACTGGTGACATACATCTTCAAACAGCGCCAAGGTGCAAGGGGTTATTAATCCTGAAATGTTTCTGAGGTAATGATTGTCCAATACCATTTCTCTTCAGATATTAATTTTCTATTTTCTGATACTTTTTTTTTTTTTGCTGTTGATAAATTGAAAAGAATATTTTAAAACTTTTTAAAAAATTACCTTTTTAGGAGGTAATAACTTGATATGCATATACGCTAATAAAAACTAGTATGTTGTGGCCATCACAAAACTTTCTTCTACATAAATCACGTCAATTAAATCATTTAAATGATACAAGAAATTACGTCAATTTAGCACCATTTCATATTTAATTATATCTGAATTTGAAGTTTGATGAAAATTCGTGCATTAGGTCTTGAGATAGAGCTATAGCTGAAATTGTGAAAAATGTAGCATAGCAGCGCCACCTATTGAGCGATTTGCTCCAAAACATAAACAACTCTAATTGTTATCAAGGTATACCTGAATCGGAAATTTGAGAAAAATTCGTGCATTAATTATTGAGATAGAGCTATAGTGGAAATTCTGAAAAATGCAGCCTAGCAGCGCCACCTGTTGGGCGATTTGCAGCATAATATAAACAGCAGTAATTCATATCAAGGTATACATGAATCTGAAATTTGTTGAAAATCCAAGCATTAGCTTTTGAGATAGAATTATTGCGGAAATCACAAAAAATGCAGCATAGCAGCGCCGCCTGTCGAGCGATTTACACAAAATGTATAAAACGTCAATTCCTGTCAAGATCTAACTGAATCTGAAGTTTGATGAAAATCCGTGCGCTAGTTCTGGAGATTGAGCTATTGTGGAAATCGTGAAAAATGCTGTATAGCAGCGCCAATTGTTGAGCGATTTACACCAAAAACTAATCAGCACTAGTTCTTGAGTTAGAGTACCCACAAAATTTGTGTCACTCACAGACAGATATTTTGTAAAAACATGTTTTTCGGATTCTTTGACCCCATAAAACGTGTAAATCCGTCGAAAACCGGAATTCGAAAATTTTCATGAATCCAATTATTTCTTCTTGTAAAGATAGAAGAAAGTAATAAATGAAAATACGCATAGCATTCCGAGATTAAGAACTTTAAATATCAGTTTATTTATAACACTTTGTTCTTCTTGAAGTGAATATTTTGCTGCTTTATTAACCGCTTAAACGTCGTGCCCGATAAGTGTTGGCTAATTTAATTTTTTTATTATTCAGATTGTTTGATTACCACCACTTTTTTGAATTAGAAATATTCATCTTATTTAATGGCAAATAAAATGATGCGTGATTAAATCAAATTACACTATCTTAAAAACTGGTGGGATTGTCACCTATACTGCAGGTGAAAGTTACGTGCGCGTGAATTAAGGGCTCAAGTTCTATATATCGTTATTTTTACATTCCTAATACCAATTTGTAAAGACTATTGTAAGTTACATTTAATAAAAATTCACATTACATTAAAAACAAAAATTTGTTATCGTTCTTTTAACTAATGGTCTATTTTAAATATTTTTATCTTTCGCTACTTCCAAGGATTTGCACTCCACACTGTAAAAAAATACGACCAGTTTTCCTGTAGGAATCGGAAAAATAGTTGCCCTTATCGTACCGGAAAAATTTCCGATCCAGCTCGGAATAAAATTCGTAAAATCGGAATAAAATCCGTTAAATACCGTTTTATTGACTATTTCCTTTTTTTACGGATTTTATTCCGAGCTGGGTCGGAAAATTTTCCGGTACGATAAGGGCAACTATTTTTCAGATTCTTACAGAAAAACTGGTCGGATTTTTTTTACAGTGTAGGCTACTCAAATTAAATATGACCGATTTACTGCGGTGTTTTCATTTACTCTGTACATGGGTTCAGAGTAAATGAAAACTGTTTTAAATCTTAGCTGTAGTAGATATTTTTCATTTAGTATATAAGTATTTCCCCTCGTACTTTTGGGATTTGCGGATGGAACCCGAGAATCTTACACTGTAAAAAAATATCCGACCAGTTTTCTTATAGGAATCGGAAAAATAGTTGCCCTTATCACACCCGAACATTTCCCAGCCATCTCGGAATAAAATCCGTAAAAAAAAAAGGGAAATAGCCAATAAAACGGTATTTTACGGATTTTATTCCGATTTTACGGATTTTATTCTGAGCTGGGTCGGAAATTTTTCCTGTACGATAAGGGCAAATATTTTTCCGATTCCTTCAGGAAAACTGGTCGTATTTTTTTTTACAGTGCAGTTAATCTCTCCAGTTTACTCTATGACGGGGACGCATAAACATTGGTTAACTGTTCCTCGTGAAAATGTTTAGAAGTAAAAAAAAAATTGACATATTCTACAAAATGATATAAAAATTAACGGAAATGACGTAATCAACGTAAAATAAATTGGAAATTGATAATTTGGTGTTAATATTGAAACACTAGATTTTAATCTATTTTTATCTACATAGCTACCAACTTTTAGTCTTCTTTGTTACCAATATTTGGGACAAGTAATCTTCACTTTATTTAATCACATCACATAAATTATGAGATTAAATCATCCTAAAATTACAATTTGGAAATAGTGGTTACGAAAAAGCAGCAAATTTAGCAATTATCAACCCGCTAACATATCTTTCAATTGCTGATTCACATTATCAATGAATGTTTGAAGTGCAAATGATTAAAAGTTATCGTATTATCAGGAGATAAGTTTAACGAATTATCTATTTCAACTGGCTGTAATGCAACGGTAGTATTGTATCATTATATACGATTTTTTCGGGTTTATTGAGAAGAGTATATATCTCAATGATTGATTACATTTTTTAAGCGACAAAATATGGAAAAAAATTAAGAACCTAAAATTTTATCATTGACAATAATTGATATAAAATAATTTACTTCAATCTTATTTTATAGATATAAATTTCTTGCCATCCATTACTGACTAATATGGATACTTCTTTGTCACCGGCCGTTGCAGCAGCGATTGTCATTTTACTGACTTGTGTCTATTACTGGATGAAAAATAGGGGAGTAGTACCTGGACCAATAGGTGTACCATATTTGGGACTTTATCCGTATCTTACGAATGAAGATATTCATTTGAAGTTAGATGAGTATACAAGAAAATACGGGGATGTTTTCAGTTTTACTTATACTGGAAAACTCTACATCAATCTGGGTTCTATAAAAGCCATGCGTGAAATACTTTTGAATAAATCTGACTGTTTCATGGACAGATTTCAAGACACTCATTTAATAATTGAAATGCTACGTAATGGTAAGTAAATACTACTTTAGATTTCTTGTTAGTCCCCGGTATGCTATTTTTTACCCCAGCTATTACAATGTCGTCTCCAAAAAATAACGTTCCGTTGTATATGCCAGACGTAAAACAAAGCAGATCTATAATTATACTATTAAATAATCTATTGCAATTTTTAAACTTCTAAGCATCGCACATTTTAAATTTTTATACCATCGTATTGGGAAATGAAAGTACATTTAAATGCAATTTGTTTGAAAACTCCATTTAAATTTATTTTTGAAATATAATTTTTTTTTGTAGTTTTTATCACCATTTGTTTAATTTTGACAACACAAATATTCCATTTCTGTAGAAAGTAACGGAAAAATAGTTGGAAATATTAATTATATCTTTTTGTTGTCATTTTCTCATAACAACTTTTAAAAAATGTAATCAAAATACGCGCTGATTTGAAAAATATAAATGAATGATTTCTGATAAAACATGGAGCTATTATAAACCAAATTTAATTTTAAGTATGTGTATTAATATTACTAACAAGTGAAGGTCTATGAATAATTAGATAGTCGATTTTTTTTTTTTTTTTGTCGAGTTTCTTTAATGATGGTATCTCTTTTTTTTTTTTTTTTTTTTTTTTTTTTTTAATTTGTGTATTATTCAGCGATAGTGACGTCATATTCGTACTTTACTGTTGATGTTGCTTAAGACTAGATCGTAAATGAAGAATTCATGGACATTCATGGACAGATTTTAAGATACTTATTTAATAATTGAAATGCTACGTAATGGTAAGTAAATACTACTTTTGATTTCTTGTTATTTTGTATTCCTTATTATGTCAAAATAGCGATATGATCAAAATTATGGAAATGCTCACAAATAAAACAAATATATTTATTAATACCTTCGAGACAATGAGCACGTGTTTATACCCCTGAGACTGTGAAAAATCTTTTATAATTTGGACAGAAATTTTTGGATTATCTAATTCCAAGATTCCTGTAATTATATAACCTTTATCTTTATAATATAATAAATGCGAAGTGTCTGTGAAAGTTTGAATGAGATCAACGTCTAAACGGAAGAATTAATACAGGTTGTCCGGGCTAAAGGTATTCAAAAGTGATGGCTTTTTTTTCCGGAACAACTCATTAAAATTAAAATTAAAAAGAACTATTTGTATCGAAAGACCATCTCATCAAGTTTTAATATCAATCGACGTTGATGTTTGGAGATTTTAAGTTTGGATGTTTGCCAGTTTCAGATACCAAAGTTCCGTCTCAATCATCTTCTGCCTATTCCATTGGTAGATGGATTTTGAACATTCCATTGTATTTGCGACCGTCGCTGAACACGTGTCACAGATTTAAATTCCGTTAACCAAAGCACGCACTGCACCTTTTGCTGTGGCACCCACATCATTCATTACTAATGAAATCCATGGAATAGATTTTTCACCTTTGTGTCAATTGCCGACTACTATACCCATACCCATGCACGGCTGGCAAACATCCCAATGTAACATCTCCAAACATCAAAATCTTTTGATATTAAAACTCTGTGAGATGCTCTTTCTATCTAAGTATATTGTTTTAAATTCCAATGAGTAGTTCCGTAAAAATAAACCACAACTTTTGGATACCTTTAGCCCGGACACCCTGAATTTTTGTATCTTTACATATAGATGGATTATAACCCGGAAATGAACATAAGATATGTTCTATTTATTTTATTTAAATATTTCCCTCAGTAATTCAAAATGTCATTATTATACATACAGAAACATTTGACCTTTTTCCGGTACAACGTAATCATATTTCTTTCTCATTGCCAAAGAAAAAAAAATTAAAACTCGGAATAATAAATTCTTTTCAAAAATTACTTTTGTATTGAAAGATTTTCACGTGAAAAGAGAAAATGAAAAAAAAAATTAAGAATAAAAATAATATATAAATGTTATGTTTTTGTTGGAAATAAAACGAAAAATTTCAAGTATTTCTTTATAATATAAGGTTTATTAATATGATAATAATGATAAGAACGGAAAGCAGGCTAATATGACATCATATATGGAAAATAAAACGGATATGCTTTGATGTTGAAATAAAATGGTCTTCTGTTATGGTGTTAATTCTTACTATTTAAAGAAAATTATTATTAATACATGGTGTTTTATCATCTGTGCATGGTTAACATAGAGATTTGTTTTTTAAATTAAAAATGAAATAAGTTAATGAAAATGTTTAAAAGAAATGTATAGTAAATGTCAATAATATGCACCACAAAATTATCCACGTGCGAAATGACGTCATGATCAGCGGTAAAGAGTTATTTTCATTCTTAAAAATTAAAAAAATTAACTCGATTGGTTGATTTATTATTTATTTATTTGTTTATTTTTTTGTTAACGAGCATTAATTCTTAAGGGTGCTCGTTCCGAATTCCCCTCGGTAATGTTAAGTCTATGGGCGTTTGATGATTTCTTATATTTAAAATATCTCCCCAGGATATTAATATTTTTTATTTCTGTTTACTGTGTGCTCTTCTTAAAGTATGTCTATTTTTTTCTTAGTTGTCGAAATATTTCTAAAACCTATCCTTAATATAATATTTGATGTTTTAAAAGCGGACAAACTGGGAGTAAAATTTTAACACTTCATATAAAATTAATCATAGATTTTAGAAATATTTCGACAACTAGAAAAAAAAAGAGAGATTCTTCAAGAAGCGTACACAGAAAAAAGAAGTTTAAAATATTAATTTCCCGAAGAGATATTTTTAAAATAACAAGAAAGAAAAATCATGCATACAGCATAGATTATGAAACACTTTACAACACTCCCTGAAAGATTTAGCAAAACTTCGTTATTTAGAGAAATAAGGTAAATAAAATAACTAATTAAACATTTTAAAAACTGATTTCAGCAGTTAACTTCCATAGCCAAATATGTATTCCAATTCTTTTGAACAGCCCTGTATTTGATCCGTTTGTTGATGTATTTACTATATACTGGGAAAATTTAGTTTATCAAGAAAACGCATAACGGGTTGACATTTCTCTTTCAGCAATTTATACTAATAGATGGAAACATACTTGAATACTTTTTTACAGCCCTCTTCCTTTATTACACGCCACTATTTATCTAAAATTTAATTCAATCTAAAACACACTTAAAACTACTGAAATCACATTTCCAGAAATTATCATCCATAGGCTCATTATCATCCATATTATCAAATTCTTTGTGTGATCATGTACATCATTTCATCTATATTCTACAAACATTTCTTTAAAAACTAAATGCAGTTCAGCGTAAAAGTGCATAACTCATTTAAAAACAACCTTTAAGCTATTTGCGCTCATACCAAGTACCCCTTAATAATTCTTTTGTGTAGCCCTGCATATGAATTACAGCATTTATACACACCATATAGTATGCATAAATATAGTGAAACATAAAAGCACATATCATAATTAAAAATGCATTTCCAAAAATTACCGCTAATGTACAGTACTTCTGATACAATATAGTATCTGGAATCTTTTGTGTGTCCCTGTAACCATGGGGTATTCCATGGGGGTACATTTGAGAAAATACAAAAACTAATTTTTTATACGGCCCTTTTGGGTAAAACTTTCCAGTTAGGAATTTTCTCATCCCTTCCTAAATTAAACAAACAAAAAAAAAAAATCTCGCTATCTGCAAAACTCGCAGAGTTATTGAAATTGAAAATTCGCGACTTACACCATTTTTCCATGCCTCTGAGCGACGAGTTATTGACTCATTTCGAATGCAAAATAGGGATCATCCACAAATTGTACGTTATTAAAAGTCGATTTAAGACAGTGCCTCTCCTTTGAATATAAAATAGCAGCGTATGGATTTTAAGTTAAACCTTCTTTTAAAGTATGTTGGAGGCCTTTATTAGAGTTCTGAACGGGTCTAAATATCCAGACACGGTCTTGAGACGACCCATAGAAAAATTCGTCCCGGCCTGGAAAAATGCTTAAATCTTAGCCCGAGTCTAATCCGACCTGATTGAATTTCTAGAAAACATAGTTTTTTACGTCGATAGGGTTAAAAATTGTTTCGTATGAAAGAGTTCTGACCAAAAATAGTTTTATAGCTTTATAATAGCTTATAGATTTTCTTTTTATATGTTTATAATCTTCGTTCTTAAAGAAGCGTCAAAGGTTGTGATATATATATATATATATATATATATATATTTTTAATGAATCTCTATTTGTATGTATATGTTTCACTCACCATTTAATATCGTTAATCCATAATCCATATATTGGAGACTTTCAAAAATGATATACTGTAAAACTTTCTAAGACGGAATGACACAGACAAGAAAAAAATTCCTTATAGACAATTTCCCCTCTTAAGAGGTGCAAATGTATTCCATTCTTTTCTCAAGTATTATTGTATTCATTTTGCATGGATAAAAAAATTATTCCGTTTTAGACAGGATTCTGTAATAGGCAGGTTCTTTTTCACTTGTTTTACTCTTTTTTATTTTTATTTATTTATTTTTTTTTTTTGTTTAAATCTACTATCCTTTAAAACGATTTTTAAAGTTTAATTATAAATGGTAATATGTTTCAGTTGTAATGGCGATTTAAAAATATATGCATTTTTTGTAAATTTTTTGTGTTGAGCCAAACTTTACTGATTTTTGCAGAGTCAGACAGAATGATTTTAATATGGGTTGAGTCGAGACCGTGACTGGAAATTTCGAACCCGTACAGACCTAGGAAGAAAGGAAGCTAGTCCCGGTTCGGTATGAAAAATACATTAGGCCCGGTCGAGACTGGTCCGTACCCAGAAAACAGATTTTTTTAACCGCTCTCCACCGGGACGATATAAAACCTGAAGTTGTGAGAGGTAAAATCTTGAAAACACTCTTGTATGTTAGAAAAAACCTTCTTTTAAATAGTACAGAAAGAAGTTGGAAAGGGCAAAAATTAAACTGAATCGGAAGCTTCAGCTACAGGAAAGAATTACATACTCACCTGCAATTTTTTAAAAAGCATTTAAACATTTTATTAGGAGCCAATCTTTGTTTAAAACTTTAAATGCGTTTTAAATTATTAATTTAAATCGTTAAAAATAAATAAATTAAATTAATTAATTTAAATGCATATTTAAAATTAAAATTAATTTAATTTAAATTATTAATTTACATTTTTTAGTCAAGAATTGTTAAAAACAAAAAGAATGCAAACTCGGAACATGACCTTTTTGATTATTTTACATTAATTTTGTATCGACAAATTTGAAAATATGATTTTTTTTTTAAATAAGTTACATCATTTTTTTAAATTTCTGTTTTTAATATTAATATTTTAAAAAATCCTGAAACAAAATTTTAATTATATTTTCCTCTTTAATTAAATGAAAAAAAGTTTGAAATTCGACGATAATATTTCGTGTTATAACTATTTTAAATTACCCCATTAAAAAAATAACAATTTAAAAAATTTTAAACTTTCTGAGAAATTTTAGGATGTGATTTTATTTGCAAATTATATGGTTAATCATCACAAAAAGCAGAAAAAACTAATTCTAATTCAATAAATATATTTTTTACATGCATCCTGTAACTTTTAAAGTAATATTGTTTCTTGAATAACACGCATTTCAATTTGTGTCCTGACCCCTTAAAACCTGACGAATTATTTAAACAGGCATAACTCCATGAGTTTTGCAGATATGAAGATGGAACTTTTTGTGTTTAATTTAGGAATGGATAAGGAAAAAATTCCTAACTGGAAATTTTACCCTACGGGGGCCGTATAAAAATTCAATTTTCGTATTTTCACAAATAGACCTCCCATGGAGTTGTAACTTATCTCATCAAAATTTCCACCTTTTTTTATGAAACTTTGCAATTGCAAGTATGTGCCTAGGGGCATTAATTAGGGAGATAGACTATTGTTTCGATATTTATGAATCACCCTGTATATAAAATAGTTTAACATAATAAAAGTACGCCGCAAATAACCCCCCACACACTATATCATTATGTAACGGAATTCTTTTGTGTGGCCCTGTAAATGAATAATAACTATTCTTTGCAGCGCATATTCTACAGAATGCATATTTTAGCGCACTTCATGAATGCATATCAATTTTGTTATGTTTGGATGCGTGTAACATCATTAAAAATCATTTGAAACGATTTTTCCCATTGGCCGTAATGTAACGGAATAATTTTGACTGTCCCTGTAAATGAAATAAACATGCTACAAACTTCATTTGAAATAGGGAACGTACTATGGTAAATGCCAATAACACAAAAAAAATTCCACACGACCAGACGGACAGGCAAAGCGAAATCATAAACACTTTGAACTTTGTTGGAAAGTGTTAAAAATGCATCAAACGCCCATAGAGTTAACATTACCGAGGGAAATTTGGAAACTGAGTAACGAGCACCCTTAAAGCAGTTTATTTCAGAAAATATGAATATATATATATTTTTAGTTACATTTTTATTCATAAAACCTTAAGGTTGAATATGATTGCGTCAAAGTAACATAATTTCTCTCGGACAATATCGAAATTAAGTCTCGGGAGCTTGAAGTACATCGTAGACAAGTTTGTAAATCGTAGATTGGCAACCGAAATTTAATTCCGCATTTCTTTTAGTTTTTAAAAAGTAAAAATGTTTATTTTTTTTAATAAAACTTTATAATTTTTTTCCACTTTTCTGTTTATCGTTTAAGCTTCTGAATCTGTGTTGTGTCAAATTTTCTTTGAAAATGTGGATAATTAAAGAATTTTCAGACACTATTCACTGTATCTAATGAGAGTACTTATACTAGTCCCATGTATAACTAATTATAAATCTGCGTATGGTGACAAACTGCTAAAAATTTAAATTGCATAATGCAAGTGTAAGAAGTAATATTGATTTTAATATTAATATTATTGCTGTTAGATTATTTATGTTGATGAAAATGAGAATGTTTATTTGGCATCTGATAGTATCCGAAAAACCTATATTCTTGGTTGAGAAATCAGAATGAAACACTATACAAATACACGAAAACTCTACCGAAAATGATTTGCAGCAAGTGATTTTTTTTTTCACTTTTTTTTTATAAATGCTCTTTTAAATCTCGAAAATATATTCAATTCTATGGATGACAAAGACAAAGAATGTTTTTCGGAATGTAGATATCCCTTCAGAGGTTACTGTATATATTTGTTCGTACTTTTATTATATTATCCTAAATTAAGAAAAATCTGTCTTCTTTTTACATTGCATATTTTAGTTCGACATATTTATAATATTGAGTTAATGTAACATAATATCTTAAGAATTGATGTTACGACAAGTAAAAAACAAGTAAATTAACAGTTCTATAAAAAAAAATTATTGCTAATTTACGTATATTGTAAATTACAATACTTACTGCACGTTATAATAACATAAATAACATTATACTGGTTTTACTTGCTAAAACGTATAAATTAAAACTTTAAAAATAGTAAAAATATGTTTAGTCGAATGTTTACATGTTTCGACTGTATCCGTGTCATTTTCATAATAAATGAATAAAAGTATTCCCAAATAACACGGTCTATGAAACGTAATTATTCAATTTTTCACATACTCTTTCGTATTATGCAGGTTTTTATTTTATTTGACTTATATGATTATTTTTATATTCGTAAATATTGAGTAACTAATAACGTAAAGATAAAATGGTTATTCAATGGTTATGAAAATAAAAACAAGTAATATAAAAATTTTGTTTTTAAAGTCAATTCCTACTTAGGTCATCAAAGAAAAATTTAATGTAATTCCTTAAGCTAATGTTAGTTTTTGTTGCATTAAAGTATCTCAATTTGTTGATTTTCTATAAGCAAGTAGGTTTACAATGGAAGTCTATGGGAATTTGGAGAAATATTAGAGATATTGCCAAGTTGGCGTCACTTTTGGACACTCATTTTGATCGCCAAATATATCGCCAATTTGGCGACAAACTTAGCGGTATTTTGCGACAGAACAGGGTCCCCCCCCCCCCCCCTATGGTAACTCCCTTTATAGATATAAAAAAGCATTAAATGCTTCAATAACCAATGGCCGCCATTTTGTCTCCCATGTAAAACTAAAATTAATTAATTAAAATTAATTAATGAAGTAATATTTGAAAAAACTGTATTAACATCAATTGTCATCCAGTACAAGTTTTAAAAAAATATTTCAACTTGATAGGATGAATAAAAAGTATTTTATTAACGATTGAAAATTTGAAAGGGATATATAAATAAAAAATAAATAAATATAAGGAGAGTGTGAACTAATAGTAGGAATTGAAATAAACATTCAAGTAAAATAATAAACAATAATATGCAAAATATGAAAGAATACGTCCAAAATTGAATGATGGCGTTTCATAGACCGTTTCATAAACATTGCAGAAAGTTTTTATTAATTTGTTTTGAAAATGACTCCGGCAGAGTCGAAACATGTAAACACACGAATAAAGATATTTTAATCATTTTTACAGTTTTAATGTAACCCTTTTAGCAATTAAAATTAGTATATTATTACAAGATGTTAATATGTTATATATAAATAACATTTCTGAAATATTTGGCACGTAAACATGAAACGTTTCGCCATTAGTGTTTTAGATGATGAATACCTGTAATTTGCTAGGCTTGTAGCAACGCTTAAAACATTACAAAGCACAGAATTATATAACTATTCATTAAACGTAATTAAATAGAACACTTCTTCTCCATTATCCCGTCGACCACATCCAATAAAGAAAACTATCGCCAAACTGTTTGACAAGCTGTAACGCCCAGTAATGTAATAGAAGAATTTTGCCATTGGAATGTAAAAAACAAACACCCCACCCCCCAAGAAATTCGGAAAAGCCCCACTCAATAAATTACCAACTATCAGAAACTCTAAACAATAAAATTCATTACATATTAATTAAAACGAAAAAAATAATCATTGTTATTTATTAGCCCCTGGTATGCTACTTCTTTCTCCCAGCTTATTTTGTGTCGTCTTCAAAAAATAACGCTTCTTTGTATAAGCCAGCCGTAAAATAAAGCAGATGTATCATTGTACTCTTAAATACACTGTAGCGATCTCATCTCACATGGTCAGTATAAAGCGAGTGACTAGCTTAGAGTAACTGTCTTGGCCTTTTGCTCGATGCTAACGTTCTCGACTCCTGATCATGAGGTCACTGGTTCGTATCCCATTGCGCCAATCCATCGCACTTTTCAAAACTCTATATCATTTTTTTAAACTTCTAAGCATCGCCCATTTTCAATTTTTATACCGTCCTATTGGAAAAAAAGTACTTTTAAATGCAATTTGTTTGAAAACTGGATCTCAATTTATTTTTGAAATATTAATTTTTTTGTAGTTTTTAGAGCCATTTGCTTAATATTGGCAACGAAAGTACTCCAATTCTGTAGAAAGTAAAGGAAAAATAGTTTTAAAATAGTAATTATATATTTTTGTTGTCATTTTCTCATAAAAACCGAAAAAAATGTAATTAAAATACGTGCTATTTTGAAAAAATATAAACGAATGATTTCTGTTAAAGCATGTATCAATTATAAACTCTATTTAATTTTAAATATATATACCAATGTTGCAAACAAATGAAGGCCTATGAATCATTAGATATCTGGATTTTTTTTGTCGAGTTTCTTGAACGACGGCATCTTTTTGCTGCATTTGTGTATTATTTTTCGATAGTGACGCCCTATGCATGCTTTATGTAGATGTTTAAGTATGTGTCGTAAATGTGGAATTCTTAAGCAGGTGCGAATGACGTCATTTTACATGAAATGAAAGCATGTGCTTTGCGTCTTAAAATTGAAATATGTTTTGTACTATTTATATATACATATATATTTTTTTTTCATCGGGGGCAACACTAAATTATGAAAAAGCAGAATGAGGAATTTGCACACATGGGGGATTTGATCATTTATATATTTTTCTGATAGTTCCACATCCACAGTTTTCAAAAATGTTCTCAAAAACGCGAAAAAAATATCTATACTATTAAATAATTAGTCCTAAAAGTAAGCTAAAATCACGTCGCTCCAAATCGGGGCGTGACTTACTATGACGTCACAGTTCACGACAGGCAAGCGGAACGGAAAGAAAAGAGATACTAGGCTTTGGAAATAAAGGTTCGAAATTTTTAAACTACTGATTTTACAAATTTGGTTCTTTCTCATCTGGATGTTATTTTGTACGTTGATTTATAAAATGTCAATTTGAAAAAAAAAATGAACGCTAAGTTTATGAAAAAATCGATTTTTAAACTCATTAAAAGTCTTTTCACATCGAGAGAGTTGACGGGATATTGTTAAAATTAGAAAAAATAAAGAACTGATCGCTTTTAAAGTTTGACGTTGTTTTTAACGCATAATAAAGATTTTATAAATTTAAGATGAGTTGATTTTTGGTGGTGGTGGTGGTGTGTGTGTGTGGGGGGGGGGGGAGTTTTCCCTTTTTTTCTTCAGATCAACTGTTTATTGCGTTTTAAATGCGATTTTTCATTTAACACTCAAATAAATATTATTTTTTAACATTAGATATTTGAAAGAGTGGGAAATGCAGAGGAAGGGGAGGGTCATCCGGGGAGGAGCTATTTTCCAAATTTTGAGTACACGCCTCATGTGACATATCGTTAGAAAGGTGTATGGAAACTTATTCATATTATGCACATCCGGTGCCCCTCCCCCACCACTTCGCCCCCTTGGGGCACTTTTCTAAATTTTTAGGTTTTTTACAAGAATTTGCAGTGCGTGCGCAGCACGTGGTGCTATACGATGCCGCAGGCAGCGGGGATGTGGTTCGCGGTTTTTTTTCCTGTTGATTTTTTTTTTTTTTTTTTAAGATTATGCAGTACTGTCGAAGCACGCCTGGTACACGGTGTCATAGGCAGCGGGACCTAAAGTATTTCTGGCCCCAGCCTAGCTATTGAAAATGTAAAAGAAAAAAAAAACCGCAGAATATAAAATAATTTTTATTGATGCTCATAAGAGCACCGATAAAAATATGGCGCCCCTACGGCTCGGCGCCCCGTGCGGTGGCACACTTCGCATACGCCTTGGGCCGGCCCAGTTCCTGAAATAAAAAATAACATATTTGTGTGTGTCATATCTTAGACGTTTCTACGTTTTACCTATTTAATCATCAATAAAACAGGGTTATTGCTTATTAATCTTTACAGATACAATTTACGTATGAAATCTACTACAGAGTGTTTTTGTTTGTTTTTAAATACGAATGAGTACATTATAAATATGAATGCTTTTTTTTTTCTCTTGAGTAACTATTTATCCAATCAATTAATTTTCTAAAATAGTAATATTTAAACAAAATCAAACATAAAGTTACTGAAAAATGATCTTCACAAGATCAAAGAGATGATGTATTAGATAAATTAGGATTTTTCTTGTCATCTCTCTTCATAGCTTTAGTCCATGATTTTCTAATGGCAGGGTCTTTTGGCACACTGAAAAACAACTTTTCGCTAGAAGTTACTGGTTGTATTAGTGCAGAGTGGTACAATACAGTACAGTAAAACCTTCTTAAAGCGACCACGTTTCATTCTAATAAAAATTGATCGTTTCGAGAGGTGGCCTCTTAATGGAGGTTATGTTTAAATCTAGATTTTAATTCTTGAAAAAAAGTAGAAATAATGTTACTAGAATTTATTTTTCACATTAGGAAAAAATATAAAAATTTAAGTATCAAAATAAAAGTTAATTATATAAGTTAATTACTGCAGTGTTTAAAAATGAACATATTGACGTTTGCTTTAATTTTACGGTTTTATCTTTCATAACTTTTATTTCCAAGTCCTTTCGAAGTTCAGTAAATAAATGCATTTTTTTTTTTTTTTTTTTTTTTTTGGACGGGAACAAATAATGATATTTTCATTAATTTATCTATTTCTTTGAGAGTTTCCTAACAGAATAGGGTAGGGAAGTTTATTGATCGCCATTCTTAATTCGTCATCAGAGTTAACTTCATTGTCTAAAAAGGCATAAAGGGGTTTAAACATTTAAAAGTTACCGGAATTAAAAAAAAAAAATCTAAACTTAGTTTAGAAGTTTAAAGCCCCTCGGAATTATTTTTCTAATAAAACCTTCTTCAAGTGACAGGAAAAAACGGAATTTGTTTCCTTTTCTTCAAAGAAATTGGTCGCTCATGAAGAGAGGTCAGCTGGGATGGTCTCTGAATGGAAGTAAAATTAGTATTGAGCTTATGGGAATAAATTTCGTTCAATGAAAAAATGATCGTTCAGGGAGGTGGTCGCTTAATGGAGGTGATCGCTTAATGGAGGTGGTCGCACAGAGAGGTTTCACTGTATTTATAATATGACTTTGTGTTCTCAGTCATAATAATTTTAGAAACAGCAATATTTAAAATGAACAAGTTGAAAAGCGACACACATAAAGGATAACAGTCGTTTGTTGTCATGAACTGTGACGTCAGATGTATTACGGAGCGTTTTCGGGATACGGTAAATAGTGCGATATTAAAACAATCATAAATCAGTAATAAAAGCTCAAAATAAAAAAAATATGCAGGGTATCCTTCTTATTTTTCCATGTACTATTGTTTCGTGATAAAGTTAGAAAACGTGCAAATTCTCCATTCCTATTTTCTAGATTATTTACATTATTTTTCTCAATTATTCTTCCTGGCTGGCACATAACATTTTGGGACATCAGTTGAAACTAATCTATTATACGTAACTATGCATCGCAACATTCTTCCAATGCTTTTATTCTTTCAATATCATGGCATCACTATTTTGTTATTTTAATTCACATAATAGCTTAATAATAATGCATTTATTAAGTTATAAAAGCATTAAAATGCTGTATTATCTTCTAAAACACACCCATGAATGTAATTTATATAATTCTAGGTAATCAGGAAATGTGTTAAAAATCGATTTGAAAATTACATCTTTAGATACAAAAACCTGGTTTTGGAGAAATACATTGGCAATCATTTTATAGCGATAGCGTATTAATGATTATGTTGTACAGCAAGACTAAAAAATTAAATTAGTTACCACTTGATTGATATATCAAACACGTGTAATACATCGGATGTCCAATGTTGCCACGAATAAGCAATTTTGACATCAAATCCTAGAATTTTGGGACAGATTTTTTTAGGATGAGCGAAGCGAATCCTCTACTAGGCTACACAAATTACATTTTGTCGTACACTTTACAAAAAAAACTATTCAGTATTTTGACTTGAAATTAAACGTAAAAATAAATTATGATCTGCAGATTTGCACAATATTATTTTTTTTTTTACAGAATAACCTTAAAAAATTTCTTATTTTATTTAATTTATTTTACATGCTTTTCCATTACGGACGCATTTTTGCAAATAAAAAAATAAACACGTATATTTTCAGAAGATAAAATAAATCATGGAGTTAGTCATTATAGATAGAATCCTGATTAATTAAATAGTTTCGCGATTTATTTTATGAAATTTTTAAAACACCCTTTTTTATGAAAATTAGAGCATATTTTTAATGAAATTAAATTTGTGAAAATTCGATTATTTACATTCAATTATAAAAGTATTTTTCAGTGTTAAGAATTCCAATACACAATTTTTTCTTATTGTGTGAAACCATTTACGCAGACGATACTTGAGCATTTTAAAAGAATTGTATTATGATCTTTTTTTACTAAAGTAGCAAACAAATAACTGTGAACAAATAAAATTAATTGTTAAATTCGTTAAATCATAAAAAATAAAAAATTCCGAGAAAATTCTTAGTTTGGCTGAATTTACATTTCTAAAATTAAAATGCGCCAAAACATAAAATAACGTTTTTGCTTAATAAAGATGCAAAAATAATATAAAAATATTATTACTTTCAAATATTTATCTTATTAAATAATGCTTCGCGAATCCAAAGAAAGACCGCAGGATAGTGGAGAAATACACAATTACAGTCAGACCTCTATTTAACGAACCTCTATTTTGCGAACTTTTCCTTGGAACCAAGAACATTTTGCGAATTTCTTCGTAAAATAACCTCCAAATAGCGAAGTGCATTCTCTATTTAACGAAATTTTTCTTGTGATCAAAAATTTTTTTTCACCCCATTTCTCAAAATATTTCTGGACACTTCAAACTTATTCTTTCTTTAAACACATTTTATGATGTTCAATGGCCTTGAACTGGTTTTACCAGGCGCCTTCTTTCTCAGCATAAGAATTCGATAAGTACGGAGGACGAAGACGATAATCTCTTAGAGTAACTTAAAAAAATGTGGATATAGTGAGAAAAAAAGGAGGAATTAACAATGATGTGCTGATTGATGATTGTATTTCACATAATTCTGAAATTGAGACCTCGGAAACACTATCCAAATTGGATATTTTCGACAGTGTGAAAAATAAAAACAATACAGTAATGAATTGCGATGAAGACAAATATGATGAGGATTGAAATGATCACTATGCAGGAATTAACAAAACTTCGTATGATGAAATGCTAAAATCATTTGAAACAATCCGACGAAGATTATAGTTAGAAGAAAATACGCATGAAGGGTTTTTTGGTGTATAGCAAAGATGCGAGACGTATTATGAGAGAAAGCACTTTTTAAAATAAAAAACTCAGGCAAAATTAACAGAGTTTTTCAGAAATTAAATTTAAGGATGCATATGTTAATGTATGGTTAAAATTATTTGTTATAATAATAATAAATACGATAATGTCATTAAAATTCGTTAATTTTAATGTAAAACTTTGTACTTTAAACAGAAAATACAGTGTATTCCCGGACAATGTTTTGTTTTCCTTGCAGATTTCAAAGATTTAACGCATAGAAAAAAATGAATTGATGATGGATATTGGTGGGTAAAATAAATAAAACAAATCGATATAATTTATTTAAAAAATGTGATTAATTAATTTTAGTAAAAATATTCAGTGTTTATGAATTTAAAATCTGTTTTATGTAGTTTAAAGTATTTTAAAAGGTGAATCTCTATTTAACGAATTTTCCATATAACAAACTTTTTTCCGGGATTTAGCGACTTCGTTAAATAGAGGCTCGACTGTAATTAATTATTATATTTTGAAATATATTTTCAGGTGTAGCATTCGTTAACGGAGAACCTTGGAAAGTCCTTAGAAAGTTTTTCATTCAAAAATTTAAAGAATATGGGCTTAGTACAATACGAGATAATATGGCAGGACCTGTATACGACTCCCTGAACACGGCCATAGAAGAACTAAAAAACTTGGAAGGAAAAGAAATAAACATCGTCAAGTTTTTAGGACAAAGATCTGAAGTTACTATACGTAGAATAATATTTGGTGAAAAAGGCATAGCAGATGAAAATGTGAGGAAGATTATCGCTCTTTATATAGAAGTCTTAGAAGGAAATGTTGGCGCCAACAGGCTGCTTACTGGACCGATGGCAAGGTTAGATTAATCGTTTAGAAAGTTCTTGTGATATAATACAGGGTGTCCACATGAAATGTCCCTGATTTTAACCCTTAAATACCTGATTTTTCAAAAATCGTTGTAATAATGTTTTTCGGCTTTCATTTTTTAAATAAATCATGGGAAAAACACTTTAAAAAATCATATTCTGTTTTAAGTATGGTTTACAGCTAAAAAACAGCTTGTTACTAATCGGCAATACTGGTCTTTAATTGAAAAAATTATTTTCCTTGATAAAATTCTGTAATATTAAACACACAAGAATTTAAGGAACTATAATAAGAAATAAATTTTACTTGCTTACTGCAGAACAAAATAGGGTATTTCGCAAGCTTCCAAACAAAACAAAAAGAACAAGTAGGAACAATTGGAAAAATAAATATATATTTATTCTTAAACAGCACAAGTGTTGAAATCAGTTGTCGTTGTACATGTTGAAAATCGATTTAATAATATTTTCAGAATTTATTTTATTGGCAACGTTAGGCATTTTATCTTCAATATTATTCTAATAGTATTTTAGAGCCTAAATTGGGTACGTTCCCGAAAAGCAACACCCGGCATTTAAGGGTTAAACGTTAATTGTACGGAAACTATGAATCCTATAGATTTGCGGGGAAGAATTCCATGCCCTGTTCTGCATTATTGGCGCGCTTTTTTGGCGATAAATGTTTCGATGTGGTTGCTGCGATTGGTTGGTTGCCTTTGGGGTTGATTTTTTTACTACTGGAAAGGACTTTATTTATGTGGTTTTTTTTGCATTTAACATATTTTTTTCGATAAAATGTATAACTTTTCGCTCTTTAAACGGTATTTTTATGTAGATCTAATATTATGCAAATATGTTTTTTGTGTATTTTACTACATTTTTAGGTGCATATAATATTAAAGTGTATAATGTAATGTTATGTTTTAATTTGACATATATAATAAATGAATAAAAAATGAAATATATAAAATTATATATATATATATAGAAAGTATATAGTATTTATTTATAGGTGTATATATTGTGTATTTAGTATATATAAAAATAATACATATTTATAGAAACATGTACTTATTTTTTAACATATCATATATATAACGTTTATTAAATAAATATATGTTTATAAATATTTCAAAAACATGTTTTCCCGCAATCTTGAAAAATTTGGTAATCAGCTTAAACGGCCTTTTGGTGTCATTTTAGATTCCTTCGCCAATCGCGCCAACCAAAGCAGAATATGGAATTCCTCCCGATTTGCGGTTTACGGTACCATGAATAGCAACATAACAAGTTTATTTCGCTGCAATTATTTTTTCCGAAACAGCTAATTTTTGTTGTATGCATTATTGATATGTCATGACAACAAGTTTATTTTGCTGCAAACGTTTATTTGTCTGAAAAAGTTACATTTTTGTCTACGTATGCACTTCGATATACACTCCTTTCGTAACTCTCAGAATGTCCAGTCGATATTCAATCTCAATCCAGGCGTTGCGCAGCACACTGTAAAAAAGAGACAGATGTTTCCTTACCTACAAAAATGTACGGTAATCAAGCGCGAAAATATACAATAACCTCTTCCGAGCCAACGAAGATTCCGGAAAGCGTTCCTTTACATTTAAAAATCTCGGAACACTATTTGTTTACGAAATTTAAAGAAGAATACATAAAAATATATTTTTTTAATGCCCGTCATTTTCGAAAACTTTTCTGAGTACCTTTTACACTGCAATAATCCAGGCCCGTAGCTAGGATTTCACTTCGGAGGGGGCTTGAACTTGGAATTTTTTCTGATTAAACAGCAGTAACTTGCATAATTTCAAGCGTAAATTTTAAAAAAGCCCAAGGTTTAACCTAAGGTATAGTTCTGCATAGGATACTTGATGTCCACATCAAAAAGTGTTATTTCCTATTTTTTCGATTTCTGTTATACAATTTATGGTTTCAAGAGCACTTCCAGTTTCCAAACCGGTTCGGAAACCGCTAGTGCGCACAGGGAAAAACTGCTACGAAAATAAAAAAGCACAAACTAACAATGTTTTAGATGAGCCTCATGTAACCCGTGAAAAACGTTAAAAAATATTGAAATACAAACAAGTAATTTGAACAGATTTAAAACATAGGATTAATAGTAGCATGTGAATGTCTCACATTATGAGCGCAAGGTCTTAAAACTATTAACCCATAGACGAAATTAATTACACATATTATTTTTTCCAAAGAAAATATTAATTGTTACAGATATATGTGGTCATAAAAATTATATTTATGTTTTGTATTTTCTGTTTAGAATTAGCATAATTACAAATGCAGCTATCTTCGTGACTTCTTCTCAACCATGAGGCTGATAAACTTATCTGGATCTACTGTAATGTCCCAATGAATGAAAATCATTGCAAGGCTACTGAGCCTCTCATGGGCCATAACGCTTCGAGGCAAAGATTTAATTCGTTTCATTGTCGAAACAGATCTTTCAAAACTGGCTGTTGTCCCTCATACGCCTATGTCACGCATTTAGACAAGAAGTAGTTCATCACAACGTTGTAATATTGCTTCTGTTAAATTTTTAGCGGACAAGTCATTTACTAGGATGAAACCTAAAAAATGTTCTCGAAATATGGGTTTTGTAAATTTTATAAATAATCCACATATGTAACACAAAGGGCAAGCTGTCCTGTGCTTGAAATGTCCGTAGTTTCATCAACAATCAAGCTAAAACAGATCGCGTTATTTATTTTGGTAATTAGTTCTTCGGTAGCTATATCTGAACATATTTCAATGATTTTATTCTGAATGTCTGGGCTGAAGTAAGTAGCATTTCTACGGCTGTTTATAATACGTCGCTTCAATTCATCATTTCCAGACTTTGCTCTAAATCTTAAAAGTGCTCTTAGCTTATAGTCTTTTTTATCGGTTTCTCTAACGTTAGAGGACCGCTATCATGGTCACCTCTAACTGGCACTTCTTGCTCTGCACAAAATAAGATTGTTAGAATGTTAGATGTTCCCCCTGGAAAACTTGCTACAGGCCACTGTGACAAATTGCCAAAAAATCCCTACATAGGGGTATCCATCCTTAAAGTTCATAATTCTTCAAAAGACAAAGAAAGTTTCTCTACGCTGTGCACATTTTCTTTCTATTAAAGATTCATACGAAAACAATTTGAAACAAAGTTGTTCCGTGAAGAGTCTGGGGGATGCCGATTGCCCATATCCCTGAACCTACCTTTGAAGTTTTCTCAATTCCCTATCGTTTTTCTTCGTTTTAAACCATTATTATTATTTTTTAATAAAAAGTATTTTACAGTTATAAAACCACTTTCAAAGACACTTTCTTTAAAACCATTAATTTTCACATGATTTTACGATATAGGCGGCTGTTAAAGTTTTTGATTCCTTTCTCCACAAAGCACATTACGTTTTCATTATATGCATGATATAATGAGAATAAAGAAAATTAAGGAATATCATAACATGCAATCAAAATGTAAATGCTTTATATTTGACTCCTAAAGTTAAAGTATACGCCATACGTGTATTACACTTACTTTTTCATAGTCAAATAAATGATATGGAATTGCCCTTATCGAATTTTACTCTGCATAACAGTTAAAATTGCGTTTTAAAAAGAACTTATATTTTTAGTGTTAGATATGAATAAAGGGCAACATATCCGAATGAGCGATATATCAAGGGATTGCTATAACTATAATTGAATGCATTTATATTTTTACAACCAAAAATTGTAGTTTTAATGTAATGAAAGATTTAAAAAAAGAAAAATTATATTTTTCTTATCATTAAAGATAACTTTGCAAAGTCTTTTAAAATTTTCGGGAGGGGCTTCAGCCCAATTTGCCCCCTCCCTGGCTACGTGCCTGTCGTTTTATCAAATCGCACTATCACTTTTTCGGATGCTATCCATGTGGTGTTAAAATTAGTCGGGTTGGTTGGTTGAGACACTAGCGAAACCCGCAGATTATCAGCACGGCAAGGGTTGCTAGTTCAAAAAGGCAAACCGCCACAGTGTGCGCCAAGGTATCGATGAAAATACATGGAAATACGGGAAACGCCAACCTCAGCGGGCTATCAGGCCAAACGTGGCAGACAGAATACGCGAAATGAAAGTCAAAGTAGGTAAAACGGCAGATCGCAAGGACCGCGAAAAGGACATGCGAGAGGAACGACTCACGTGGGCGACAACTGGTAAAGCCAAGGAGATTGGTGGACAAAAGGTATGCCTAGCTTGAGTTCAAACGAACTCAAGGCGCAAAACTGAAAAAAGGGGGGGGGGGAGACCAAGCTATTTAGGTCGTGACTACGACAATCCATTCTCAGGTAAATAATTCAATATCGTGGCGAAACAGCACCGAAAACTGGCGATATGAAGCAACTAAAATGAAAAACTTTGTAAAAAATCACCATAAAGTTAAAAGAAAACACAGGACGCGTTTCGAGCTAAAAACATAACAGCTCGTCATCAGCTACAGCATACACGTGTCCGTAAACGAACAAGTTCAAAAATGAACTGAAGAACTTCAGTTCATTCTCTTCAGTTCATTCTCACTTCTCTTCAGTTCATTTTTGAACTTGTTCGTTTACGGACACGTGTATGCTGTAGCTGATGACGAGCTGTTATGTTTTTAGCTCGAAACGCGTCCTGTGTTTTGTTTTAACTTTATGGTGATTTTTTACAAAGTTTTTCATTTTAGTTAATTCAATATCGTGTTTAACAAACATACAAAATTAACAGCATTAGTATTAATATGAAAATTAACATTATTTTGTTACAACTGCGTTCACAAATTAAGTTATACAGATGAAAATGTTTACTTGAGAATTGATAGAATCCGAAAAACCGATTTTCCGAGCATGGAGAGCTGATTAATGCATCGTAAATGCTACTAGGAAACGTTTCCGAAAATAAAGGGCAGCTAATAAAAATTTATTTTTATAAATTTTTCTTTAAATTTCGAAAATAAATAGTTTTTTGAGGTTTCTAAAGATAAAGGAACACTTTTCGGAATATTGGATAACTCGGAAGAGGTTATTAGGCGCGTTCGCAATTATATAAATACGCAGCACCTATAGTCGTCATTCAGTCCGTCTGTCCGCATATAACAGAGCAAAAACTACCCAACCGAATTGCCTGAAATTTAAAATATATAATTTTTGTAAAATTTTGTTGTGTCATTTCAAATTTTATGAAAATCGGATGTATAGTTTAATGACAGGGACAGTCAAAATTTTTCCGTTACATTACGGCCAATTGGAATAAATTATTGCAAGTACATTTTAATGATGTTACAGCCTTCCGAATGGTCTGAAATTTTAAATATATAATTGTTGCAAAATTTTGTCGAGTCATTTCATATTGTATGATAATCGGATGTATAGTTTAATGACAGGGAGGGTCAAAAGTTTTCCGTTACATTACGGCCAATAGGAAAAAAATTATTTCAAGTGCAATTTAATGATGTTACAGCCTTTCGAACAGAATGAAATGGATATGAACTTATGAAGTTCACTAAAATATACATTCAGTAACATATGCGTTGCAAAATATATTTATAAAACTAGTTATAGTACGAACGCACCTCATTTGCCACGTTGACAAGCAATTTCCAACTTGTTATATGTTTGCGTTCATGATTATTGTACATTTTCGTAGATTTAGAAACATTCGTCTTTTTTTACAGTGCATGTCATATGCGACTGCATCTATGGCTTCCGCAATTCTATGACGTAGATCACAAGCATCACGTGCTGCACGTGCGTAGATCACGTGCTGCAAAAAAACATTTTGCAACAAAATAAACTTGTTGTGTTGCTATTCATGATACCGCAAACCGCTAATTTTTAGAACTCCTAGGTTCCATGCAATTAACATTTGAAATCAGAGAGGTTTTACGTGGACACCCTGTATAATGCATATTCCTTTCTCAAAATATTTCCTATTTTATTCTTTAAATTCCTTTGTTGAACTGTAACTCAGTTAGGTTTTCATCACATGAACTCTAAACCGATTCTACCACTATTTCCGAATAATCTTCTTTTCATTTGATTGTAAATTTCTCTCAATAAAGAAAGCGAATTTATTCGGAAATAGCTTCACTCAGAATGTGAGACATTCCATGGTATGTAAGTCATTTCACTATGAAGTGGTCGTATTCAAAGAGTTACATATTCCTGATTTTTATTATTTTTACTCTTAAATTAGAGTCGAAGGCAAAAGATTATGTAATACCAGAACACAATAATAAAAAAAAGCCGTTTGTAATGTTATTTCTTTTAACAGGTTTTTTTCGATGTTAAGAGTTCCTTTACAGAAAATGTTCTTCATTTTTAACCATATAAACTTTTCTGTAAAATGCCCCATTTTCTACGCGGTGTTTTCTCATTGTTTTTTCATAATCTATATGTAGTCCCCAATAAAAGTAAATCATAACATGAAAAGAAATACTGTAATATTCTGCATACGTAGTTTTCCGAAATAATTAAACATGTACGTTACAAAAATCGGGTAGATGAGAGATGTGAGATTGTGAACGTTTCTTTTATTTATTTTTTAACCCCATCTTCTTGGTCCAAGACAAATGAAAATACTTGTTGACGTTGCTACATTCATTATCTATCACAACTATTATTTGTATTTTTTTTTAAGAAATAGGATAACGTTATAACAATAAATAAATAAATAAAATATGCACCCCGAATTTTCTTACGAGTCTAATTCCCCACATTAATCTATAGAATTAATTAGAAAGGTAATTAATTTTTCCTAGAAGTTTCGAAATTTGAATTTTTTTTTTTTTTTGCTCTAAATGTCAAAATATTCTATGATAAATACAGATGATTTCTCATAGTTAAGTAAATAACAATTTATAAATGTTTGACAGCATAATGTTTAGCTTTAAATGAATCACAATTATTTTTGGCCAGAATAAAGAAGCACTTCATTTGAATCTTGAGCGTACGATCCCCTTTTTTGCGTTGTTTTTGAAGTATTTGCTGTTAAGATGAGGCGATATCATTTTTGACATTTTTGATATGTCCATTTTCTTTTTTGAAAGGAAGCAGCAATGAATCGGGCTATATCGCTCCGTTGCCAAGCATTCGAACCTGTTGAATAGGACCATAGCCTCAGAGGTAAGGGCATGGTCAGTGCAAAGAAATAATGAATGAGAGCCGCTCATAAAAGGTATTTTTGGATATTAGTTGTGGGAAAACATACATAGGTATGAATGATTTATTAATTAATAAGTAAAAAAAAATAATCGCAAAACTGTAAAATTTAAAATATTTTTTTTTAATTTCCCAAAAGTGTAAAAACAGAGCTATCTCCGTTTCACAGCAAACTCGTCAATTAATTGCAGCAAAACAGCACAAAAAACTGGCGATATGAAATAATTAAAATAATAAAACTTTGTAAAAAATCACCATAAAATAAAAACAATACATAGGACGCGTTTCGAGCTAAAACATATTAACAGCTCGTCATCAGCTACAGTAAACACGTGTTTTTAAGTGGACAAGGTAAAAAATCCTTGGTTTTGACCTTGTCCCCTTACGGACACGTGTTTACTGTAGCTGATGACGAGCTGTTAATATTTTTCGTTCGAAACGCGTCCTATGTATTGTTTTTTATTTTTTGGTGATTTTTTACAAAGTTTCATTATTTTAATTAATTTTTCAATTAATTGTAAATCCGGAAAATGTAGCGTTAAGGAAAGTATGTTGTTTCGGTGATATCTGGACAAATACTTTCTTGATTCGAATTATTTCTGGATTATGTGTACGCTGGCATAAAAAATACTCAAGAATTTCAGACTGAAATACATATTTATAGGCAGATATTTTAACAGTGAGAATTAGGGGTATCAATAATGTATCCATGTCTTTTCCAAAGCCGAATTTATCGGTGACACATTTACAGAGTACCCACCGAACTCTGAATACTAGCTATAAGCGCTGACACAAAAATGGCCGCTTTCTTCGGCGGATTTTTCTAGCGTTTGGAAGATACTTTAAATACCGCTATTTTCAAAACGTATTCTTTATCTTTGTTTATCAGATTAAATAACGAAACGAATAATAATAAAAAAAAATACTGGTATTAAAGTTCTTGGGACCGCACAAGTGCTGAAAAAATTACGCCCACGACAGCCTCCATTTTTAGGTGCTTTCGTAATTATATAAATACGTAGCACCTATAGTAGTCGTTCAGTCCGTCCGTCTCTCTCTCTGTCTGTCTGTCCGTCCGCAGATAGCGGAGCAAAAACTACCCAACCGAATGGTCTGAAACTTTAAATATATAATTGTTGCAAAATTTTGTCGAGTCATTTCAAATTTCATGAAAATTGGTTGTATAGTTTAATGATAGGGACAATCAAAAGTTTTCCGTTATATTTCGGCCAATGGTAAAAAATTAACAAAATTATTGCAAGGGCATTTTAAGAATGTTACAGCCTTCCGAATGGTCTAAAATTTTAAATATATAATTGATGCAAAATTTTGTCGACTCATTTCAAATTTTATGAAAATCGGATGTATAGTTTAATTACAGGGACAGTCAAAAGTTTTCCGTTACATTATACCAATGGGAAAAAATATTTCAAGTGCATTTAAATGATGTTACAGCCTTTCGAAAAGAATGAACACTTATGAATTGAACTAAAATATACATTCAGTACAATATGCGGTGCAAAAAATTATTATGAAACTAGTTATAGTACGAACGCACTTCATTTGCCACGTTTCACGAGCAATTTCCAAATTGTTGTGTCATGCCGTAAGACTCTAATTTTGAGGCCGTTGGAGTAACAAAAGACAGCCGCATCGAGCTATTAAAAAAATGTAAACTTTGTATCATGCACTATCTTACAATAATGCGTACACTCAATACTGTCTGTATAATTGAACATAAAAATTCATTCTTTTTAACTAACTACCATATGTGCAGCATTGCATTTAACGACATTGTACCATTCTTTTCCTTTCAGTATTTCCAATCTGATATTTTTAAACATCAATTTTAGGTTACTTTTCACTATAAAGCCAAGTTTTCGAAAAAATTTAAAAGCGTGTAAGAAGTTGCAGAAACTTGTTTTCGAATGCGTTCAAAAGGTAGAGAAGTCTATGAACGAGAATAATCCGACATGCATCGTTGAAGAATTCTACATTGAACGAAACAAGCGACGTCGAGCAAGTGACCCGACATGGAAATATTTTTCAGGTGAAAATAGGTTTTTTTCTAAAAACATTTTATAAAATTCTATTCTCTTAATTTTAATAGCAAAACTGTATGTTCTATAGAAAACTCATTTTTACAATGCCAATTCTAGGCATCACTTAATATAAATAATAGCAAGTAATTTTATTCTCAAACATTGCTTTATTTGTAACGGTTTTTCTCTTGTACATTCTTCTTTATTAATTAAAAAAACGCGCGACAATAATGTGACAGAGATCTTTGCCCAGAAGAAAATGAACGATTTAAATTTTTAAATCAAACCATCTCTTGTCAATTTTATAAACCATCATATTGTTTCTTGTAATATTCAATAAATCTTTTTCCCAATTTAACGTCAAAACCTATAACGTTATTACCAATAGCTGGAGTTACACAACTTCTGATCAGAACAAATAGCTCTATACACTCCAATACGAGCTTTTGATCACATTGTCTAACGTGCTTGTCTGATATTTAAAAGATTGACTACAAGTCGCAATTTTTAAATATTTCAGACCGGCCCCGCGGATTTATTTCATTCCCGGCAAAAGTCCCGAATTTTAATGAACACAAATGCTGTTAAATTCCTTTAATACCATGCTATTCATTAGTCTGCTTCAACTGGAATTTATTACCGTAAAATCTCTGAAAACAGAACTTGTCTATAACAGAAAACTGTTATTATTTCCGAAACTAATATAGCTAAGACGGAATATATTTTCGATTCTTAGCTTTTTATGTTTTTAGAGATTTCACAGTACTTTGCACAGTAAAACCTGTAAACATGTTTATCCTGTACAGATTATTATGTTTATTTCGAACAGTAAAAAGCACTAAGACGGAACTCTATTGACGGTAAACAGATTCCATTTTAGACAGGATGTTGTTTTAAAGTTCCGGTTTGAGAAGGGTTACTATATTTTTAGGCCTCAATTTAGAAGCCACTAGATGCAAGTCAAGCCAGGTTCCCAGTTACCGGTTTAGATTTGTTTTCTCGTAGTTTGTCGGATTCTCCTATAAACAGGTTAAATGTTTTACGATTTTATTCTTCAATATGTTACCAATCCTTAGTTTAAAATTTTGCAAGTTAATGATTCAGCATAGAAAATTATTATTCAATATTGTATGATGTCATTGTTCATGTAAAGTACTAAATCATAATAAAATGTTTTATCAAATTTTAGTGCCAGCTACCAAGTCACTAAAACGTTTTTCAACATAGCATGATGTTACTAACAGTGTGGAAATCTCATCGCTGTGAGTTTTCTGAAAATACACTGGTGTCCAAAATTAAGGACCAGTCGCAAAATGTTAATTTTCAAGTACGCGAATACTCAAAAGGAAATAATATAATTCGAATACTTACTATCGCTACAGTACAGCTAGTCCATATAACATCTCATTCATGTCACACATGGTCACAAGTGTCACAGTCACTACGGTGAAGCAAAAAATAGGAAATTCCATACATCTCATTATGAGTCTCACATGATCACTGTATGTGACTCTACGGACACGTCACTGTGACAGTTGCTTTGTAACGAGTCACCGTGTGACTTTACAATGTAATTTCATTGTAACTCTCGTGTGGATGTTATCTGAGGACTCAATTTCAAAGTCATAGTGAACTTTGCATTATGGTAAGTTACCAAATAATGTCATATTAAAGTCACATGATGACTTTCACGTGACAGAGAGACTACTGTGAAGTAACCATTGTGCTCTTTTGTGAAAAGTAACCATGTAACTATAATAGTATATTATTTGATGACTTACCATAATGCAACGCTCATGATGACTTTGAAATTGAGTCTAAAAATGACAGTCACATGAGAGTCACAATGTAACTACATTGTAAAGTCACCTGGTGACACGTCACAAAGCAGCAGTCACATTGACGTCTGAGTGGAGTCACATATAGTGATCATTTAAGACTCATAATGAGACGTGTGGAATTTCCTATTTTTTGTTTCACCGTAGTGACTGTGACACTTGTGACCATGTGTGACATGAATGAGATGTTATATGGACTAGCTGTGCTCTAGGGATAGTAATTATTTGAATTATATTATTTCCTTTTGAGTATTCACTTACTTAAAAATTAGCATTTTGTGACTGGTCCTTAATTTTGGACACCAGTGTATGTTTAACGTATTTATATCAAGTGTGTTAAAAGTTCGTTAAAACTTTAAGAAACAATTAAAAGAAAACAAATCATAATACAAAATCGCGATTTGCACGAATAGGATCATCGAGGCCTCAGGATTTTTCAGTATCAAAAAGAGTTGTAGTTACAAATGTCATTTTCACTGACACGCAATGTGTAAAGGACGTTAGTGTATATTACGCTGTCAATGAAACACCTGAATACAAGTTAATTCTGTATTCGTTGTCAAGTGCATACTATCATTAGCAGATCATGCATTGTTGATAAATCATTTAAGATCAAATACTAATGATTGTGAGGGTTCGGAATTATATTATTTTTGAATTTCTGGCAGCTGCTAAAAGACTTTCATGTCTAGAAACCCAAATCATAAAAGTGGTAGTTTAGACAGAATGGCTGAAAATATAAAACATATTTTGCATTACTTTTAATACATATAAGGTTTGTTGGGGTAACTGGAACCATCAGGTAACTTGGCCATAGCCTATTTTATAAAAAAATGTTGGTGTTTTTTAAGTTTTAGCTTTTGTGAGCAATGCCCCTTTATCTCTACTTCCTAAAACAACGTGTATCAACTCAATCATAACTCTCACTTTGCTGTGATAGGTTGTCAAAAATTCACGTTTCTTTTTTTTTAAAACAACGTCAATATTATTGAACTTCCTCGGATTTTTATTAAAATACTGTAAGTACTTTTATTAAACAATCTTTTTTTTAAAAGATTAGACATATAACTACATTAATATTATTAGGTATCTATGCATATTTACTTCATGTTTTAAATGTAAGCCATGGTGTCCCGGATACCCCATAAATGTTTCAAGAATGGGGTAACTGGGACATGTATCTGGGGCAACTGGGCCATGCTGGATCCAGTTTCCCCATTGTTATAAATAATTTTTTTGTGTTTCTCTTACTACGGGAAAAAAATTTCTCCATTGGTTTTTGCTCACAATAATGAAAACGATAGAATACCTTATTAAAATAACGTAATGAAAATTTTAAAAAAAAGCATATTGAGTGGTATCAAACCAAATTTCTTGACCCCTTGAGAGGCGGTGATGCCGTTATGGCATCACTTAATTTTAATTCCTGATTGCCACATTGGCACCTGAATTTTATAATTAAAATTTAACCTTTATTAAGTACGAGAAAATATAATTTTACATGTTTTCAGATAGATTCTCTTGTAAATATTGGTGTCATTAAATTATTTCAACATTTTACGAATGCAAGTACCTTGCCCCTGAAAGACAGATAGCCAGACCTTGAAATTGTACTATACACAGGGGTCGCATTCTATAGGCATAGCTGCCAATTTTTACGCTTTCTTGCTACCACTAAAATTTAATAGAGATTTTCGTTTTGTTTAATTATAAGATATCGACGATTAAATAAGGCAACATTTACTATAATATTTTAGTGGTAAGAGGAAAGCGTAAAAGTTGGCAGCTATGCTATAGGGAATCTTTTATCGTCCCTACCACTATTTTGAAAATAATATCTCCATCGCACCTTTCTTTAAGGAACAATAAAATTTTCCCTGGATAAAGATAAAGTACTTAAGTACTTACGTAGTCTTTTGTTCAGAGATTTACCTTGCTATTTTTTCCTTAAAATACCCATGTGAATTTATACTTATTATCTATACTAAAGTACATAAGTACTTACTTAAGTTTTATATTTTTGGTATAAATAAATCTAATATTTTCACATTTAGTGCTTTTTTTAGGCACACTGACAGCAAAGGTTTCCCTTACAACGCTGTTTATTGACATATAATTTACATGATCTGCCTGGTTTAAATTTTTTTAAGTTGTTCACACTTTTTCAAACAGGACCTGATATCCGATATGAAAAAATATAAACGCGTGTGGAACATAGACCCCTGGTCCAGTTACCCCATTTTGGGGGGCAACTGAACCCATGAGGAAAGAAAGATGAAATATGCATATTTTTTACATTTTTAAATATTAAAATGTAATTTTGAGCATTTCTGTCTGATAGAGGGAACCTAACTGAACACATTTACAGAAGTTCAGACTTTAAATGAAATGAACATTAGCTTTTTGAAGCTTAATTGTTAGAAGCTCCAGAGTCACATTGTAAAATCATGTCCCAGTTGCCCCAACTAACCTTATATTTATTTATTATCCAAAATTTTTTCAACTTTCTTAAAAGGTTAAGCCTTTTTTACATGAACGATGAACCAGCAACAGAAGAAATGAGAAATTTGTGCACGTTAAAAGACTAAAAACTAGAAAAGTGACCATTTTAACTCAGCAAACACTAAATTTTGTCAGACGGAATCTTGTTACTTTTTATCCTGTTCACGGTATTTCATTACAACCTTTATTTACATACATTTGCTTTATATTTTGACTATTAATCTTCAATCAATGATTTTTATTTCTACAAATTTTCCTCATTAACGCAATTTGATCTCCCCCCACATTCCATTTTAGATAATAGAATTTTCATTATTTTTATTATCATTTGATCCCTTTAACCCCTTAACATATGATTTACGCTTCAACAGGCTGGGTCCGAAACGTAAATAAGACCGCACAGCCTTCGAACCATGCCACTGTTCGGCAAATCGGTCATAAGTTGTACCAATATAAGTTGTTGTTGTTGTTGTTGTATCGGTCATAAGTTGTACGACTTACGGAATGTAAATACATGTGTAAGATACAACTGGATTAATTTTACGGAATGTTTGATACGTAATTACAATCTGATGCAATAATTGCGGTAGATATACCACAAAAGGTTTATAAGTAATCCCGGTAGCATTACTGTCTCACCAATATTTGCGTTTGGCTCGATCATTGTACCAGGGGCCATGCCCGTAATATTTACGTTTCGCCCGACCAATGTCTAGGGGCCAGGTCTGTGATAGCAGTTTTTGCCGAATATAAGACCACGTGTTTCACACGTAGTTTTATGTTGAAGGGTTAATAATTATTTTTTTTTATTTGTATCGGTCTCATTACGTACCCGGTATAATTAACTATTCTTAAAAATGTAAAACTACCATTCATTTTAAAATAATTGATTAATGAATTTATCACGTTGTTATCGGAAATTATAAAATATCTGTTTCGAACATCAGAATTGTTGATTTTCCATAATTTTTGTATATGATGAATGACAATGAAATGTCTTATTGATTTTTCCACGATGACTTTTTTATAGCAGTAAATATCTACAATGATTAACTGCCCAAGATTAAAATGCAGTAGGTCTCTGCTTATATTGCGCGCTACCAGAAGCTTTCTGTTTTTTAAGCTGATGGTGCTGATGCTGGGTCGAAAGCATTTTCGCTCTTCTGCCTAGAGGTTTCTATGGTTTTCTTTGTACCTTGGATAAACTTGCGGAAAAAACAGGTAGGTTTCCTTACAAAGACCTCTACATTGGTCACTCCCCCTTTGGATAATAATCCATGCGTGGATAATTGGTCATAGTAAACAATACTAACACGTTTTATATTGCATCTGTCTTGATACAAGAAAATAACGCTACATAACGTTTAGAAGCCAATAAAAGCTGATAAGACGTAATTAGAAGGGACTGTAAAAAAAATTGTTTTAGATATTTTTTCGTATTAGCAGATACGATTTTGTGGCATTTTTTTCTCCCGATTCACAATTTTTTAAAAATTAACCACTTCATATAGGGAATATACTTCATATCACGGGTATAGGGAAACAGTGCTCTTACCCCCGACTTATATCGGGGCAAACATTGCAGTAGGTAAGTCAGTATTCTGTGACAAATAGTTTCCGTTTTTACAGGTTTTATTACACTGAGAAAGAGAATAGCTAATAATCGCCATAACATCCATTCTGAATCATCCAGTGTCACAGGAGTAACTGTATTTATGCACATTTATCCGGTCAATACCCAAGTTACTGTTATTGAACGTGATCTAGCTTAATTCAGAATAAGTTTAGAACATTAAGCAATAAAAATACTTGAAGCTTTTTTTCTTAAAACACTTATTAAATACACCATAAGAAGAAGCTAAAGTAATATGTTTGAATAGATAATATTTTCCCCATGCTAAAAATTTCATCCTACCGCATTGAGAGCTGTATTAAGCGTTCTTTATACTGTTGTAAAGGTAGAAGTACAAGAGGTAAATTGTACTACACATCAACTTTGATTTATTGATAGATGTTAAAGATGTAATCTAGACACGAAATATGGCGGTTTTCATGCTCCAACAGCGGAAGAAATAAACAGGTTATTATGAGTAGAAAGACTGGGATGTAAACACGTACTTAAAAGTACCAATAATGTCCTTTAAATAGATATAAAGGGTAGTCAAATGAAAACCCGAACACAGACTAAAAGGTGGAATATGCAAAATTTGTATTCAAAAATAATTGCCAGAACTTTTAAGACATTTATCTCACTATACTTGAGGCAGACCTTAGTTGTTAATGGAGATTATACTAGAGAGGAGTGTAAGTCCGCGACAATAAATAGTTCTGTACAGAATCTGAAAGAAATGGCATATTAAATCTCCGTTTTTCCACATTTTTATATGAAAAATGATTGACTCATTAATCAAAATCGATTGAGCTTAACATATATTCATTTTTATGATAAATATCTAATAATAATCAAGGAAATGTATTTATTCGCAAGGAAGGATTCTGGCGAGAATTCGGCGCGGTGCAAGCAAATGGCTAATAACCTTAGACCCCCAACAGAGTAGATGTGGGGTGATGGTCAATAGATAAAGCCTCTTCTTATTATCAGAAATAGTAGATTTTTGATGTCCAATCAAAAGTTTCTTTTTTAAAACTATTAAATATAGAGAAAAATTTTCGGTGGATTCGAATTTTTCGGAAAATTTCACCCCAAGTACATACCCAATATATAGCTGAGACATTTAAAATAACAAAGAAAAATTTCTTTTGCAAATTAAAACGAATAAAAGAAGCTCTATTTTAAGACTGTTCTCATAAAACTATTTTTCCCCGTCCAAGAACCGGAAACTTTATATTTTAGGGCTTGTTTTTAAACGTAAAAACAGGATACTTGCAGGCATGATATTTGAAGGGATTTGAAATCGAACAGTTTTTCTTAGTTTCCGGTAAATTAATTACAAGCAATTGTTATCTAAGAATGTATTTTTATTTCTTTAATTTACTGGGCAATCGCGTTGGATAGAAAATTTTGGTGGATTAGACAATTTCATCTCAAGTAAATATGAAGCACATGGGAAGAATATGTAAAATAACAAGAATTTTCTTTTTTGTGTAAATTAAAACTAATCTTTTTTTTTTTTTTTTTTTTTTTTTTTTTTTTTTTTTTTTATGCGTTTTTTCTTAAGTACATTCACGATATAATTTCTATCTTTTCGCAAATAGGAGTTTAAACTATTCTTATTTTACTTAGAAAGAATTGATCAGCAGTTAAATTAATTTGTCTTTTAAACAATAGTATAAATTTGATATTTTAACAGTATTTTAGACACAAAAAACAAGAAAAAATTCACCAGTTATTCATAATGCATGCTACAGTTTTATGCATAAATGTAAGTTAATTTGATTTGATAAGTAAAATTATAATTTAACTTGACATAAATCAATCAGGCCCGTGCGAAATGGGGGGGGGGGGGGAAGCGAAGGGGTCAGTCGTCCCAGGCGCGGAGATTGAGGGGCGCGACTACCAACACAAACATCTTATTTTGATTGTTACAAGAAATTATAGATATACATATCGAGAATGTTTTTTCAAAATGAAAGTACATACATTTTTCGTTTTAGAGTTTCACCGTTCCTCAACCCATACCCGAATACAAATTTCTGATTAAGGACTTCTTTGTTTTAAAAACTTATTTCGACATTTATAATTTTTTTTATTATTATTATTATTATTATTTTTTTTTTTTTTTTTTTTTTTGCATTGGATAGCTGAGGTTTACCTCTACATCTCTCCTTTTTTTCCTTTTTCGATTTGGTTGCAGATATTTTCTTAGAATGACACTTTCATTTTCGGAACCGGTTTCGAAAGCGAAAGTAACTTAATAAAAAATATCTGCAACCAAAATTGAAAACGTAAAAAAAAAAAGAGCGATGTAGATATTGACCTCTGCTATCCAATGCAAAAATATATTTAAAAATTCCGAGGTGCAAACGAGATATTAGAAAATAAACTCCCCGTAGGGTTAGCATTAGTTCGCGAGTGTCTTCGCCTGTAGGGACAGGAGCCTTACACGGGAGTTAATGTTAAACCAATGGGAAGGTTCTTTTCTAATATCTCGTTTGCATTTACACATTTTTAAATATTTTTTTTTTTGTTGTTGTTGGATGGCTGAGGTCTACATTCGCCCGCTGCAGAATGTAAGTATGAAATAAGCTGAATTAAAAAAAAAATGACAGAATTATCCATTTAAGACAATTTTTAAACATACTCAGAAGCAATAAAATAATACAACAATTAAGAAATATTAAATATTCAAAAATAGATTTCTACCAACATTTAACAAAACTGACAATTCAAAAAAAAAAAAAAAACGCCACAGGGTCTCTGATCCCTTTTGGATAAATTAAAAACACGTGAATGTAAAAAGAAAATTAAAGAAAAAGAATTAAAAATTCCTTGCCACGGTAGGGTTGAGGAAGGCAAGGCAGTTTTTTATCTTTCATTTTTAACAATCAGAAATGAAGAAAGTTTCGTTTAAAATTAATTTTCAAAATCCAGAGAGAGGCGGTGGCCCTTCCTGGCCCCTCCCCAGCCGACGTCCCTAAAGGGGATTTTTCGTTTTTTTTTTTTTTTTTTTTTTTTTTAATTTTTTTTTTTTTTTTTTAATAATTTTATTCTAAATGTATTTTGGCTGTCTATCATCAACCGGAATTCTTTCAGGAATATAAAAAAAAAAAAATGCGTGGGACAGGAAAAAACAAATTAATTGGTAAATTCAATTCGCGCAAATGTATTCCTTCAAACAACGATAAACAGCCTGGCAATCCAAGAATATACTTCAGCAGTAAACAAATAATATAAATTAAATCCGAAAAAGGATTTTCTGCGCGCCAAACTCCTCGCTATATCTCCCAGTATGGAAATCCTACAACGCCAGAGTCAGTAAAAAGGCTCGCTCAGTATAATCACCATTGACAACTAAGGTTTGCCCGAAGATTAGGAGACGAGACGATCGATTCTTATTTTGTAGAAAGAGTTACATTGCTGATGGATCCAAAACCTCAATTCACTCTTACACATCCTCGTCAGAATGACACCGACATCCACGAATGTCTTTATTCAAGAGACCAAATCAGCGGTGCATGTCAGTGACATACAGTCTTCGCCGAAGACAGCAGACATGGACGATGAATTTTGCGTTTTATAGGACCCTCAGCCACCAAAAAACGAAACACACCTCTTTACTCTTCTTTTCTTTCCTTCATTTCTAATGCTGGATGTACGCGTTTTTCACTACGCTAACCTACAGAGAAATAAAAAAACAACTGTGAGTACCTGTGATCTGTCAATATGCATTTCTACCAAACCTCGAGAAGGAAGTATCGATAGTTAGAACAATTTTGCCAACTTTGGCGAGGAATGTGTTTTATGGTGGGTGTTCTGTTTTCATTTGGCTGCCCTTCATATATGGACAAACCAAGAGTAGGAAACTTTCAACTAGATAAATCAAATTCAAGTTGGAGTAGCATAGTCGACGTTTAACAAATAAGACTGAATTATGCTAGGCATGATATCGTCCTGGTAGCTCAATACGAAGAGCATTGTGATGATAAACCAAGAACCCAGATTCGAGTCCTCGCCTAGACATTGTTTGCTCTGTTGGAATAAACTTTCACCATCCTACTCCAACCTTGAAGATGAAGTAGATATATGCTGACAAAATGTAATCATCCTAATTATAGACCGCGGAGAGTTAATTCATTATTTTTTGTATTCAATCAGTATTTTCATTTCAATAATTGTTTTTATGGATAATGTTTTCTTATATTACAGACGACGCTCTTGTAGGATCTTTGATACAGTTTGTAGGCGACGGAATCCATTCTGTGTCTGCTTTTATTGCTGGTATTTTGAATATTCTTTTAGAATATCCAGACGAACAAGAAAAATTATACTCTGAAATGATGGAAGTGATTGGACCTAACCGACAACCATCCATTGAAGACAAACCGAATCTTCCTTACGCTAACGCATTCATCAACGAATACATTCGACAAACATGTATGATCAACTTCCTTCCTAGTAGTGAATGCACAAGTAAGTTATGCAAACACTGTACTATAATGTAATTCTTCTTTGATCCAAAAAGTCATTCAGAAACTATGTTGATATTTATATTACAAAGGACAAACGTGTCTGTGCATAACGCTGACGTCATTAGGCGAATGGCAACACTTGAGGCTGAAATTTAACGTTCACTGGAATTATTTTAATCTTCTAAACGTTGCTCATTTTCAATTTTTGCCCCATCGAACAAAGAAAAAAAATGTATTTTCAAATGCAATTTGCTTGAAAATTACATCGCAATTTATTTAAAAAATGTATTGCTTTTTACTCATTTTTCATTGTTTTTAAATTAATTTTCATGCAGGAATATTTTTGAAATCTATCTCTATCGCCCACAGACGATTCCGAAAACTAAATACGCTTGCCCATAAATTAATATAAATAGCTCAGCATTTGTTTCCAGCTTATGTGACATAATGGAATTAAATGATTCACCAATCAATAAATAAAACAATAAAATATAAATAAAATACATAGTTAAAAAATGTGGTCAAACTATACACATGAATGACTAAAATGATCAGAATTCAAAAAGCCTAAGTTCGAATAGTGATATTTAGCGATTTCTTCGGTTGTCAACTCCTTGCGCGAGGTCGACACAAAGCTGTTGCTCTTAATAAATTTTAAAACTTTATATAAACGAATTCATACTTTTCATATAAATATGATTCGTGGCATTGTTAGTTACATATTCTAAAAAGTATATTAAAGGTAAAAATGTAATATAGCTATTAATTAAATAAACGATTTTTAAGTATATTCTGCAACCTAGGAATCCCGAGTGTATGCCCTTGTTTCTATAACGAATTCAAGAAATGATGAACTGTTCTATCGTGTCGTAAAAGAATAAATGTGAGGTGAGATGTGTTGATGATGAAATATGCCTACAGTGCAGGGTTTTGGCAGACAGTGCTTGTCAGTGCAATTTAAACTTCCCCTTTTGTCGAAAGCAAAAATAGCGTCGGAAGAACAGCATGCAGTCGGAAGAACACAGTAGAATCCCTAAAATCTGCAACCATAAAATCCGCAAACGCCAAAAATCCGCACACCATTGTGAGATGTAAACAATGAAACTTTCAGTTCAGATGTAAGAGCAAAATTACAGACTTTTTAGTTTTATGTCATTTGGTACGTCTTTTAATAAGTAATTCTCGAAACTACGACTGAATTTATGGTTTTTCATGAAGGGAGTATAAATTCATTTCTGAAAAAAATAAAGATATTGATATCACTCATAATCACAATCTTTTTACCAAATATATTTTTGTATTAATCAAGCTTTTTCGGTCATTAAGATTAGCTAAACCTGAAATAAAACTTTCTTAACTTACAATTTTGATATGAATAGGGTACCTTGATGAGAAATGTTTCATTGAATAATTCAAGGACAATGTATATCTTCTTTATAATGCATGTTTAATCATAAATTATTATTTATTTAATTGACCTTCACTTTTAACCATTTCTCTAAAATTATCTTACTTTTAATCATTTTAGTTCAGTACTTTACTTAATTATTTTAATATTCTACAACATTGCAAGCATTCATTATAATTTTGATTGCATTATTACATTCAAATTATTTTTTTTAATGTAAATAAAGCAATAACCAGAAATTCACAAAATTCTAAAATCCGCACAACCTCTGTTCCCAAGCTGTGCGAATTTGAGGGAGTCTACTGTTATAATTTTTGCCAGCATTATGAGGATTTTCCCACAGAAACATTGCATGTTATTTAGTCGGTGTATGGTGAAAGGGGAATGAATCTTCAGAAAGTGTTTTCAAAAAACGCCGAGTTTGAAAAGTCTACGACGGCTGAAAAGAAAACTACATCGTCAAAAGGCTTTCAGAAACATTTTCATTTACTATACTTAAAATGGCAAAAATGCGTACCATAGTAAAAGAGTATATTGAAGGTTGTTGTATGTAACACATGCTCTCAATAAATTATATACCTGAGGAATATGAGTCTCAGATATTTTTTATTCCAGTAATATAATGTATCTTAAGTTTTATAAACTATTTCATAGTTATTTTTACACTCTGTGTCTTTTAATTTTGATTGGCTGTTCTTCTGTGCACCACACATTCCTTTATTTCATTTCTGAAGAGCATTAGTTGTGGACGGACGACAATCAATAGTAAAATTTAAAAAAAATGGGAAGCACACTTATATTAATGCGTAATATAGAAATCAATTTAAAAACATTCATATAAGATTAATTTTTTTTTTTTTTTGTTATGTTAATTTAAATGGTTGTACATAATAGTTGTCTAAATGTTGAAATTTATATTCGAAATAATTATGTGTTTTAACCTATGATACTTAACACAGACTGATTTATAGAAGCTTCAAACTTGTGAATCTAAAATTTCAGATCATTCTGCTAATGTAGTTTTACAGTTAAGTTTAAAATACTACATTTATTGTTTTCGTTTCCCAAAAATTTAAAATTATATTAATATTGGGAGTTTAAAACGTTAGTTTAAAAACAAGTTTTAAATGTTTTATGCTTATGTTTAAACCATTTTTATTATGACTATAAAACTGCTCGCATTGTTGTTTGTTTTAAAATTATTAACAAGTACAAATTAAACTTAAAAAATCAAAAGACCCGAATGCGTAAAAAGCAAACTAATTAATTATTTCTCTTCAATGTGAAGCTATTTTTTTATATTACTTACCTATTTTTTTAATTACTTGTATTGATGACTTTTAAGTTGTGTTTAATTGTTAGTTCCTAACTATAAACACTGTTTTGATGAGGCTTATAAATGTCTATGATGATTAGAGTTGCAGGAAAGCTAGAGATCCTACCTACACAACTTCCAGGTTGTGTAATATTTAAACGGAGCTTCTGACTGTAAAGTAGTCGATGAAACATCGTCTTCATTTCGAAAGATCTATCCAATGATATGCCACTCAATATGGTGTGTAATTTTTTTGTCTCTACCGCCATTCTGTGTTTATAAAAACAAAACCTAGCCTATAACCATCGGACGGTTAAGACGAATCGGTAGAGACCTCATTCATTAAAATCCATCCAGCCGTTGGGATGTTTCGAGGGTATAAAGAAATCCCCATACCCCGATACACGTAAAACACATAACATTCTTGGCAGTCGGGTAAAAATGAATTTAACATTTGAAGTTCAAAAATTTATATCGACATAATTCATAAATTACATAACCGAATGATTTCTCTTTTAGTACCTCATGGTAGCATCGTTCAAAAAATCCAAATACAACGGCAAAAATATGTATTTGTATTGAAAGTTTCTGAATTTGCTATAATTTCAGTATGAAGACGACTCCATAAGCATATTTTTTACATAAATTGCAAGGAAACAATTCCCAGTCGAATGGCTATTGTCGCATATTTTTATGGACTTAAATATCATTGCGTGGAGAGATATATCTACAAGAATAATATATACATCTTGCTTAAACAAGTATTTAATAACGAACACATTTTACAGCAGACGATCACATAAAACACAGATTCGGCATAGCGTACAATTACCGCTTAAGCACAAAAACATTCTATCTTTCTTTCGCGCTAGTCGCGGTTACAGTCAAATACACCACATCTCCTCCCTTCCAAAACTTCTTCTATAGATCTAATCGCTTTGGAGGTTTCCGGACTCTAGTGGATCGGCGAACTGGTTGTGGTGTCGGAGTTGAACCCTGGGCTATGAGTGGAGCATGCTCTGGTGTAGGAATTGAGACTGGCGTTGCATCAGTCGTCTCCGTCTCCCTACAGGTCGGTGATGGTGTTGACTCAACACTGGACGTCGGAGCCTCAGCATCTTGCACAGGAATGGCAGGTTTTGCAGACTGTCGTCGGAGCTTGCATTCTTTTTCCTCTATGTCTCCTCCATCCCGTATTTGATCCACATGCCTACGCCACAATTGGCCATTTACATCCACAGTGTAATGTAGTTGCCTATCTTTACTAACGACTCTTCCAATCCTCCATCTCTTGTCTCCTTGCCGGTAATTTCGTACAGCGACATTGTCGCCAATTCGGAATCCTCTATCTGAGAATTCATAAGTTCCTTTACGAACTTTTTCTTCCACTCTGCTCTTAAGATCAGGACGCAGCAGGTCGATTCTCGTCCGAATCTCTCTCTTCAACATGAGCATGGCTGGACTATGGAGTGTAGTGAGGTTCGGAGCTTTTCTGTATTGCATAAGGAACGTACTTAATTTTTGTTGTATCGTTCCTCCATAATTTTGCATAGCTCTTAAAGATTGCTTCACTGTAAATACGTATCTTTCGGCCTGCCCATTGCTAGATGGCCTAAAGGGCGCAGTGGTTCTGTGTTTAATGCCGTTATTACGCATAAACATGTCAAATTCGAACGATGTGAACTGTGGACCGTTGTCACTTACAAGCATAAGTGGCAATCCAAATCGTGCGAAACAGTCTCTTAAGCATTCAATCGTTTTGGTTGTTGTGGTGGATCTCTTTGGTTAAGCTTCCAACCACTTTGAATGAGCATCTACTATAATCAGGAACATATGTTCAAAGATAGGTCCAGCGAAATCTATGTGGATACGTTGCCAAGGTGTACTAGGATACTCCCAGTAATGCACCTTCACTTTTTGTGGGTCGGTTTTATATCGAGCACAGTCTACACAGTTCTTGGCCGTGTTTTCTATGTCCTTATCGATGTTTTTCCAGTAAATGTACGATCTCGCGATAGATTTCATTTTTACAGCACCTAGATGGCCATGATGCAACTCTTCAAGCACCTGAGCCTGATACCGTTTAGGGACGCACACCCGCTGACCTAACAGTATGCAACCATCTTGTAGACTAGGGGTGCACAACCTTTTTAAGAGAAGGGCCACTTTCAAAAATGTCTGGGTTGTCGAGGGCCACATCAGTCACACGAAGAGAATTCTATTTCGGGGAGGTGGGGGGGAGGAGGTAACCGCTCTAGGTTCCCCTTGGCCATTCAGCATATCCAATTCAGTGGGCAAGGATATATCAACAGTTTACGTTTGTATTTATAAAAAGGATTAATTTGAAAGAGTGATAATATTCCTAGACTTTATTCGGGGGAGTAAATTTTGTTTTATTAAAAGTGCTAAAAAACAAACATAGGCATGAAAATGGCTGGCGCCGAAAAAAAATGCGAACTTTATGAACGAAGGGGACAGGAAGAACCGATCAACAAGATTTGAGATTTTTACGCACCTGATCAACAAAATTTGTGATTTTCCCGTCCCGATCAACGAAATTTGAGATTTTTTTTCCGCGCCTGATCAGCAAAATGTTCGATTTTTTTTCGTGCCCGACCAAAGAAATTCGTGATTTTTTGGATCCCGATCGACGAAAACTCGCGCTTTTTTTCGTGCAAGAACGACGGAATTTCCGATTTTTCCACCCTTGACCGATGAGATTCGCGATTTTTCCGCGAACGATCAACGAAATTAGGGATTCTTAACTGACTCCGATGAAATTTGCGATTTTTTTCAAACGGTAAATTGACGAGATTTGCGATTTGTTCTCGCGGTAATCTGACGAAAGTCGCGATTTTCCCGCAGCCAATCAACGAAATTTTCAATTTTTCCGCGCATCATCGAGAAAAATCGCGATTTTTTTGTGCCTGACAACGAAATTTGCGATTTTGAGTCTGATTGGGAAAACTCGCGATTTTTCCGTGTCCGTTCGACGAAGCTTGCAATTTTTCCGAACTCGATCAACGAAATTCGCGATTCTTGACTAAAGAAATTTGCAATTTTCCCGCGGCAAATTGACGTCATTCCCGATAAACAAACGAAACACGCGATTTTTCCGCACCTAATTGCCAAAATTCGTGATTTTTTCCACACCCGATAGACGAAATTCACGATTCTAACTGACTGACGAAATTTGCAATTATTTCCCGCAGCAAAGTGACGAAATTCGCGATTTTTTTCGCGCAACTTCCGAAACTCACGATTTTTCCGCAGTCGATCAAGAAAATTTGCCATTTTTTCGCGCATCATCAACAAAATTGATGATTTTTTCGTGCCCGATCAACGAAATTCGCGATTTTTCCGAGCCCGTTCGCCAAAACTCGCGATTTTTCCTATCCCGACTTTTCCGTGCCCTATCGGCGAAATTTCCGATCTACGAAATTCCCAAATCTTAACTCACTGACGAAATTGGCAATTTTTTCCCGCAGCAAATTGACAAAATTCGCGATATTTTTCTCGTGACTGACGAAACTCATGCCGCAGTCGATCAAGAAAATTTGCAATTTTTCCTCGCATCATCAACAAAATTTATGATTTTTTTTCGTCCCCGATCAGCGAAATTTGCGATTTTCACGCGCCTGATCGACAAAATTTGTGATTTTTTCCGTGGCCGATCAATGAAATTCGCGATTTTTGCGTGCCCGAACCACAAAACTCGCGATTTATCCGCGCCCGATCAGCGAAATTTGCTGGTTTTTTCCATGCTTCACCGACTAAATTCGCGATTTTATCGTGCCCGATCAAAGAAATTTGCGATTTTTCCGAGCATCATCGACAAAATTCGCTATTTTACGCACTCAATCAACGAAATTCGCCATTTTTCCACGCCCGATTAACAAAATTCGCGATTCTTATTTGGCCAACAAAATTTTAAAATTTTCCGGCGGCAAAATGAAGAAATTCACGATTTTTTTCAACTTTTGGACAAAAATTGTAATTTTTTTACAGTTATAAATTGACGAAGTTCGTGGGCCACACGTTACCCCATCGTGGGCCACTTTTGGCCCGCGGGCCACAGGTTGTGCATCCCTATTGTAGACTATATTCTGCTTCTCTTCCCCTTAAAACTCCTCCACTCTGTAACACATCAAGTATTGGAGCAAGATCTGCATCCAAAAGAGTTTCTTTGGCTAAGTCACTAGCTGTGACAGGAAGAGTTTCTATTTGTGCTAACTGAAATAGAGAAATTTCATCTTTAACGTCTAGCTGTTCGGAAGTGGACGGCAGCCTAGACAAACAGTCAGCATTACCATGGTTTTTTGTATGACGATACTTTATGTCAAACTGGAAAGATTGTAATACTAAAGAATAATGTAACAATCTTGTCGCTGCCAGAATTGGGAGACCTTTCTTCGATCCGAAGATGGCCACTAAAGGTTGGTGGTCAGTTAATAATGTGAATCGTCTCCCTTTTAGGTAAAGATAAAATTTCTTGACACCCCATACAATTGCGGGTGCTTCTTTATCAATCTGAGCGTATCTTTGCTCAGTTTTTGTGAGAGTTCTGGAGGCAAAAGCTATTGGTCTTTCCGTTCCGTCAGGTAAAGAGTGGGAAAGTACCGCCCCTACCCCAACAGGAGATGCGTCAGTTGCCAATACCAATGGCAGTGATGGATCATAATGCATTAGGACACGCGGAGAACAAATTTCATTTTTAATTTTTTCAAAAGCTTCCTGACAATCCTTTGACCAAACCCATTTAACATCTTTCTGTGTTAATTTATACAAAGGATTCGCTATTGTAGCCAAATTAGGGCAAAATTTTCCATAAAAGTTAACAAGCCCTAAAAAACTCTGTACTTCTTGTACGTTTGTAGGTCTAGGAGCTTTCGAAATCGCAGAAATCTTCTCATCCGTTTTATGTGAACCGTTTTCATCAATTTTGTGCCCTAAAAATTTTATTTCTTTTTGAAAAAATTTACTCTTACCCAAATTTAATTTCAGCCCATGATCTTTACATTTCTGAAAAAATTTTCTTAAGGCCTCTAAATGTAAATTATCATCTGATCCAGTCACTGTAACATCATCCATAAAAACTTTAATACCTTCCATCCCCTGGAAAAGACCATCAATATATCTTTGCCAAATAGCTGGGGCAGAATTTAAACCATACATAAGTCTTTTACATACATATAACCCTTTATGAGTATTTATAGTTAAGAGTTTTTGACTATCGGGATGCACTTTCATTTGCAAATATGCATGCTTAAAATCAATTTTTGAAAAATGTTTACCCCCATTTAAGCTTGAAAATATTTCCTCTAATTTTGGTAAAGGATGTTGTTGTATCATTATATTTTGGTTTACGGTAACAGAGTAATCTGCACATAGGCGTATTGACCCATCAGTTTTAGGTAGCTTTCATTACAAAAAGCTACCTATTGCAGCCGTTCGGAGGAAAGCGATTTCAAAAAATTTTGGTATATTTTCATCGATCATGACCCCCAGACCCCGAAACCACCCTCCGTTCAAAAGTTGATATATATATATATATATATATATATATATATATATATATATATATATATATATATCCATATATATATATATATATATATCCATATATATATATATATATCTGACCTTTGTCATACTGTAACTCTCGAATTTATGAACCGATTTGAATGTAATTCGGTATGTATATAGTACATACCAATGTCTCGACCGAGTTCGTTGGCCAGCTTCATCCGCCATTTTGTTTCAAAATGGCGGCCATTTAAAATTTTCTTAAAAATTTTAAATTTGAAATGTGGTACCAAAGAATTGAAAATAGAAAAATATTTTTTTCTTATGTATTTGACCTTTATACAAAGATTTCGGAGCAGTTTTTGTTTCGTCTATATCTTAAAAAATGGCTGAGTTATAGCATTTTGAATTTCTAGCGTGGCTGATATTTTGAAACGTCCTGAACTTTGTCACGCGATAAAAGGCGTATTTATGAACCGATATGGATGTAACTTCGTTTGCACATAGTACATACCAATGTCTCGACCGAGTTCGTTGGCCAGCTTCATCCGCCATCTTGTTTAAAAATGGCAGCCATTTAAATTTTTAAGAAAAATTTAAATTTGAAATGTGGTACCAAAAAATTGAAAATTAAATAAAATATTTTTTTTTATGTATTTGACCTTGAGACAAAGATTCGGGAGCAGTTTTTGTTTCGTCTATATCTCAAAAAATGGCTGAGTTATAGCATTTTGAATTTCTAGAGTGGCTGACATTTTGAAACGTCCTGATATTTGTCACGTGATAACAGGCGTATTTAGGAACCGATTTGGATGTACTTTGGTGTGTACATAGTACATACAAATATCTCGACCGAGTTTGTTGGCCAGCTTCATCCGCCATCTTGTTTCAAAATGGCGGCCATTTAAAAAATTTAAAAAATTTAAAATTTAAAATGAGATACCAAAATATTAGAAAATGAAAAAGATTTTTTTTTGTATGTGTTTGACCTTAATACAAAGATCCCGGAACAGTTTTTGTTTTGTCTATATCTAAAAAAATGGCTGAGAAATCGTTTTGATTTTCTATTGTGGCAGACATTTTAAAACGACCTGATTTTTGTCACGCGATAACAAGCGTATTTATGAACCGATTTGGATGTTATTTGGTCTGTACATAGTACATACCAATGTCTCGACCGAGTTCGTTGGCCAGCTTTATTCGCCATGTTGTTTCAAAAGGGTTGCCATTAAAAAAAAATTAAATTTAAAATTTAAAATGACGTATTAAAAAATTGGAAAATGAAAAAGATTTTTTTATGTGTTTGGCCTTGATACAAAGATTCCGGAGGAGACTTTGTTTCTGAAAATTTGTTCTTTTGTTTATATCTTAAAAAATGGTTGAATTATAGCACTTTGAATTTCTAGTATGGCTAACATTTTGAAACGATCTTGTATTTGTCACGCGATAACACACGTATTCGCCTCTTTCCATGTGAGAAAGCATGTGATAGTATACATCAACATCCCAGCCAAATATAAGTTACTTTAAATAAAAGCAGCTTGGATAAAGCTGACTAATTTCGTGAAATTCTCATTCATAATGATTTAGTATTGATAAAAATTAGTATTGAATCTCCTATATTCGGTTTCCACTAAATTGAGCTTCGTGTATTTGAATAATATAAGTTGGCTTTTTTAAAATAAGGTATTTGAAAGCTACCTCTTCCTCCCGGCACTGGCCGGAAGGACTTTTTTCAACCGGGACAACTGGTGTTGCCCAATCCGAGGATTCTACCCTCTCTATGATACCTTCCCTTTCAAGCCTATCAATTTCTCCTTCAACCCTATCTTTTAAAGAAAAAGGTACGGGTCTGACTCTACAAAATTTTGGTATTACATCGGATTTAAGTTCCAACTTTACTTCATAATTATTAATTTCACCTAACTGATCGTCGAAAAGTTCTTTATACTCTTCTAACAATTTATTCAAATCATATTCACAAGATGTTCTCACTGCTTTGATAGAATTCCAATCCAAATTGATACTATATAGCCATTCACGGCCAAAAATTGTATCCAAATTTTCCTTAACAATGTACAAATTTAATTTGAATTTTTGATTTTTGTATTCAACATCAACAGTAACAAATCCCAAAGGTACAATTATTTCACCTTTATATGTTTTAAAAACTACTTTTGAGGGCTTAATTTTTTTCTTCGAAATCTCACGAAATTTTTTAACGCTCATTACCGAGACGGCCCCTCCAGTATCCAGTTCCATACGTACAGGTTTATTTTCAACAATTAGTGTTAACATAATAGGAGGTTTTCTTTGTTTCTCCTCTTTTAGCGAGTTCAAATCAAAAGAATACATTGGAATAACATTTTCACTAGAATACAGAGTATCTACCTGCTTTTGTTTTACCGGGTTTGCTTTTAACCCTTTGTTTGCGGCAAAACAGGCTTTTTGAATGTGCCCAATTTTTTGACAAAAATGACACTTAGCTAATTTAAATCTGCAGGAATGCTTATCGTGATTAGTTGCCGTACACCGTGTGCAATTTGTTTTTTCCTTCTTTCCCGAATGATTTTGTTTTCCAAGGTTTTTCCTTTGCGAAACAAATTTTGACTGCTCTTTATTTTTTCCCACGCTAAATTCCTTAATTTCTAAAGATTTCCCCATTATCTCATTTGCCCCTTTCATAGCTTTCTCCATAGCTAAAGCAATTTTTAAGGTATTCTCGATATCTATATCATCTTCCTCGAAAAGTCTATCTAATATTGCTCTATCCCTTAACCCGCTTACAAAAACATCCCTTAACATCGTATTTAACATTTCTTGTTTATACTGACAAGGAATTGCTAAGGAGCGAAGTTCAGCCATAAAAGCACTGACACTTTCCCCCTCTCGTTGCTTACGATTTAGAAATACATGCCTACTAGGAATTATAAGCGGCGTCGGAGTGAGGTGAGCTTTTAACGTATTTTTTAGGGTAAGGAAATCTTTATCGGAAGGACTGTCAGGAGCTAGCAGGTTTTTGAACAAATTGTATAATTTTGCTGACAAACTAGAAATAAAAACTTTCCCACGTTTGCCATCCGGAACATTTTGAATGTCCATGAATGCTTCGAAGCGTTCTATAAAAGCATCAAAAGCTTCATTTGTATCATCGAACTTTTCAAATTGAACCGAAACTTTAGGTTCGTGGGTTTTCGGACCGGCAAAAGTGGCTAAAGTTTCCATTAAGGCTTTATTCTGTTCGATTAAACTTTGAACGAGCTGCTCCATTTTTATCCTTCTTTAAAAGATAAATACAAAAGAATTTTTTTTTTACCTTGGGCAGTCTTGAGCAGCTAATTATCCATCGGCGTTGTCCGTGGTCGTAATGACTTTGAAACTTTTAGTTACAAACACCTCGTCGCCAGCTGTCGCATATTTTTATGGACTTAAATATCATTGCGTGGAGAGATATATCTACAAGAATAATATATACATCTTGCTTAAACAAGTATTTAATAACGAACACATTTTCCAGCAGACGATCACATAAAACACAGATTCGGCATAGCATACAATTACCGCTTAAAGCACAAAAACATTCTATCTTTCTTTCGCGCTAGTCGCGGTTACAGTCAAATACACCACAGCTATTATATTTTTTCTTTACGATAATTTGGTAATGAAATTGAAAGGATGTTTATCTCTGTCGCTCTGCTTTTTTAATAACTTCTTTACTGACTAGGGGGCTCTGCCTGCTACGATCTACGCTCGCTAAATCCCGTTCAGACACCACAGACTGTAAAAACACTCTAATCTGATTTGATTTTAAAAACACTACGGAAGCTTGAATTATAATTAAAAAAAACCGCCGATCACCCTGTAAACGGACTTTCATTCATTTCCTTGAGATAGGGGAATTTTAAGGCCGAATCAGCTGCTATTAAGACATCTAATTTTCGGTTTTCCTTGTTCTATTGAAAAAGATTAGTTAAACACTTGAAAATAAGCTAATAAAAAATTAACTAAGTAAACAGGGTATTTGCCTCTCGGTATTTTTTACAATGCTATAAGAAATTTTTTAAGACAGTTTAAATGTATCGTTTTAAATCTGACGTAATTTTCACCAAAGTTTTCATTCTCTTTTTAATATTCACGTGAAAATACTTTTGTTCTTAGAATGAAAATATTATTATTTGCTCTATATTATAATTGGCAACAATAGATAAAAACTTTATATCGAAATATGAAATAAATGCATCTTGTAAATATATTTTTTAATTTAAACTTTTGGCAATGTTATTATGTGGCTATTTTAAATACGACATAATTTCACCATTTACTGCTTGTTCTTGTTAGAAAGGATAAATATTATTATTTGCAAGTATATCAGAGTATCAAGTATCAAGTATTGGCATCAGTAGCTAAAAAGATCATCTTGAATAATAAATAAATGTCTCTTTTAAGTATATTTTTAAGTTTAAACTGTTTGGTGATATTATTATTTCGCAATTTTTAATTGGACGTAATTTTTCCCATTTTCTGTTTTTAACACATATTAATGAATTTATTATTTTAATGTTTTCTTCCTCTTTTGATATTCACGTGTAAATACAACTTTATGGCGTAATTTTAATATTTTCCCGCTTTTAACATGCAATCATTTACCTCTAATTTTAAAGTTTGTTTTCTTTTTTAAGAGTCATTTGTAAATGCATTTTTAACTGAAAGGAAATATTACTATTTGCGCTGTTTTTACAATTGGCAATAAATTCAAATAATAGCCTTTCCTAAAATATGATAAAAGTATCTCTTCGAATGATGAAAATTTAAATAAAAATTGAAAAAGAACCCTAAGAAAATAAGTCAAATTAAAAAAAATAAATGCAGTGTGCACACCGCAAGTCTATATTGTATATCCTTAGAAAAAAGTATTAAATTCCTACGTATCATTTGCTCCTATAAAACTTTTTTAATGGAACGCTTTTGACCAACTCTAACCTTAAATATCTCTGAAAATAATTCTACAATTTAAAAACTGTCTCCTTCAGTGTGATTATCAAACATTTCTCAATGATACTACCAATTTTCATTTTTTATATGCAGGAGTTTTCTTAATATTAGCGAAAAAAGACCGCCGGTCACAAAAAAATCAATTACGGCAGTGGTGATATCGTTAGTTGCTTTTTAGGTGCCTTCGTAATTATATAAATACGTAGCACATATAGTCGTTGTTCATATCGTCTGTCCGTATATAACAATGCAAAAACTACCCGATCGAATGGTCTGAAATTTTAAATATATAATTGTAGTAAAATTTTGTCGAGTCATTTCAAATTTTATGAAAATCGGATGTATAGTTTAATTACAGGGACAGTCAAAAATTTCCCGTTACATTACGGCCAATGGGAATAAATTATTGCAAGTGCATTTTAATGATGTTACAGCCTTCCGAATGATCTGAAATTTTAAATATATAATTGATGCAAAAGTTTGTCGAGTCATTTCAATTTTAAGAAAATCGGATGTATAATTTAATTACAGGGACAGTCAAACGTTTTCCGTTACATTATGGCCAATGGGGAAAAATTATTGCAAGTGCATTTTAACGACATTACAGCCTTTCAAACAGAATGAAATTGACAGGCACTTATGAAGTGCACTAAAACATATATTCAGTACATTATGCGGTGCAAAAAAATATTTATAAATCTACTTATAATACGAACGCACCTCATTTGCCACGTTTGACGAGCAATTTCCAACTTGTTTTAGAATAAAGAGATTTATTTTCTCTTTTTGTGGGCTGTACTTGTTCAAAACTGAAAAAAGGAAATCCAGTCCACCCAAATGCCTTGCTTGCATTTGAGCCTGTGTGATTCTTTCATGAAATTCCGTAGCTTGTCATGTACTATTTTCGGAAATCAGAATAACTACAAGTGTTTTGAATAATCTGTATTTTGATCTTTTCTATAATGCAAATACTTTAATCTTTACAGGGGAAACGACAATTCGTGGACATCGAATTCCGGTAGGTTCAATAATATTATATAACTTCCGATCAGCTCATCTGGATCCAGATACTTTTGAAAATCCAGAGACTTTCAATCCCTCCCGTTATATATCATCCCCTGGTAAACCTAAAGCGGAATCTCCAGTAATATTTGGAATGGGTAAGATTATATATATATTAATATTTTTATTCTTTTACTTTTATAATTATGAAAATTTAATTTTAATATCAAAGTCGAGTTTTACGCACCACCGAAAAAATTCTTCGATCAAAACTAAATTTGAATATACAGTGAAACCTCCCTGTTCGACCACCTCTATTAAGCGACCACATCCATGAACAACTATTATTTCATACAACGAAATTTATTCCCATTGGCTCAATACTAATTTTACCTCTATTCAGAGATCATCCCTGTTGAACTCCCTCCATGAGCGATCCGCCCCACCAGTGGCCGAGAGGTTCTGCTCTCGAAGCTGGTAGACGAGAGGTGCTGGGTTCGATCCAATCGCGCCCGTCGGCCTAATCGTTCGGAGTTTTCGTGGTTTTCTTCGAACCTTGGTTCTCCAAGCGTTAATACGGGCTAGGTTCCCTTAGAAAGACCTCCACGGAAGGCACTCCCCCCTTAGGGCCTATATCCCACGTGCAGATAATTGGCCGACATAAATACAACCAACCATGAGCGATCTATTTCTTTGAAGAAAAGGAAACAAATTCCGTTTTTTCGTGATCGCTTGAAAAAGGTTTTATTAGAATAATAATTCCGGACAGTGCATTATTCATCAAACTTCTATACTAAGTTTAGAATTTTTATTTTTTCCGGTAACTTTTAAGTGTTTAAATCCCTTTGTACCTTTTTAGACAAAGAATGTAACTCTGGTGGCAAAGTAAGGATGACGATCAATAAACTCCCCTGCCCTATTCTGTCAGGAAAAACGATCAAAGAAATAGATAAATTTATAAAATCGTCATAATTTGTTCACGTCTAAAAAAAAATTGCATTTATTTATTGAACTTTGAAAGGGCTTGGAAATAAAAGTTATAAAATTATAAAACCGTAAAAACAAAGCAAACGTCAATGTATTAATTTTTTTAAATCCGCACTAATTAACGTATGTAATTAACTTTCGTTTTGATACTTAAATTTTCATATTTTTTCCTAATGTGAAAAATTATTTTTAGCAACATTAATTGTTACCTTTTTACAAAGACTAAAATCTAGATCTAAACATGATCTCCATTAACAGACCACCTTTCGGAGCGACCAATTTTTATTGAAAAGGAACGTGGTCGCTTTAGGGAGGTTTTACTGTATACACTTTTCTATGCTTGAAAATTGTGATTATAGACAATAAATATTATAATTTTTGAATTAAGTATTTTGTTATTCATAATGGATATAAAGCTGAAATAAGTAACATTTTGGTAAAGCAACTCATAAATATTGGATAAGGTCATTTAGAGAAAGTTAATATTTTAGTCGATTGATGGCGCGTCGTAGCACTGCCGCAACTGTCTCTAAGAATTCTAATGCTAACTTCAAATGTTGAAAACGAAAAGTTTTCTTTCGCTTTTAACCTAAACGCAGGAAAGAATAAAAACTAATTGATCTTACGCCCAGCTAAAGACGTTAGTTTGAGTGTTCTTACAGTTTACAACAGTCTGAAGTCATTTACTGACAAAAAAAAAATCATTCTATTATTTCGTTAAAAAAAAATTATGAGCTTCCTTTAATATTGAAATAATTTTAATATTTTTTAATTATTAATTATTTTTTTTAGTCTTTATGGCTAATACAGTTATTTATTTCTTGAATTTTAAAATTTCAGCGGTTTTTTGTTGAATGTATCATTATAAATTTCTTTTAGTGTATAGCAAAATATAGTAGATTTAAGAACAGATTTTTAACATTTGGAGGTCACACCGCGGTAGAAAATGCAAGATATATGGAATCACTTAGTTTTGTCCATTACGTTAGATAAACTGTATTTGTGCTATATTTATTTCACAAACCATAAAATCCAAAAGTTTGACTGAAAACATGAAGTAATAACTTTAAAATATGTTTATACGTGTTTTTTTCTTTACTACGATAATAATCTTTTACGTTCAGATTTTAAAAAGTGGCAATTAAAATATAAAATTACCATGGACCAAACCTCCACAAAAAATAATTTTAATCTTATGTATATAAAGTTATTTTATTTAGTGATATCATTATGTTTTCTTTTTTAGTTCTAATTCAGTATGACAAATTCTTGTTGTTTTTGTTTTCAATCATATCGTAATATTGGAAAATGTAAAGTTCAAACAAAACGAATACTTAAGATTCAATTACACTATAAAATTACAAGAAGCAAAGCTTCATAAAAATTTTCTTTCATCATTTTCATTTTTGTTTAATATTTGCAGAATTGTTTTATTTGACGATAATATTACATTTTCTCTTTTCCTTATAATTTAATATTGTTAATCATTTTTCAATGAAAACAAAGTATGCGTTATTATTTGAAAAACCTAAATTTACACCAAATGCTTATTTAAAATTGTCAAATTACATTACAAAATTACCATCACAAAAATTATGCAAAATAATAATAATATAATAATAATAATAATAATAATAATAATGAATAATAAATAATAATAATACTAATAAATAATAATAATAATAATAATAATAATGAATAAATAATAATAATAATAATATTCTAATGTATGTAAAATTGTTTTGTTTGCTGATATTATTACATTTTCGTTTTATTCATTATGAAAAAAGAATGATATGACAAAATTGATGTGTTACTATTGTAAAATCTAATGTTTCCACCAAATAAGGAACATTTGAAAGATTACATTATACTATAAAATTATTAGCATAAAACTCCACAAAAATGAGTTTTAATTTTAATCTAATATATCCCGGATGTTTTGTTTGATGACAGTTTCGCATTTTCTTTTTTCTTTTAATTCGGTATGGAAATAGTTTTTTAAATAAAGTAAAGGTGTGTTACTATTATAAAATATAAAATATACACGAAATAAATATTTAAAAAGTTAAATTACACTATAAAAATTACCTGCAATTAAGCTTTCCAAAAAACAATATGAATTTAAGTTTAATATACATAGGATTTTTTTAACCATTTGGAAAAACGGTTATTGTCCTTGGTCAGGGTAGGAAATCAAAAACATATCTGAAGCGTTTTATTAGTTGAATCCCGCATTTTATTCGTTTTCTGATTGGTCTATACAGTAATCTGTATTTTCCCTTTACTTTCAACAGAGATGGATACTTCTGTTGCCACTATGACAAAAAAGTAATAAAAACTACAAAAAAAATATTAATAACTCAGAAACAAATTGAGATACAGCTTTCAAACAAATTGTATTTAAAAGTACTTTTTTCCCCTATACGACGGTGTAAAAAGTAATATTGTGGGATGTTTAGAAGTTTAAAAATGAAATTTCATTTAAAATTGGTCCAGGAATATTAATGTTTAATCCATGGCGTACGTAATGAATGACCAACTCCGTAGAAGTTTAAAAATTTACAATACCGAAAAATGTAATCCATGGCGTACGTAATGTATGATCAACTCCGTGCGATTTTTTATGTCTTAAATTTTAATCTTTGAAAAAAATCATTTTCCAAATGGTCGTTGTAATTTTGTTAAATTGCATTTTTTTAGGATATTATTACATTTTCTTTCTTTAACCCTTTAAGCCCCAACCCGCATAATTGTGCGGGTGATACTAAAGTAAAAGAGAATGATTATTTCCTGTTTTAGTGAGATTTAAAACCAAATCTGCACAATTATAAGAGTTAATTGTCTTCAGATGTTTTGGTAAGACACAACTTGGGGGTACCAACTAAAATACAGGGTTAGATTTTCTGCTTTTAAAAAGACTATATCATCTGACAGCAATAGACAAAAAGTATATACTGTCGCAATTTCTTTTAAATATGATTTTCAATGTTTGCTTAGATTTAATTTTTCTTTTCATATACATTATTCATGATTTTAATTGATTTTGTCGTTGATAAATTTGATTAGGCTTTACAAATGTTGAAAAACTAATGACCCGCACAATTGTGCGCGTCCGGGTTTTACCGTTTCCAAAATGGGTATAATTCCTAATACATAAAATTTTTATTTTTAAGTGATTTTTTTAAAACTTATTGTTTTAGCAATTTATTTTTTATTAATTACATTTTTAAACCGGATTAATTTTAAATAGGTTTATTCATGATATCACTATTCATGATTTCTATTTAAAATTGATAGTATTAGATATATTATATGCACATGTAACGAACTATATGTTTTTGCTCTCAGTTATAGATGTCATATATGAGTTATAAATTTTATATGAGTTATATGCATATCACGAGATAGATTTTTAAGTTTGATAAATTCATTCCATTTTGTCGACACAGCGAGTAAGCCACCAGGAATAATTAATAAATTATGGAACGTTCAGCAAATACTCGACAGATTCCGTAGTGTCTGCTTAAATTTACCAGTAGGTCAGGGAAAATTTTCCATAGATGAGCAGACGATTCCTTTTTTTAGGACGTGCTTCAGTAAAGTAGTATATAAAAAACAAACCACACTCTGTTGTAACTGTATCACCTGGGATAGTTTTAAATTTTGTAGTTTACCAGTGGGAAAGTACAGACCTAGTCCACAAGGATCTGGGCTTAGGACATGCTATAGTCCTTACTCTGGTTCAGACCTAGTTTTATGTACTACGATCGATATTTCAAAAAAATACCGCTGCTGGAAAAACTAAAAAAAGAAATTTGAAGGATCAGGCACAATCCAAACGGAGTGAAGGGCATACCATTTGTCAACGGCTCTTTAAGGGGTGCGAGCATTGATCACATCTCAGAAAATGAAATTGTAGTGGTCTGTCCAAAAACAAAAATTGTTTCAAACATTTTCATTGTGGCTGATGAAAATTATCTCAATAAACAACAACTTTTTTTTGCTTAAACATTTATTCTTAGATATTTGCACACATAATCCCAAACTACAAAATTGTGTAGATTTATCTCCAAAACGGCTGCATTAAGCCCGAACACGCACAATTGTGCGGGTCCTCCCTTGGCATAACCTGACATGGGGTATTTTTTTAATTCTTTTTTTCAATCAAATATGGTTGTATCGATAAGCGGAAACCACCCAAACTTTCAATTTCTACCAAAACATCTCCCGGTTTTAAAGGATTATGGCAGTTCTTAAGGGGTATGAGGACACTTAAAGCTTCAAAAGATTTGAAATTTTAACTTTTTTAGGCGTTAAACTCCTAACTTTTCTGAACATTTTGATATAACTGTTTCCTTGAAATTCGAATTAGAACAGAAGTTATGGCTTTTAGCGCTAAGTAGCTGATGCGGCGTTTCCAAAACTTTGAAATATTTTTTCTTCAAATAACTTTTTTTAGCGTAACGCGAATGATATATCAAAAACTTCTGGATATTTTTTCATGAAATTTTCAAAACATATGTTTCATGTTAGTCTGTATAAACTGAACCTAAAATTTCCTTTTTATTGTTAAAAAAAAGAAAAATAAATAAATAAATAATAAAACATTTTTATATGTGATTGTACTTTTGAAATTTTCGAAATTTTGCATTAGCTAAATACAATTTTATATTAAAAATATATAAATGTTTTAAATACAACTTTATTTAGGTTCAAAGTAATTATTATAATCTGAACTATAAGTAAGCAACAAATTTTTTTTCTAGTTGCAAAATTTACTTTGTTATCCTGCACGTAAGCTGCATATACGAATTTTATGATCATCAAATGTGTGACAGTCTGGATCCCCCTGTAAATGGTAATTCTGCATCTTGCAATTTTTTAAGGGGACAGTGGAGTTTAAAATCCCTAAATATGTATATATATATATATTGTAAATTTCACCTTAAATATTAATCAAGGGTGCATTATATGCATTATAGCATGCATTTATCACAAAAAAATTAAAAAAAAAATTTATTTTTGAGAAAAAAATGGAATTTTATCTTCGTCTTAGAAATCTTCGAAATACCCCCTGCGTCTTCTATATGAATGAAAATCCCCAATATTTTTTATAAAAGTTTGGTTTATATATCTTGCTATCTATTTAATAAATAAAATAGAGCATCGAATTTTATATATTTGAATTTAAAGGTAAAAAAAAAAAAATCAAAATTTCAAAATTTTGCAATAATGCATATAATGTACCCTTGAATAATATTTAAGATAAATTTTACAAAAAAATTGAAAAATTTTGAAAATTTGAAAATTTTTTGAAAAACTTTCAAAGTTTTTCATTTTTTCTTTTAACCTTTAAATTCAAATATATAAAATTCGATGTGTATAAAATTCGTAAAATTCCATTTTTTTCTCATAAATTAATTTTTTTAATTTTTTTTGTTATAAATGCATGCCATAATGCATATAATGTACCCTTGAATAATATTTAAGGTGAAATTTACAAAAAAAAAAAAAAAAAAAAAAAAAATATTTTTAAGGATTTTAAACTCTATTGTCCCCTTAAATAGATGAAATGAAAGAACATACTTATATCTTTCATCCAAATAAAAATTGTGCTTTAAATTTATATGCATTTTAAGATATTAGATGTTGAAAATGGTCATATTTTTTTCAATTTTGAGAGACCTGAGATCCCCTAAATCTTCTTCTCAACAGGCCCCGATTAATGGCCCAACTATGGGAACGATTTCGAATCGGAAGATATTTTCTATTTTGTATTAAATAAATTATTTCTTGAGTTATAAGCGATTGTGAATCACGTGATAACCTGTTTTTCCCCTTCGCTGATTGGTAGTTCTCCTTTCTCCAGGAAAATTATTTCAAAACACCAGCTTTGACAGTAGTTTCTGAAAGATCTTTTGCGTTTACAAAAAATAGAAAATTCGATTGCACTGTTTCTGAATGACAATACTTGCTAATTTCATGCGTTTCTCAGCAAAAATGAATTAAGGGGGCTGGTAACTCAGCTTTCGATTTCCTCTTACTAATATAAAGTCTATGGGTATTTGATGCATTTAATAGCATATTTAAAATATCATTTAAATAGTATATTTAAAATATCTCCTCGTGAAATTAATATTTTTAACTTCTACTTTTTGTGTACACTTCCAAAAAGATGTCTCTTTTTTTTCCCTTAGTTCTCAAAAATTTCTAAAGTATAGAATTAATTTTATAGGAAGTGTTAAAAAAGATATCCGATAGGAAGAATATGCAGAAAAAGATGTAAAAAATATGAATTTCCCAAGAAGATATTTTAAATATACGAATGCATAAAAAGTCCATAGACACAACATTACGGAGAAGAATTTCGAAGCTGAGTGACCAGCGGTCTTAGGACTCTTAAAATCTCTCTATTCTAAAAAAAAGTAACTACCGCTGTCACCGCCGCCGCCGCCACCGGTTTTGATTTTTTTGTGACCCGAGGCTTTTCTTCGTTAATATTAACAAAAATAATGCATACAAAAATATGAAAATCGGTGGTTTTATACAGAAATGTTTGATAAACACGCTGATGCAGACAGTTTTCAAATCGAAGAATTATTTTAAGAGTTATTTAATGCTAAAGTTGGACAAAATCGTTCCACTAAAAAAGTTTTATAGCAGCAAAAACTATACATGACAGTGTAATCATTTTTAGATCATTTTATGCGTTAGAATTTGCCGGAGTGCAGATTGCATTAATTTTTTTATTTTGACTCATTTTTTCAGGTTTTATTTCTATTTTAAATTCAAATTTTCAGCATTTCTAGAGATATTTTTTACAGATTTCAGAAAATTGTACTAATTTAAACTGTTGCCAACTGTATAAAAAGCGCAAGCAATAATGTTTGCTTCAAATTAAAAATTTATTTACACGTGACTATTATAAACAGGAAAAAAACTTTCAAATTAGAATTAAATAATTACGTATAAAAAGCAGGAACTTATTAAAAATTACGTCATAAAAAGTATACACGTGAATTTTAAAAGAGAAAGGATATTGTAAAATAATAAATTCATTAACATGCGTTAGAAGTCTTAGGAGAAATCACGTCATATTTACGTCACATTATAGTTATTACATAAAATGAACACAAAATAATATTGCAAAAAAGTTTAAATTTAGAAATTGCGCTAGACATTTATTTGATATTTTGAGAATTAATTTAAAATGTCTCATTTAAAAGAACTTTCTTTTCGCTTTGTTAAAAAATACCAGGAGACAAAGACTCTCTTTACTTAATTCCTTTTATATTAGCTTATTTTAAAATGCTGTTACACGTGTATACGTCATCAAGTTATTTTTATTTCGACGTTTTATTTGTGTTTTTATTAATGTTGTATGAATTTATTTGTTCTTTTGTTATTTAAAATAAAAATTACATCAATTTGTATGATTTGGCGAGTGGTTTGGCGATTTATATAATTTGGCGAAATTGGTCGACAGGATAATCAAGTACTACCGCAGCAGATTTGGCGTTAAAATTTCCCAATCAAAGAGAAATGAATAGAAATTCGTTTGTAGGGAGATCGCCACTGTTTTTTAAATTATAATTCAATCTTTCGAAATCTTTTTAAAGCCGATCAAATTAGCGTGCATTTAGAGTCTGCGGTGTCTGGACCGGGGTTGGCGAGCGTAGCTCGTAGGGGGCCGAGCCCCCTAGTTGGAAAAAAAAAAGGAAAAAAAATACCATTTTCAACATTTAATATCTTAAAATGTACATAATTTAAAGACAAAAAATTTTTTGGGAAGAAAGATAAAAATATATTCTTTCATTTCATGTATTTGAGAAATTGCAAGATGCAGATTTAGTATTTATGGGGAGATCTAAATTGTTCGACATTTTCGATCAGAAAATTGGTATAACAGTTTACGCGCGAGATTACAAATACATTTTGCAACTAGAATGAATTTTTTTATGTTTGATTATATTTCAGATTATAATAATTACACTGAACATAAATAAATTTGTATTTAAAGCATTTTTATATTTTTAACACAAGATTGTATTTAGCTAATACTAAATTTTGAAATTTCAATAGCATAATAACATAAAAAAATATTTTTTTGAACAATAAAAGTGAAATTTTAGGTTCAGTTTATACAGATAGACATGAAACATATGTTTTAAAAATTTCATGAAAAAATATTCAAACGTTTTTGAGATATCCTGCGCGTTATGAACAAAATCGCCATTTGGATAAAGAGGACTTCAAAGTTTCGGAAATGCCGCTTCAACTATTGAGCAAGTATAATTCTAAAAACCATAATTTCTGTTTTATTGGGCATTTCAAGGAAAAAAATCATATCAAAATGTTCACAAAAGATGAAAGTTTAACATATAAAAAAATTAAAATTTCGAAAATTTTTAAACTTTGAGAGTCCTGAGACCCTTTAAAACTTGTGTCTTAAAGTTGCTTCTTTGGATAATCACCCATAACAAAAATAAAATTCAATTGCCAAGGCGTTTTTCAATAAACGTAATTACGTGATGTTGATGGAAAATATAAAGTTTATACCAAATGAGTGTTTAACAGTTTAAATTATTTTATAAAGTTATCAGTACCGAAGAATAGCAAAAAATAATTTGAATTTAATAGGCACAGAATCGATCTGTTTGAGGACTTTGTTAAATGTTCTTTCTTTTTTTCAATTCAATATGCCAAAGCGTATTTTTCAATAAACGAAGTTATGTATGTTATTAATGGAAAATATAAAGTTTGCACGAAATAAATATTTAAAAGGTTAAATTACACTATAAAATTACCAGCACCAAATCTTTACAAAATATAATTTGAATTTGAGTTTAACATACATAGAATAGTTTTTTTTTTTTTTTTTTTTTTTTAGGATATTTTTACATTTTCTTCCCTTTTAGAAAAATATAATATGCCAAAGCGTTTTGCAATAAAAGAAATAATGTGTTACTAATAGAAAATATACCAAGTTTACAAAAAATAAATGTTTAAAAGGTTAAATTATGCTACAAAATTACCAGTACCTAAGATCCACAAAAATTAATTTTCATTTTTACTTTCTTCTATCTTTACAAGAAGAAAGTATTGGATTCATGAAAATTTTCGAATTCCGGTTTTTGACGGATTTACACGTTTTAGGTGTCATAGATTCCAAAAAACATGTTTTTACAAAATGTCTGTCTGTGACTCTGTGAGTCTGTCTGTCTGTCTGTGTGTATGTGACACAAATTTTGTGGGCGCTCTATCTCAAGAACTAATGCACGGAATTTAATAAAAATTGATATTCAGTTAGTGCCTAATACAAATTGATGCTGATTAGTTTTTGGTGTAAATCTCTCAACAGGTGGCGCTGCATTGCTGTATTTTTCACGATTTTCGCAATAGCTCTATCTCAAGAACTAATGCACGGATTTTGATCAAACTTCAGATTTAGTTAGTCCTTGATATGAATTGATGATGATTACGTTTTGGTGTAAATCGCCCAACAGGTGGCGCTGGTATGATGAATTTTGCAGGATTTACACGATTTCCCCAATAGCTCTATCTTAAGAACTAACGCACGGATTTTCATCAAACTTCAGATTAAGTTAGTCCTTGATATGACTTGCTACTGATTAGGTGTTGGTGTAAATCGCCCAACAGGTGGCGCTTCTCTGCTGCCTTTTCCACGATTGCCTCAATAGCTCTATCAATAGAACTAATGGACCAATTTTCATCTAACTTCAGATTTAGCTGTATGTTGACACAAGTTGTTGTTAATTAGGTTTTGGTGTTAATCGCCCAATAGGTGGCACTGCTATGCAGAAATTTTCACGATTTTCGCTATTGCTCTATCTCAAAAACTAATGTACGGATTTTCTCCAAACTTCAGATTCAGTCAGGCGTTGACATAAATTGTTGCTGATTAGGATTTGGTATAAATCACCCAATAGGTGGCGCTGCTAGGCAGCATTTTGCTTAATTTAGACGATTTCAGCGATAGTCATATCTCAAGATCTAAAGCACGGAATTTCATAACGTTAGAATCCTCATGAGATGCATAGATTGCCATTTAATTTTGGCAGTGTGATAGCGAATTTTGAAGTATTAACATGTATGAGATAGAAGAAAGTTTTGGGATTGGTTCATCTGACTAGTTAATATTTGTAGAACTGTTTTGTTTTATGGTATTATTACATTTTCACATTTTTTTAACCCTATATCTATTGACCGTACTTATAAGTACCATTAAAATAACTTGTTATGAAATTTATTTAATGCATCGATTAGTTGTGATACAGTTTAGAATTTATAGATACATTACTTTATCTTGTTCCAAAAGCATTATTGGTTACACAAAACAAAAATATTTTTAAAAGGAGAATTTCTTTTGCTTTTGCCACTTTTCAGCTTTCTTGGTATTTGGGGGGGGGGGGGGGGGTATTTTTCAATTCGGAAATATTTCTATTTTATGAACATTATATTTGTATATTTGCTAATTCTACAAAATACTAAAAATAAAAAATAAAAAAACTTAAAATAAAAGATTTGAGTGGTGTTATAAATATTGCGCAAAATCCCTATAAATTCAAATTTAATTAATCCTTCTAAATCCTTCAATCCTTATAAAATCTTTATAAAATTTATGAAATGATTATGTAAATCTTCTAATGTAGTTTAAGCAATTCACGAAAAATGCTTTAGAAAAAAAAAAATTCATGAATTCATAATTTAGTACATAAAGGGTTAAAATTCGATATGACAAATCGTTTTATAGTTAAAAAATGATTTGTTACTAAGAAATTTTAAAATTACAGTTTCAGTAACATATATTAAATTTCAATTATAATTTTAATATATATATATATATCTATGTGTGTGTGTGTGTGTTCAATATATATATATATATTTAATATATATATATATATATATATATATATATATATATATATATATATATATATATATATATATATATATATATATATATATATATATATATATATATATATATATACATATATATATATATGTGTGTGTGTGTGTTGTTTACTGTCAATATTAGTTTTTTCTTTTTTAATTCTTTTCAGGAAAACGTTCATGCTCTGGTGAAGCCTTTGTTATGCTACAGATTTTCCTTTTCCTGACGACAATAGTTAAAAATTTCAAAATTGTTGCTTCCAATGCTCCAGCAAACAGTTCTACAGACTTTCTTATTGCTGAAAAGTTGAAATTAACATTTACACCAAGAATTGAAAACTAACAACCATTTTATTGTTGATTAGGACAGGCGACTATTTTTATATAAAATAGTACGAAATTTAAAAAAAAATACTTCTTTGTGATATCATTTTTGCAATCTTCCAACTAAATTTATGTCAAATGCTAGTTAAATTGACTCCCTTTCAAACATTTCTAACTATTTTAAAGAAATGTATTCAAATAGATTTCACGTAGGAACATCAAATTCAATATATAACGATACATCAAATAAATTTTTTGGTTAAAAATGCGCTTAAAGTTTGTCAATTTAACTCACATTTTACGGAAGTTCAGTAGGAAGTTGGCAAGTATGTGATAGATTTTGCTTGAAAAAGTATGGTAGTGATTACTTTTCCAAATGTAGTATGAATACAATACAACATAATACACTAGGATGTACATGCTCTGATCCTTAGTCAAAGTTAATAAAGACTACGTTAGTATTATTTTGTGTATTATTTTCTGTAATCTAATCTTACCTCAAAGTTTCAAATGACAGTCTTTTGATCACAAATGGTTTAATTATTGTCTGTATAACATTTCACATAAGAAATTGTTTTGAATGCGCACCATAATAGAATGCAAGTATTTCAAGATTTTGTCAATAATTTAACTGTACACTGTAAAAAAAAAAAAAAAAAAAAAAAAAAAAAGGGCTAAAAAACGGAGATTCTACTGCCAATCGAGACGCCAGTATTATTTCCGTATTTTAGCGGAAATTTTCCCCAAAAATTCCAGAAAAACGGAAAATTTTCTGTAACTTATGGGGAAAAATTTCCCTAAACATACGGATTTCTGAAATTCATGGGGGGGGGGGGGGAGGATTTCCGGTAAATACGGAAATAGTACTGGTGTCTCGATTGCCAGTAGAATCTCCAATTTTTAGTCCTTTTTTTTTTACAGTGTACCAGAAAACTACATTATAGAACTGTTTATTGTGTGAAAATTTGATCTAATTTAAGTACTGCGAGGCATCGCAATACTTATTTATTTCCAGTGTCACTTCTCAACGTTAATTTAACATAGAAAAGCTGGTGGAGCTCATAACTTTTTCATTTTTTTCTTCCCAACTTTTTGTCCCTGATGCCACATTTTTTTTATTCTTTACTAATTCTAATGATATTATAAAATTAAAGTGTAAAAATATTTACCTAACGTGTAGGTCAAAATGGATGATAAAATGTTTTTGCATATGTGTGAACCAAGAGAGTAACATGGACTAATTTTTATTTACATTATTCAAATGTTTTTCTTAATTCCAAATTTCTCTTTTTTCATTGAGAATTAACGGACTTTTTTCCTATAAAATTTAACGTGTTTTCTTCATTGTTGCAAATAATTCAAAAGCCCTAATAATAATTTATCCATTTTTAGTTCAATGATTTCCACGTGAAAAATGAAACTAAAATAGTGTTTTTTTTTTTTTTTTTTTTTTTTTTTTTTTTTTTTAAGAATTAAAAAGATGAATATAACTTCGTAGTGGAAATGAAAATATTGGTAAACTACACCACACATTTTGATGCAATACCGCATACATCAAATCCTGATGATGATACCTTCCATTAATTTTGAAAAGAGTTCGTCTGAATGGAGTAGTTATTAAAAATTTTGACATATTAAACATAATATAATTTGAAGAACAAATTTAAAAAAAAACAAAATTTATTTCCTTCATTGTTTAAGCCCGAGAAGGGACAGATATTAAGATATGCCATTCAATTAGTTCTACATTTAAAGTTAACTTTTTGTAAGAAATAAGTTAAACCAACTGAACATTAACACGTTGAATGCCAAGTCTATTTTGTCCGTCTTTCCGTTTAGGCCACAAAATATGACTCCCGTTGCAGAATCTATAAGTGTCAGTCACCGATGACCGACGCGGCCTAAACGGAAAGATCTTGGTCAGTCACCGGGGACTGACGTGGCATTCAATGTGTTAAAAAATAAAAATAAAATTCATACAATGTAATCCTTAAAACACCTGAAAACTTAGATTCTATTCAAATGAAATCGAAATAAATCTTAGACTTTTTCCTTTTTTAATTGAAAATATTTGTATTGCAGATTTTGTATTATATTTATGACGATTGTACATAAAATGATAAGATGCATGCAAAATGCAAAACTTTAAAAAATGTCTAAGATTTATTTCCATTTCATTTGAACCGAATCTAAGTTTTAGGATGTTTTAAGTATCGTATTGTATGAATTTTAATTTTATTTTCTAAAGTTCAATTGGCATAACTTATTTGTTACAAAAATTTAACGTTAAATGTAGAACTAATTGAATGAAATATCTTAATATCTGTCCCTTCTAGGTCATTTATTCCAATAACTGAAAATCAGCGAAGAGTGCGTACGAGTTAACATTTTACGAACAGTATTTATCTGTATCATTGCAACATTTAGTACAACAATTTGTTTTGATTGCAGGATAACCGAATATTAGTAGCTGAAATTTTTATTACTAATTATAAAACATAAGATAACCACGCTATAGAAATTTTTATTACTGAATAATTTGAATTAAAATTGTTTCAAAAACTAAAAATGAATAACATGTTAGGGTATGATTTTAAAGACTCAACCTAGGTTCCAATAGGAAAGTTTTTTATTACTATCTTCAAGTAGGACAATTTCTCCTACCTTACGCGATTTGTTGTTGTAGCATTTTATAGAATGCTGTAGTAATTGCTCCAAATGCCGGAACCTAAGTCTTAATGTTTCCCTTATCCGCTGCAGTTACTTAATTCTTTTACTCAATTTCACTTTACCTAAATTATAAATATCTGATATAATCTCGACTGTGGAGTTTCATATAAGAATATTTCTGGTGTTATGGAAAAATCCTCATCAATGTGCTTTGATACATAAGTAACTGATCTAGAATTAACACCTCTCGCAGTCATACAATACAATTAGTCTTCTAAGTCTTCATAATCAAAATAAACACGACCCACTATTTTCTTGATGTTTTACAATCTGAATCAAACGCCCCCACCATCCGCCCCAACAGGCTGCAGATGAAGGATTAAACTTCCACTGCATTTTTTGTTTAGCAGCTTTAAAACGGAGTCCATCCGAGTATACAGTTTACACAAAAAGTTTAGAGTTTATTAAGGCTTATTAATTTTCTATAAATCTTTAATTCGGTTGTACTTTAATCATTCAATAACTTCCTTTTTACCTTAAATGATTGATTATTTGAGGATATTAAGCGTGTATAAAATTTTGTTTCGAACGCTAGAAATAGAATAATTATGTGTCATGACTTTATATATTATTTGTAAAAAAATATATGTTTAAACATTAAAAGGAATTTTGTGTGCACTGTACATATAATTAATTTACTTTTTATTCAAAGCACTGCGACATAATTCCGAAAATTTTAAGGATGCAACTTTAATGCAGATGGCCGTGTATTGTATATATGTTATGTCATTAAATAAAAAATGAGATTCAGTCATATTAATTTAAAAATAGCTCATAAAAATCTGAAAATAAAATTATCTATCGATAATTTACTTGTATGATACATTTTTAGTGGTAATTGTTTACCGCATAACTTTACCACAAACCTTAAGGAAATAAAATCTGCTGGAAGTTGCTATAATGGGTTTTTGAAACAAACTGTAATATAATTTCTCAAATTTATGATCCGCAAAGGTACACATTATTTAAAACAAATTCCACGAATCTCAGATCCTTTTACATTTTGAGAATTTCTAATTCGTTTCTGAAGATTAGGATAATGTTTCTGGATTTTTGAATAACTATGAAACTATATGGAATTTTTGTAAAAGCTTCAGATGTAATGGAAATTTGTTGCCAATATTTATAGAGTATAAACATATAAAATACTAGGTATTACATATATTTCAACATTTAAGGTAAAATTAAGTTATACATTCCAACATCTTTTTCTCTAAAACAGACTTGCCCATTTCCACTAAAATCGTATTTAAATGAACGATTTTTCCAAATAATGGATATTAATGATTTTACAACAATGGATACTCTAATACAGTAAAACTTCTAAAAAACGGACACTACGAGGCTACCAGGTACCTTCTTTATTTGCAAGTGTCCACTATTCGGAAATAAAAGTACAGTGCAAATTCGTGAAACACTTTTGTAGCACTAATTGAACATAATAATTAAGGGCTAAATAAAAAAATTGTGCAAAAAGTTTTATTAAAAATTACTAGAGGTGAAAATGTGTTTTCAAACCATTCGTGTTTAAAATTTTGTTATAAATATTTAATAAATTGTATGTTTTAAGTGTGTCTGTGTGTTATTTTAAATGCACCTTGTAGAAAGTGTTTTGAAAATGTTTTACGTGTGTTATTTTATAGTGTTCTAAATTGTGTGGTGTTTACAATGTGGTGTTAATTTAGTGACAAAGTGTTGTGCAGCAAAACACTATTGTAAGATAATATTTTCTTCAACACGATTTCAACACAATTAACAACACAATTTTTTAACATATTACTAGATAGCAACACTTTTGCAACATATTATGAACACGATCACAACACAAAAAATATTTCGTATATGAAGTTTTCTAATTCACAGCACATTAATGTGTTGTTAATTAGGTGACAAATAGTAGCATTTGTGTTGGACAAAAAGAATATTCGCTAAATAGAGGTATCCATTTTTCAAAAGTGTACGTTATAAAGGTATCATATTAGGTCATCTACTATGAAAGTTGTGATAAAAAAACGCCAGATTACCAACGGGTCAATATGAAACTTTTGATTAAAAAAACGCCAAATTACCAACGGGGCAATATTCCACTACTAAATTTTAATAAAAATGTGCATTTTATATAAACGCCTTATTCATGAGAAATTATTGTCATGAATAAGACAAAAAATTCTATTTTATTTTTAATGGTGGACGTTTGCCACGTTGTTAATCTGGCCATTTTGCAGCCACAAGTTTTATACTAGATGGTCTGATAAATATACTTCGTTCATAAACTGTACTCTGTTAATCGGGAAGCAAAGAGCGTAATCTACACAAAATTAAAAAAAAAAAACTTAGTATTTAAATACAGTTTTCCAAATTACTTTGTAACGACGAGCTTATAAAAATATAGGATGTATTTTTAATCCAAAAGATTCATGCATTGGTATGAAATAAGCAGGAATTAATAATCTCGTGTATCGCAAAAATTATGAATTACTTTGCCACATTTCCAGAATATTGTAAAGGAAATTTATCATTAAAAATAATCTTAAGATTATCTGAAGAGACCTACACTTTCTCAAGATATTCTCCAGAAATCTGTTGAAATTTTGAAGATTTACCTTTACCTTAAAAATATCTGCAGAATGTTGTAAGATGTTCTGAAAAATATCTGCAGAAATGGGCCAATTGCCTACAGATTTTCAGGCCAATTACGTACAGATTTTCTACAGATGCAATTTAGAAAAGAATAAAACCGTTTATTACTACATAAGATATTGGAATGTACCTGAGCAGATTTTCTATGCGATGTATAAACGCCACACACTATAGTAAATTTCAAATTAACCAAAAAAAAAAACACAATAACACAATTTAAAAATCTTTTTCAGTCATTAAAATTTTTACACTGCAATGCGTACCAAATCTTGTATTCAACTCTAATAAATCAGCAGATTTCTTTACATACCACATGTTATGATAAAATTTAATTTAGCTAAACAACACATAACAGAACTATAAATGCATTTCGGTTGCCATTTATAGACAACAATGTTTTCAATTTATTTAATCTTATACAGGAGTTTATTTATAACCTGAAATCACATCTCTTTATATTAAAGTATAGTTCAGATGAAAAATGAATAATTTAGAAACTACAAACTTAAGAATTTCAAACAATGTTCGGTAGTAATTACACATTCTTTTGGGAAGTTCTGTACATCAACTATTGAAGTCACAACGCATAATATACTAAAATTTAGCTAAGCTTAAAAACGTACTTACAGCAATTTTCGCACATAGACACTACTGAAAAATAGTTCTTTTGTGCGTCTCTCTAAATGAACAATGTTAGATATGATATTCAATATCCATATTCTATGGAAAACATGTTGCAAGGCATCCCAATAAAGCATATCAATATCATTATATTTGAAGTAGTTTAATATAAGTAAAATACCCTGAAATGAATTTATTCCTGATAGACGGAGTGTAATGGATTTTTTATGATCCTGTAAACGAACTATAAATGCAACAAACTCTATTTTTAGTATCGCCTGTACTAAACCTCAACAACGTATATCAGGACGTGTACATCCAATAATATTTATGAAATTTAAATCTAAACGGACAGAGTGACAGACGAACAGACAACGAAAAAATGTCATAAAACACTTTTGAGAAGTCTTGGAAAATGTTAAAAATAGATTGTAATTTAACAAATTACCTGCCCGTTACAAAAAAAATAATAATAAGGCAGTATTAGTTTCATTTGCTAAATTTTTGTATATTGTAAATTGAATATTGTACAATTGCCAAATATTTAAATAATAATTGATAAACCTACAATAAAACTATGAAGAAACTCCTTTTTACTTTGAAGCTCAGAAGCACCTTATTATTTTCTATGACATGTATTTCTTAGATTTACGTCAAACAAAATTCTTTTTTAATTACATTTTATAGTGTACATTCTTGCTTATGGTGATATCAAATAAGTGTTTAATTCACGCCAAATTCTCCATTTGCCCTTTTACTGTTTTTTGTTTTAAATATATATAACAAAAAAAAAAAAAAAAAAAAAAAAAAAAAAAAAATCAGGTAAAAAAAATCAGTGAGGTGTTTATAATAGTGCTTTATCGACTACAATACCATCTACTTCGTTCATAAACTCTTATGTGTAAATCGGAAATATGTGTTAATCCCACTTTTACCGAAGGGAAAGTGATCCCGCAAATAAAAATTTAATTTTATTTTAACCCTTAAATGCCGGGTGTTGCTTTTCGGCAACATACCCAATTTAAGCTTCTAAAATACTATTTGAATACTATTGAAGCTATAATGCCTAATGTTGCCAATAAAATACATTCTGAAAATATTATTAAATCGATTTTTAACATGTATATGGCAACACTTGTGCTGTTTAAGAATAAAGATAGATTTATTTTTTCAATTGTCGCTACTTTTTGTTTTGTTTGGAAGCTTGCGAAATACCCTATTTTGTTTTGCAGAGAGCAAGTAAAATTTATTTCTTATTGAATTCCCTAAAGTTCTTGTGTGTTTAATATTATAGAATTTTATCTGGGAAAATTATTTTTTCAATTAAAGACCAGTATTGCCGATTAGTAACAAACTGTTTTTTAGCCGTAAACCATATTTAAAACAAAATATGATTTTTTAAAGTATTTTTCCCATGGTTTATTTTAAAAATGAAAGCCGAAAAACATTATTACAATGATTTTTGAAAAATCAGGCATTTAAGAATTAAACATCCAAACTAAAAAAATTGAAAAATAAAAATTATGAAAACACATGCTGTTGTATTATATTAAAGAAACTCATAATATTAATCTGAAATTTATGCGAATATTGTATTTTTAATCTGTTTTATAAAGCACCGAGTGTGCAAAAAACATGGGAGTGCAAATTACGAGAGGTAGATACGAAATTTTTTTTTAAATTATTGTTAGTAAATTAATTTAACTATTCTTAAAAACGTGTGAATATTGGGAGAAAACACTTATTTCATAAGGTCGACAAAATAATACTCGACTCAATTATCAAAATGTCTAGTAACTGTCCTGTATTTACAAAACTGAAAGCGGGGTCTAACACAGTAACTTGCGAATGGAGTCATAAACATTTTTGAGCTAAATAGGAAAAATGAAATACGATATATTTTTAAAATAAATTATAGTTAACAATTTAATTTAAGGAATTCTTCAAAACGTGTGAGTATTGGGATAAAACGATTACTTGATAAGGGTGACAAAATAATACTCGACTCAGGTGCCAAAATGTCTAGTACCTGTCCTGTATTTACAAAACTGAAAGCGGGGACTTAAACAGTATCTTGTGAATAGCAGTTCTAAACATTTTTGAGCTAACTTGGAAAAAATAAATACCATATGTTTTTAAAAATAGATTATAGTTGAATTCTTAAAAACGTGTGAGGATTGGGAAAAAACAATTACTTCATAAGGGTTAGAAAATAATTCTCTAATGTCTAGCACCTGTGTATAATAATGTCTCTAATAGGTCTAGTTAAAGAATTCTTTAAAAACCTGCGAGGATTGGGGAAAAAACAATTACTTCATAAGGGTTACAAAATAATCCTCTAATGCAGTGATTCCTAACCTTTTATCGACCACGCCCCACCAAAACATCAGTAAAGTCACTATCCCCCCCCCCCTTCCGTAATCTGAAAATTATGTTTCTTATTTTCTAAAAAGCGAAATCTGTTCACACAGGTGAAGCGTAATAAAACCTTATCAATACCTCTTAATTTCACATTTTTTAACTTATCAAAGAGGCGAATCTTCTGTGCCAAATGTGCTTTTAACACCATTTTACAAATGCAATGAGGTTATACATCTTCGCATTTGTTTCAAAAAGAGTTTTGTTGTACTTTGTAACTTATCTCAATGTTAAAAAAAGGTGTTATATATTCTGCCTTTTTATCTTCACAAAATATCTTGAAGAGAGACTTACATTTAACGTTGAAAGTGATAGCATTCACACATTTTATAATTCATTTTGTGACTTATTAAGTGTTGGTGGAAGAGTTTCAACACTAACATTTTTTAAAATGATAACACAACACACAAGAAGCATTTCAAAACTCTAATCTTTATGAAAATTAAGTAGCCATTATTTTATTCCCGTCACAAAACATTTTTTTTCTGTTTCCCTTTTCCCAATATCGTTGTCTTCCATTTACCCATTTCCTTTTTTAATGCTATTTAAGATTTATAGGTTTTATAAAGTTGGTACTACATCATTCAGATACTTCAAATATATTTTTAGGTTAAATATGTTCGAGACAGTCAAAGTTATACATACTTTTAAGTAGTTTCAAGTATCAAAAGAATCTTAGAGCGATATATAGCAAAGCAAATATCTCAATAAATAATCGATATAATCGAATAATCGAATAATAGCTCTCTCAATAAATAATCGAAAGCGTTACGAAAAATTATAAAATATGTCCCAGAAAAATTATAACGAAATTTAATAATAAAATGATGTTAAGATTTATTTCAAAAAATTGTTCGTATAATTATTCTGACGTTAAATGTATTTTAAAGTTTTCACTGGGAACATTTAAAAAAAAACTGATTTTTAAATTTTTGTTTGTATTCCCTTCATTTTTAGTCTACAACAATACTTTGAAAAAAAGGACAGAAGAAACTAATAGCGAAAGAGTGAGCAACAAATTTGAAATTGCGCCCGTAGAAAGTCAAATTGCCCCCCAGTGGGGCGTACGCCCCACGTTGGGAACCACTGCTCTAATGTCTAGGAACTGTGTCTAATAATGTCTCTAATAATGTCTAGCACCTATCATGTATTTAACAAACGTAAAGCGAGGACTAACGCAGTGACTTGTGAATAGAAGTCACAAACACTTTTGAACTAACTTGGAAAAAAGAAATACCATATAAGGTTATATTAGATGTAAATTTCCAACTGGACGAAAATTCTCCGGACCAGGATTCGAACGGATTTTTCGACCAGTTGGAAATTTACATCTAATATGATTTGTTTACCAATTAGAATAATTGCGTTAAAATTAATCTAGCATATAAGGTTAGTTGGGGCAACAGGGCCATGATTTTACAATGTGACTCTGGGGCTTCTGACAATTCAGCTTCAAAAAGTTAATGTTCATTTGAATTTAAGTCTGAACTTCTGTAAATGTGTTCAGTTATGTTCCCTCTATCAGGCAGAAATGCTCAAAATTACATTTTAATATTTAAAAATATAAAAATATGCATATTTCATCTATCTTTCCTCATGGGTCCAGTTGCCACATAAAAATGGGGTAAGTGGACCAGGAGGGCTTATGTTCCACACGCGTTTATTCTTTTTCATGTGGGATGTCAGATCGTGTTTGGAAAAGTGTAAACAACTTAAAAAAAATAAACCAGGCAGATCATGTAAATTATATGTCAATAAAGAGCGTTGTAAGGGAAACCTTCGCTGTCAATGTGTCTAAAAAAAGCACTAAAAGTGAAAATATTAGATTTATTTATACCAAAAACATAAAAATTAAGTACGTATTAATGTACTTTAGTATATAGTTAATAAGTATAAAAGTTTGTTGATTTTAAGGAAAAAAATAGCAAGGTAAATCTATGAACAAACGGCTACGTAAGTACTTAAGTACGTTATCTGTATCCAGGGTTCGCATTATATAGGGAAAATTTTATTGTTCCTACCAGAACCCTTAATGAGTTACCTTCATGATAATTTTATTTAACATATCATAAAGAAAGGTGCCATGACGATATTTTTTTCAAAATAGTGGTAGGAACGATAAAAGTTTCCCTATAGAATGCAACACCTGTATCGTACAATTTCAAGGTTTGGCTATCTCGCTTTCAGGGGCAAGGTATTTACATTCGTAAAATGTTGAAATAATTTAATGACTCCAGTATTTAAAAGAGAATCTATTTGAAAACAAGTAAAAATGTATTTTCGCGTACTTAATAAAGGTGAAATTTTCATTATAAAATTCCGGTGCCATTGTGGCAATTAGGAATTAAAATTATGTGATGCCATAACGGTATCACCGCCTCTCAAGGGGTCAAGAAATTTGGTTTGATATAACCCAATATGGTTTTTTAAAATTTTATTGCGTTATTTTAATAAGGTATTCTATAATTTTCTTTATTGTGAACAAAAGACAATCGAGAAATTTACTTCCCGTCGTAAGAGAAACTCAAAAAAATTATTTATAACTATTGGGGTAAATGTATCCAGCATGGCCCACTTACTCTGGATACATGTTCCAGTTACCCCATTCTTGAAAAATTTATGGGGTAACTGGGACACCGGGCTTACATTTTAAACATGAAGTAAATATGTATAAAACCCTAATAATATTAACGTAGTTACATGCCTAATGTTTAAAAAAAAAGATAGTTTAATAAAAGTACTTACAGTATTTTAATAAAAAGCCGATGAAGCTCAACCAAATTGGCGTTGTTTTTAAAAAAGAAACGTAAATTTTCGACAACCTATCACAGCAAAGAGAGAATTATGATTGAGTTGACACACGTTGTTTTTGGAAGTAGAGGTTAAGAGGCATTGTTCACAAAAGCTAAAACTTAAAATGCATCAACGATTTTTTATAAAATAGCCTATGGCCCAGTTACTTCGTGAGTCCAGTTACCCCAACTAACCTTATATATTTTTTAAATAGATTATAATTAACAAATTAATTTAAAGAATTCTTAAAAGCGTGCGAGGATTGAGAAAAAACAATAACTTCAAAAGGGCGACAAAATAATGGTCGATTCAGGTGTCAAAATGTCTAACATATGTCCTGTATTTGCAAAATTTAAAGCAGGGACTAACGCCTCGTAAATAGAAGCCATAAACACTTTTGAGCTAACTTGGAAAAAAGAAATGCGATATATTTTTAAAAATAGATTATAATTAACAAAGTAATTGAAATAATTCTTAAAAACGTCTGAGGATTGGAAAAAACAATTTCTTCATAGGGACGACAAAATAATGATAGACTCAGGTGTCAAAATGTCTAGTATCTGTCCTGTATATACAGACACTTAAAGCAGAGACTAACGCAGTGTCTTGCGTTTAGAAGTCATAATCACTTTTGAGATAACTTGGAAAAAATAAATACGATATATTTAAAAAAAATTGTAGTTAATAATTTAAGGAATTCTTCAAAACGTGTGAGTATTGAAAAAAAAAAAAACCAATTACTTCATAAGGGCGACAAAATAATGCTCGAATCATGTGTCAAAATGTCTAGTATCTGTCCGGTATATACAACACTTAAAGCGAGAACTAACGCAGTGTCTTGAGAATAGATGTCATAAACGCATTTGAGCTAACTAGAAAAAAAAAATACGATATATTTTTAAAATAAATTATGCTTAACAATTTAATTTAAGGGATTCTTCAAACCGTGTGAGAACTGGGAAAAAAACAATTACTTCATAAGGGCGACGAAATAACGCTCGACTCAGGTGGCAAAATGTCTAACGCATGTTTCATATTTACAAAATGTACAGCGGGGACAAACGCAATGACTTGGGAATAGAAGTCACAAACATTTTTGAGTTGGAAAATGATAAAAATAGATCGTAATTTATCAAATTATCTGTCCGTTACAAAAAAAAAAAAAAAAAAAGAAAACAAAAGAAAAAAAAGAAAAAGGGAACATTTTTTATGTTGACTCGTGTCAGCGTAGTAGCGACAAATTTATATTTCTTTATCTTCTACCCGATAGAGATAAAAAACAAACACATACATGGATTTATTTTGACGTAAACCTGCGTAGTATCTCGTTAATTATTTTCTTTCGACCGCGTAGGCGTGACATACTCGCGATAGCTACATCTTGATATCATTGACGTTTTAAATGTTAATGCATGAAGCTTGGAATCATGTGCTCTAACTCTCCGCGTAAAAGGTTTGTATTTTTTATGAATTTCATAGGTTTTGTAGTCTATTAAATATTGTAACGTGTATGATCTAAATGTGAATATTTAATAATTTTCTAACATAAAGATATAGTGTTTATTTACTGCACATAATAATACAACTTCTTTCTTTAAAATATAGCAGAACTAGTATTGCAGATTTAGAGCAAAACACTATTGGAGTAATATTGTTTATACTTACAAGGAAGGTCTCTTTACTGGGCATACTCAGAATATTTTGAAAAAAAAATAAAACAATTAAATTACTTATGTATGTCATAAAGGATCAGTCAAATTTATCGGCGGAATTACACTAGAAGGTCTGTAAAAAAATAAAATATTTTCGAGTATTTAGCGCGAAAAGACGAAAGCGAGCAGTACTTTTCCTCGCCAAAACCAAACGATTTTAATGCCCCTCAAAATGGTTTGTTAATTTATTTTTAGAATGCGTGTAAAAAGTATTTAATGAATTTAATCCTAAACAATGAGAGAGTTCAATAAGTACATTTTTCCGTATTACATATTTATGTTGCTTGTTATTTAATTTTATTACTGTAAAAACAATTTCATATAAAAATAATAATTTCATCTATTTAAGCGTATTCCAAAATAAAGGCAAGATTCATTTACCAGTTATTCATTTTGATATCAAAGAATTCGTCGTTTCCATAGCAACAAAATTGAATCGACAGTACTCAGTTGGACTTACTTTTGAGATATTGAAACAATTTTAATTTATTTTAATTTTGTTTTAATTCATAAAATTTTATGTTTAACTTTCATTATAAATAAATATATATATACTAGCAGATCTACCCGGCTTCGCTCGTGTCAATAATAATGGTCAACCCGGGTAAAATACATTAAAATGAAATAATACGGCAGTGACAATAACTGAGATTGGTACATTACCGTCCACGAATCGTTAAAAGACCGATAAGAAATATAAGTAAAATAGTTTTAGTTGCGTCTACTATTAACTATACCATAATAATGTATATTCCAAACAAATGTCATAACATATATTAAAGTACAATTATTTGCTTAAAAAGCGTCATTTAAATAATAAAAAACATTAAAAATATTAAAAATTTACATGTTTCGACTCTTTCATTGAGTCATCTTCAGAATATATATATATATATATATATATATATAAACTACAAACACAATGCCAATTGTGACATTATACTGATGATGGCAATGACCTAACCCATAAATTTTGCCTTTACTAAAATTTTTTAAACTTATGATCATCAAACAATTTCGTTTTTCACATTGTCGAATAGAAAAAGCTTCTGTCAAATGAAATTTATTTGAAAATTGTATCTCATTTTTTTCATGTGAATGGATTTTAAAGTAATTTTCAATCATGGATATTTTTGATTTGCATGCAGCCAGGGATAAGATTTCCGCATTTTTTCACACCAGTATTTTGTTAGAGTAAATGATATTTCATTTAATCGGGACACTCTCTTGATTTAACAGAACAACATTTTCTTTAAGAATATACCGGTGTGCAAAAACGTGGAAATCTCATCCCTACATGCAGCCCAATTACGAAAGATATACCTGTTTGCTCTTAATGCAATATTATAAAGTAAAGGCATTGATGAACTATGAGTAACTCTAGCATCATATTGTTGGTGGCAATAACCTACCCCAACCATAAATTTAACTTTTACTGCAATTTGACCTTTAAACATCGCACATTTGATTATTCCAAAATCTAATAGAATACAAAAAGTACTTTCAGTAATTTTCTTTTTTGAAAAGCTTATCTCAATTTACGGATTGTTTATCCATTTTAAATCAATTTCCTATTACGGATATATTTTTAAATATACCTGTAACCCAATTCAGAAAGATATATCCGTTGGCTATTAATGCAATATTATGAAGAAAAGACATATCTATGAGTAACGCCTAGCACCATATTGTTGGTGGCAACAACCTAACCGTACCATAAATTACGCTTTTACTGCAATTTTATCTCTAAACATCATGCATCCCATTATTTCAACGTCTAACAAAAAAGTCTGTCAGTCATGAAATTTTGTTTAAAAAAGAAAAAAAGCTTACCCTAAAAAATAGTAGCTATAATTTCTATTTAATATAAATCGTACAAAAATCGTATTTTATATAACCGTATTCGATACAAATCGTAGAATGTTAGCATTGCATTTCAGGTATTAAAACATTTATCTAAATGATATAATTAAAGATTACAAAGAAATAGGGAATAAATTGTAGCATCCAGTTTTTAGAGCCAGTTTGAAATTATATTGATGACATTGACGTCCTATCTAGCAAACGATTTTTTTTTTTTTTTTTTTACTAGTATCATTTCCCTTATTTGATTCTTGATATTGAAACGACTTTATTAAAATAGATTTTTTAACATTCATCTAAAGTACTTCTAAGGCCATTTTAAAACATGCTTTAGTTAAAGTTTTTACGTAAATATATAAAAATGTGCATTTTCTGATTAGAATGACGTCGATTTCAAAAATGTACAAATATAGCAGTCGAGTCTGAATTTTTATTGGCTAATAAAACAAAGTACTCGAGTCATCATTTTTTTTAAATTATTGAGCAGTTTTTTAGACGTGTGGCAACATGAAAGAAGCTATTGAATTTGAAAATTTAAAATGAGATATTTCTATAATGTTAAATTATGAAAGATGATAGAAAAAGGGATAAATATTGGTCTTATGCTTTTTTAAAGGTGACAGGGTTCTATTCCACGTTCTAAAGCCTATGTACAGCAAGTTTCGTGCAAAACGGTCAAAAATTAAAGATTTGTATAAAGGACATACACACAGTGAACGGCTTTTATATATATAGATGTATGTATATGACAAAACTATAGTTAAATCACAAAACTAAAGCCATTTACATTAAATTTACTGAAACAAGTTCAATATAAAACATTTTTATCTTAAAGAATATTCGACATATAAGCGCATTTTTCGAAATTTCATCGCCAACCGATGCTAAATCGGCAAATGAACGAAATATTCATTATTTTTTTACGAACGTTCTATCGAGGTTCAGCCAAATTTTTTTTTATAAAGATATATATCCACATGAGCAGAACACTCGGTAATTTTTTCAGATTTTTCTGAATATGCCCGTATGGAGACCTTCCTTGTTAGCTATATCATGGCCAATGTTTCCCTAGCATTGACATTTTAAATGTTAATTCATGAAGCCGCAGATCATGTGATCTAACTCCCTGTAAAATATTTGTAAATTTTATGATTTTTTTTAGTTTTTGTAGTCTGTTTATAGTGTATATGACTTACATATTGATATTTAATTATTTTCATACTATAAAGATATATTGTTTATCGACTGCTCATAAGAATGCAATTTATTTCTTAAGGATAAACAGAATTAGTATGAATCTTTATAGAAAAACAATATCAAGCCAATGTTGTTTATCTTAGATGATTAATGACCAATGCCGCTCTAGCACTGAGGTGTTTGCATTTTGAAAATATTAAAACTATATTATGTAATTACCGCTAGTTTAAATGTTTGATCAACGCATAATTTTGTTCAATACATTGTAAACATAGTCTTGTATGCATTGCTTGTTTAAGGATAAAAACTACCAATTAGCAAATATTAATTTATGCTTTCAAAATATCAAAGCTGGGAAAATAAATTTCTGTTGCCACTTGCAGTTGTTACAGCTCATGTTTACTCTAATACAGTGGTACTTAGACGATGGCCCTCAAAGTTACTTTTTTTTTTTTTAAATAGAAATCTATCTTATTTTGTTTCGCCCGCGTAGGCGTGACATATCACAATAGCTACATCTTGATATTATTGACGTTTTAAATGGTAATGCACGAAGCTTCGAATAATGTGCTTTATTTCTCTTATTTAGAATTGCAATTTGAGATTTAGAACTCTATTTAGAATTCCATTTAATCGTAGAATTTTCTCCATTAAATAAGGAGAATATTACTTTTCACAAATAGTGGTATGAGAGTCATTTTCGCAAAAGTAATGAATATCATTGCTCTAATACAGGTTGCGTACACTTCTATTACAATTTTATATATTAAAAGAAATTTTCACCTTATTTAATCTCAGGAAAATATTACAAGTTCTTCAATTAAATACAGAAAGTCTTGAAAGAGCTTCACTGTTTATAATTATCAGTCATGACTAACTGAAGATGTGATGGCAAATTATAAAGAAAGAAATCTGCGGACTTCAGACTTCACAGTGACAGATTTTTTTTTAGTTTGAAAACGCAGAAGTGTTTCGAATACTATTTAAGTATAGTTTAATAGACTAGTATAACAGTATATTCTAGTATAATAGATGATCTTTTACAAAAATCATTATAAAAGATAAATCGAGGTATGTATACCTAAAACATTTTTTAATTAGATGAAATTCGTATAATTAGAAAATCATTTTGTGTGATGACTTAATTATATTTTAGTTTATACGAAAATAAAAAGTTTTGGTCAGAGACATAGTGATCCAACTTGGGCCACACGTATAATTAATTAATAATTATGTATATTTATGTATGTATTAATTTAAGGGGGTCCAGGACACAAAAATATTCAATTTTTCTAAAAAAAAATTATCGCATTACAAATTTCACTGTTTTTTTTTTCTGCTTAAAATGACATTTAAATCATGTTTTTACCTTAATTGGAACAGGAAATATTAATTCTTTCGCTTTCGTTTTTGTTTTCAAAATCTAGCTTTCAAGCAATGTTTGAGAATTCTTGTGAAAATGCGTTTATCTTCATGATGGGTTTTTTCAGTATTTCTCGTATTTAAATTCTTATAATTCAAGAACCATTAAAGATAAATGGTTCAAACTTGGAACATGTCTTTTTCAGTTTTTTTACTTTAATTTTGATTCAGCAAATTAAAAAAAAAATCACTTTTGAAAATGTGAATTCTTTTTTAAGTTACAATATTTTCTTTTAATTTTTTTCTTTACTTATTTTTAATTTCTATTTAAATTATTATTATTAAAAAAGCTAAATTAAAATAAAAACTAATATATTTCAGTTTTATTTAAATGAAAAAAAAATAAATTCTACAAATAATATTTCGAGTTATAACGATTTTTAATTTCCCCCCTTTATTAATAAATTTTTAATTAAAAAAGAATATGAGAAGTTTTATCGTGTGATTTTGTTTATAAATAATATGGTTAAGTATCACAAAAAATTTCAAAATTTTAACTTAATAAATAAAAATTATTTTAAAATGTGTTCCGGACCCCCTTATAAAAATCACATTTTCGTTTTCATTTTCGGCCGAATAATATTACCGAAATTCAATATTGGTTTTCGTTTAGGTCGATCCTTAATGTTAATTATGCAATTTTAATAATGATAGATTTCTTAAATTGACACATTTTATTTAAATGAGATTGAGCAATATCTAGATATTATGATTTGACTTCAAACCTTTCATTCAAATATTAATGAAGACTTTCCATTGTTAAAGAAATTCAAGTGAATAATAGTGTCGTTAATAGAATTTTTTTTATCAATGCTTAGAATGGAACTTATTATGAAAATAAAGTTAGCTTAAATTAAATTTTCTTTTATTACCTTTATAACTTAAGAGGTTAGCAATATTTTTCTTTATCTATTTCGCTTTTTAACATTTTCCATAGTTGAAATGTGTTTTTGACACCGGTTTGTATGTCTACCGACTGTCTAACGTCTGTCTTTCGCCTGCTTATTCCATGTCTGCCTCCTTCCGTGCTCTAACTCGCGTAAATATAGTCGGAATGCCTTAAAATAATGTATGTTATTGATATTCACTGACACATCAGGGGCGCCATTTCAAAAATTTCTTGGGGGGGGGGAGATTTTTTGAGGGAAGTTATAGAGCTAAGTGTAAGATCCGGTCGTCTGCCCTCCCCCCCCCCCCCCACTCCCGTGATCGAGAAACGTAAACTGAATCATGCTTACAAAAACAGTAAAAACTTTGAATACGGAAACGCAAGAGCCAAAGGCAAAATTTCAATGTCTTGAACATGCAAAAATTTCTTTTTACACAGGATCCTAGATCTATTTTTACAGGTATCATCAAAGACTGTTAAACCATCCACTCTGTAGTATAGCTCTGAAAAGAGCTGTATTACAGTAAAATTTGTCAAAACGAAACCTCTCTATAATAGAATTCTTTCTCAAAGGGGGGAAAATCAAATTTCGATGATAAAACATCATACAATTATACTTGCTAAGACAAAGACCTGTCTAAAACGGAACTTCTTTCTGGTCCCTTCCAACTTCTTTTTTTCAGGTTTTACTACAAGAGCGCCATATCAAGTTTCCTGTCGATGGACAAGGAAAATTTTATTGGTATTACAGAGAACGTGCAGAATAGCACAACGTGCAGAATTGCCGAATGTGCAGAACTGCACATCGGGCAGAACGGCACAAATCTCACAGAAAATGCGAAAATCCCGCACAATAAGAAAATCTCTGCGTGATTTTTCTCCGTAACTTCTTTCACGGACATGTGATAAGTCTGCGAGTTTTTTTAATTTTAGTGAATGTCCACGATTTTTTTTCGTTCGAATTCCGCAAAATCAATTCGTCAATGAATCACAGAAAAAAATTGCCAACTTTGAAAACTATGAAAAAAATATCCCCAAATTGACGCGGAAAAAAAAGCTCATTTGTACAAACGACTGTGGAAAATATTGCTAATTTCGCCAGAGATCGCGAAAAGAAATGCAGATCTTGTCAAATGATTGTACAAACTAAAATCTCGAATTTTGTAAAACGATTGCAAAAAAAAAAAAATCGCGAATTTCGTCAAAAGTGTGCTCAAAAAATCACGAAAATTTATTCAAACGAATTCAGGGGAATTTCGTGTATCTATCGCGCAAAATGTAAAAATATTATTAGTCGGTGGTAGAAAAAAATAATCACGAATTTCAAGAAATGATCCTGGGAAAGAATTGCTAATTTTGTCAAAAGATTGAAGAAACAAACATGGAATTTCGTCAGTTGGTCGCTGAAAAGTATTGTGAATGTCGACAAACGGTCGCGAGAAAAAAATCAATTTCGTTAACGGTTGCAGAAACAAATCGTGAAGTTCGTGAAACGGTCGCAGAAAAAATCGCAAATTTCGTCAAATGATCGCGCAAAAAGAACCACGAAGTTCAATCAGTCATGAAATAATCAGCCCACGAACGTCATGAATAGGTCACAAAATTTGCAACTTTTGTGATCTATAGCGATAGTGGTGGGTTCGTGTTAATACTATTTTTCAAAGAAATTCTGAATATTTTTCAGATGAAAAAGCTACATATTTGAACATGAATGACTACTATACATGCATCTTCATTTTCCTACATAAAAGGTAAAGTTTATATTTAAGATATAATTGTAGACTACATTTACAATAATTGTATTAAAATCTGAATTAATTTTCTTCCATTTCGGGTCGGGTTGCCTTTCAATGGAAATCTTTTTAGCGATTTTCGTATTTACATGAAATTACAGTCTGCGTCAGGATAGGTTGACGCATTTTCTTCGTTGTGAGTGAGGTGCACTTTAAGTTTTTCGGATTGTGCTTTACCTTTTTCGGTCGGAGTGGGGATGACCTGGTATTTAGCAGGGGAGTCCTGAATATTTTTCAAATGAAAAACTATACATTTGACTGGTGACCCGTAATAATAACCAATTTGTTCATTTTTGTACATAAGGAATAAAATTATAGACTATTATAAAAGTTAAAATATGGCGTAATTTTCTTTATTTTTGGTATTTGGAGGAAGTCTGTCGGTTTTGTGGTTGAAGAAATTGCTTTGTCAGGTGCGCAAAGACTCCATTTCTAGGCGTTGAAAAAATTTGAGAGTGTACCATATAGGCCGGGAGCCGGCAGCACAGAAGATCACCTCATCAAGTTCACGGCTGAAATTCCAGAATTATTTAAAAGTCGATACGCATATTAAATCGGTCTGCCAAGTCCTATCTTGGTGGAAAACACCTGAAAACCCGATTTTAGCGGTTGACTAGTACGTTTACTATTGCGTTTTCCTGCTCCCATTCCTCGATACTTTCATACTTTTGGGTGCAGGAAAACACAATGGTAAACCTACGAGGCGATCGCTAAAATAAGGTTTTCAGGTGTTTTCTACCAAGATATGACATGGCAGACCGATTGCGTTTTAATACGCGGACCGAGTTTTAACTAATTCTGGAGTTTCAGCAGTGAACTCGATGAGGTGATTGTCTGTGCTGCCGGCAGGGCTGCGGAGTCGGTGTGAAAAATGGAAGACTTCCACTCTTTCACTCAAAAATGGGCCAACTCCAACAACGCAGACCTGCTTGTAATATGGACGACTACGACTCCGGGAATTTTAACAGCTCCGACTCCGACACTTTCGCTCAAAAATCGGTCCGACTCCGACTCCGCAGCTCCGGTCTAGTATATAATATGGTTTTAATAAAGCAAATAATTAAATATTTTGTTAACATTGCAATGATTGCAGTAAATACACTGCTCAAAACAATTAAAGGATATTGCAGTTTTAGGTGGATTTTGTATCTGGTAAACTGTTTAGCTGATTGATACATGGTCGACAGACATAGTAGGTTATATGAGAATAAATTACACAGGTTTGGCAGAAAAAAATGCATTTTATTGCGCATTTGTGTACTAAAGGAAAAAAACACAATTTGTGCATATGAGAAAAAAAGAATAAGAAAAGATGTTTTCTTCAAAGAAAATCATTTTCAGTAGGGGGTATGGTTTCCACGGGCGGCCAGCAACGTTGAACACCTTTGAGGCATGGACTCAATGAGGCTATTAATGACGAGTTGGGGTATTCTGCCCCACTCTTCCAGAAGAGCTCTTTCCAGTTCTTGGAGAGGTTGTGGGGGTTGTTGGCGGCCAGAAACTCGTCTTCCTAGAGCGTCCCAAACGTGCTCGATTGGATTCATGTCTGGAGAACACGCTGGCCATTCCATTCGAACGATTCCTTCCTCGAAAAGGAAATCCTCCAACAGGTTTGCACGATGTGGCCTGCAGTTATCGTCCATTAAAATGAAGTTATCTCCGATTGCTGCAGCGTAAGGGACTACAATATGTCTGAGGATCTCATCCCTATATCGGCGACCAGTCAGAGCTCCATCTCGAATGATGTAGAGGTCAGTGCGCCCGTCAATGGAGATGCCACCATACACCAACACTCCTCCACCGCCAAATCTGACACTTTCGTGCACGAACGCAGGGTTATTCCTACTGCCACGGCCCCTCCAGATGAAAATACGCCTATTATCCGGATGCACAGAAAAAGGGACTCGTCAGAAAACAGAATATTGCTCTATTCATTTCTCCTCCAGTTGACATGCTCGGTTGCCCACTCCCTGCGGTCGCGACGATGCCTTGATGTTAATCTAACACATACCATCGGTCGGCGAGCATACAGACCTACAGCATGGAGCCGGTTTCGGACAGTCTGAGTTGAAATCGTGGTGCCTGTAGCCGAGCGAAGGTGTTGTTGGAGAAGAGTAGCGTTCATGGTTCGGTGTCTCCGAGCTGTTAACACTAAATACCGATCTTCATTGGGCGTTGTTGCCCGTCTACGACCTTGCCCTGGTCTTCGGCCTGCACATCCACTCTCCAAAAAACGGTTCCAGATCCTGGAAATGACACTTTGTGACACTCCAATGGCTTGCGCTACTTCGGCTTGAGTTTGCCCCCCTTCTAACCTACCAACAATTCTCAAAGCTTCTGATTCTGTCAAATGACTTCGCTGAGACATCGTACTCATCGAAACAAAGCAATCACTGAATGTCGATCATCCTTGTCTTCATTCTCTTTTATCCAGTTGAAAGTCAAATTTCATTCGCTGCCTCTGAAGCGACATTTTTGACGTCGAACTCAAAATTTGCATATTCCACAGTTTGAAAACCAGAAAAATTTGCATTTGTGATTCTCTTCTTCTATTTTCGGCAAAAAAAATTTCGTTTATATCTTTATTTTATATAAAACTTCAAATACCCTTTAATTGTTTTGAGCAGTGTATAATGTGACACTAATAATCCGAAAAAGTGAAAAAGTCGATTATTAAGGACTTGAATTACATTTGTCTCTTCACCCACCCCCCTCCCCACAAAGAAAAAAAAAGAAAAAAACTATCTGAAAGAACTCTACTCCTGAATTTCTAGCAATGAGGGCACTAGTTTCCTATGATCAAGTTGTACACAGCTGAGAAGCAATTGATAAAAGAAAATGTTTCTCGCGTATTTTTTTAAATTAGCCAAAGTACGATACATGTTTCGCTTTAAGAAAGTTCGAATAGAAAATATTTTTTATAATTGTCAATTTCTATGCATAAAGCTTTTATTTAATGCATATGTTTTTATTGCAATCAAATCTGATAAATTATTTTAGCGTTTGAGTAATTTTTTTAATTTTTGCTTGTGACAATTAATGGTTGATAAATTTTCTGAAAAATCAAATTCCTTGCGGGGGGCTATTGCCCCCCCCCCAGACCCCCTCAAATGGCGCCCCTGCGTCACATGTTCGGTATTTCAAAGGAAGCATGTGGCAGTTACAGTTGTTTTACATGGACTTTCAAAAGAATTCCGTTACATTACGTGCGATGGGGAAAAAATGGTTTGCGGTGATGTTTAATAATGTATCACAATTTCAAAAACATTGAAATTTATGTATAGCTTTGGAAGCACACTAAAATGGTGCCAGATTTATCTTAGAAAAAAAAAAGGAAGATCTTGATTGAAACTAGTTAGTTTCGGTTTTATTGCGCAATTGGCCTTCTTTATACCATACTAAACCATGTTGAATGTAGCCAATAATGTTTTCGGTAACAAATTTGCTAAAAGATGTTATTAATTAATCGATTTAATCATTATTTTGCAAATGTATTTGTATTACATTATTCTATTAACATTGTTTGAGTAAATTGGCAGTCATATATCCTGATTGGAATGAAAAATTAATTGCAAAAACAAAAATAAATGAAAACATCCTACTTTACTTTTCAATGCTGATCATTGGAAGTTTTTATGAATTCCGTAGAAAAATAAATGTTTGTATTTAAGCATAAAGGCAGATAATAAAGAACATTAGAACAGAATATTAAAACTTAAGATACAGATATACTAAATTAAAAATTTTATAATGTAGATACTTATAGCCTATAATAATGTCAAGTGCAGTTGATCTAATCCTACCCAAAACTTTGTGAATGTGCAATTAATATTACAGAACTCTCTCAAGATTTTTGTCCTCCTGATCGGAAATAAGCCGTTTTTACATTTGAGGCGCATGTGTCATACATTTGATTCGCACTGACACCTTTTTTGGCAAAAAGTGAAATTTTGATGCAAAGCGGAACAGAAAAAAAAAATCTTCAAACTTTTAAAAGTAAGATGTGGAAATAAACCGGAAGAAATCGTCATACGGGAGAAATTTAAACCGTACACTGTAACAATAGGTCTAAAATATGCTAAAAAACGTACAACTAGATCTAAAATATGCTAAAAAACAACAACTTAAAAAATTTAATCGCAATTCAATTTGCAAAATAAAATTTTGTAAAATATATAATTTTCAAATTTGTAAAACTTAGCAAAAAACATTTAAAAATTATAATTACCTTTAAAAATAGCAAAGTATTTTTATTAAACTGAATATTTATGCATTAGAATCAACATGATAACTTTTATAGCATTCGGGATGAAGGGGTAGATTACACTTTTCGCACTTGTAACCATTTCTTCCGCCACACTTTTTACATGGGGTATGTTTCTGCTCCGATTTTACTATCGAATGGTTTCTTTGGTCAAATATTTGTTCATTTTTATTTTTATGCCTTATTGTAAGAGGCGTTTCTTCTCAACGACTGTGAAATTAAATTGTTGTGCTCTTCAGTTTAAAGAGCCCAATAGAGTCTCCTGCTAGGTAATTTGTTATATCCAGACACTAATAAAATGCCAATGAAGGCCAGAATATTTAGTCCAAACCGACATTTACATAGCACTAAAGAAATACGTATCTCATTTCGTGACGAGTATTTATTCATAGGCGACTTCCTTTATGTACTCTTGAATTATAAAAATTCGTTATAACGAGAGAATGAAACTGGCACGAACGAAACATTTTGCGACACAAACCAGCACAAACGAATGCTGTAATACAATTTCGATTTCGTTGATGGGACGAAGCCATGGAATTGGTCCCCCTGTGTCAAAAAAATTGGAAACTTCGTTATATCGAGGGAACCAGAACGGCACAAACGAAACTTTTTGCAGTACAAACCGACATTTACATGGGACCAAAGAATTCCGTATCTAATTTCGTGGCACGTATTTATTCATTGGTGACTTTCTTTATGTGCCCCTGAATTAAAACAATTCGTTATAACGAGTGAATGGAAGAGGGACAAAATAAACATTTTGTGGCACAAACCAGCACAAACGAATGCTGTAATACAATTTAGATTTCATTGATGGGGCGGGGCCACTGAAATGGTAGCCGTGTGTTGAAAAAGTGGAAAATTCGTTATATCGAGGGAACTAGAATGGCACAAACGAAACATTTTACGACACAAATATTTACATAGCACTAAAGAATTACGTATTTCATTTCGTAACTCTTATTTATTTACGACTTTCATAAGTGATTATCTATACGTGGCCTTGCATTATAAAATTTCGTTATAACGAGAGAACGGAAGTGGCACAAACCAGCAAAAACGTGGCACAAACGAATGCTGCAATAAAATTTTGATTTCGTTGATAGGGCGTTACTGTCGCTTCACTGGCCCTGCCCCATTGTGTTCGTTATAACGAGAGAACAGAAGTGGCAGAAACAAAAATTTTTGCAGCACAAACGTAGCACAAACGAATGATGCTGTTGAATTTTCAAAACCATTATGGGGCAGAACCATTGAAATGGGCGTCTATTATTTTTTTATTTTCTCTTCTCGTCACCCTAAGTAAGATTGAGACTACATATTTGCCGGTTGGTACAATTTTCTACCATTAAAAGTAAAAGTGAATATACGAAACGAAACAAAAGTAAAACTAATTTTAAATATCATAATTGTATAAAGTTCACTATTAATTGTGATTCCATTTAAAAATATTATTAAGATTTCAAAAAAATATGCGTAACTTATCTTTTTCTTTTTGAAGGTAGAAGGATGCTGATTAATTTGTATTCGCTCAATTTTAACACCTACTACTATGATAATTAACATGATTATATTTTGTTATGATAATAACAAAAATGCGGGAATTCTATTTTTATTCCTGTTTTTGATTATTTAAGATGTCAAATGCATCATTGTTTGATAAATAGTGTCATTTAGTGATGAATAATACAATTATTTCAGTTTGGTAGATTTTTGTACCAACCGGCATTAATGGGTTAATAAAACATTCGAAAAAATGATTTTTTTTTATATAAAATTACATATATTTAAAGCACATTTGTAATTAATGATGCAATGGAATTGAGTGATTTCGTAAAATGAGTTTTATTTGAATTCTTATGGTGGATTACGAATATAAATATTCCTTACATTAAATTTTTATTCATTATCTTTATAAGTGATGAATTTTTCAAGATATCTGTTTCTATTTTTCTTTTTTGATTCTGAAATAATTAAACTTTATTATTATTAAAATATATATATAAATACATCCAAAGAAAGTGTTTTACTTAGAATAAAAACAAATAATTAAATATATCTTTAAACTTTTTAGCTTAAAAATATTCTTTGCTCCTTTATGTAATAAAATATTTGAAAAAAAAAATGCTCTGTATTTTTCTTAAATACAAATATAGTTAAAGTTCTGTATTAATATATAATAATAAATTAGAAGTCACAAAAAATATTTATTTAGCTAATGTTCTTTTATATACGTAAAAAATAATTCAGTTTATAAGATAAATTTGTTTTTAATAAAGTAATTGTGTAAGTAATTAATCAGTTTTGAAACAGTGTTAGGAAACCGTTTTTTTTAATCGACAATCAAAGGAATAACTGAAATTCTTAATTCATTGATTTTTATTATTTTTTTAACGATGTACATTGTCCAAAAAATTTGCATCCGAATTTATAATTTTTCAGTCATTGATCTGTAATATTTTAAACATTCTAAAAAAAAAAAATCTGTATGCTGTAAAACCCCAGTTATCCAAAATTCTCTTATCCGAATCGAAAAATATTTAGATCTATATCAAGAAATTAAAAAACAACGAAAAATCATACGCATAGCATAAATTCTGAAACACTTTCCAAAACATTCAGAATACTATAAGAAAACTTTACAATTTATTACAGTAAAATATGATGTCTAAATGAACAGTTTGGCAAACGCATATCCTATTTGAAAACCCTATTTATGCTATTACCACAAATAATCATTAAAATATACGATTTGTTTTGTGCATCCCTGTGTATGATCTACAAATACTCATGTATATTACATATTATGCTAAAAGTTGGTTTAATTAAACGCATAGCACAGTTGAAAATTACCATTCGGCAATTTCCGCCAATAAACGGATGTTGTTGAGAAATCTGTACGACGCCCCTCACAAGGAAAGTCTCCATACGGACATACTCCGAAAAATCTGAAAAAAATGTAAAATGTTATAGAGTAGAAATGTTTATAGAAAAAATTTCGGCGCAAACTCGATAAAGCGACCGAAATAAAAATAATAATTTCAATATTTGGCGATTTATAACCGGTTAGAGATGGGATAAAATTTCAAAAAATACTTTATGCCAACTACTCTTTGAAATAAAAATGTTTCATATTGAACTTTAAATACAATTAATGTAAATTACTTTAGCTTTGTCAGTTTTAGTTTGATTTAACTATAGTTTTGTTTATATATATATATATTATAATGAAAGTTAACTATCAAATTTTATGAATTAAAACAAAATTTAAATTAATTAAAATTATTTCAATCTCAAAATTAAGTCCAACTAACCACTCTCGATTCACTTTAGTTGCTAGGAAATCAACGACTTCTTTGATATTGAAATAAATAACTGCACTATTCTTCAACTTGCCTTTATTTTGAAATACGCTTAAATATATGAAAATACTTTTTATATATGAAATTGTTTTTAAAGTAACAAAATTAAATAACAAAACAACATAAATATGTAATACAAAAAATGTATTTTTTACACTCTCTCATTGCTTAAGTTTAAATTCATTAAATACTATTTATACGCATTCTAAAAATCAATTAACAAGAAATTTTCAGATGCATTAAAATCGTTTGCTTTTGGCGGGGAAAAGTACTGCTCGCCAAATCGCGCGACGCTATAAGTTTTTCGCGCCAAATATTAGAAAGTATTTTATTTTTTTACAGACTGTCTACTGTATTTCCGCCGCTAAATTTGACTAATCCTTTATTACATACGTAATTTAATTCGCATTTTTTTTTCAAAATATTCTGAATATGACAGGTAAGGAGGCTCCCTTGTCAGTGCGACATTGTATATGATATGTAGAATTCATACTTAACAAGAAATATTTAAAAAATAGTTAAATTTAAAAACGCATACCACAACTGAAAACGCACTTACAGAAATTATTGTTCATAGGTTTTAGTAGTTCAATTATTGCTCATTTCTTCTACAGCCAAATTCATTTGTGTGTTCCTCTGGAAATGAAGGATAAGTTTTATGCACACTATATTCAATAGTAAGAACATTGTGGGTCATCTCAGTGCTGTATATCAATTTCAGTATGTTTAACATACAGCATACATTCATAACATAAGAGCCTGGGTGTGACACTTACATATATGCCTATATCTATTAATTTATAAGTTGTTAAAATATAAATTAATGCATTAAAAATAAGTAAAAAAAACCCCTAGATTTTCATATTAGCATAGTTGTTTTAATTTGAGGATATAATAACATTGTTAAATCAGCAATAATATGTAGAAACACTATCCCACATGTGAACTGGAATGACCCGTAAGTTTTTAACGGTACTTTTAACGGAATCCAGTAGATATATAAGCGACAGTGGGGTGCCATTGAAAAATTAAGCTTATCTTTAGTTATACAAATGCTCGACAAATTAATAAAATTATTAAAATTTTAAAATTTAAATTTATAACAAAAAAATTAGGAAAATTATTAAATATATAAATTAAGAATAATTTTAAAATACAAAACATAACAACAAAGCAAAATCCTTTAATGTCTAAGCTAGAAAATAATTTTCTTAGTCCAACAGCTACTGAAACTCTTCGAAAAAATACACTTTTCAAAAGCTTAATAATATTTTTGTTACAAGAGTTATTTTGTTATTAATTTAATATGAAATAAAAAAGGTAAACAGAAAAGGGAAAGGAAAATATCATAGAAATTAGCAAAATATAGAATAAGCAACAAATTATGTTTAAGAGAGAGAAACGACTCAGGTTTCATCATAAATAGTAAAAGCATACATGTGGTGTTTTTTATTAGAGAGTTCAGTGCCGAAGAATGTTAAGCAGATTTCACGGGCTTCCGAGATGGAATCACTAACCAGTCGAAAAATTGGCCATTGAAATAAAATTTAGCTGTGGTTATAGTAACTACTGCAAAAAGAGGTGTCAGAGACCCCCTTAAAAAAATATTAAAAAATACGAGGTGGAACCCGCCGAATTTAGACGAAAGAAAATGTTTAAAGAAGTCAGTTACATTGATTAATAATTAACGTACATAATTAATTACAATAAAATATCCATCGAGCACTGGTTAGTTTGGCTCTTGAAACAAACTTCTTTAAACTTCAACTGTTTGACAACTGAAAAATTAAACTTTAAGCGTATACGTAAATACGGTAACATTTGTTCACGTTTATTATACGTACAATATAATCAAAATAATTAAATATTATGAAATTATCAATTGAAGCTCTTCTGCTACGTATTACGGAAAGAAAAATCATCAAAAGTTATTTCACTCTGACGCAATCATAGAATCCGTTTCTACGTGAAATCTAAACCTTCCTAACCTCAACTTCCTTACCTAAACCTCATATTTACTATCTGAAAATTTACATACGCACCTCTCGTACCCGTATTCACCATTTTAATAATATTTTCACGCGCAATAGTTTATCACTAAATATTTTCCACACTTGAAGTCACGTTTGTCAGCTACAACTTTCCAAATGAGCGCACTCTTGAGGTTCTAATCTCAGTACTGACGAGTACAAATTTAAGAAATTTAGGCCTTTATAGATGCATTTGTGTAAAATATATAGTTTTATCAAAGAAACTGTTAGTTTTCTTTTAAATATGACGACAATTTACCCCAATTTCTCCCATTTTAACGAAGCATTTCGCTTAGCGTCTCAATAGTATCAACGAAAGAAAAAATATTCAAATGAAACAGTTTTTTTGGTAAATGTGTATTTTTTAAAGCATGATGTCATTTTCTGATCGAATTTTTTAAAGTTATTTTTAATTATAATGTGAAAATCGCATCAATAAGGATATAATTAATTTAAAAAAATCTCCATTTTTTCTTTTCTTTGCAACAATGGAAGCTATCCGATTGCCATCATTTAAAAAAGAAAATAAAAAAAAAACTTTTAAAATAAAAAAAAATATTTCATTTAAAAAATAATTATCAAAATTGGTTCAGTAGAAAGCTCAGGGCTGATGACTAAAAAAACAGCCTTGCCTTTTAAATATACTAGGGGAACGTACCCGGGCTTCCCGGGTCAAAGAATATAGGTGAAAACATTTTTCTTTTATTGAAAACTAACAATTTTTTTATATGCAATAATTTTTTTAGATTGACCACTTACATTAAAAAAGCATTGTTCATATGGAAAATACGAATTACACAATCAAATACATTTTTGAAATTTATCAAAAGCTATATTTTCTTATTAGCCGCATGCTAAGAGTTATTTGCCAAGATTTTACTACTTATGGCATCTTTTTATATTCTGATAATTTCAGAGCTTATACATGTCTGGTAAATTTGTGTTTTATTTATGTTACTTTATTTATTTATTCATAGGGAAGTTTTTTTAATGGTAATTAGCCGTAAGAAAATGATCAACTTTTTATTTTGTTTTAAGGGCAAACGGATTAATCTTTCGTAATCGAGCTCGCACGATATAGTTAAATTAAAAAATATTTCATGCTTTAAAATTGTTTTTAAAACCATAGACAATCAGTAAACTGAGATGAACTTTGCAAACAAATTCCATTAAAAAAAATCCTATTTGGTGGTCTAAAAATTTAAATTGTACGATTAGAAATATGTTAGATTTGTGTTTTTTCAATATTATTCTTTTATTTGTTTATAAAAGAAGTATTAATTTCGTTAATTTGTCTTTCACAAATATGTTAGTTTGGTGGGTTTTTTTAATATTATTCTTTTATTTGTTTATAAAGGAAGTATTAATTTCATTATGCAAAAATAGTCAGAAACAAATGTTCAAAAATGTTTGTTGCTTTATGTACAAAATGTTTATTATTTCATGTATTGAAACCGGCACGTGATAAGATAAACTTAAAAAAAAATCATGCTTAAAAATTATTTTAGAAAATATAATACATCAGTCAATGAATACAGTTTTTAAACAAATTGCATTTGAAAGTACATTTATTTCCATGCGAGAAAAATTGAAAATGTATGATGGTCAGAAGATTGAAAAAATGCAGTAGCGAAAATTTCAAGACAAAAATTTGATCGTGAAGTATTGCCATTCGCAAAATGACGTCAGCGTTATGCGCAGATACGTTTGTTCTTTATAATATAGATATATAATAAATAAAATATAATAAAGATCAGTAATTAGGATGTGGTTATCAATTGAGGCTCTTATGCTTGGATTTCCGGAATGAAAACAGCAATTTTCACCTTCTCAAAATTTGTATACGCACTTCTCATATCCATATTCATCATTTAAAAAAAAATTGTATTTTGTTTGATCATTTAAAAATAATTTTAACTCAAAACTTGAAGTCAAGATTGCCAGCAACATCTTTTATGTGAACAGACGAACTCTTTATTTGAGATTCTAATCTAAATTTTGGGGAGTAAAAATTTCCGTTATTTATGGTTTTTAGACGCATTTGTGTTAAAAGGCTTAGTTTTATCTAAGAAAATGATGGTTTTCTTTTAAATATGACTTGATTTTCATTTAAATAAGCATTTCGCCTAGTGTCTGAAACTTAGTATTAGTACATACGTAGAAGGAAAATCACTATAGAAAATTTATGAGGAAAAATGCGTGTTTTCAAAAGCAGTATGTCATTTTCCGTTATTATGCCCCTAATATAATATTCTGCTCCTAATGGGATTTTGCACCACTAAACCCTATACAACAATTTTTATCAACAATTTTGAATTTTTATCAGAAAATAGCATGAATAAAGTTTAAAATACCTCATTATTTTTCTCTTGTCTGCAGCAATGAAAGCTATCTAATTTTCATCATTTTGAAGAAATTTTATAAAATGCTTTTAAAATTAAAATATAAAAATGGGGATATTTAAAAAAAAAAAAATGCAGATAGTGCGACTACATCTACAAAGGAAGAGCTTCCAGTTTAAAAAAATATATATATATTAGTAAAATTGGTTCAGCAGAAAGATCAGGGCAGATGACTAAAAAACACACTTGTAACGTATACTAAAACGTATATATTATATAAAATTAGGAAAAATTAAATTAAGCAAATTATGTTATTTTGATAAAATTATAGTAGAATGTCCTAAAGAATAGCATTAAAATTTTATTAATCGAGAGAATTTTTGACAAAAACTTCAGGAACACGATATTATTTTAAACCACGAATTATTTGTTTGCTTGTCTAACTCGGCGAAGCAAATCCATCCAGGCGAGAATCATCAATTTCTGTAATATAAATCGCTATTATTTGCATATCACCTCTCTTTTATAAAGACACTCTACATTTTTGCAAAACATTGCGTTTATCAGTGTGTGCTTTCGATTACATTATTTTCAAAAGTGAAGCATTTTCACCTGTGAAGAGTTTGAAAGCAACTGGGCTGTGAAAATGACGCACTTCTACAAAACAAAATTCAGGTTTAAGAATTAAAATACACGTTTTTTTTTTATAAAATGACGTCATTTGCATCCGCTAAAGCAATCTACTTTTACAACCCAGTCTTAAACTTCGTCTATAGAAAAGTGTGCATATGACGTCATTATCACGGAATAACTGACAATATTCTTGACATACCCCATATTTTATATTCAACTATTTTTTCACGTTTTCTGAGAAATGGCAACAAAAAGATACAGTATCTCCTATTTTAAACTATTTTCCGTTTACTTTCAATGACTTTCAATAGAAATGAGGCACTTTTGTTGCCACGATAAGAAAAATGGTATTAAAAACTGCAACAAAAATTAATATCTCAAAAATTAATTGAGATACAGCTTTCAAACAAATTGCATTTAAAAGAGCATTTTTTTCCTTATACGACAGTGTAAAAATTTAAAATGTGCGATGTTTAGAAGTTTAAAAATTTGCAGTAGTGAAAATTGCAAAACCAAAATTTCATTTCAAATTTCAAAGTGTTGCCATTCGCAAAATGACATATGCGTTACGCACAGATATGTTTGTCCTTTATAATATAGATAGATAATTAAATTTTCTCGGCTAAATATGAAGTTTTATTTTAAAAAATACAGAAAGTCCACAGACATGAATGTGGTAGACGTAAATAAGAAAAATATTTCGAAAATTAACTATATGTCCTCATAGATATGTGAGTGGACTAAAAAATACTTTTATTTTGCAGCGAGCTACACATACAGTGCGTGTAAAAACTTTAAGGACAGCAAAAAATTGTAAAAATTTTGATAAATTGAAAATGCGACAAGTGAAATGGTAATTTAATGTTAATCATAATGTGGAAATACTAATATCAAAGTCAACAGAATGTATCCGCGTCCTTTTTATTGCGAAAATATCATAATTATGCAAAAAAATGCTATTTCTGACTGTGTAAAAACTTTAAGGGCACCAGTATTTTTTTAAATAGAAATGTTATATATAATTATTATTAAGGATCGACTGAAACAGGTTTTTAATGCCGAAACCAAACCGAAACCGAATTTCGGAGATCTCCCTATTTTCGGCCGAAAACGAAAACGAATATGTTCCAAAACTTTTTAAAAGTAATTAAATTGTATGTATGAAAGTAATTAATACATACATGAATGTATTATGAATTAATTATACGTATTTATTAAATATGCATAATAATTAATTAATTATGCGTATTTATTAAATATACATATTAATTAATTATACGTGTCGCCCAAATTGTCTCTCTGTGCCATAGATCCAAAACTTTTTTTTTTTTTTCATATAAAATAAAACTTATTTAATTTATCAACGACACAGAAAGATTTTCTAATGATACGAATTTCATTTAATGAAAATATATTTTAGCTTTATGTATACACACCTCGATTTATCTTTTATAATGATTTCTGTAAATGATCATCTGTTATACTAGAACTTTCTCAAAGAGTATTCGAAACTCTTCTGCAGTTTCAAACTGAAAATTTTCTATTACTTTTATGTCTGCAGAGTTTAATGAGCACGTCAAAAAGTTTAGTTATATATGCATTGCTTACTTTATAATTTACATCCAGGTTGAGTCAGTCATGACTGATAATTACAAACAACGAAGTTCGTAGCAATAAATAGTTTCATTTGAGCCGGCTGATAAAGATCAGATCGATGAGAAATGTTAACAATTTCCGAAGGAAGAAACGAGATTTTCGGAATACTGATAGTTTCGGTCCAAAATCTGAGTTTCGCCGAAAACCATTTTCGGCGAAACTCAGGTTCTAGACCGAAACTCACCTGAAATTATCAGTATTCCAAAAATCTCGTTTCTTCCTTATAATAAAAGTTCATAAAATAGAATTATAAAAAGTTCACAAATACACATAATTGTTTAATTATTATGCATAATTAATAAATACGTATAATAAATAAATAATATATTTATGTATGTATTAATTACTTTACTGCATACAATTTAAGTACTTTAAAAAGTTTTTGGACATTTTCGTTTTCGGTTTCGTTTTCGGCCGAAAATAAGTAGATCGCCAAAATTCGGTTTCAGTTTCGGTTTTGGACTTAAAAACCTGTTTCGGTCGATCCTTAATAATAATTATATATAACACTTCTAAAAAAAAAACTGGTGTCCTCTATAAAAAAAACTGGTGTCCTTAAAGTTTTTACACAGACAAAGATAGAGTTTTTTTTGCATAATTATGATTTTTTCGCAATAAAAAGGACACGGATGCATTCTGTTGACTTTTATATTAGTATTTCCACTTTATGATTAACATTAAATTACCATTTCATGTGTCGCATTTTCAATTTATCAAATTTTTTTCTGTCCTTAAAGTTTTTACACGCCCTGTACAACTACTTTATCGAATATGTAGTTGACTACAGCTACTTGTTTTAAAAAGTCGCGAATACAACCTTATTTTCAAAATTAATCACAACTTCACTAATTTTCAGATTTCATCAAAGATTTAAATCTACGCTTGAAATTGGGAGGGGAGGGGGGGGGGGTAAATTATACAAAGGCTCCTCGTTATATCGCGTCTGCCGGGATGCAATCAAATAAGTGCAATATAACTCACCAGGTCGTTATATAGAGCAGAGGAAAAAAATGTATCAAAGACAATGTTTTGTGTTTACCTCAAAAATACAAGCATATTACATTATATACATAAAAAATATATGAAAGACAATGTTTTGTGTTTACCTCAAAAATACAAGCATATTACATTATACAAGCATATTACATTATACACTAACATTTATATAGTTTCACAAAAAAATGCGGTTTAACTTAGTTTATTTAGTTTTGGGAGACACGAAAAGTGATATATATATCTAAAACAGCCATACAACGAGATACTTAACATAATATATTTTTGCATAATCATGCACTTGTGTCGCCTAGTTGTAAAACCGGCCATGTCCAAAAAATAAAATTTTGAGAAAAAGCTGATTTTTTACCACACTTAGCCAAATAAAGTTTGGAACCAAAACTCTTCAGTTTTATAGTCATTAGGGCAGTATATTTGAAAACACGAAATAAAGTGGCAGGGGTACATGAAGTGAAGGGGTTATTTAGGTCTTTGTTTTGGATTTGACCGCCTTTGCAACTTACTTTGGAGTTGGCCGGTTTTGCAACAAACCAGAAATTAATTTTTGCTAAATTTAATCTGACATTGGGTATTTAGCGGTTGCAAATACACAAACATGTTTTGTTCAACTTAATATTATTTAACAAAAAGAACTTTAGGAAAGTTATTAACGTAAATCGACTTTTACACACTTACTGATTGTTAAAACTGACTAACAGTTAAAACTAACTGACCAGCTGTTAAAACTGATTTAAATGTCACTAAACAAATGATTTAAATGACATGATATTATTTTAAATGAATTTATTAAATTTTAAAGCTTAAACAAAAATCATACTATGTACATGTGCATACAATTTCAAACTTCAGTGGTCTCATCGTTTTCGATAGTCTCACAAATTTCGTCATGATGGTCCATCCATGCGTCTTTTTCTTCATCATCTTTGCTTTCTGCTTTTTAAGCAGCTGATGCATATATATTTTTGTAAAAAAAAAAAAAAAAAAAAAAAAATAGCCGCTGGCCAGCATCCCGATTTGGCCCGAAATGTTTCATCAGTAAGTTTTGGACATCCCGAAGTTTTAGAGGCTTCACCTGGGTATCCGGAGCCACGTCCTCGAGCTCGCTGTTCATAATACTTCTCTTACTCTTGACAACAGACTTTCTGACTTCTACCTCTGATTTGTAGAAGACCTCCCCTTGCACCAACAGCTTATTTTTATATTCTGTTATGATTTTTTTTTTTCGTAGGAGCAAATTTGAAATGCCACAGTGCAGGTGGTTTGGGGAAGAAATTGCTGGTCTTCTTCCAATCATGGTCGATCTCTTCCCGACTTGAAAATTGTTCCATATTCAGATAAAATTTCTTGATACTTTGCGGGCTGAATGAGGGACTTGATTTTCTTCAATCTCCTTTCAATTTGAGCTAAAACACGGTCTGGAGGGATAAAAGAATACTGAATCAACGTAGGCAAGTTATTAGATTAATAAAATATTATGGCATTATGATAATTAATTAATCAAAATATGCTAACTATGATATTATTATGATATCAATTAATTATGTATTATATTATCCCCAGGTTGGATTACCCATAAGGCAACTTAGGCTATGGCCAAGGGACGTACGTTAGGTAGGGTTCGCAAAATTATGAACTTTAAAGTTTTTAAATTTAATGAAATAATTAAATTTACAATTTTAACGAAAAGTGTTAAATAAAAAATGAATTTGTAATAATTACATTTAAAATAATTTGTCTACTTCTCGATACACCAACACAAAATTCTCTCAGATTTTAAGTGTAACAAAAGCCCATTCATTTTCAATCTACAATCCTCAAAATACTAACATTTATAAAGCAAAATTTAAATGTATTATTATTTAATTAAATAGATTAAAAAATTCTTAAATTTGTCACAGAAAATTCGCTTACAGTTTTATGAAGGGTGATGGGGAGGCTGCGGAAATGTATTTTGGCCTAGGGCGTCAAAAAATGGTAAATCACCCCTGGTTATCAAAAGATGTACATTGCTTTAAATTTTGGGTTTTCTCCTTTACCACGTCGTAGATCCACTTTGCCGCTTCCTTAGTTGATTAGTAGACACTTCTTCCAGAAACACTTAGAGAGAAAACAGAGATAGTCGGAGAAAACACGATAACGTTAATCTAATCAACAAGTGAGAAGTTATTGTGGGGTCGAGCAGAAACTTTAGCTAGCGGATATGGAGATGGTCGGTTTTGAAACTCACCGGCTGAAGGATTTGGCCGCTTTTGCTCCACATCGTGATTTTCAAACGCATATATCGCAGGGATTGACAGGTCTTTGCATGGTTTATCGTTTCCAGATGATAGAAACATTTACTTAAAACTTAAAAAACTGAAAAAACACATTTTCAGTTTTTGAGGAGTTGGCCGGTTTTGCAACTAGACGACACACTTCATAAGTTGTATCTACTATTCATACAGCAATTTCCCTCTGACGGGCGCAAATTTTTGCACAGAACACATTTTGAAAAAAAAAATAAGCACGTTACGATCATGCAATTTGAAGAATGACACGTTTTCCCTCTTACAGTAGATTTTAACCCTTTATGCCCCGATTTATAGATCAGAATTTTGCTCCTCTTCAATAATTATCTTCGTTAATGTCTGAAGATATCCAAAACAACTTATATAATAACAATTGGAATTTAGATAGATTTTTAAATAAAACTGATTTAATAAATCGGTAAGTTAGAGATTTTTTCCCGACTGCCAAGGAGGGTTACGTGTTTCACGCGTATTTGGGTGTGTGGATTTCTTTATACCCTCGAAACATCCCAACAACTGGATGGATTTTAATGAATGAGGTCTCTATCGATTTTTCTTAACCATCCGATGGTTATAGGCCAGGTTTTGTTTTCATAAATTCAAAATGGTGGCCGTAAAATACAAAATGGCGGTAGAGACGAAAACAAATTACGTACTCTAATGCGTGGCATATGATTGGATAGGTCTTTCAAAATGAAGACTATGTTTCATTGTTTATTACAGTCAGAAGCACCGTTTAAATGTTACACAACCTGGAAGTTGTGTAGGTAGGATCTCTTGCTTTACTGCAACCCTAGCCTTCATAGACATCAATAAGCCTCATCAAAACAGTGTTTTTAGATAGGAACTAACAATTAAACACAACTTAAATGTCATCAATACAAGTAAATAAAAAAAAAAAAGGTTAGTATAATAAAAAATAGTTTCACATTGATGAGAAATAATTAATTAGTTCGCTTTTTACGCAGTCGGGTTTTTTAATTTTTTAAACTTAATTTTGTAAAATATTTACAAGAATAATTAGATTAATTACCACAAAATACTCGTATGGAAACCTTACATTTCTTACAAGAGCAAAGTAAATAAATGTACTGTTATCCTATCTGTCACTGGGAAGTGTTTTGTAGTTGTAAATTTTTCGTAAAACTTTTTTTTAATAGGAGAAAAGCTAAATCCATGTAAATGGTTGGGAAAATAACCACATTAAGAAAGATTTAGCTTCGACAGTTTCGCTGTGCTTAAAGAATGCGATCCGGCAAAGTATTTTGTATGAAAATTACCATATGCTTTTATTACTAGACGAATTAAATAATCTTTATATTGTATTTTCTTTAACGGGACTTAAAAGTCCCGTAGCAGCATAAAGGGTTAAATAAATGTCAGTTCTCACTGCAACTTCAACTGCTTCCTTTTAAAATGTAGCGAATACAAACTACTTTTCAGAATGATTTTTTGTATTGCGGTACAAGCTAATTACCTTTCTTCAAATGTCGTGTAGTATGAATTTAATATTTCCAACTGAGCGAAAAAAATGCCCAGGCTGGGAATCAAATCCAGATCCTTGGCTTACTAGGCCAATGCTTTTCCGTTTAAGCTAACTGGGCCGACAACTAGCCGGCATATTTCGCTCAGAAAACCTTATTGGTAGAAACATCTGGTCTGTCATGTAGACAACTCAGCAGAATAAACCGCAGGTAAAGGAACTCCATATAAACGATCGATACGTAGATGAACTATTATTTTTAATACAATCAAACTGATTGGTAAAGTTATCATACGATTTTAATATTTCCAACTGAGCGAAAAGATGCCCATGCTGGGAATGGAAGCCAGATCCTTGGCTTACAAGGCCAATGCTTTTCCGTTTAAGCTAACTGGGCCGACAACCAGCCGGCATATTTCGCTCAGACCACCAGCCAACTAGTTGTCGGACCAGTTATCTTAAACGGAAAAGCACTGCCCTTGTAAGCCAAGGATCTGGGTTCCATTCCCAGCCTGGGCATCTTTTCGCTCATGTATTAAAAATAATAGTCGTATAGTATGTTACAAATTACTAGAAAATATAGCGACTACAGTTGTTTCGCTACTTGCAGTGCGCTACGTCCTACAATTGACTATGTGATTAATAATTTAATCTCACACCAGTAAACGGCTTGAAGATTCGTGCATTTCATTTGTTCACAGGAATGATTTTATAGTTATTTTGTTTATAAATGAGTTGGTTTTCTTAACATATACGTTTTCACCTTATTTTTTATTGAGTAAAAGATATTTTAGAGAAATTGTTTTAAAAAATATCATTTTAATTATTATTTTAACAATTATCTGGATTTCTGCTGTCGGAAGACATAAATTTATATAATTAAGTTCTCAATTTATAAGATATTCCTTTCTTATGGATAAATGGATATAGGGAGTTTTACAAGCTATTCAAGTTCATTAAAACGTAAAATGTAATATGTTATGTAATTTAAAACCACCAGTCCGCTCTTAGAAAAATTGTGAAAATTGCAATAAAATCCACTGGCAATTTAATCACTAGCAAATTTTACGGAATATGGAGAAGTACCATCTATATTGTCAACATAAGTGCAGCAATTGTTAGCAATTTTAACCGAACGAAAACCGCCATATTCGCAAACACCAATTGTGAAATTTTCGGTAAAACTCTGGCAATTTAATCACCAGAATATTTTACTGAATATGGAGGAATTACGATCTATATTGTAAACTTAAGTACAGCGAATTTTTAGAATTTTTAACCGAACGAAAGCCGTCATATTCGCAAACACCAATTGTGAAAATTGCGGTATAATCTACAGGCAATTTAATCACCTGAAGATATTTCTGAATATGGAGGAATTACATTCTTTATTGTACACATAAGAACAGCAATTGTTAAAAAATTTAACCGAACGAAAGCCTCTATATTCACAAACACCAATGTTTATTGTCCAATGGGATCATCATTGTTTGCAACTGGGCTCCAGTATTTTTGAACTGAAATTTCTCCTTATCTAATCTAAAAATTTAAACAATTAAATAAAAACATTTGTCCGGAAAATTTGTGCCAAAACATTAATAACCGGGAACAGCACATTTGGGCAATAAAAACTCGTTTTCGCGAATTTGGCATTCGTTTATGATTAAATTACATTTTGTTGTTAATTTAAAAATGGTGAAACCGTTGATTTTTGCAGAAAATCCTGCTATATAATCCTGCTAAAAATATTTATCCACTGGAAGAGGCTGAAACTTAATTAAGGTTTAAAAAAAATGTATTATTTACAGTCTATCCAAAATTCGTAAAAATTATTTCTCTAAATACTAAAGACTAGACGAAGCTGAATCTTTGTTATATATAATTTGAAATATTAATTTGAAAATGATGAAACTGTTATTTTTGCAAAAAATCCTGCGCCACTATAGTTATCAAATTAGACGAGGATGAACCTTTATCACAGTTCAAAAATGTATTACTTATAACCTACGCAAAATATATAAAAATATGTTCTCAAAAGACTATATGAGGCTGAGCTTTTATTACAGTTCAAAAATGTATTATTTATAATCTATCCATAATTCATAAAAATATGTTCTGAAAAGAAAGTTTTATCAGCATTATATAATTTGAAAATGAAATTTACATTATATAATTTGAAAAGTTGTTAATTTGGAAATTATGAAACCGTTATTTTCGCAGAAAGTTATGCGTCACCATATTTATCAACTAGACGAGGATGAACCTTTATTACATTTCAAAAATGTATGATTTATAATCTATTCAAAATTCATGAAAATATGCTCTCAAATGATAATTTTATAAACATTATATAAAAAACACAAAAAAAATTATGAAAAGATAATTGTTCTAAACCATATTTTATAGATTTCCAGTAGTCTCCATTCCCTATTGACTAACATGGATATCTCTTCAATGCCGGCCCTTGCGGCTGGAATCATCATTTTATTGACATTTATCTACTACTGGATAAAAAACAGAGGAGTGGTACCTGGCCCGTCAGGTGTTCCATATTTGGGACTGTATCCATATCTTACGGATGAAAATGCTTTTTTGAAGTTAGAGGAGTACAAAAAGAAGTATGGAGATGTTTTCAGCTTTACTTATACTGGAAGACTCTACATCAATTTGGGTTCTATAAAAGCTATGCGTGAAATACTTCTCAATAAATCAGAGTGCTTTATGGACAAATATAAAGACACTAATATAATGGTAGAAATGTTACGCAATGGTAAGTAATTTTTACTAAATAAATTCATAAGACGAAGTGCAATATTCTACTTTGATTCAATCCCAAATTACACAATATGAACTTGAAACAGCTCATCGTTTTGCTTTAAATTTACTGAAATAATAATAAAACAGATGTTACACCTTAAATATATATATTTTATTTAAATTGCTAGTACTTTCGACCTGCAATCCCGCGGCCATCGCCAGGGAATATTTTTTATTAATTGTTGTTCTATTCATTCAAACGTGTCACTTCGTTTTGAAGTAGGAGAATCTATAATTATAAGGGTAGCTGGAAGTAGAAATAGCAGTGCTTTGGATTGAACGTATGTGTATGATTTTTAAGTAAAACTGTGAGCTGTTTAAAGATCATATTGTGTAGTTTGTAATTATTACTACTTTAACTAGTAAATCACTATGCTATTTTAATTATGGCTTCTGCTATTCTCTGAATTGCACCATACGTAAAAGTCACATATGCGTAATCCTTATAATTAAATTTTTCAATTTATCAGCTACGTGAGACTTTCAAAATAACCTTTATTACTTAAAAAAGTAAGCATTCCAGCATTTGTTAGCCGTTAAAATACTACTTTAGAAGAGTTTTACCTACAATTATTTTATTTTGCTAAATATACAGTTAAAATATATGTATATATATATATATATATATATCTACGAAAATGTAAGATAACCAGTAACGAAAATTTCCAATAATAAAAAAAAAATTGTAAGATAACCACTAACGAAAATTTACAATAACCGCGAAAATTTAACAAAACCACTAACGAAAATTTGCAATAATCTCTTCCGAGTTCAGCACGATTCTGAAAGCATATTTATCAATCAAAGACTCAGAAATCAATATTTTTTTTTCATTTAAAGAAGAATTTGTTAAAACAAAGTTTCTTTTTCTGCCACTAATTTTCAGAAATATTTATGGGTTGTTTTTACAATGCATTACTCAGTTTTCTCAAACTGGAAGGTTTTTAAAATTATATTAATTCTCAAGAAAACATTTTCATCTGCATAACATTTATAGATACAGAGTGATTCTAAATTGTTTTTACAAAAAAAGAGTGGTGATAATACCCATCCAGACGAGTAATAATTACTATAAAACATGCGGTCGCAAACCACTTTTTGACTCACAAATACAGGGTATTTCACCCTAACTGAAATCTACTTGTCGGTAATAATTTTGCGAAAAATAAAAATATTGCAATAAAATTATAACGATGTGTACAGTCGAAGAAAAAAAAAAGTAAACACCCCTACTAACTCCTCAACAAATTATCGTAGAAGAAAGTGACTGGTACCGAACGATTGGAAATAAAGTCTACTTTTAAATGATGTATATAAAATTTGCTTAGCGAGGCCATCTACATATTAAAACGAATCCAAACGTCATTTTTTTGAATGGCAATACCCAATTTTAACGAGATATTTCAAATCTTCGGTTCAAACTATGTCTAGACACGGAATTTCAAGTCATTTGAATGATAAGTTTTTGAATTATAAACGTTCAAAATTGAGTGCTTCTAATGTTAAATTACATTTTCATATTTTTATTTATATCTGCAGAAATTATACTAATATACCCAAACATAAATACGCTGAATTTGCAATTTTTATAACTTTATGATATGAATTATGAGTTATGAAATTAATACTCAAAAAAATTATGAATCGCAACCTACAATTTTTTTGATGGAATTAGATTTATTAAGTCCTGCTTTATGGAAATCCAAAATTTCACATTTTTCTTCAGAGTAGTTTTCAAATTATGCTTAAAAAACGGTAAAATGATGGTTTAAAGGGCCTTCTATAATAGAAATGACTAGATATTTTGAAATTTCTTCTGCTGTACTGTAATCTACACTATGACGCAAAAGTTTAGACAATGACGTCATTCAGCTTTAAAATGTAGAATTATGACGTCAGAATTACAAAAACCTGTAAATATATTCAAAAACTGATTTAAAATGCTATGTACAAAAGACAGTCGTTTTATTTGCTATAATACTAATTTTTTTCATAAAAATTCAAATGTGCTTGTCGCAAAAGTTTAGACACTATTCTAAATTTCTTTGAATATTCGCTGGCATATGCAAATTTAGAATCGATGATGTCACAAATTTGGAGTACTTAAGTTCTGCAAACGATTGCGCTTCATAGTCGACATGCCGAGAGCTAAAGAAATTCAAGTGAATGAGGTTTCAAGGATTTGGCAGTTGAAAGGTGAAGGGAAGAGCGTTTCTGAAATTTCTGCTATTATTAATAGGTCAAAAAAATCTATTTATCGAGTTTTATCGAGTGGTTCCGAATATAAAGCAAAATGTCGGTCTGGGAGGCCACGTGTGACAAATGTACGAGAGGATCGCCTGATACAAAGACTAGCGAGTACTCAACAAATGAGCGTACGTGGAGTTCAAAGCTCATCGGGACTCTCTGTATCAAAGGATACGATTCGTAGACGAATTTTGGAAAAAGGAACAATCGTTTATAGCAAAATGCAGAAGAAACCAGCTCTGAAACCACATCATAAGTTACAAAGACTTATGTGGGCTCGAAAGCATATGTCATATGGAGAGAAATGGCAGTCAGTCATATTTAGCGATGAAAAAAAGTGGAATCTGGATGGTCCAGATGGTTGTTTATCGTATTGGCATGACTTGCGGAAGGAACCTCGACGTTTTTTTAGTCGCAGACAAGGAGGGGGCTCGGTGATGGTTTGGGCAGCCTTTTGCTATAATGGACAAGTATCTCTGACCTTCATCAGTGGTCGTCAAACTTCACAGCATTATACACAGACATTAGAAGAAAACCTACTGCCATTTGCTGAGCTTCTAGGGGGTCCTCAGTGGGAATTTCAGCAAGACAATGCTTCAATTCACACTGCAACATTCAAAATCTTGGTTTAATTCCCATAATATAAGAGTTCTCGACTGGCCAGCATGTAGCCCAGATCTTAACCCTATAGAAAACCTTTGGAGCATCATGTGTCGCAAAGTTTATAGCAACGCTAGACAATACTCTTCTGAAAAGGAACTTAAGACATCTATTGAGAATGCATGGTACGATATCGATCCACAAACTATGCAAGATTTAGTTTCTTCCATGCAATCTCGTGTATATGACGTAATACATAAGCATGGATGCGCAACCAGGTTTTAAAAATTGTTTATTTCGATTTTATTTAATTTGTGTCTAAACTTTTGAGACAGCAGTTTATTTTTGTTACCATTTAATTTATTGCAATATGCACAATTCCACTTTTCTTTGTTATAAATATTGTTTATATGTACAGCACATTAATTTCAATCAGTGATTTGAAAATTGAATAAATATTTTTCAAAGTATGTAAGAATTTCTTCATTGTCTAAACTTTTGCGTCATAGTGTAGCAGGCTTCATTAATTTTTTAAGGTGCCTTGATCAAAATGAGGGCTCTCTCGGTTAAGAATCGAGTTCCGAACTTCAATTTGGATACAGCCCTTAAAATACGCTCGTTTTAAAATAATTAATATCTCAGAAACGTATGGTACGAATTGCATAAAAATTTATTTTTAGTCTAATTGAAAGGTGTAGAGTTCATTTATGCTGTCAAAATTGTGTACTGATATTGAAAAAGCAGAGTTATGGTTTGTTTTAATATGTAGATTGCCCCTAAGCAAATTTTATCTATATCATTTAAAAGTAGACTTTATTTCCAATCGTTTGGTACCAGTAACTTTCTTCTAGCATAATTTGTTGTGGAGTTAGTAGGGGTGTTTACTTTTTTTTTTCCACGACTGTACCTTTTTTTTTTATGAAATGTGATAACATCACAAAAAGTCCTGGAAAAACAGGGTCCTCACACAATCGATGAATTCGTATGAACTGACAATCACAATCCAAAACGTGGAGCGTCCAATGCATACTGCTGGTACGTACAATGGAAACTTCTACTACTTTATTGTATGTGTTAACATATTTACAACCAAAGTGAGCATGTCAATAAAAAGTTTCATTATACTTCAGTTTGCTTAAAATTTACCGTCAACCAATGTTCGAATAGGGTAGAATACCCTGTATTTGTGACTAAATAACTGGATTGTGACCCCATGTTCTATGGTGATTATTGGACGTCTGTATGGGTACTACAGCCCTTTTATTTTTTAAAAACAATTTAACCTTGTTTATATTTAAAATAATATTAAATTTAATGGTATTGTAAATGCTGTTAATTTATCATGTTTGATGTTAAGGGCAGTTGAAAGGTCAAAACCTAAAATATATAGAATTTTCGATTTTTTAATATTTTGAATCTACCATTTCTCCTCTTTCTACAGATATATCACTTTTGTTTTTACGGCAACGAGATGTTGGAAAATTTTTAGTAATTCTGTTTGTTTCTACTGTATCTACTGTCTGTATCTACTTTACTACTAGTGCGTTTATTACTTTAAACTTGATTTTCTCAAAATGTTGTTTTTTTTAATTTCGATGTACCGTTTGATAAAACTATTATACATTATGCTTTGAAATTTTTCTTGAACATTCTATACACAACCCTGTTTAATCTGAGGAGAATTGTTTAAACTCATAAAAAGAACTTTTTTTATTATTATCTTTATCTTTGAAAAAATTGCATGTTTTCTGAAATTTGAATGTGGTTTCTACTTCAGATTTTTTAAACAAATATCTAAGCTTTATTAACTATAAATTTAACTTCAGATTATTAAGAATTGTTTATTTTATGCTAAAAAATTTTTCAAGTCCATATCTTGTTTATGAGAAGAGGTACATTAATTTAACATGGCAGGATTCCGACAGCCCTTAAGCATGTTGTTGAACCTGAAAAAAATTTATTACAGAGTGATAGCATGCGAAAAACCTATATTTTAGGTTAAGAAAACTGATTAATACCCTATGAAAACTACTCAGATACATTTCCATATATCAGTGACGGCAAAAGAAACTTTCCTTTTATAAATACTTCTTTAAGCATCGATAATACACTGCTTTCTGTGGTTTCTAAAGATAAAGAATGATTTTTGGAATCGTGGGTAACTCCGAAGATGTTATTGTATATTTTCGTTCTTGATTATATTATATTTTCTTAGATTAAATAGCTTTTTTACACTGTACAGGCGTTAGCATTCAATGAAAATAAATGTTTTGACCAGCTTGCACTCTTTTTAGGTGCGTATGTAAATATATAAATACGTGGATGGCGATTTGTAATTCTGGTGAACCTGTTCAATTTATATGCTACATGAGACTTTCAAAATACCCTTTATTATTTAAAAAAGTAAACATTCCAGCATTTGTTAGCAGTTAAAATACTACTTTAAAACAGTTTTACCTACAATTATTTTATTTTGCTAAATATACAGTAAAAAAAAAAAAAAAAAAAAAAAAAAAAAAAAAAAAAAAAACATTTTATAAATTCTACATAATTTATAATTTTGCGAAAAATAAAGATATTGCAATAAAATTGTAATGATATGTCCCTTATTTTTTATGAAATGTGATAACGTCACAAAAAGTTCCTGAAAAACAGGGTACTCACACAATCGATGATTCCGTATGAACTGATAATCACAGTCCAAAATGTGAAGCGTCAAATGTATACATACGGAAAATGTTGAACCTTTATTATAGTTCAAAAATGTATTATTTATAATCTATCCAAAATTTAAAAAAAATATGTTCTCAAGAGAATAGATGCGGCTGAGCCTTTATTATTATTATAAATGATATATTTTTGAACTGTAATGGAGATTCAGTCTCGTTATGGGTAGAAAGACATCTTCAGGCAAAATTTTACAAAACCATGGCTTAGACATTAGACATTAGTTCAAACTTAGACATTAGATCTAAATAAAACATTTCGTCTAAAAATATTTATAAATTCTTCCCTCACACTGGAAAAAATTGAGAAAATCGCAAAAAGAAAAAAAAAAAAAAATCGCTATTACAGCACCTTTTTCTGGGAGAATAATTTCAATTTCAACTGATATCTAACGTCCAAAGTAAAAAATAGATATATTGCGTTTTGTTCAATTTTTGTTCAATTTCAACTGGGACCTGCCGTCCATAGTCAAAAACGTAGATATGAAGTTTTGTTCAATTTCTTCTCAATGTCAACTGACACCTGACATCTTTAGTCAAAAGAGTAGGTATGAAGTTTGTTAATTTTCTTCACAATTTCAACTGGGACGTGACGTCCAGAGGCAAAAACGTAGATATGACTTTTTGTTCTGTTTTTTTTTTTTCCAAGTTTCAACTGAGATCTTTCATCCATAATCGTCAAATGTGGCAAATGAGGTGCGTTCGTACTATAACTAATTTTATGAATTTTTTTGCACCGCATATTGTACTGAATGTATATTTTATTGCACTTCATAAGTGCATATCCATTTCATTCTGTTCGAAAGGCTGTAACATCATTAAAATGCACTTGAACTAATTTTTCCTATTAGCCTTAATGTAACAGGGAACTTATGACTTGCCCTGTAATTAAACTATACATTCGAATTTCATAACATTTGAAAGGACTCAACAAAATTCTGCAACAATATATATTTAAAATTTCAGACCATCCGGTTGGGAAGTTTTTGCTCTGTTATATGCGGACGGACAAACAGACAGACAGACGGACCGAACGACGACTATCGGTGTTATGTATTTATATAATTACGAACGCACCTAAAAATGGAATTCAGATGTCAATTTGTATGCTTTTAAATGAAGTTTTTTTTTTCAATTTTTTTTCTCAATTTCAACTGGGACCTGACGTCAGTTGTGAAAAAAGGAAGAACAGACAGACACTCTGTAAAAAGGTTTTTTACCACATCGCTGGCCCTAAAATCGTCAAAAACCGGAATTTAAAGAAAATTCGATTACAATACATTTATTACAAATAGAAGGCAGTAATAAATGGGTGTAAAAATTCACAATGTTCAAATTGCATAAAGTTCTGCATTAACGTTTTATTATAGATTAAAAAAGGAAAATTAATTTCATATTTTTTTATGTATTTTTAGGTGTAACCTTTGTTAACGGCGAACCATGGAAAATCCTTAGAAAATTTTTCATACTTAAATTTAAGGAATACGGACTCAGCACTGTCCGAGATAATATAGCTGGTCCAGTATATGACTCCTTGAATACCGCCATAGAAGACCTTAAGAACTTGGATGGAAAACCAGTAAATATCGTCGAGTTTCTTGGACAACGATCTGCAGTCACTATTCGTACCATCATATTTGGTGAAAAAGGCATAACAGATGAATGTCTGGGGAAAATGATCGTTGCTTATACAAATTCCTTAGAAGGCAATCTTGGCATCAATTTGCTGCTTATCGGACCTCTTGCAAGGTTAGCACCACAGTCAATTAATTATTTAATTAATTAATGTGATAATTATTTTTGCGAAACAATATACTTTCCATATTTGAAAAAAGTCCCTAAATCTCTATAGATATATATATATAAGTTATGTTTACAAAATAAGAGATGCGGCGAGCAATTATTTTATAAGAAGCAAGGCTTCGAAATCCGTTCATCCAAAAAAAAATGAAACGGGCCTCGCTTCAAGCTGAACACCGTGTTTTGTTAGTAACTTTAGCAAAAATAGAGATTTGTTCCACAAAGAATCTTCAGATGTTTTAATTTTTTTTTAAAAGATTAACTGTTCTTTGAGTACACAAAATGAAATTGTGCGCACAAAAAAAAAAAAAAAAAAAAAAAAAAAAAAAAAAAAACAATGTTTTGGGCAGATTTTCATTAGAAAAGTAAAAGGCCACCCATTGCAGCCTCCTATAGAAATATTTTCACCTCTCATGAACCCCAGACTCCCAAAAGAAGCCTCCGTTCAAACATGGATTTACAAATATACCAGCTCACCCACTTGTCTATATTTCTCAATTTGCCAAATTATTTTGAATTTTATTTTGTTGTAAAATAGCACCATATTTTTCCACGATTTCCTTCTCATAGTGTTAAATATATATTTCAGGTTACTGTTTGCAGTAAAACCAGCCTTTCGGAGAAATTTAAAATCTTATAAAACATTGGCAAGGCTTGTTCTCGAATGTTCACGAAAACTAGAGAGATCTATGAACGAGGAACATCCTACGTGCATCATCGATGAATTCTACAAAGAACGAAACAAGCGACGTCGAGAAAATGATCCAACATGGAAGTATTTCTCAGGTTAATTGATATTAAGATTTTTCCATATTAACATTTTTAACACTTTCAAACACAGTTCAAAAGAGTTTGTGAATTCGGTTTATCTGTTCGAACTCCAACTCTCGTAAATATACCCGGATTGCTATGAAATTGTTCTATGTATATGTTCACGAAAACTAGAGAGATCTATGAACAAGGAACACCCTACGTGCATCATCGAACAATTCTACAAAGAACAAAACAAACGACGTCGAGAAAATGATCCAACATGGAAGTATTTCTGAGGTTAATTGATATTAAATTTTTCTTTATTAAAAATTTTTAGCACTTTCAAACACAGTTGAAAAGAGTTTGTGAATTCGATTTTTCTGTCTGAACTCTAACTCTCTTATACACACTCTGATTGCTATGAAATTGTTCTTTAAAAACTAAAAGGTCTTCTTAAAACAACATAAAAAAATTAATGCGCTAGGCCTTTCGAAAGAACTTAGTCTGTCTTCGTCAGGCACATAGAAGACGTACCTCTACTATGAAAGCAGCTGCAAGATTGGTCAAGAAGTCTTCCTGCTGCTTTCATAGTAGAAGCACTTCTTCTATGCGCCTGACGAAAACAGACCCAGTTCTTTCGAAAGGTTTAGTGCATTTAAATTCTTTTATGGTATTTTAAGAAGATCTTTTAGTTCTTACTGTTTCACGCCAGTTTCACTCATATTAATTTTAAATTGTTCTATATTTGTAATATAGAAATGTTCAATGAAACTAGAGAGATCTATGAATGAGGAACACCCTACGTGCATCATCGAGGAATTCCACAAAGAACGAAACAAGCGACGTCGAGAAATGATCCAACATGGAAGTATTTCTCAGCTTTATTGATATTAAGATTTTTCCATATTAAAATTGTTTAACACTTTCAAACACAGTTGAAAAGAGTTTGTGAATTCGGTTTATCTGTTCGAACTCCAACTCTGGTAACTATACCCGGATTGCTATGAAATTGTTCTATATTTGTGATATATAAATGTTTGCTGAAACTAGAGAAATCTATGAACAAGGTTCTACAAAGTACAAAGTAGTATTCAACAAAGTACAAAAAAATTTATTTCGGGAAAATGATCCAGCGTGGAAATATTCCTCATGTTAATTGATATTATGATTTTTCCTTATTAACATTTTTAACACTTTCAAACACAGTTCAAAATAGTTTATGAAATCGGTTTGTCTGTCCAAGCTCTAACTCTCGTAAATATACTTGGATTGCTGTGATAATGTTGTATATTGTTGATGTTTGCTATAGAATTGTTGATATTGAAAATGAAATATGTAGAATTTACAGTTCGTCTACAGGGACATAAAAAAATTCAGTTACATTACAGACTTTGTTTAAAAATCTTCTACGGTGCATTTTACTTGTGTTAAGATTTTTCAAACATAATGAGATTTATATATATCGTTGAGATGTACTACAACATAATTTTTGAGGAGTACGGAATAAAAAAAAAATTATAGTTCGTTTAGAGTGACGCACAAAAATATTCTATTAGATTATAATCTGCGGGGAAACACTGTTTGCAAGGTAATTTAATGATGCTGTGAGATCTCAAGCATAACGAAAACAGAGAGTGCGTGTTTTCTTATATTACAGAGTGTGCAGCTGTTATCCGTTCATTTACGGAGACACACAAAATTATTGAGTTAAAGGACTGACTGATATATATAATCCTTGGAAGTGCGTTTTCTTCTATAGTATGCATTTTTTAATTGATCTAATTTTAAGCGTATTGGGTGGTGTGTATAAACTCTGTAAAAGGGCATAAAGAGCTACAAAGATTTCACAAACAGCAACAGATGTAGGTAGTGACTGCTAAAATAGATTTTTACTGAGTTATGGGAGACTTTTTAATTGCCTTCTTAGACATCCCATCTCATGCTAGGAAAAAGAACATATTTCTTAATAATATGATGTAAGCTTTGGAAAGTTTTTCATAATCTATGCCTGATGATTGATTATTTGTTCTTGTTTGGTTATATTTAAAAACGTAGTGGTATTTTAACCCTCTAAGTGTTTGGGGCGTAATATTCCGTTCACTAAGCTCCAGGTTTCACAGCAATACAAGCAATATTTTAGATAATAATTTTCTACAGATTTAATGAATTTTAAATACATTGAAGAATGATTATTACTCTCAAGGATTACATTCATATTTGTAATTGAGTTTTTTTTATAATGTTGAAAGAATCATATTTTCTTAGCATTTAAAACAAAATGCAAAGAAAACAACATTACAATTTTACCCTTTTGCAAGACGCTCGGAGGGTTAATTTCATAACGGCGTAGGTTATCCTATTGTAGATCATCCAGATTATCAAATATATGTCTTAATTAAGAGACCAAGAAGAATACAACAAAAAAGTTCATATATCTTTCCGAATGATCACTTCAAATTCTGGTACACTGCAGATTTTCTGTTCGTTCACCTTTGAAGTAGGATATAGCTTTTATAAATAAAATTTCTTTCTATTCTCGTACCAATTTGCCTCAACCAGTTCTATAGAGCAGCGGTTTCAAAACTATGTGCCGCAATTCTCCGGGTATTCTCGACGATGCCCTGGTGAAGAGTCCTGCTCGGGTCGGGTTCTACCCGACCCGAACCCGAAAATTCCATTTTAAGTCGACCCGTAACCCGACTCGAACCCGCAAATACAATTTTCGGCAACCCGAAACCGTAATGTAAGGAAAGCAAATCATGTTATAATACCATTATGAAAAATAATCTAGAATTTTATCTTTAATAGAAGTTTGCACCGTCCCGGCCCACGGGCCGCGAAAATAAGTCAGGCAAAATAAGCCAGGCCGAAGAAGAATTAAGACAGTTTTTTCAACGGGCAGGGCTGATAAACATATAAACTTGCGGGCCGGCTAAAAAAATTGAACGGCCCAGCCAGGCCGTGCCGATAACTACAATTAAGCGGGTCTACAGACCCGATACAAATATTTAGACGAAGCCGATAAAATTATAAATGGGTCGTGCGGGCTAGGGCTGAACTTTTAAGTTTTACACGCGTTGGGACAGGGCGGGCTGTCACTGGCAACAAAAAAGTCTAGAACTGGGTGCGGGTAACCCGACCCGATGCAGGACTCTAAAAGATATAAAATTAAAAATGTAATCTTTAAATATGCCTTAAAATTACATTGCGGTTTCAAAAGTTCCACATATAACGATACCCTTGTTTTACACAACTGACCATCTGCGTTTCTTTCATCAGCAGTAATGATTTATTATGAAATTTTTCTCGTATAACGTAGTGCATCATGAATCATCACAATTAAATTTTTCATTTGATACATTAGACAAGGAAGGCCCATTTAGCCTTTTGCTGCTTATTATATTTTTAAAATACGATAAAAATATAATGCAGTCTGTTATTTCGAAGACTGGTAACAGGATGACTAAAGACAAAACAGACAGGCACACATTTTGCTTTTGTGAAACTTTGATCTGAGGTTTATAAAGGCTTTTAACGTGAAGAAATATTTTTCACAATCTTTTAAAAAATCGAGTCAACCCAAACCTGACCCGCAAGAGTAAAAAAGTCAATCTGACCCCGACCCGACCCGACCCACAATGGGAAAATATAGCGCCAACTCGACCTGACCCGGGATTCGGGTAAAAGCGGGTAACACGACCCGATGCAGGACTCTAACTTTGTGACTCAACCAGCGTCCGGTCTGATTTTCAAAAGTACATAATTCGTTTTCTATATTGCAACTATATAAATAAAACAATATGTTATGATTTTAAAGCAAAATATTGTGTCACATACAGATATATACAGGGTGTCCGGTCTCAACGGTGTCCAATGGCTAATTCCTAAACCGTTAATCATAGACATATAGTTCCAATTACAAAAATGTTTTAAATCAGGTAAAGAAATACTTTAAAAGCGATTTGCGTTAATAAAAACATTTCTTTAAAAATTACGAAATTTAAATTTTTATACGGTCCCCCGGTCCTATAAGTTATATTTAGTGAAATTTTCCTTTTACACTGACAAGTAATACAAAAAAAGTCCCGTTATTCTACGATTAAAATTGACCGAGTAATAGCTGTTTAAAGTTGGAGTATATTTTTTGCTGCAAATTAGGGGTCATTCACAAAATCCTGATCACAAAAAAAGGGGGACACAAAATCTGTCGAAATATAATTTCGTCAGATATAAAAAATGTTTGGGAGTAAAATTAACATTGCAATATAAATTTGAAATCTTTAATCATTCTGGCATATTAATGGAAAATATACAATTTGTAATAAACAAGAAGAAAGAAAAAACAGAATTTTTGTTAAATAAAATGATGCTAAATTAACAGCCTCAATTATTTACAAAATAATACGTATTTTAAAATATTATTAGATTGCGCAAACCTGCAAAAGCTGGGTTATGTCATGTTTTTTAGCTTTTGATAATTGATTCTTATATATTCTGTACCGCTGAATCCGAAATTGACCTTCATTTTTAACTATCATATCAGGATTTTTCGCAAATTGCAAATTTCAAAGTTAAGAAGTTCAATGTTAAAATAGAATTTCCTCCCCCATCTCATCGGGCCAGTCAGCTGTTTAGCTGTAAGAATTCCAGGATAAGCAAAAATATCGAATAAATTTTTTTAATAAAATAAAATAAAATAAAATAAAAAAAGTTTTACATATGTTTTATAGTATGGTGATTTTCGCTATATTTTAACTTACACATTTTGCAATTTGCAAAAAAATTCTAACATGATGGTTAAAAATAAAGGTCATTTTCAGATTCAGTGCTAAAAAGTGCGTAAAAATCAATTATCAAAAGTTAAAAAACACAACCATCTCCTCTACTTTATAGTATTCGATTTTTGTTATTCTTTAAATTTGAAAATTTATGATGTGCAAAATATCCTGACATGATGGTTAAAAATTGAGGTAATTTTTGGATTCAGTGCTAAAAAATACATAAAAGTTAAAAACCCAACGATCGCAGTCTTGTATTATCTAATCTAAAACTTTTTCTTAAACTCCTTGGCAGAAATCTATCCGAAATTTTTTGTGTTATCCTGTAAAATAAGTGTAAATGGTAACCACCGAAAATCTTAATAATATTAGATTGTTATCGGATTTGCGCCAGTATGTAAAATGCAATCTCGATGGGATATTTAAGAGTGGGTTAAAGCTCGAGTACAAATTTTGAACTGGAAAAACATACATACGATTGTTGAAGTAACATAAAAACTTATAAAAAAACATAATTTTTGTTAAAAGAAATCATAAGAGAAACAGTCTCAAATCCTGACAAAATAAAACATATGTTATTTTAGCCAATTTAAGACTTAATTTTTTTCATAATCAGGATTTTTTTTTCAAAGCGCAGATACACATGAAGTAAGATCTTCTAATTCTTTAAACAATTGGTATATGATCCCTCAAAGCCAAGCCGAACTCATTTGTTTTCAGAGTAGAAAAGTGGCATAAGTCATGCATTTTTAAAGTTTCATAACTCGCTCAACTTTAGCGTTATATGAATGGTACTTTTTTTGTCTTACTTGTCAGTGTAATAAGAAAAAATTACTAAATATAACTTGTAGGACCGGGGAACCGTATAAAAATTTTAATTTCGTAATTTTTTAAGAAATGTTTTTATTGACCCAAATCGCTTTTAAAATGTTTCTTTACCTGATTTAAAACATTTTTGCAATTGGAACTATATGTCTATGGCTAACGGTTTAGGAATTAGCCATTGGACACCGTTGAGAACGGACACCTGTATATATATTTTTAAAAATACCCTCTTTTCTTAAATTTCGTGTAGGATAAAATAAAAAATAAAAATGAATTCGACACAAACCTCTGAGGTACCGCTTAGGAGTTACCCATGATTCCCTAAAGCGTTATTCGTCATTAAAAACCTCAGAAACTAATATATTTCTCAGATTTAAAGAAGAATTTATAAAAAAGAAATTTACTTTGCAATTATTGATTTTCGGGTTTGTTTGCGAGTAGTTTTTATGCTGTATTAATGAGTTTCTTTAAAACCGGAATATCGGATTTTAAGGTACTTTTTATTCTGAATTAAGCATTTTCAGCTACGCAATTAAATATATTGAAGAGTAATTTTAATTTTAATGTTAATGCAAAGGCTTTTAGTTTAGTGTATAAGGATAATCTAATTCTTTCATTTTTTAATTACTGTTTACCCCGTCTCCGAATTTGCCCCAAAACACGTGTAAAGTTCATATAAATGGTATACAAGAAAAAAAAAACTGTGTAAATCCATTTATCTTAAAGCCAAAATTTCTAAAAGAAATGTATGAAACTTTGCATACATACTCTGCACCTATTCCTGAACCTTAATACTGTTTTCAATATATGATTAATTTAACACGTTTTCATGAAAATGGGTTATTTATAAAATCGCAAATCATATGGACTTACTCTATCAGTTGGTGAAGCCGCATGGATATATTAATTATTCTTAAAATGTAAAAGTTTAGATATTTTTAGGGACATTGTATTTTATTTCACAACTTTAACTCAGGAGATAAATTATTTATATTTCAATTATAAGTCTAGTTACTTAGTACTTAAAAATCAAAGGATAATTATATTTTTTACAATTTGAAAAATTGCAGAGATGAGGATAACCTCTTTTTTCAGATTTATAAAAATCTTAACCTTTCTATATCTGCTTTATCTTGAAACATTGTTTAGAGGGTCTTGAATTACTATTTTACATTATCTTTGTTAATCCTGTGTAAGGTATCCAATTTTATCCCAAAATAATGTGGATCGGAAAGCAAGCTCGAAAGTTGCCCTTTTAAATGTTAGCAAACATTTCAGTGTGGGAAATAAATATTTATTAAATACGATAATCATAAAAATATAAAAAGTTTCATTAACTTTAAATGCCTTCAAATAAAAAAAAATTAAAACTATAAAAACTTAATAGAAAACACCGATAAAATAGACTTTTAAACACAGAAATTACGGAAATGTCATTCTGGAGATATCGTAATGGTCGTTTTACCTTCTGGCCGAAATGCTAAGTATTTCAACCTAGAGCTACGGATAAAAAACTAAGTCAAAACTGCGATATCCAGTATCACCCTACTACATGGATTTCCCTACTTTCTTTACTTTATGATTAAAAATAGAAGTTACGGAAATATAATTTAATCCATGAATAGTAGAAACATGCTTCCAATTATAAAATGAATCCAAATCAATTATAGCTTTTGGATATTGGATCTGTTTTACAAGGGGTTACATATGTATTAAAATATTTTTCATGAAATTAATTTTTTATGAGGCCCCCTTTTCCGGAAACAAGTATGATGCCAGGTAACACCGACCTTTTTTAAATAAAAATTATAAGAAAATGGGGCCTTATAAAAAATTGAACTTCGTATTTTAATAAAGATACACTGTAAAAAAAAAAAAAACCTGTAAATTTGCCAGAACAAACTCGATCACACTGATGTGCTGTATCTTTCTTTGGTTTCCTGACTATATTAACATGGAAAATACAGTAGTTGCGTAAAATTAACAGCACAATGTACTGGTAATTTGAACGCATTTCTTTACAGCACAAACTGCTGGTGTCCAAATTGCCATCACATTGTGCTGTTAATTTTACTCAACTACTGTATTTTCCATGTTAATATAGTCAGGAAACCAAAGAAAAATACAGCACATTCACTGTGATCGAGTTCGTGCGCGAGATGAACAGTACTTTGTACTGTAAAAATGTCGTTTTTTTACAGTGTACAATTTCTTGAAAACAAATTCCATAACTAAAAACTAAACTTGATTTGAATACATTTAGTAAATGGAAGTATGTTTCTATCCTCCGTAGTACACTGTTCAAAATCTCAAAGAGACTGTATAGTTATTCGACAGATTTTAAAGATAGAGATTAATTGTCCATAATATCAAGCGTATCTGACCATAATATTAATCATATTAGGGTCAGAATAAAGTAGAGGTGGGCATTATTTAACATAACAGTTAAAAAACACTGTTATTGCTTTAAAGTTTGTTTTTTAGTAACAGAATATCAGAAAAACCTTATTAATTTTATAACTATTTATCTATTCCCCTTGCAGAAAAAACTGAAAATAAGATTATTATTTCAGTTTTATACTGCGATGAAAATAAAATCGCAAAATCTTTTTTCCTAGGTCTTAATAAGCTTCTAAGAAAAAGCGAAAAAAAATGTTACAAAAGAGTCAATTAAATCCTACTTTAGCTTAAAAAACAAAAAACAAAAAAGTTCAACCGCGTCATATGTATGAAAAAGAAAAGTCAACATGCATCGTTCAATCGCTTCCTATGTAGGAAAAAGAAAAGCAAAGAAGTATTTTCATTTCATTCATTACTCATACACTTTTCATATCCGCTAACAATAACAGAGACGTCCGACAAACTTTTCTCCTCATTCTGTTGTTAAGAATAAAAACTGTCTATCAGTTTAATTCTCTCTCAGTCTTAAATATTCTATACCAACTGTTAAATGTTCAAATATTATGTTCGCTTCAGCATGTTATCTTTACTTCTGTCAGTGTCGGATGCGTAAAAAAATTTAATAATCCCTATGAGAGAATACAGTTACTTGTAATGTAACTTGTAATTACTTGTAATTATGAAGCAGTTATATTATTAAAAAATATATATATTATTGCTTTGAATATATTGTTTATCTTGACGGGTAATATTAAAATCTGAGAATTTTACGTTATCGAGAGGGGAGGAAAAGTGTTTCTAAGTTTGTAAGTTAGATTCGTGCCTTGGTGGCTGGGGATATTTTGAGGTTGATATTTAAAAGTATAAATGCGCTTGCTTTGGTAATTGCGGGGATATTTTAAGATGAGGTAAAAATTATTTTTTCGATTGCGTGTTCAAGGATATGTCTGTTCATATTACGTACGAGTGTGGTAAAGCTATTTGTTTATTTATTTATTTATTTATTGAACAGGGTGTCCCACAAGGTACGCAGCGTCTAATATGTACAGATTCGGATAGAGCACGTTAATATGACTATTTTGAATGGTAACATGTGGGGTCCCCGAATATAGCGTGATAGTGTAAGAAAGGTGTCAAGCTTGTCATATGAGAAATACAAGAAATGAGAAACAAACCAAGTTAAAATCAATATTTGTTGAGAACTTTCAATACAACATGTTTTCGAAATGTCCGCCGTTCGAACAAATAACATTTTCAAGTCTGGAATGGAAGTTCGCAATTGTTTTTTGCAATAGATCTCTTCCAAATTCCTTCATCTTGTTTTCAATTGCTGCTCTCAAGTCGTCTAATGTTTTGGGCTGTGTGCGATATACTGTGTCTTTCAGATGTCGCTATATAAAAAAAGTCACACGGGTTATGATCTGAGGAGTACGGCGGCTACTCCATACCATTGCCTGCTTTCGTAATGGAGTCCAACCCGATGATTCTATCATGAAAATGTTTTGTTAAGAGGTCGAAGTTACGCTGAGTGCGGTGAAGTCTAGTACCATCTTGAATAAACCAACAATCGCTTATCTTATGCATGCCATGCAAGAATGGGATGACACAGTCATGAAACACGTCAAAATAAGCGTCATCGGTGACGTTTCCGGTGTAAAGAATTCATCCAATGATGCCTTCGGCAGATAACGCACACCAAGCTGTGAGTCTCATTGGGTGCAGTGGCAGAACTATTGCATGATGAGGATTTTCGTTGGCCCAGAATGTCCAATTCTATTTGTTAACATATCCTTGGAGGTGGAAGTGCGCCACGTCACTGAACCAGATCCGATTAAAATCCATTTCGCTATCTTCAACCTTACTAAGGTCGTGTTTGCAAAATCGAACCTTCTCAAACCATCCAACTCAGTCAATGGTTGATTGGTTTGGATTTTGTAAGGAAACAAAGTCACATCTCTCCTCATCATCCGATGCACCTTGCTTTTGAACATGTCGACTTTTTGAGCCACCTGTCGTACAGAATCTGATAGACTTTCTTCGCACACTTCTGTCACTTTCTTAACATTAAATTCGTTTCGTGCACTGATCTCTTTGGTCCCCACCGCTAGCACATTGTCCAACACACTGCCGGTCTCCTGAACGTACGACATAAATAATTATGTTTAGTATGTCTTTATGTCCACTGCTGAAGTTGAAAAACTTTTTTTGATTTTTTGTAAATTTAACTATACGTTTTAAATGTGAGCTTAGATCATTTTTCAACCATTAATATTTCAAAGAAACAAAATATTATTCAAAAGTCCAAAAAATGTTCTTTACCTACAAATAGTTAACCAAAATCTACAAAAATGACCTAAATTTAAAAAAAAGACTCTAAAAGTGCGAATTTCAGCAAATTTTTAGCCTCTGGTAAGGTGTTAAATAATTATTAGGTTATTGTAACATGTTACCAAGCTAGTGGTGTAATGAGGGAACCTGTTAACAAAAATTAACTGTTTTTTCCATCTCCGAATAAAGTTACATAACGCTTATATAACCGTTTTTATAAAAACAGTCGAATGACTGGACAATTTACTGCACAATGTTAACAGTGTATAAGGGTCTAAATTGTGAAATGTTGGCAGAAAACTGTCCAGTTATTTGACAGTTTTTGCAAAAAATAGCTACTTCACCGTATTATGAAGATATTAGTATCATATAATTGACTGAATTGTCAACAGGATCGATTTAAATTAAGTTTAAGTAACCGTTATCTACAAAAACGGTCGAATGACCTGACAGTTTGCTGCAATTTTTAACAGCGCACGCTAATATCGCGAAAGCTAATGCTAAACCACTGGCATGGTTAATTTCAAATTTTTAGTTTGTATTTCAATAATTTAAAATTATTTTTTTTTGTATAGGATATGTTGGGTCTCTATCAAACGCCGTATCTTAGTACGTTTCAATTTGAATTGCAGTTTTCCTTCTGAGAACATTTTGAATTTCTGAACGGTTTCCAAAACTGATCGCCATAACCAATATTTTTAATTAACCTTTATAAATACAGCAATATGATACGTTTGGCGTACTTTATAAGGTATTTATACTATGGAATTTTAAAAGTAGATGGTGAAATACGAAACAGCTTGCACACCTTAGAGCATTTAAATTGTGTAATAAATTATTACTACCATTGTACTATCTTAAAAATTATATAAAATAACCACAGAGTTTAATGAATAGCCACATTATTAGAGGTTTATTTACAAAACATCAACACAAGACGTGTATACAAATTAAAATTTTCTGAGAACTGATTACTGTATGAAAAGTAGTTCTTTTAATTGGATATCGTAAATTTTGGTGCTGCCTTCTAGAAACTTTTAAATGAAATACAAATACTACAACAATGACATTTTATCACTAAAATTTATATTTTCTTCAATTATAGATGAGGCACTTGCAGAATCTTTACTACAATTTATAGGAGATGGCATCCTAGCTGTGGCTGCTTTTATAGCTGGGATTTTAAATTATCTCGTGGAATATCCCGGCGAACAAGATAAGCTCTATTCCGAGATGATGGAAGTGATTGGACCAAATCGCCAGCCAGCTGCTGAAGATAGAACTAATCTTCCTTACACTAACGCATTCATCAACGAATACCTGCGCCATACCAGTTTCGTTGATTTCTTTCCTAGTGTTGAATGCACAAGTAAGTTTTATTCAATTCCTACTATTAGCTCACACTCTCCCTATATTTATTCATATATTTATATATTTATCTTGTTCAAATTTTCAATCGTTAATAAAATACTCATTATTCATCCTATCAAGTTGAAATAATTTTTTTTAAACTTGTACTGAATGACAATTGATGTTAATACAGTTTTTTCAAATATTAATTAATTAATTAAATTTTAATTAATTAATTTTAGTTTTGCATGGGAAACAAAATGGCGGCCATTGGTTATTGAAATTCAATGAAAGTATTTTCAATAAGGGGTTACCATAGGGGGAACCTATTCTGTCGCCAAATACCGCCAAGTTTGTCGCCAACTTGGCGATATATCGCCAAATTTGGCGGCCAAAATGAGCCGCCGAAAGTGACGCCAACTTGGCGATATCTGTAATATTTTGCCAAATTCCCACAGAGTTCCATTGTAAACCTACTTGCTTATAGAAAATCAACAAATTGAGATATTTTAATGCAACAAAAACTAATATTAGCTTGATTATATTAAATTTTTTTTGGTAGCCTAAGTAGGAATTAACATTAAAAACAAAATTTTTATATTACTTGTTTTGTTATCACATGCTATAATTGAATGAATATTAAAAATATTTTCTAAATAAAACAGGCTCTAAATAGTAGACATTATTTTTTTCAAATAATGAATAAATATAAGTAATAAGGGTACTACTTAGTTATCCCGTCAACCAATTTCGACAAATTATATAAATCGCCAAACCACTAGCTAAATTATATAAATTGGCATAATTTTTATTTTAAATAACGAAACAACAAATAAATTAGTATAACAATAACAATAATAAAAATATAAATAAAACATCGAAATAAAAATCATTTGATGACGTAAACACATGTAAATTGGTTAAAGTCAAGTGAATGTGACATTTACGATCAACCATTATTGGCATTTAATCTTATACTTTGGCGATAGATTTTTGTTCGACGGGATAACCAAGTAGAACCGTAATAAGTTAAGCGCGACGATCCCTTAAACAGCAGGTAAAATGAGCGTTATACTACAAGGGTTCGAGAAATGCAGTCGCCAAGCCACCACTGGCGACCGAAATTCTTATCTAACCTCCTCGGTTCTGAAGTATCACATGTTATACTTCCTAACCGAGGATGGTATAAACTAAACTATTTTTTTTTTTTTTTTTTGTACATTTTTATTTTACTTATATATTGCTGAATGTTTTCGTCTTTGGGTCAAAACCAATAAATCGTAGCATTTATGCTCATTTCCGCATAAAATAAGTGTTATTATCATCTGAGTTTGCAAAATGCATTCCAGATAGTGTCTCCAAGATTAAAAGAATTTTTCATAATTAATTAATTTAAACGCTTTGCAGTGGAAAGTTTTGAGGATTTGAAGATCATTTAATTAATTAAAGGTCTTCAATTTGTTACTGCGTAATTTAGATTATCAATAATTCAATTGGTATTTTTAGGGTATTACTAATTTTAGATCAGTATTTGTGAACCTAAATTACCAGCCCCTAATGTATCAATTTCAGAAAAAGTGCTCCTTCTGTTATCCCTGTTATCTATTATTCTGTTATCGTTTTGTTTGTGCAAAATCAATGAATGTCTATTCGCAGTGTTATTTTACCATCGTGTCCGAAGAGGCTAAAGTAATGGGCCAATAAGCTGATACTTTAAGAATACTGATAAGTATTCTGTCTAAATCTTTTCTTTCAAAATAATTTTCTCAAAAAATAAAATAATAATCATGTTAGTAAAGAACAATTCTTTTTCATGACACTACATATTTCATAACAACATGTGTAATAATCACTTATAAACATATTAAGTTAAATAATGCTATAAAAAATGATAAAATACATTTATTAAGATTGACGATCGTTTCATCGCACAAACGGCGACATTTTCAAAATCAAATTGAATGATTTTGAAAATATCGCCGTTTGTGCGATGAAATGATCGTCAATCTTAATAAAGATATTTCATCACTTTTTATAGCATTATTTAACTTAACTGCATATTTCATTTTTACTCTTATTTAATTAATTTATTAAACTGAATTGTTGAGTTAAAATAATACTCAAGATATATTATAACTATGATCATTATTGTTATTTTTCAATCAATTCATTAAAGACCTTCACAGTTTTTGAAAGTCCATGACTAAATTAAAAAATAGAGAATAAAAATTGACAAATACAGGAGAAGGAAGGGAAGGATAATTATTTTTAAAGATGGCTAAAAATATTTGCTAACTAACAGATTTTATTCCAATTTGTGGAACACTATATTAGAAGCAATCCAATTTTAAAATTTACATTTGGGCATAATGTAACCTATTGTGGAAACGTTACTGTAGTTTATAGAAAACGGGATGCGGTAATGCCATAAAAACACTGTGGAGCTTTTATAGCTGGGTTTATAAATTATTTTTTGTAATATCCTTATAAACAAAAGAAGCTCTATTCTAAAGTTACGGGGATAAATGACCCTAATCGCCATCCTCCTTCTGAAGATAGAATCAGTCTTCCTTACACTAACACATTCATCAATGAATGTCTCCTACGCACTAGTCTCGTCGATTGCTTTCCTAGTCTTCAATGCACAAGTGAGTTTCATACATAATGAAACTTATCATAAGGTGTGGACATTCAAAATAAACGGTCAAGTGCGAGTAATACTCGCGCTCTGAGGGCTCCGTACAATAAATATATGAATTATTATCGGTAATAATAAAACTATCGTTGCTAAAAGAATAATCAGACTTTGTAAAGAATTATACAACATAGAGTTGAGTATAGCTATATCTATTAGGAAAGTATGAATGAGTATACTATAAAAATTCAAACAGATAGGAAGCCTAAATAATATCAAATATTGCTAGTCTGCACTGTTAAAAATTTGCAGCATTCTGGCAGGTCATTTGACCGTTTTTTCCGAAAACGGTTAAAGCAACCGTAATTTAACACTATTCTGACCATATAATTGGCCATTTTATGGTCAGAATATAGTTAAATTATGGTTATGAAACCGTTTTTTCAAAAAACGGTTGAATGACCTGCCAGAATGCTGCAAAATTTTTAACAGTGTGTATAACTCTTTTTTTAATCTTATCCTAATCAGTTTATGATGAACTTAATTCGGTACTAACACTGAAAGTAGTGCATATTTAAACTTCATTTGGCATTTCATAAAACTAAATTCAGCGTAGTAATAATCTTTTCTTTTTACAGTGTAGCTAAAATAAAACCCCTGTTCAAAGTTTAAACTTGGCATGTGCAAAGCAAAGTTGCAACGCCGCCTGGGTTCGTGCCGCGTTTTTCCAGATAGGTTTTTAATTAAATTTTAAAGACACGTGAGGAGTATTGAGAGATCCACTCAATGCAAACTAATCGCGAATCCCATAGTATTTATGTGATTAATTATAATTAAATTAGTCTGTTTTTAACAATTTGAATTTTCTTGCTTTTATACTGCTACGGGCATTGCAAAAAAAAAATATATCAAGAAAGTTGTTATCCGGGCTTTAAAAGCCGATGGTATATGAGTACGCCGCGACTGTCATTATGTACGTCCAAACCGGTCATATCTTTAAGGGTTAATATCTCGGCTAATTATCGACGAATTTCTTCGAAAATCATTATCAACAATGGTTTTATACTTCTGCTACGATAGGTACCTCCAGCTCTTCTCAACATCTTTCCTGAATGCCAGCAAATCGAAATTTGTGTGTAACGGACAAATGCGATTTTCTCAAAAATTACGTGGCCTAGGATAATCGGTATAATTTTCCAGCAAGGTTTAAGTTAACGTCTACTACCTCTATTTTTTTCATATTTTTAGTTATAATACATTCGGAAATAGATGGGGGGGGGCATATTTTTGCACTACATTTTCGAAGATATCTCTGAAAATATAATACTTAAAATTAAAAGAAATGTATTAGGTATCTTTCATTATAAAAAGTCCTTCCGGCCAGTGCCGAGAGGAAGAGGTAGCTTTCATAATCCTTATTTTAAAAAAGCCAACTTATATCATTCAAACACACGAAGCTCAATTTAGTGGAAACCGAATATAGGAGATTCAATACTAATTTTTATCAATATAATGAATGAGAATTTCGCGAAATTAGTCAGCTTTATCCAAGCTGCTTTTCTTTAAAGTAACTTATATTTGTCTGCCAAATTCGGTAATTTCTTAAAGTGCCTGTCATTTTAAGATAACATGGTGGATGAGGCTAAGCAGTGAACTTGGTCGAGACCTTAGTAATTGCTGTGCACATGCTCACTCACATCGGAATCGGTTAATATATAGGAGTGCTGTCGCATGCAAAAAAATCAGATTTTTCAAAATGTCACCCACAATAGAAATTGAAACTGCTATACCTGAGCCATTTTTTAAGGTAAAGACAAACAAAAAATGCTCCTGAATCCTTATATCAAGGTCAAATACTTAAGAAAGAAACCTTTTTCAATTTCTATTTTTTTTGCACCTCACTTTAAATATATATATATTTTTTTTAATTTAATGGCCGCCATTTTGAAACAAGATGGCTGATGAATCTGGCCAGCGAACTTGGTCGAGGTGTTGATGTATAATATCCACATGCCTTCTTACATCGAAATAGGCGAATACGTGTGTTATCGCGTGACAAATACAAGATCGTTTCAAAATGTTACCCATGCTAAAAATTCAAAGTGCTATAAATCAACCATTTTTTAAGATATAAACAAAAGAACAAATTTTCAGAAACAAAAACTGCTCCGGAATCTTTGTATCAAGGCCAAACACATAAAAAAATCTTTTTCATTTTCCAATTTTTTAATATCTCATTTTGAATTTTAAATTTAATTTTTTTTTAATGGCAACCCTTTTGAAACAAGGTGGCGAATGAAGCTGGCCAACGAACTCGGTCGAGACATTGGTATGTACTATGTACAGACCAAGTTACATCCAAATAGGTTGATAAATACGCCTGTTATCGCGTGACAAAAATCAGGTCGTTTTAAAATGTGAGCCACAAGAGAAATTCAAAATGCTATTACTCAGCCATTTTTTTAGATATAGACGAAAGAAAAACTGTTCCGGAATCTTTGTATTAAGGTCAAACACATACAAAAAAAAATCTTTTTCATTTTCCAATTTTTTGGTACCTCATTTAATTTTTTTTATTTTTCTATTTTTTTAAATGGCCGCCATTTTGAAACAAGATGGCGGATGAAGCTGGCCAACGAACTCGGTCGAGATATTTGTATGTACTATGTACACACCAAGGTACATCCAAATCGGTTCATAAATACGCCTGTTATTACGTGAGAAAAATCAGGACGTTTCAAAATGTCAGCCGCGCTAGAAATTCAAAATGCTATAACTCAGCCATTTCTTAAGATATAGACGAAACAAAAACTGCTCCCGAATCTTTTTATCAAGGTCAAACACATAAGAAGAAAATATTTTTTCAATTTTCAATTTTTTGGTACCACATTTCAAATTTAATTTTTTCTTAAAAATTTAAATGGCCGCCATTTTTAAACAAGATGGCGGATGAAGCTGGCCAACGAACCCGGTCGAGACATTGGTATGTACTAGGTATAAACGAAGTTACATCCAAATCGGTTCATAAATACGCCTTTTATCTCGTGACAAAATTAAGGACGTTTCAAAATGTCAGCCACGCTAGAAATTCAAAATGCTATAACTCAGCCATTTTTTAAGATATAGACGAAACAAAAACTGCTCCGAAATCTTTGTATAAAGGTCAAATACATAAGAAAAAAATATTTTTCCATTTTCAATTTTTTGGTACCACATTTCAAGTTTTAATATTTTTTAAAAATTTTAAATGGCCGCCATTTTGAAACAAAACGGCGGATGAAGCTGGCCAACGAACTCGGTCGAGAGATTGGTATGTACTATGTACACACCGAATTACATCCAAATCGGTTCATAAGTACGCCTTTTATCGCGTGACAAATTTCAGGACGTTTCAAAATGTCAGCCACGCTAGAAATTCAAAATGCTATAACTCAGCCATTTTTTAAGATATAGACGAAACAAAAACTGCTCCGGAATCTTTGTATAAAGGTCAAATACATAAGAAAAAAATATTTTTCCATTTTTAATTTTTTGGTACCACATTTCAAGTTTTAATTTTTTTTTTAAATTTTAAATGGCCGCCATTTTGAAACAAAACGGCGGAAGAAGCTGGCCAACGAACTCGGTCGAGACATTGGTATGTACTATGTACACACCGAATTACATCAAAATCGGTTCATAATTACGGGAGTTAGAGTGTGACATAGGTCAGATATATATATATATATATATATATATATATATATATATATATATCAATTTTGAACGGAGGGTGGTTTCGGGGTCTGGGGGTCATGATCGATGAAAATATACCAAAATTTTTTGAAATCGCTTTCCTCCGAACGGCTGCAATAGGTACCTTTTTGTAAAGAAAGCTACCTAAAAGCTACCTACTGCAGCCGTTCGGAGGAAAGCGATTTGAAAAAATTTTGGTATATTTTCATCGAACATGACCCCCAGACCCCGAAACCACCCTCCGTTCAAAAGTTGATATATATATATATATATATATATATCTGATCTTTGTCATACTCTAACTCTCGTATTTATGAACCGATTTGGATAAAATTTCGTGTGTATATAGTACATACCAATGTCTCGACCGAGTTCATTGGCCAGCTTCAACCGCCATCTTGTTTCAAAATGGCGGCCATTTAAAGTTAAAAAAAAATTAATTTAAAATGAGGCACAAAAAAATTAGAAATAGAAAAAATATTTTTTTCTTATGTGTTTGGGTTTGATACAAAGATTCCGGAGCATTTTTTGTTTCGTCTGTATCTTAAAAAATGGCTGAGTTATAGCACTTTGAATTTCTAGCATGACTGACATTTTGAAACGATCTGATTTTTGTCACGCGATAATACGCGTATTTATGAACCGATTTGGATGTGACAAAGGCATTTGCATAGTACATAGCAATGTCTCGACCGAGTTCATGGGAAAACTTCATCCGCCATCTTGTTTCAAAATGGCGGCCATTTAATTTTTTTTTTAATTTAAAATGAGGTACAAAAAAATTAGAAATTGGAAAAGATTTTTTCCTTATGTGTTTGAACATGATACAAAGATCCCGATATATTTTTTGTTTCGTCTATATCTTAAAAAATGGCTGATTTATAGCACTTTGAATTTCTAGCTTGGCTGACATTTTGGAACGATCTGATTTCTATTACGCGATAATACGCGTATTTATGAACCGATTTCGATGTGACAAGGCGTGTGCAAAGTACATAGCAATGTCTCGACCGTGTTCGTGGGCCAGCTTCATACGCCATCTTGTTTCAAAATAGCGGCCATTTAAATATTTAAAAAAATTAAATTTTAAAATGAGGTACAAAAAAAACTAGAAATTCAAAAAGATTTTTCCGTATGTGTTTGAGCTTGATACAAAGATTCCGGAGGATTTTTTGTTTCGTTTATATTTTAAAAATCTGTTGAGTTATAGCACTTTGAAATTCTCGTGTGGCCGACATTTTGAAACGATCTGAATTTTGTCACGCGATTACACGCGTATTTATGAACGAATTTGGATCTAACTTGTTGTGTACATAGTACATACCAATGTCTCGACCGATTACGTTGGCCAACTTCATCCGCCTTTTTGTTTCAAAATGGCGGCCATTTAATTTTTTTAAATTTTAATTTAAAATGATGTACAAAAAAATTAGAAATTGAAAAAGATATTTTTCTTATGTGATCTTGATACAAAGATTTCGGAGCATTTTTCGTTTCGTCTATATCTTAAAAAATGACTGAGTTATAACACTTTGAATTTCTAGCATGGCTGACATTTTGAAACGATCTAATTTTTGTCACGCGATAACACGCATATTTATGAACCGATTAGGTTGTGACAAAGCATATGTATAGTACATAGCAATCTCTCGGCCGAGTTCGTTTGCCAACTTCATCCGCCATCTTGTTTCAAAATGGCGGCCATTAAAAAAAATTGCATTTAAAATAAGGTATAAAAATATTACAAATTGAAATTTTTTTCTTATGTGTTTGAGCTTGATACAAAGATTCCGGATCATTTTTTGTTTTGTCTTTATCTTAAAAAATGGCTGAGATATAACAGTTTGAATTTCTAATGTGGGTGACATTTTGAAAAATCGGTTTTTTTTTTTTTTTTTTTGCCTGCAACAGCACTCGTATTTATGAACCGATTTAGATGTGAGTGAGCATGTGCTCAGGAATTACTAAAGTCTCGACCAAATTCATTGGTTAGCTTTGTTGCACCTATTATGTTGCTTTAAAATGGCGGGCACTTCAAGATATCGCCGAATTTGGCGACCAAATATAAATCACTTTAAATAAAACCAGCTTTGAAAACTGACTAATTTCGCGAAATTCTCATTCATATTCAGTATTGACAAAAATCAGTATTTAATCTTCTATAATTGGGTTCCACTAATTTGAGCTCAGTGTGTTTGAATAATATAAGCTCAAGCGTCTAGAAAAGTAAGATCGGAAAAATAAGAACATCCTTCCAAGAATAAACCCTAATGGTCTTTTTGGAACCAAATTTCACATAACATCCTGACTTATATTCGGAGAAACATGAAATGTTGTTTTCCGAAAGCTTTCTTGCTTATCACGCAGTATTTTTCTTGTAATATTACCATGCACATGTGCTGTGACGATTTGTTTAAATAATGTACTTTTTTAAAGTTAACAAGTTAATTCAATCTTTAGAAGCTAGCTGCATTTCTTCAATGTTTTTTCAGAACTTCGCAGCTTGTGATTGAATTTTTTTTAGGAATATATACTTCCTAGGTTAGAATTGAGGATTTGCATTCAACCATAAGCTTTTTAACTATTAGTGCTTTTATTTTTACAGAGGAAACTACAATTCGCGGATATAGAATACCAGTGGGTTCAATAACATTGTTGAATTTCCGTTCCGCGCATCATGATCCAGACACTTTTGAAGACCCAGACACTTTTAATCCGTCCCGTTACATGACATTCTCCGGTAAACCCAAAGCAGAGTACCCAGTGTTATTTGGAATGGGTAAGATGCATATTTGTTTTATTTTTACTTTTATTTATTTTAGCTTCTATAATAACAAACGTCAAGTGTTATGCTCGAGTTTCAAAACTGATTTTGTTACCATTGCGGTTTTTAATAGAAACTATCCCCTCATATGTACACGCCTTCATGCTCGTAAATTGCAATTTTAGACGCTTAATAATTTTATAATATATCTATCAAATAACGCTATTGCTAGTAACAGATTATCAACGGATTTAATATGAGTTCAATGAGTTCAAAGGAGGTTATTGTACAAAATACAATTAAATAAATGATATAATTTTTTATTGTTTCACTGACATTTTTTTATTAATAATTTATCTTAAAGAGTCAGAACATTGATACCTTTTCAATATGATAATTTTGTCTTAAATGTAGTATAATAATGTGGTAGTATAATGTAATAAAATAAGTAAAAAATTTTATGTATAAGTAAACTTGTGATAGACCTTTTCAGGTTGTAGTTGGGGATAGCTCGGGATGGAGACAATTTCGGATTCCAAGAATAGAAGGATTATACTACTATACTATTACAGTAAAGCACCGATCATACGTCTTTCAGGGGGCCGTTCTAAAACAAGGTATAACTGAGAAACGCGTGCAGTCGAAATTCCAGTTGCCTAAGGTGTAAAATCTTTGAATATAGAAATATAATGCTGCAATCTTACAAATTTAATTTTGAGATTATTTTCGGTTGTTTACGATGTACGGTATATCGAAAAAAAGTTTAAATATTGAAAAAAAAATAATAATCATTTCTAAAGTTTAAAATGAAAGTGAGCATTACCAACCCTTATATCAGTTGCACACCTTGAATTGCACAGTTTGGAGTCAATTGTACAGTTTGAAATTGATCAGTTGCACACATATTTTAATCCATTATCGGACGTACAAACAAATTTTAATTTTAATAATCTTTAATCGTCGCCTTACGTTTAACCCTTAAATGCCTGATTTTTCAAAAATCATTGTAATAATGTTTTTTGGCTTTCATGTTTTAAATAAATCATGGGAAAATAAATTAAAAAATCATATTTTGTTTTAAGTATGGTTTACGGCTAAAAAACAATTTGTTACTAATCGGCAATACTGGTCTTTAATTGAAAAAATAATTTTCCTTGATAAAATTCTATAATATTAAACAAACAAGAATTTTTATAATAAGAAATAAATTTTACTTGCTCACTGCGGAACAAAATAGAATATTTCGCAGGCTTCCAAACAAAACAAAAAGAACAAGTAGCAACAATTGATAAAATAAATCTATCTTTAGTCTTAAACAGCGCAAGTGTTGCCATCTAAATGTTTAAAATCGATTTAATAATATTTTCAGAATGTATTTTATTGGCAACATTAGGCATTATAGCTTCAATATCATTCTAATAGTATTTTAGAGCCTAAATTGGGTATGTTGCCGAAAAGCAACATCCGGAATTTAAGGGTTAAATTAATACTTAAGCAAAAGCATTATGTATGGTATGGAGTTGAGTTCCTGGAAACTTTTCTCACTAGTACTGGGAGGAGAAAAAAACCTTCTAGGTATGTCAATGCAATCTAACACATCTTTGAAATAAGGTGGAATAATTTCTTCGCTAATCACGCTTAAATGATCTTCGCTTAAATGAGCATCCAGCAATCTGTTTTCTATCATATTATCAATTGTGCATAAATTCTATGTCATTACGTCGGCATTAAATTTGGAAAAACTTCCGTAAAAATCGGTTAAGGCATGAAGGAAATGACGTATATCCGAACTTATGCGTCCTATGAACGAACCATTACAACAATGAAATACACAGGATCCGCAGTAAATCGACGTATAAATGAGAAACGTTTAAACGGTGCTTTACACGGTGATAAGTATAAAACCCAAATGACCTGTAAGGACAATTTGATGCTCTCTCTCTCCGTGGGCCCTTGAATACAACACTCCTCAGCAATATTATGTGTAAAATGGCCACCAGATTTTTAAGAACTAAAATTTGGGAAAGAAGCTGTATATTATACACAATAAAATATGGAAATACTGAAAATTATTGGAAATTTCACTATAATCTATGTACAAATGCTTATGTATTTGTGCAAAATATGTATTTATGCCACTGTGATATATATTTTTATCTTTATTTTATTGCAGGTAAACGTTCTTGCTCTGGAGAAGCCTTTGTCATGCTACAGGCATTCCTTTTCCTTACAACTATTGTGAAAAATTTCAAAATTGTCTCTTCCAATGCGCCAACAAATAATTCTGCGGAGCTGCTTGTTTCCGAAAAATTAGAACTCACTTTTGCTGCAAGAACAGAAAATTAGTAAAGAGTGTATTGCTATCATTCAAGCGTTTAAAGGCAGAATAGCACAACTCCTATTTTCTTAAATGCTTAAAAACAAGGATTTTTGGGACGTATTCCGGGTGTTTTACTTTGAGGAAATACATGTTTTGTATCTACTTACATTAAAATTTTTTCGAACTACTATTTTTATCGAGATTGCTATGTAAAACTTCCTCCGTAACGTATATGCAAAATACCTATATTCGTTAGATTTTAATGAAAATTATCTTTTGGGAAAGCGATTTTTTACCAATGTTGGAAAAACAATCGAACCCGAAAAGGTTAACCCCCCCCCCACCCCCTGGGCCTATATCCCACGTGCAGATAATTGGCCTTCATAAATACAACCAACCAACGGAAAGGGTTAAATCAATTCCTCAATATTAGTTACTTACTCCACTCCGCCTTTGAACTAAGCAATAAAGAAATATTTTTTCTGTAATTCAGTCTTATTTCAAATTATGTATTGACTGTATTTTTAAAATAAATTACATGAAAGCTTTTAAATTATTATAGATAAAAATAAACGGTCAAGTGCGAGTGTTACTGGCGCTCAGAGGGTTCCGTACAATAAATTTATGAATTAGTAACTGTATTATTTTTAAAAAAATCGTTGCTAAAGTAATAATAAGGCTTTGTAAAAAACTATACAACGTAGGGTTGGGTATAGCTGTACATACTAGAAAAGTATGAATGGGCATACCATAAAAGTTCAAAGAGATATGAAGCCTAAATAAGTTCAAGTATTGCTGTTCTATTTACCTCTTTTTTTAATCTTATCCTAATTTGTTCAGGACGAACTTAATTCGGTACTAGCAATAAAAGTAGTGCATATTTAAACTTCATTTAGCATTTCATAACACTAAATTCAGCGTAGTAATAATCTGTTCTTTTTACAGTGTAGTTAAAACAAAACCCTGGTTCAAAGTTTAAACTCGACATTTTGCAAAGCTCGCTTTGAAAGGAGGTCGCAAAGTTGCAACGCCACCTTGGTCCGTGCCGCCTTTTTCCAGACAGATTTTTAATTAACTTTTAAAGACACGGGAGGCGTATTGAGAGATCCACTCAATGCAAACTGGTCGCTAATCCCATAGTATTCATATGATTAATTCTAATTAAATTAGTCTGATTTTACCAATTTGACGTTTATTTCTTTTATACTGCTACTGGATACTGCATTACACAAATATATCATTAAAAGTTGTTATTTGTGCTTTAAAACCCGATGGTACACAGAGTACGCCACCCCTGTCATTACGTATGTCGATACCGTCCGTGTCTTTAAGGGTTAATATCTCGGCTAATTACCGACGATTTTTTTAAATCGTTATCAACAATGCTTTTATACTTCTGCTACGATAGGTAGCTCCAGCGCTTCTCAAAAGCTTTGCTGAATACCTGCAAAACGAAATTTGTGTGTAACGGAAAAATGCGCTTTTCTCAAAAACTATTTGACCTAGGTAATCGCTATAGTTTTCCTGCAAGGTTTAAATTAACATCTACTACCTCTAATTTTCTCATAATATTAGTTTCAGTAGATTTGAAAATAGAGGGTGTGGGGGAGATATTTTCGCACTACATTTTCAACAATATCTCTGAAAATATATACCAACAATTAAAAGAAATGTATTTTTGAGTTCAGCGTTACGAAATTTTTTACACGGTATACAAAGAAAAGATTTTTTTTTTCAAGTAATTTAATTAGTCTCTCTACATTTTTCCTAAATATATTTGTGAATGTTTAGTAATCTGTAAATATGTGGGTCAATAGTCTTTATTACTTCACCCAATTTGAACTTTCCACGTTCCATAGTTTACGAGTAAAAGGGCTGAGACAGACACAAGAGAAATCTTATAATGGTTCCGTTTTTACTTTTTAAGTACGGAACCCTAAAAATAACTAAGATTATAAATAATTCTTGTTAACTTTCATTTTATTTATATTTGTCTGAAAATGAAATATCTTTACTTTTTCTTTATTATTGCAGAACGGAAATAATTCATCTGAAGTTTTGCCGTCCACATCTGATGATTACTTAGGAATCAGTCAAAGACGGAAAAGACATAAATCTGCGAATCTAGTTATTTAGCCGTATGTTATATAACAGTGACTTGTAATTTTTATATAAATATTGAAGCGTTAGTGAGTATGTGAGAATCAGTTAGAGAATAGCGATTTTAACAAATGCGGAATTTTGTTTTAATGTCATATTTTATAAAATAATTTATTTCGAATGCAAATAAATAGTAATGGAATATGTTAAACTTTGTACTCGATTTCTGAGAAAACATACCAACTGTTCCATATTGCATAGTTCCATTTAATTTCTTACGATTTTTATATACGTGTACAGTAATATTTTGAAAAAGTAAAAAAGGAAGTTGCTGAATGCCCATTTAATTCATTCATGTCATTAAAGGTACAGCATTGTTTAAACGTTTGATTGAGTCTGTAAAAACTGTATATTTAATTTTTTTATGTTCTGTGGTAAATGTCGTCTGTTTGTTATGATCATTATTAAAGATTTATATTTTTATTCCACTGTGTGGTAATTTAATACTCAGCCGCAAAAAATATGTTTAAATATTTCCCCTTTAGTTTTTTAAAAGCGTCTTATATATAGATGTTGAGAAAAAGAAATTTATCGAAGATTTTCCCTTGTTATCTCTCCATTAGTTTTTTCAATAAATGACGCTAAACGAGTTAAAAGAGAATAAACCAAATGGAATGGTTTCTTCGAGTAATGATTCTATGCCGCTAACTAAAATTAATGAGAATCTCTCAGAACTTTACGTACAACTGCTCCATACTGCATAATACCATTTAATTTCTTACGATTTTTATATACGTGTACAGTAATATTTTGAAAAAGTAAAAAAGGAATTTGCTGAATACCAATTTAATTCATTAATTTCATTAAAGGCACTGCATTGTTTAAACGTTTGTTTGTGTCTGCGAAAACTATATATTTAGTTATTTTTTATGTTCAGTGGTAAATTTCGTCTGTTCGTTATGTTCTTTATTAAAGATTTATATTTTTATTCCACTGTGTGGTAATTTAATACTCAGCCACAAAAAATATGTTTAAATATTTCCCCTTTAGTTTAAAAGCGTCTTGTATATAAATGTTGAGAAAAAAAATTATCGAAGATTTTCCCTTGTTATCTCCCCATTACCTTTTCCAATAAATGACGATAAACGAGTTAAAAGAGAATAAACCAAATGGAATGGTTTCTTCGAGTAACGATTCTATGTCGCTAACTACAATTAACGAGAATCTCTCAGAACTTTGGGGCGGTCCATAAATGATGTCACACTTTTTTTCAATATTTTTGACACCCCTCCCCCCCTTTGTCACAAAGTGTCACACTTCACCGTACCCCCTCCCCCAATTGTCACATGTCACGCTATATTACATAAACATATACTTGCAGTTCAGAAACAAAGCACTATGTTATAGATCATACTTCAAACTTTATTTTTAAACTTAACTATGTATTTTAACGTCATTTGTGAGCATAACAATAAAAAGGATTCATGTATTTATTTTGTATGAAATAAGATTAAGGTTTATAACAAAATCATAATTAATGTACAATTGTAATAAAATATTAATACGAAAGAGCAGTTGAAAACAGTCGTATTTTGGAATTTGAAATGGAATTTAATATATTTGGCTTTAAATCTACTTTATATACACAGTTCAAAATGACTTCAAAATTTAATCTGCGGATTTTAATGCTTTTATTTTACCCAAAATGTGTGATGTCACATTTCTTCTTATCCCCTCCCACCCCCTAGTCACAAACTGTCACATTTTCATGAACTCCCCTCCCCCCTTCCAAGCGTGACATCATTTGTGGAAGACCCCTTTGCATACAGCTGTTCCATATTGCAAAATTCCATTCAATTTCTTACGATTTTTATATACATGTACAGTAATATTTTGAAAAAGTAAAAAAGGAATTTTCTGAATGCCCATTTAATTCATTCCTTTCATTAAAGGCACTGCATTGTTTAAACGTTTGTTTGTGTCTGTAAAAACTGTTTTTTTTTTAATGTTCTGTGGTAAATGTCGTCTGTCTGTTATGTTCATTATTAAAGATTTATATTTTTATAAAACTGTGTGGTAATTTAATACTCGGCCACAAAAAATAGGTTTAAATATTTCCCCTTTAGTTTTTTAAAAGCGTCTTACATATAGATGTTGAGAAAAAGAAATTGATCGAAGACTTTCCCTTGTTATCTCACCATTACCTTTTTCAATAAATGACGCTAAACGAGTTAAAAGATGATAAAACAAATGGAATGGTTTCTTCGAGTAACGATTCTATGTCGCTAACTAAAATTAACGAAAATATCTCAGAACTTTACATGCAACTGCTCCATATTGCATAATTGCATTAAATTTCTTACGATTTTTATATACATGTACAGTAATAATTTTTATTCCACTGTGAGGTAATTTAATACTCAGCCACAAAAAATATCTTTATATATTTTCTCTTTAGTTTTTTAAAAGCGTATTATATATAGATGATGAAAGAAAAAACAATAAAATTGATCGAAAATTCTCCCTTGTTATTTCACCATTACCTTTTCCAGTAAATGACGCTAAACGAGTTAAAAGAGAATAAACCAAAAGGAGTGGTTTCTTCGAATAACGATTCTATGTCGCTAACTAAAATTAACAAGAATCTCTACAGAACTCAAATATACAACTTGAATTACAATACATTACATGTACAGTTGGTTTCATAACAAGAAAGAAAATCATGCGTTAAGCATAGATTATGAAGCACTTTCAAACACTTCCTGAAATCTTTAAAAAAAAATTTAGTCAAATAAGGTAAATAAGATAATTAAGTAAACATTTTAAAAGGTTTACTTAAATCTGATTTCAGTAGTTACCTTCCACAGCCAAATATGTATTCCAATTTTTTAATAGCCCTGTATTTGATTCGTAGGCGGATATATATACTATATAATAGGAAAATTTAGTTTAGCAAGAAAATGCGTAACACGATTGAATTTTTCTTTCAGAAATTTATACTAATAAATGGAAACATACTTGAATATTTTTGTTCAGCCCTGTAGCTTACCTAGTACCGTTATTACACGCCACTATTTAGCTAAAATTTAATTCAAACTAAATTACTCTTAAAACTACTGAAATAACATTTCCAGAATTTTATCATCTATAGACGGCCATGTATCCAATTCTTTGCGTGGCCCTGTATATCCTTTTATCTATATTTCGCAAACGTTTCTTAGTAAACTAAATTCAGTACAGCGTAAAACTGCACAACACATTTAAAAACCACCTTTGAGCAATCTACGCTCATACTCAGTAACCTTTACGAATTATTTTGTGTAACCCTGTATATCAACTATAGCATTTATACACACCATATAGTACGCATAAATATAGTGAAACTTAAAAGCACATATCATAATTAAAAAGGCATTTCCTGCCATCATCGCTGATATACAGTACTTCGAATAGAATATACTTGTCTGAAATCTTTTGTGTGTCCCTGTAAATGCTATGCACTTCGTATTATATAAGAAATAAAATATAGTAATCCTCAGCGACGTATAACAGTTTCATTACACATTAAATAATTTAACATAATTAAAATACACCGCAAACGATTCACTCCATCCCTGTATCATTATGTAAAGGAATTCTTTTGTGTGGCCCTGTAAATAAACAGTAACTATTCGTTGCACCGCATATTAGAAAGCATATTTTAGTGCGCTTCGTAAATGTATATCAATTTTATTATGTTTGAAAGAGGGTGTAACATCTTTAAAATTCCTTTGAAATGATTTTTTCCCATTGGCTGTAATGTAACGGCTTACTTTTGACTGTCCCTATAAATAAACTAAACATGCTAGAAACTTAATTTGAAATAGGGTTCGTGCTATGGTAGATGTCAATTATATCCAAAAATTCCAGAACAATCCCATTATATTTACGAGATTTAGAGCGCGGACAGACGGACAGACAAACAGAAGTCAATAACACTGTTCAACTTTGTTGGAAAGTGTTAAAAATGATACATCCGTATTTATTCGGAGTTAGCTTACAACAAAATCACAGCAAATGTGTCAGTAGATTCTGAATAATATCTTCCTTTTTTATTTGAATGTATTTTTCTATAGAGGTCATCTACATATATAAAATTAAGACAACATTTTTTTTTTTTTTGCCAAGTGCTACAATTTCCACCCAATTCTACATTTCTTTTAGTTCAGTTCAGCCCGTAAAGGCATTAAATTTGTGCATTATTTTTTAATCATTCTGTAGTAGAGTTCTGTATCGTGTCGGGGATACGATTTTATTTAAAACCAACATGATTCGTGTTACAAATAACAAACGGGTTGTTTTTAAATATTTCCAGTTCAGGTCGGTTTCGAGTTTATCCGATTTTTCCAAAAAATGTCTTTATATTAATGAAGTGAAAAAAGAATAAATTTCATTATTAATAAAGGTATATCTGTTTCAATTCCATTAAAATGTCGATGCATTTTCTATTATTTCGATTTCGGGTGGAATTCGGATTTGAATATATCTCATTGGGGTCGGGTTCGTGTGGCGGAATTTTTTTGTTGGGTTCGGATTGGGGTTTTTGTTAAGCAGAATTTTCGGGATTGTTTGCATACAAATCCAACCCGAGCAGTGACACATGTGTATTTGCTTTATAATACAGATTTTGTCTTTGCATAAATGATTATTCTTTAATAAATAATGATATTATTAAAATGGATAGACTATTAGAGTGGTGTTGCAAATAATTTACTTGTAATAAATGCACAATTTGCATTTTATAAATTAATGAAGAATGAAGTGGATTCTCAAATTTTTTCCAATGCTTCAGATTTTTATTTTTTTTATGTTCACCGCATTAGACAAATCACAAAAATATTATTTGAAATATCTATATTCATGGTTCATACGGATACCGTTATTTTTCCAGGAAGACTAGCAGTATCTTTTTATACAAGAAGAAATCTAGGTTCAACGCACAAAATTGCGTCTTCTGTTAAGAAGAGATTTTCTATAAGAAAGTACTGGAGCCGAAAATTTTTCTGGTCTGCAAAATTCAAGGAGGCGTACGAAAAATGATATTATAAAGGACAAACGTGTCTATGCTTAACAAGGGCACCTCCAAACATGATGCGCACAGATTTTGATAATTTCAAAGTATGTTGTTGGGGTCATACCGCTAATTATTCTGATGAAAGGGTTTCTTCAAATGGGCCTTAGTTTTTGGGATATTGGGGGTTAAAGTTCAGCGTATATTTCAAATACCCATTAGTGTAACTTTTAGAATGTGAAATCGTGGTGCAGCGGTAGCGTGCGAGCTTACGGATCAAGACATTGCGGGTTCGATTCCACTTTGAGAATTTTTTTTTTCTTTTTTACTTATTTTTATATTTTTCATACGTTAAAAATTTTAAACAGAATTGGGCATTCTACACCTTTGAACTTTGATATTTTCTTAATAAACTACATTTAGATTTTCGAATTTTTCATGGCAATTTATTTTTCTCTTCTATTTACAAAATTTCTATTACAATATTTCTATTTACAAAACTCCAACACTAATTTATGCCTAAAACTTTTTTTAAAATTAATTATTATTTATATTTTTTTATTTTAAGCACAATTCTGAAATAATGATTTTTCTTTTTTCTATCTTTTTTTTCTTTTAACTTTATCGAATTTTAAAGGAAAATTTATCATTTTCTTGTATAAATTATACAAAATAATTTTCAGGTGCAATTTCTCAAACGTATTTAGGGTTAGATAATTCAAATAATGCATATCTTCGAAAGAGTAATAAAATATTAAAGCAGTAATGCTTAAATACAAGTTTTTTATCAGGTGTACAAATTTTTAATACTCTGTAAAATACATCTATCTTTAAAGTTCAACCTCAACATCATTTTTCGTTTGCACAAATAAAAAATTAAATTAAAAAATATTTTTGTTTATTATTATAGCAAATAAAAACACTCTCTACGTGATTCATAAAAATTCAACTGGATTGCAAAAATCGTCTGTTAATGAGATAAAATTTACGATACATATAAATATATTTATATATTTTTTAATCGTCTGCTTTTTTTTTTCCTCGGTAATATTGAAATAAATAAAAAAAATTTTATTGATCTCGTTTACCTTCTTTTTCAGACAATTAGAAGATTTGAAATATTGTTATATATAGGGAAAATTTCGGTATAAAAATTAAAAGAAGACTACAGATTGTGACAGATTGAATGCTAAAGATTGTGTTATGGAAAGAACCAACGCTGATGCGGAAAATTCTCGTTTGGAAGAGAAGCAAAAAGGCCGAATTACAAATGTATTAAAATATTGCCAGACGTTGTTACAAAATGATGATCTATTTAAAAGTTCTCCACCGGATGAAATATCCGGTGCTGCTATTCCGGTGCAATTTTAGAAATATTAGAAGATCGACAAATTATTGAGGCCGAGGAATTGATATTGAATGAAGAAGATGAATTTAACGAATTTACAAAGGTGTGATTTTTTACTTTAGCAAAAAAAAAAAAAAAAAAAAAAAAAAAAAAAAAAAATATTCGTTATATTTCATTGTTAAAAAATATCGAAATCAAACAACTGAATTTTAAATATTTTTTATAGTATCCGGGATTTCATGAAGATCGTGAGAATTTTGTACCTGAAGAATTTGCCCCTGAACCACGCGATTATATTCCATTGTGGTACAAAAAGATTGCTGTTGCATTCAGGGTTGTAGTGGGTAGCTGCCCGGGTACCCGCCCAGCTGCCCGCCCGGACTGGGTTTTTTTATAAAAAGCCCAGGTAAAAAACCCGGATTTCTTAAAATATATTTCTGGAAAAGAACAGATGATGTAATTGTTAACAGTTTATGGTTATTTTGTTTTATTTATTCACTTTTTTGAATCTTGGAAAATATATTTGTATTGTATTAATTTACTTGCACTTTTAGATTGGAAACAATTGGAAAACACACAATTGATAGCTTTGCAATTTAAAATTTGTTTGGGTACTTCTTAGTTATCCTGTTGACCAAATTACTGTCCTCAAATTGTAAGATTAAATGCCAATAATGGTTGCCATTAATTAATTAATTGTAAGATTAAATGCCAATAAAACCATTAATTCGACGTTTTATTTATATTTTTATTAATGTTTTACTAATTTATTTGATCTTTTGTTATTTAAAATAAAAATTATGTCAATGAGTTAAATTTGGCGAAAGGGGTCGACGGGATAACTAAGAAATACCTTTGTTTGTTATTTAAATTAAAGTGATCATATCTATATATGTATTTTAAGAACAGAGAAAAATGGTGAGATCATTATTAAGACTGAAGTCTTTCCCATCTATTAGACTATGAAGTGTTCACAAAAGATGGTATTTGAGATCATGATTGCCACTTATTTCGGCAGTCAAATTCCTTGTGCTTTACTGAGCAAAATATTAAATTTTCCCAGAGTAATTCCTCTGAGAATTTTCAAAATTTCAACGGATAAATTTTGCAAAGTACCAAAGTTTAGTAAAATTCCTTGTTTTTAATACTCCTTTTTAAATTCCCTCAGATTTTCTAGTTTTCCCTATACAGTGGCAACTCTGAAGATTATTATTTGTGAGGAAGGTGGAATCATCGTCCACATTTTGGCAATTTAATTTACCCGGGGAAAATTGCCCATTTAACCCGGGTTTTTTAATAAAACCCTGGGTTTTTTCTAAAAAACCCGGGTTTTTTACAACCCTGGTTGCATTAGCTGTAGCCTGTAATAAATAAGTAAAAAAGTAAATAATAAAAATGAAAAAAAGGGCGCCAGGGTGAAATCGAACCCGCAACGTCCTGGCCCGTAAGCTCGCACTCTACCGCTGAGCCACGAATTCATATACAGATAGTCATACTAATGGGTATTTGAAATATACGCTGAACGTTAACCCCCAATTTTTCAAAAACTAAAGCCCATTTGAAGAAATCCTTTCATCAGAATAATTAGTGGTATGACCCCTACAACATACTTTGAAATCATCAAAATCTGTGCGCATCATGTTTGGTGGTGCCCTTGTAAGACTGACGGTGGCAACAACAAACGATTAAATTTGACTTTTATTGCAATTTTTAAAACTTCGAAATACGGCACATTTTCAATATTTACACCGTCGAATAGGGAAAAGATGTACTTTTAAATGTATGTTGTTTATAGACTATATCGCAATTTTCTTGATTTTCATGTTTTTAAAATAATTTTTAAGAATGATTTTTTTCCTTTCAAATCTATCTTTATCGCGTGCTAAAAATTAGAAAAGATAAATCCATTTACACTTAAATTTATATAAATAGTTCATCATTTGTTTACAGATCAGTTTTTATAAAGAAATTAAAACATTCATCCATCAATAAGTAAAACAATAAAATATAAATAAATCACAAATTTTAGACATGTAAATGAACCGTAGGAGTTTAAACCAATGAAATGAAGATAATCTAAAAGGCTTAATCTAAATAGGTATTTTTACGGTTTTAACTCGTGGCGTGAGGCCAATATGAGAGTATCCGTTTTAAGAAGTTTCAAATTTTTATTTGAAATCATTACTGCTATTTTTCACATAAATATAAATTTTTGTATTCTTAATGGGCATTGTAAAAGTATATGGAGCATTCTCTCAATCTTTTGACTTTAGGGAATAAAAATCTGGTGAAATTAAACTTGCTAAAATAACATTTTAATCTGATAGACGAATGCCTTAATGATTCAAAATAAAGAAAACATGGTCAGCAGCGAAAAAATTTTTTTTTAACTGAGGTGCAAGTTAAACTTGCGAGTTTAATTTCCCTTACCATTTTAGGGGATGTGCATATATAACGTTATCATTTTAGGGGGGAGAGGGAGTCTGGCAAATGATATCGTTAGATATCTGTAGGGGGAGGGGGGTTCGTCTTTTGATATCGTTATCTTTTATATCCAACCAAAATTTTCTCTTTTTATTTATAATTTAGCCTTTACATCAAAATAGAATGTTATCTTTTTTTAGTCTGCTATCTATTTTTATGAAAGTACAAAGCTATTATTAAAATGATTAAATGATTATAAAATTATTTAATTCCAAATTTCCTATTTCTTCTGTCATATGTGTATGCATATATAATTCGCTGTTCGAGAAACTATATGAGAAGTATGTTTCAAATGATACCTGTGTTTACTAATAAATAAAAGAGAAAGAATGTTGTCCACCTGTTTTGGTGATAAGAAGCTCTGTCTCACCCCCCCCCCCCCCCCCGTGCGGGGTCAAGTGCAAGAAAACATTATTACTGATGAATGTATTATGTAACAAAAACGTATTATAAAATACTTTTAAATAGTAACTATTTCTTTTAAGTGTTATTTGATAAAAAGTTTTTTCATATATAACGTGATATTTTATTGAGTTCTCTTCATATGAATCAATTAAGTTTGCGAAAAATAAATGTAACCATATTTGTATATCTCTCCAAGCAAAAGAAATTTTTTTTTCAAAAATGAAAAGAATTTTTAGACATTGATAACGATATCATTACGGGGGGGGGGGGGGGCTCGAAGGATGATAACGTATGATATCGTAAGGGGGGGGAGGGGGTTCAAAATTGCCAAAAAAAGATAACGTTATATATGCACAGCCCCTTACCACTATAACTTTCTACACTGGTTATCAAAAATTAAGGAAAAGTCACAAAATGCTAATTTTTAAATACGCGAATTCTCAAAAGGAAGTAATATAATTTGAATAATTACTATCTCTGAGAACAGCTAGTCCATATAACATCTCATTCAGGTCACACATGGTCACAAGAGTCACAGTCACTACGGTGAAACAAAAAATAGGAAATTCCATACGTCTCTTTATGAGTCTCAAATGACTACTATATGTGACTCCACTGACAGGTCACTGTGACTGCTGCTTTGTGGCGAGTCACCAGGTGACTTTACAATATCATTTCATTGAGACTCTCGTGTGACTCTCATCTGGAGACTCAATTTCAAAGTCATCGTGAACGTTGAATTATGATAAATCACCAAATAATGTCAAATTAAAGTCACATGGTGACTTTTCACCCTTTTTCACAGTGGTGACTTTACAGTAGGGTCTCTGTCACCATTTGAAAAAGTCATGTGACAGAAAGTCACCATGTGACTTTAATGTGACATTATTTGGTGATTTATCATAATGCAACGTTCACAATGACTTTGAAATTGAGTCTCCAGATGAGAGTCACACGAGAGTCTCAATGAAATGACATTGTAAAGTCACCTGGTGACTCGCTACAAAGCAGCAGTCACAGTGACCTGTCAGTGGAGTCATATATAGTAGTCATTTGAGACTCATAAATGAGACTTATGGAATTTCCCATTTTTTGTTTCGCCGTAGTGACTGTGACTCTTGTGACCATGTGTGACCTGAATGAGATGCTATATGGACTAGCTGTTCTGCAGGAATAGTAATTATTCGAATTATATTACTTCCTTTTGAGTATTCCCGTATTTAAAAATTGGCATTTTGTGACTTTTCCTTAATTTTTGATAACCAGTGTATTTTCTTCTAAATTTTTACTTATAATGAATTTGCATAGAACCCACAGGACATTCAAATAAGAAATAATAACAATGCAGTATTTTTAGTTCAAAATGTTGGTATAACATTGTCTTAAAGGGGTGTAACAGAAGGGACGGAAGGAAAAATAAGGGGATGGTATGGGGAAAAAGTGATGGTAATGGAAAAAAAGAGGGATGGTAAGGATGGGACGGTAAGGAAAATTACCACTATTTTGGGGCAAATCATGTTAAGACTAAGTGATAGCCACAATGCTCATAAATTTTTAGAAACAGTTATTTACTTTGGATTAAATAAAAAAAAAATATTTACCTCGAAATGTGCAAGAACCTTAGGGACGGTAAGACTACCAATAAAGCGAATATTGAAATCGATCTTGAAATTGATATTTAAATGCTGATTTAAATACTGCAGTAAATTTCCTGAAAAAGAATTTCAGACCTTCTTTCTCTAGCATACTTCTGCATGAGAAAAAACTTGAAAAAAATTCTGTGGCTGCATCTGAAGTGATTTTCTGTATAAGTATAGCAAGAAGGACGGTAAGGATGAAAAACCCAGGGACAGAGTTTAAAAAATAATATCAACCGTAAAAATGTGTGCAGGTTAGTTTTTTGCTACATATTTTTATAAAACGATTGTCCCAGTTTCGGGGGGGAAATTACATAGAATTAATTTTATTGAAACAATTTTATTCAGACAGCTCTAAACTTAAAAATCAGCATCAGGGACACGGAACGGTATAGGAGTTTTCCTGATATTTGGAACCACAACATCGTTCAAAACTTATTTATCTCGTTAATATTGTTATGCAATCATGCAATGGGATGTTCCCCAGTATATGAAATAGGAAAAAAACACAAGAAAATGTAGTAAAATAAAATTTATTATTCAGGGACATAAATGTCAAAAGATTGTGAGAATGCCGCATATATATCATGTAAAAATTCTGTTAGAGTTATCATTTAAAAAGAAAAAAAGTATAATCTTTGATATTTTTTGATACGTTTATATCATTAATTTTTGATAACTTCATTTTTTTCGAACAGTGTGTTTTTCTGTATCTAAGAATTTTTCGAAAAATATCTTAAGTTGTTGTTCCGTAAGTATGTACAGAGAAAAAAGGGTAGTGACAACAGCAAAAATATAGGGTAAAACCCTTTGTTACTATGATTGAGTTGTAGTAAAATGTCTTAAAGCTGGCGATTAAATTCATAAGAGAATAGAAATTATAGTTTCAAACATAAAAAGTAAATCCTTTACTAATTTAAAGATAAATAATAATACAATTTAAATTTTAGATCATGAATCCTTGAGTAATAAATGTAATTTTTTTTCAAGATTTATGATGTTAACTGGGTTCGTACTGTAGTGGAATTTCTTTGCCTTAATTTCCGAATTGTAGTTTTAGTCTTATTTAATCGCAAAAATTATAACAAATTCTGCGCCAAAATAAGAAAAAGATTACTATTCGGAAATAATGGCACTCTTCACGAACCATACGAACCTTGTGTTAAGATGCAACTTTAGTCACGTGAAGAAACGAGAACGGCAATTTTAATCCTATGGGGGCGTTATTTCAAAATTTCTCGCTTTGATTTTAATTTTTTTTTTATTTATTAATTTATTTTTTTTCCATCGAATAGCTGAAGGACGATGTACAACCGGGCTAGCTTTTACTTTTCCGATATTCGTTTCAGATTTTTTAAAAAATTACTTTCACTTTCCGAACCGGTTCTGAAATTGAAACTATCCTAATTAAAAACAAATTGTAATTTAATAGATTACAACGACCATTTGGAATTTTTTAATAATCGAATAAATAAAAATCGAAAGCAACTCCACCGAATCCTCCACTGATCACGACACATCATCTTCATAACAAAATGTAACCGAAAAATCTAAATTTCAGCGACCAAATTCCGTCACATCCTCTTCAACAACAGATCGCAAAGATCAAACTTCAGACGAACAAAACCTTCATCGATAAACTCTCCAAGTCCCGCTTCGAGAAGAAAACAGTTTACAAATCGAAGCGACAAATTACCTACGATGAGCTCAATTTTTCTCTGTTAGAATCGACCGATTGTAAAACGCCGTGGCTAGTGGATTGTAGCCCCTCGAGACATGGCCATTTATTATAAATCGATTAAACATTACATTGTTTCCTTTTTCGCGTTCGTCTTTTATTCTGTAATCGATTTTAATGGGTTACATAATCAGTTGAAGACCTCGATTTTCGTGGGTTTCATAATCAGTTGAAGACCTCGATTTTCATGGGCTACATAATCAGTTGAAGACCTCGATTTTCATGGGCTACATAATCAGTTGAAGACCTCGATTTTCATGGCCTACTTAATCAGTTGAAGATCTCAATTTTTGCTTTGCAAGAAGATTTTCATTTCGGCGTCGCTCTTTGGCTTTGGATTTTTCCATATCTGATAATTTGCGCCTACCCATTTTGTAACATTTTCAATTTTTAACGATTTTATGCCTTTCGATTACCTATTCAAATAAAAATTCTTCTAAAAGTAAAGAACATCATTGAATTTCGTTAAAAAATAAAATGCGAGCATCATTTGGCCCCATCCTCGACCGAAAACAACAACCATTTCCAAATGGTTAATTAAAAAAACACTATATTCAGATTCAAAAAAGTAAAAACTAGCCTGGTTATAGATCGTCCTCACCTGTCCTATAAAAGAAAAAAAAATAAAATCAAAGCGAGACATTTAAAAATAATGCCCCCCATACATGCCCCCATTAGCATTTTCCTTTCTTCCCGTGATTGAAGTAGCCTCTTAAATAAAACCTCTGTTTATTCCTTAGATATAAATTTTTATAATATTATTGAATATTCGAATAAAAATATAAATTTATTCAATAATTTAAAAAAAAAAAAAAAAAACTCTCGCTGCACAGTGTGACATGTACGTGACCTTAAGTATATTACGGAAAGAAGATAAATTATTTTCCGACGTATTTTGTATAGGCGTTAGTAATTTGAAAAGATTGACTCAGGTGTGGCTGAGATATTTAGTTAAATAATAACAAATGAACCGTACATCATCCAACCAAGTCGAGAAAACTTTAGAACTTTTAAGATTATCTTTAAAGAAATAGACATGATTTATGGGCTTATAAAAAGGTTCTTAGTTTACTAAAGTATTTCACGTTAATGGAATTTATTTATTGGTTTATTTTAGTTATGTTTTAAAAGATTTTTAAAAATATAAATGTAGGAAATCCACGAAAATCTAAATGTTATAGCTTTTGTAAAAATGTCATAATGTTATCATTTTAAATATTAAATCATACATTTCTGTTAAAATGTAAAATGTTTAATTTCATTTATATGATTAGATTGTTCTCTATTCGTTAAGTAGGGAATTTAGAGCTGTTAAATTGTGCCAACAAAATAAAAAAAATTTAAAGGAATCCATTTTGAATTTGTAAGCGTGAAGCGAATTCGAAAACGGAATATTTTTGGAAAAGTTATTATTAATATATTTTTAAACGTATTGGGCCGTGGGAAAGAAAAGTGAACGCTAATTAAGATTGCGCGTTTTGTTTGTTTTATTCGAAATTCGTGTTATTAAAAATGCGGACATAGAATTTTAAGTAGTGCAGAAAAAGAGAAAATAGTCAAAAATAATTTTTGAAAAGTTAATATTTAATAACTTTTAAACGAATGCCACCGTCCGAAAGAAAAATAAATGAAGTTATGGCCTAATTTTTTTTTCGTATTTCCATTTGGAGGTGGATGCAGATTTTCAAACATCGCAAAAAATATCGATAAAACGCCAAATGTCATTGAGGAAAAAATTGGAAGGGTTAATATTCATATTTTTCAAAATCTGATTCAAATATCTGATTTCACATTCCTAGGAAGATTAAGCGCATTAAGATGGTATTTTTTATTTTTTCTCATTTTGATTAGATCTAGACTTAAGGAGGATAAGAGCTTCGGAAAATGAGGAGGTAAGTCTAAATGTGACATTTCGAAAAGAATTTTTTTGAAATGGTTTATTTTTTTAAACGGCCTGCACTGTTAAAAAAGCACCTTTATTCAGAGGATTTTACTTTTAATTTTCCGTATGTCAACGCGTCGAGCCGATGCCTGCCGTGAAAGACAATGAATTAGAAGAACTATTTTCGACCTTCAGATTTTCTCTGCTAGTAAGATCCGGAATCCTCTCAGTTCGTCATATTTTAGGATGGAAATTGTTTTTTATGAGCTTTTGTTGATTTTTAGTTAATATTTCGACAATTATATATATAAATGAAACATCTGAAACCCAGATGCATTAGAACCTGCCTTGGACTATCATCATCCAAATTCGTAGGCTCCAAATTCGTTCATCGGGTCCTAGTCAGAATGGACAAATTCACACAGAAATATTTTTGTAGTGCGGATAGATATGCATGAATATATTTTCTTATTACTGATTTTCACCAAAAAGACAGCTGAGTTTCACTTCGTTAATTTTGAGTCATTTAACAAATGAAATTGTAAAAAATATGTCTAAAACTGTTTGATACTGCCTCTTTTTTAAACTGTTCCTGAAAAACTTTATGGATTTTTCATTAAATAGATACTTAGTTCTGTTCTATTTCAAAGCAATATTTTGTACTTCTTCCAACTTTGCAAACATTTTTTTAATTTCAACAATTTCCTTCTTTATCTTCACCGTTAGATGAAATTTCCATTTATTTTCTTTATATTGCTGTTTTTTTTTACCTCTTATCAGTCAGTTCACATTCATGTATCTCCAGTAAATCTTCATCGTTTTTCTTCTACTTATAATTTAAGGTCATGAGCAGTTGCCACAAAAGATTTTAACAATTTATGTCCTTTATCTGAAGCTTGTTTATTATCGAAAGAAAGACACAGTTTCTTCTGTGCTGCTTTGGGCAATTCATAGTTATTTCTTTATTGCCCTTTACCTTTTCTATGGCAGTGTTGAATTACACCTTCAATTTTTTTTTTTTTTTTTTTTTTTTTTTTTTTTATCATTGTCACACGTTCCAAACCTTCTGCTAAAATGTTCCCTTTTGTAAAGAGGTTTAATTTTTTTATTTATCAGTTTATTCTTTGTTTGAAGGGGAAATGTATCTTTGGGAGAAAATGAAATCTGCCTAATAAAATCCAATAGCCCTGATATCCTTTCTTGGATGCCCGTTGAATGGTCAAATATACAAAGTTAAAATATCTTTCAGAGGCAGACGGTTTTGCTCACGATAGACATTAGATGGCTCAAACACTTCGCGAGTCTAATCACTTAATTTTATTCTTATGACCTATACTTTACTATTTGACTTGATTTAGAGATTTTGAACTTTTTGAATGCTTGGGAATTCTCTAACTGGTAAATTAACATTGTAGCCTCCACTTGTACTTGCTGCAAAAAGTAATGTTAAGCTATCATTCATTGGTTTATGTCCGAGAAATGTTTGCTTTTTGTTTTGTTTATTATAAATGTCTTTTTGATAATTTTCTACTCAAATAACCAAGTCTCATCACAATGGTACACTTGTTGATGGATATATTGCTCATTTTATTATAAATGTGCTTTCGGATAATCATTAATAGATAACAAAAGCATGTGCCGTTAACCAAGAGATTTTTTCAAACAACCTTTTATCGTTAACCAAATACTTACATAACCGACGCCATCTTTAACCGCGGTACCACTGTATGTACAGTAAAACCTCAATAACGGTCCCTGCCGAATACGAGAATACGGACATATTTACCAAAAAACTTTTCAATCCACAGCACATATATATTTGTATGTTTTTTCTTCTGAAAAGCGGACATCTCTGAATAGCGAACAAATTCCGTAGTCCCGAGGCGTCCGCTATTCAGAAGTTTTAATTGTCGCACATACATATATATGTTACGTTGCATGAAATTCTTATTAAACTAGTAAAAGATTGTAGTTGGATGCGTTCAATTCGTAGAATACTGGCAGCTGTTGGAGGTTGTGTTAATTTTACAGTTGACAGATCTAATCAACTACATTAATTTATTGGTAATAGTTGAGATTGGTAAGTCCAATCTAAATACCAGAAATCGTTTAGCAGTCGTATTATATTCTGATGATCAAGTCATACATGTAGCAAGGCAAAGGATTGAGAATTCCGGTAGTTTCTCCATAAAACCAGAGCCCAATGTAATTCTAAAATGTTTATTCATCCAAACATAAAGTGTAAATAATTCCCACACTATGAGAGTTTTCGTAGAGCCCCCAGGCTAGAGTACGAATCATCCTAAAAAGATCTTAAAACAACAAATTTAGATGTTCAACTATGCTGTCAGACACCAGGAAACATAGTTTGATAAACAATCGAACAAAACGGAATTCTGAGTTCTCAAATCATCGCATTGGCTTTTTGTTTCAAGGCGCATAGGTAACAGATGCGAAGGTAATACAGAGTTGAACCAATCGGTGGACGGCGGAAGGTCAAGCAGTGGAACCAATGGCGAGAGGGAAGAAGTGTTTTAGGAGAATGAATCCCAGGCCTCTTAATGTAGGGATTTCGGTGTGAAAAGTCTAGCGTCTGAAAGTCGCGGGTAACAAGTTCGTGGGATTTAAGATTAGAAATCAAAAATAGCAAAATGCTTTTAATAACATTCAAAAATAAAAACTAGCTTCTCTCAAAATATTATATTACAAAAATATTTCTCAAAATATTATTTCTGAAAGGGTTAAAAGTTTTAGATTAAGATTTCGAATAAGATAAATAATAATATACGCGTTTTAAATTTAAAGGATATTAGCTAGGAATAAATAATAATTATTAAGAAATAGGGAAATAATGAATATGTCGGAAATTTAGAATAATTTAAATGAATATTACGAAGTAAAATTTTTATATAACATATATATGTATATTTGTGTGCGTTTAATAAGCATATGAGTCCCCCCCAAAATTTCTGGTCACGCTTCGCGTATGTTTATAGTGATATAACCCAGTGTGTTGATCAAATCTTACCGTGCAATTAAATATTGTGCATGATCTTCTGTATCCGTGTCAATAAATGTAAATAGTGTGGTTTAATGTACTGATTTTGTATATAAATTCACTCTAAATTGATACAACTCCAGATTATGTAAAAGCAGGAGTTTACTTAATCCCATTCAGTACACAACATCAAGAAAGTTTATTCTGCCCTGGTACGGCATCTCGAAAATTTTAAAGAAAGGCTAAAAGAGCACTTATCTGATATCAAGTTTAACAATCCAAGTACAGCTTTATCCAGATGGCATAAAAAAATATTAAGATAAACTTCGAAAAAGCTAAAATGAACATTTCAACATCTAACCATTACTCTTCAATAATCCGTGAATCCATTGAGATTTTACTTAGGAGTGATACTGTTTGTAACGATGTCCTTTCTTATAATATTCCAACGTTTTTATATAATATCTTAAGTATTTCATGAGCTCCTGAAAATATGAACTGATCTTTTCACCCTTCTATAGAGCAATGGACTGAATTTCGATTGCGCATGCGTAGTAATTTCTTTTGTTTTTAAATATGTTTTATATTCTAGTCACTTATATTTTCCATTTGAAAATGAAGGCATGTACGTTTGAAAGATCTCAGGGTTATATTAAATAATGGCTTTATATGTTTGTGCCACCTTTTAAGTAATTATAAGTATGTTTTAAAGTTTGTATTAATAAAAAGGTGAAAATTCCTTTACGACACTAGTTTTTTAATAAAGTGTTTTGACTTCATTCAGTTGGCTCTATTGAATAAATCTTCCATTAATATTATTTGCAGAATCCTAGTTATTAAATCTCAGTCTTCTCAAATTGTGTTCGGTATCATGTACCTATACCGGTGGTGACAGCATATCAAATAAGGAGTGTTTATCTGCTTCTTTACGTGTGGTGGGCTAAACTTTTTGTGATTGTTATCATCTACCGGCAACGAATGATTACGCATATTAGCCCAGTGGTAGGGGAGCATAAAAGGCCCAATTCGGAAATAATTAGGGAAAGCTGGGAATTGTTTTAATCCCGTCAGTTTATGTCTAGAATGAATATGCTACGTTTCCCCCATCGTACTAGGTGAGCGTTAGGAATTATACATTGATTTATAGTCAAAAAACACGTTTTTTTTTTTTAAATACCATAACACTATCTCGAAATTACTAACTTTTTCAAAAACATCGTCAGTACAAATGTTGTAGAGCTTAAAATTCTGAATAAAATGAGTACCTACACTTAATACTTTTGTTGAATATTAAGGTCACAATTTTACTTTAAAGTTTTAGCCCCGTGGTCAAATGGTTTGAACTCGGAATTAATTGGGGGAAATCTGGAGATCGTTTTAATCCCTTCTAAAATGAATATTCTATGTTTTCCCCTTCGTACTAAGTGAGCGTTAGGAAATATGTACACATTTACATTAGAAAAACACGTTTTTCTTTAATATCATTAACAATATCTGAAATTGCGACCTTAATTTTGAACAAAAATATTAATGTGAGTATTCATTTTATTCAGAATTTTAAGTTCTACAACACGTGTATTAGCAATTTTTTGATATAGTTAGCTGTTTTGAGATATTCTTAATGTAATCTGGTCTCTCCTATCTTGAAGGAAGGCCTCGATTAGTGATTAAGAAAAAAATTTGAAATGGAATTGCGACCTTAATTTTGAACAAATATATTAATGTGGGTGCTCATTTTATTAAGAATTTTATGCTCTACAACATTTGTACTGACAATGTTTTTGATAGACTTAGCTGTTTTGAGATATTCTTAGGTAACTTGGTCTCTCCGGACTTCAAGCTCTTGATTAACGATTAAGGAAAAATTTTGAAATTAGAATTGCGACCTGAATTTTGCACAAAAATTCTAATGTGGGTGCTCATTTTATTCAGAATTTTAAGCTCTGGAACATTTGCATTGACAATGTTTTTGATAGAATTAACTATTTTGAGATATTGTATTAACTATTAAGGAAAAACATGTTTATCAAATGTAAATACATACATATTACCTAACGCTTACTTGTTACGACGGAGAAAACATAGAATATTCGTTTTAGACCTAATCTGAAGGGATTAAAACGATTTCCAGTTTTCCACTGTTTAATTCCGAGTTCAACCCTCTAACCACGGGCTATATATAATTTTAAGCTATTTTTTCAGTTTTTGGCTTTTTAAGGGGTCTCAGGACACTTAAAATTGGAAAAAAAGAAATAAAAGACCATTTTCAACATTTAATATCTTAAAATGTATATGATTTTAAAACACATTTTTTATACAAGTATGTTCTTTTATTTCATGTATTTAAAAAATTTTCAAGATGCATAATTAACATTTATAGGGAGCTCCAAACTGTCAAACATTTGACTAGCAAAAAATTGGTATAACAGTTTACGCGCAGTATTACAAAATAAATATCGCAGCTAGAATGAAAATTTTGGTGCCTACTTATACTTCAGATTATAATAATTACCCTGAACCTAAATACATTTGTATTTAAAGCATTTTTATATTTTTAATGCAAAGTTGTATTTAGCTAATATAAAATTTTGAAAATTTCAACAGTAGAATCGCCCAAAAAATGTATTTGTTTGAACAATAAAAAGACAGTTTTTAGGTTCAGTTTATACAGAATAACACGAAACATACGTTTTGAAAATTTCATGAAAATATATCCAGAAGTTTAGGAGATAACTGCGCGTTATGCCCAAAAACGTCATTTGGAGAAAAATTACTTCGGAAACGCCGTTTCAGCTATTGAGCGGGGATAATTCTACAAAAGTCATAACTTCTGTTCTGTGGGAATGCCAAGGAAACAATTATATCAAAATATTCAGAAAAGATAGGAGTTTAATAGCTTAAAATATTAAAATTTCGAAACTTAGGAAGCTTTTAGAGTCTTGAGACCTTTTAAATACAAATTCACTTTGCAGTGGGTAATATCATTTATTTATCTTTTAAATAAGCTCTATACTAAACAAACATATTAGAATAACACTTTTACTTGCTTAAAACGTCGAAGTTTAAGAAACATAATTTGACAAATGTGTATTCATTTTCATGACCATGCCATGCGCTTCGGATGAAAAATTCAGATTCCTTGCATTTAAGAATTTGATTTAAATTTAAGGACATTGTGCAAACATGGTTTATTTATATGTTTTGATAGTATTTTTTTATTTTTGTCAGAAAATACCGAACGATTACATAACTTCCTCTAAGATATTGGTTGTGTCCATTGCCACAATTTTTGTCCCAGTAACCGGATCAAAAATAGTCATTTATAAAAATACTTTTTTTATAAACATAGACTTTTCAAACACTTTACCAGATTAAAAATTTAAATAAATAGAAACAACGTTTAAAACACCAAAACACTTTACTTCTTGTTGCAAACTAGTTTCGGTAGTAATAGCATACAACCATCAGTGCTAAATATGGTTGCTCAGAAAAGAAAATTGGTGAAATATATGTTGGAAAAGAGGATTCAACGTTAAAGTTTATTAGCCAATAAAATTACAGAAAATTTTAGGTAACATGCAATGTAAGAGAAGCGGATTCAAAGATAATGTTTAGTAGCCAATAGAATTTCAGGAAAGTTTAGAGAACGGGCAATACGATATAATAAATGTAATGTGATAACATGCAAGTGGAATATATAAACAAGTGGTTTTTATATAATTTTTACAGCAATCTGACAACATAAAAACCTCTTGTTCATAAATTCCACTTGCATGTTTTCCCATTACATTTATTATATCTTACTGGTTGGTCTCTAAATTTTCCTGAAATTCTATTGGCCAATAAACTTGATGTTTGAATCCACTTACGTGGCCCGTTTTCTAAAATACTTTATCGTAATTCTATTGGCTAATAAACTTTGAAGCCACTTCTACATATATTTCAGCAATTTCCTTTTCTGATCAATCATATTTTGCACTGCTGGCGGTACGCTATGGCTACCAAAACTAGTTTGCAGCAAGAAATGTGTTTTGGTGCTTTAAACGTTGTTTTTATTTATATTGTACTGCGCCAAGGAATTGTAACTTTACCAGATTATTGAAATGAAAGATTATTATTACCCCCTTGGTGTGTATATTCCAATTCTAAATTCAAACTAACATAAATCTTTCGAAAGCAAGTAAGGTTGAAGGACGGAGTCATGTGACCCCCCCTTCCCCCCCCCACCGCTAACTCGGGATGTACTGGGATGTACTAGAGGAGGGGAAATGAAATGCTGTAGGAAAATTTGACGTCAGTCCATTCATCCCTGAAGGTTCAAACAGACAGATCCTATGGACTGTGGCGTCTTTCTTGTGGTTACGCGGTACTATTAAACTTTTATGACTTTCATTGGATGGTATTGGATGTCTAGTTTACCAAGAACGTCGTTGACATGTCTCTCCGCCTCTTTATTTTGTTGAGACTCCACCTTCTTTTGCTGGGGACCACAGAGAGATTGTTAAGGAAGGGAAAGTCAGTAAACATCATTAGGAAACGCCCATATAAAAAATAAATTTGGTCCATCGCCTACTGTCAATACTCAAAGACTTTGCAACATCATCAAGTGGAAAATTACAAGAAACAAAGCCGTAAGATCGACTGAATTCCATTGCCAAAGAGTCTGGATAAAAGTATCCAAGCCATTCCTAAAAACTCTCTCAGACTTCATAGTTATCATATGTACCGCGGGTAACGTTTCTTAAATGATTCCAAGCTAAAGAAACTAACGAGATCCTACAAATTTTCAAGGTGCGCCGTATGGAAGATGTTTTGTGGTGAGATAAGAAAATCTTCACCATCGAAGAGGGTCATAACCGTGAGAATGATCGACAAATACTAAATCCAATGCAGAGAAACGCAAGGAAAAGACAAATCGTCACGAGATCGCTTTTTCCGAAAGGGTGAATGGTTTGGGCAGGAGTTAACGCCATGGAAAAAAAAAACCTTTTATTAATAAAAACATAAAGATTAATGCTATGGGGTACCAAAAGAATTGTTGACTAAGAGTTTGTCCACATTTAAGTAAAATAACACTAAATAACACTTCTGGTATCTTTCAGCAGGATTCTGCACCTGCACATGCAGCTAACGCGACTTTGACTTTCTCAACGCCCATGTGCCTGGATATTTAACAGAAGAATGGTTTTGGCAGGAGTTAAAGCCCCCCAAAAAAACCTTTTATTAATAAAAACATAAATATTAATGCTATGGCGTACCAAGAGAATTGTTAACTAAGAGTTTGGCCACATTTAAGGAAAATAAAACTTCTGGAATCTTCCAGCAGGATTCTGCGGCTGCACATGCAGCTAAAACGACTTTGACTTTTTCAACGCCCATGTACCTGGATACTTAACAGAAGAAGAATAGCATTGAAATTGTCCGAATCTTAACTCACATGATTTCTCTTCTTACAGTTAGTTAGGAGAAAAGTTAAAGGACAAGAAAATCTCCACTTTGGACTGTCTTCAGCGTGAACGTATGAAGGCTTCGGGAGATTTATATCATACTTACCTACGACTTACCATCAATCGTGTGATTCCTCGTTTGCACGCTTGTGTGTAATTGGGTTTTATACATATTGAACAATTTGTTAAAATATCGTTATTATTTTATGTCTTTGTTTTGTTGAGATAAAAATTGTTATAAGATAGTGTCTATTTTTGGTGAAATAGGGTGTTGTTTGCGCACATACTTTTCAGCCACGCTGTTTAGTATGAAGACAATTTTAACTTACACTGTGCAAAAATATTAAATAGAAATGAGTCAATTTTTATGTTAATTAAGAAAGTTAATAAATAAAATGCATATATTCATAAAACGTTCTGTTTAATGTTAAATAATACAAATAAAGAATTGGGCATGTAAAAAAAAATAATTGTAATGAATGGACTTAAAACTTTTCAGATCCTTTATTAGATAAATTCTATAACTCTATAGATAACTTATTAGATAAAATCCAACACTTCCGATAAAACTGCTATATTTTCGATAATCACAATTAAGTGTTTATTTCGTATCTATAAAGTTTACTAAAAGACATGATAAAATTCGTCCGTCAATTTTCGAGAGGCTTTTGCTTCACCTCGTTAATTGAAATCGATAATTGTGATGTGTCTTTAGAAGTTCTTAAATACTTTCAAAAAACAAGTCACGTTTATTGCGAGTTCTGTAAACTGCGGATCATTTATTTGGTTATAGCTATCTCAGACTTTGTTTCATCAGATATATTTTTGGCGAAATCGAAGAAATAATTTTGGTTAACTGCTAATAAGAAATTTAAGAAGCGAAATTATTTTTGACAAATCAGAGGTTATTGGTGCTGCTTATACTTCGTTGCTTCGTAAAAAATTACTTTTAATGCATGAAAACAAATATGCATTTTTTTTTTTTTTTTTTTTGCAATAATGATATGTGTTTTTCACACTTTTATGGAATGATTTTTTGAGCATTTTATTTTTCTTATATTTCTATTTACGTTTAACTGATTGATTGTGTAGCAATTATTTTATTTTAAAATTTTTTTATTGAATTCATAAATGCTTCATTAGATAGATATTTTCTACGATTTCAATATTTTCACTTATATATGTATATATACATATCATAAAAAAAACTTTTCCGATATATGAACCCCTAGCGGCCTAACCGCTGAACCAATCGCGAAGAAAATTTAGATATACTTATTGAAAGCATGCGCTCGAGATCGTGATGATTTAAAACAATGAAGCTCTCATCGGTTACGGTTACAGTGAAAAAAGTTCGAAATTTTCGAATGCTCAACACCCATTTTTTTCCCACACGCATTGAAAACATTCAAACTTCAGCGCATTGAAAACCATAAATGGCGTTGGAATGATACACGTTCGATGAAAATTGCCAGCGTAAAATACTTGCAAAAAATACCATTGCGAGGAACGAAGGAGTGGCTACAAGACATGTTTTCCAGTAGCCGATTTTTTTTTTCACGAGTGAACTGAGTAATGTTGTAATATTTGTTTTAAAATGTGTTTTTGAGTTGTGTTTGTGTACACATAGTGAAAATAAAAATGTAATCATTTGCTTTGGTGTGCTGAATATTGCGTTACATAGGAACTGATTAGGATTAAGTGCCACGATATTAAACCGGCAATTTTAGTCATACGTGTATCGTTCCAACGCCATTTATGGTTTTTCAATGCGCTGATGAATTTGCGCAGGAAAAAAAGGGGTATTGCCATTCGAAAAATTCAATTTTTTTTCACTGTAACCGTGGCCGTGAGAGCTCTATTAATTTAAATCATCACGACCTTGAGCGCATACCTTCAAATAACTAAATCTGAAATTTCCTTTCGATTGGTTGAGCGGTTAGGTCTCTAGGAGTACATATATCGGGGAAGTTTTATTTATGACGACCCTGTATATATATAACACCTTTGAATCAAAATTTATCTTACAAGTTCACATAACAATGTTAACCAAAATTCGAACAGAAGATGGCATGTAATAATATTATATATTAATCATTATACAAAAACAATATTAAAATAAAGCTAATCGGCATACAGAACACACAAAAAAATTTCAATATATTGATAGACCAAAACGGTTTAATATTATAATATCGCAAATCCTATATAGTTGTGGGATTAAAAAAAAGTGAAAAATATCTAGTTTTAAAAAGTGGAGGAGCAATATTTGTTATAGGAAAAGTTTACGAAATGAATGTATATATATTCAGTATTCCTCAGAGGATGTTTTTTTATAGGCTATTTTTTGCTTTATTCAATGAAGAAATCCACGTTTAATAATAAAAAATAGCTACCATTACTTTACGAAAAATGGGTATTCAAATCCCATCAAATACACGCGCACACACAAATAGATTTATATAGATTCGGGGTGTCCTGTCTCAACGGTATCCAATGGCTAATTCCTAAACCGTTAGTCATAGACATATAGTTCCAATTACAAAAATGTTTTAAATCAGGTAAAGAAATATTTTAAAAACGATTTAGGTCAATAAAAACATTTCTTAAAAAATTACGAAATTTAAATTTTTATACGGTCCCCCGGTCCTATAAGTTATATTTAGTGAAATTTTTCTTTTACACTGAGAAGTAATACAAAAAAAGTCCCGTTATTCTACGATTAAAATTGACCGAGTAATAGCTGCTTAAAGTTGGAGCCTATTTTTTGCTGCAAATTGGGGGTCATTCACAAATTTAGTCGAAATATAATTTCGTCAGATATAAAAAATGTTTGGGAGTAAAATTAACATTGCAATATAAATTTGAAATCTTTATCATTCTGGCATATTAATGGAAACTATACAATTTGTAATAAACATTTAAGAAGAAAGAAAAAACAGAATTTTTGTTAAATAAAATTATTCTAAATTAACAGCCTCAATTCTTTACAAAATGATACGTATTTTAAAATATTATTAGATTGCACAAGCCTGCAAAAGATGAGTTATGTCATGTTTTTTAGCTTTTGATAATTGATTCTTATAAATTCTGTACCGCTGAACCCGAAATTGACCTTCATTTTTAACTATATGTCAGGATTTTTCGCAAATTGCAAATTTCAAAGTTAAGAAATTCAATGTTAAAATTGAATTTCCTCCCCCATCTCATCGGACCACTCAGCTGTTTAGCTGTAAGAATCCCAGGATAAGCAAAAATATCGAATAAATTTTTTAATCAAATAAAATAAAATAAAATAAAAAATGTTTTACATGTGTTTTATAGTATGAGATTTTCGCTATATTTTAACTAACACATTTGCGATTTGCAAAAAAATTCTATCGTGATGGTTAAAAATAAAGGTCATTTTCAGATTCAGTGCTAAAAAGTGCGTAAAAATCAATTATCAAAAGTTAATAAACACAACCATCTCCTCTACTTTATAGTATTCGATTTTTGTTATTCTTTAAATTTGAAAATTTATGCTTTGCGAAATATCCTGACATGATGGTTAAAAATTAAGGTAATTTTCGGATTCAGTGCTAAAAAATACATAAAAGTTAAAAAACCCAACAATCGCAGTCTTGTATTATCTAATCTAAAACTTTTTCTTAAACTCCTTGGCAGAAATCTATCCGAAATTTTTTGTGTTATCCTGTAAAATAAGTATAAATGGTAACCACCGGAAATCTTAATAATATTAGATTGTTATCGGATTTGCGTCAGTATGTAAAATGCAATCTCGATCGGATCTTTAAAAGTGGGTTAAAGTTCCAGTACAAATTTTGAACTGGAAAAACATACATAAGATTGTTGAAGTAACATAAAAACTTATAAGAAAACAATTTTTGTTAAAAGAAATCATAAGAGAAACAGTCTCAAATCCTGACAAAATAAAACATATGTTATTTTAGCCAATTTGAGACTTAATCATAATACTTGTAGGATTTTTTTTCAAAGCGCAGATACACATGAAGTAAGATCTTCGAATACTTTAAACACTTGGTATATGATCCCTCAAAGCCAAGCTGAACTCATTTGTTTTCAGAGTAGTAAAGTGGCATAAGTCATGCATTTTTAATGTTTCATAACTTGCTCAATTTTAGCGGTATATGAATGGGACTTTTTTTGTCTTACTTGTCAGTGTAATAGGAAAAAAATACTAAATATAACTTATAGGACCGGGGGACCGTATAAAAATTTAAATTTTGTAATTTTTTAAGAAATGTTTTTATTGACCCAAATCGCTTTTAAAATGTTTCTTTAACTGATTTAAAACATTTTTGTAATTGGAACTATATGTCTATGACTAACGGCTTAGGAGTTAGCCATTGGACACCGTTGAGACCGGACACCCTGTATATATATATTCGAAAATTTTAACTTAAATTGTTTTTAGATATTTAATGGAAAAAATCATCAAATTTTAAATTAATTAAAAACGTTGCTTAATAAAATTACATGCAAAACATAGAAAATTCTGTTAGATGTAAAAAAATACAAATGAATGAACAAAAATACAGATGTAAAAAAATACAAATGAAAGCGATGTTTTTACGAGAAAAAAACGATTCGACTCAAACTTTTCAGATCCTTTTTTGGATAAATTCCAGGACTTTGTAGATAAGTTATTAGATAAATTCCAACATTTCCGATAAAACTGCTATATTTCCGATACTCAGAAGTAAGTGTTTGTTTTGTATCTAGAAAGTTTACCAAAGACGGTTGGAAATTCGTTAGTCAGTTTTCGAGAAGATTGATTCTATTGATTTACCTTCGTTGATTGAAATCGATAATTGTAATGCATCCTTAGGCATTCTCAAATACTTTCACATGATATACCACGTTTAGTAAGACTTTTGTAAACTGTGAATAATTTATTTAGTTATAGTTATCCCAGACATTGTTTCATAATACATATTTTAAGCGAAATCGAACAAATAGTTTAGGTAAATTACTAATAACAAATTTAAGAAGAGAAATTATTTGTGTGAAATCGGATGTTATTGGTGCTGCTTATGTTTCAAAATTAGTTTCATAAAAAAACTATTGTTTGCGCATGAACAATGTTAGATAAATATATATTTTGTCACTATTATAATAGGTTTCTTTCATACATTAATTGACTGGTTTTTTAACCATTATTTCCTACTCATATTTCCATTTAAATTTGTTATTTGATTTATTAATAGAAATTATTTTATTTTAAAGATTTGTAAATTAAATTCATAAATGTTTCATTAGATAGATATTTTCTACGATTTGAAGATTCGGAATTATATATGATGCATATATTTATCTTACAAGTTCATATAACGATATTAACCAAAATTCTAAATAAAGATGGCATCTAATAATATTATACATTAATCATTATAATAAAACAGTATTAAAGTTAAGCTAATTGGCATGGAGAACCCACTAAAAATCACAAAATATTGAAAAACATAAACAGTTTAATATTATGATATCGTAAGTCCTATAAAATAGTTAAATAAAACAAATGTGAAAAAAAGTTAGTGTCAAAAATTGGAGGAGCAATATTTGTTAGAGGAAAATTTACGAAAGGAATGTATATATGTATAGTATTTATCGGGGGATTATTGAATACGAGGTTTTTTTGTGTAAACTGTTTTTTGCCTTATTTAATGAAAAAATACGACGTTTAAAAAAAAAGCTATCATTACTTTACGAAAAAATTGGTATTCAAATCCCGTCAAATACACGCACACATACACAAATAGATTTATATATACAGTGAAACCTCCCTGTGAGACCGCCTCCATAAAGTAACTGCCCCCATTAAGCGACCACATCCCTGAACGACCATTTTTTTCATGGAACGAAATTTATTCCCATAGACTCAATACTAATTTTACCTCCATTCAGAGACCATCCCAGTTGAACTCCCTCCATGAGCGACCAATTTCTTTGAATAAAATGACACAAATTCCGTTTTTTCCTCGTCGCTTGAAGAAGGCTTTATTAGAAAAATAATTCCGGAGAGCGCATTATTCATCAAACTTATAAACTAAGTTTAGAATATTTTTTTTTATTTTGTTATACCGGTAACTTTTAAGTGTTTAAACTCGTCTGTGCCTTTTTAGGCAATTAATTTAACTCTGATGACAAATTAAGAATGTCGGTCAATAAATTCCCCTGCTCTACCCTGTCAGGAAACTCTCAAAGAAATAGATAAATTATGAAATCGTCATTAATTGTTCCCGTCAGAAAAATCTTTTATTTACTGATCTTCGAAAGGACTTGGAAATAAAAGTTATAAAAGATAAAACGGTAAAATCAAAGCAAATGTCAATGGATTCATTTTTTAAACTCTGCAGTGATTAACGTATGTAATTAACTTTTGTTTTCATACTTATATTTTCATATTTTTCCCTAATGTGAAAAGTAAATTTTAGTAACATTAATTGTTACCTTTTTTCAACAATTAAAATCTAGGTTTAAACATGACCTCCATTAAGCGACCACCTCTCGGAGTGACCAATTTTTATTGGAACGGAACGTGGTCGCTTTAGGGAGGTTTTGCTGTATATATCCTCCTGAGACCCAAGCAAAATATAATGCATATATATATTTTTTAATATGAGTTTTTTTCAACAAATTGGCATCAAAAATGATGTTTTTAAAGAAATTAATAAATTTTGACTTTTTAATTTTGTTTTACAGCACATCCATCTAAATGGATGTTCAGACCATAAATCACTTTAAAATAATTTTAAAAATGCTACAAGTATGGGAAATAATAGAATTCACTATAAAGAATATAAGGCAAGTATTAACATCTGCTATTAAAATTGGTAAAAAAAATAGTTTAAACAAATTAAAATAATATAAAAACGAAACTTAGCAGCAGAACGTAGAATTCCAACTTGACTCATTTATTACGCCATTTTGTAAACAAAATTGTTACCGTTGCCAAAATCCTAAAGCTGAATGTTGATTTTTGATTCATACATTACCATACCAAACTGGTTTTAGATTGCTACAATGAAATTTAACGCAATAGAAGGAGAAAGAAAAACATCCATGTAAATGGATGCCAGGTCTCAGGAGGATATTCGGGAATTTCAACTTAAATTGTGTTTAAATATTTAATGAAAAAATGCTTCAATTTTTTTATTAATTAAAAAAGTTAATTAATAAATTTACATGCAAAACATGGAAATTTCTGTTAGGTGTTTCAAAATACAAATGAACATAAGTGGCATTTTTACGAAAAAAAAAATAATGACTGGACTCCAAACTTTAAGAACTTTATTAGATAAATTCGATAATTTATAAATAAGTTACTAGATGAATTCCAACACTTCCAATAAAACTGCTATATTTCCGATAATCACAAGTAAGTGTTTATTTTGTATCGATAAAGTTTACCAAAAGATGGGAGGGAATTTTCTTCAGTAAATTTTCGAGAAGCTTTTGCTTCACCTTCGTTAATTGAAATCGATAATTGTGATGTGTCTTTAGAAGTTCTTAAATACTTTCACAGGATAAGTCACGTTTATTAAGAGTTTTGTAAACTGTGAATCATTTATTTGGTTATAGTTATCCCAGACTTTGTTTCATAATATAAAATATATTTTTACCGAAATTGAATAAATAATTTTGGTAAAATTACTACTATGAAATTTTAGAAGAAAAATTATTTTTGAGAAATCAGCGGTTATAGCTGCTGCTTACATTTCAAAAGTAGTTTCATAAACAATTACTCTAAATACATGAGCGTAAATATGTATTTTTACTCAATTATAATATGTTTCTTTCATAATTTTATGTACAGATTTTTTAACAATTTTTTCTACTCACATTTCCGTTTACCTATGTTATCTGATTTATTATATAGTAATTATTTTATTTGAAAGATTCTTAAACTAAATTCATAAATGTTTCATTAGATATATATTTTCTAAGAGTTGAAGATTTGCAATTATTATATATGTGTGTGCATAGATATATATGGGCGATTCTCCAATAAACGGTAATTTGTTCCCTTGGCGTTACATGCTATATTTTGGCATTTATATTTTTTTTAGCAGAAAATGTATTTGGTCATGTCTTTCTACAATATCAAAGAGTATTTTAGAGGAATGAACTGTAAATTTTACTCCAGTAGCATTTTAAACATTTATATTTTAACTTCTGTCCCTTGTCCTCAATTCATGCACTGATTTTCTGGAACAATTTTAAGTGGAATGGCAAAATTGTTTGCAAATTTTATCACCTAAAATAAAAATTCAGGCTCTGATGTATATATAATGAAGAATTTTTATTGAAAATTATCCTTTTTTAGTTATTTCTGACAGCGAAACCTTCTCCTTTAGTTTTTATGTCACAACTGTCCCGTTGTATAAAACTGCTCACATGACCACCAGGTGGCAAGATAAAATTTCGGGAACAGGATTTATTGGAAGCAGTCACCTTGATTACTAAGATAATCACATTGTTTAACCCTTTGAGGGGCACCGGTATATATCATATACCACCTACGATTAATGAAGAACAACATTACACCAGAAAATGTTTATTAAATTTTACTTTTCTAACTTTGGTGGAAAAAAGCCGCAAAATTGCTATTACTTATTTTGCAATAGAATTTTTTTTAATTTCCGGTGATAATTCAGTATTATACAAACGCAACTACTTGCCCCTCAAGGGGTTAATCTAGAATTTTAAAAAAGTTATAATCTGCAAAATAGATAGAAATAAAAGAATGTGTTTATTGCCTGTCACTACTGCCCGGAAGTTAAATATTCCTTATTATTATTTTTATTTACTTTTCATTTTGTCTTAATGTAACATACTTTTTCTTAATTGAAGATGTCACATTGAAATCTTACAAAGTTTACTTAACGTAACTTAAGTTAACTTAGTATGAACACAGAAGCAATTTTCTTAATTTTGTCACTACTGTCACTGTCACTTCTGTGCCCTTTCAATGAAATTGCATCAGCTCACCACCTTCTTGAAATTTTACTCAAACTTTATGAAAAACAAATACACCGGAATTTTTATTTAAAACTATTTAACACATTCACTGAACTTATGTCAGGATTTCTCTTATTTAACACATTCACTGAACTTATGTCAGGATTTCTCTTATTTAACACATTCACTGAACTTATGTCAGGATTTCTCTTATTTAACACATTCAACGAACTTATGTCAGGATTTCTCTTATTTAACACATTCACTTAACTTATGTCAGGATTTCTCTTATTTAACACATTCACTGAACTTATGCCATGATTTCTCTTATTTAACACATTCACTTAACTTATGTCAGGATTTCTCTTATTTAACACATTCACTGAACTTATGTCGGGATTTCTCTTATTTAACACATTCACTTAACTTATGTCGGGATTTCTCTTATTTAACACATTCACTTAACTTATGTCAGGATTTCTCTTATTTAACACATTCACTGAACTTATGTCAGAATTTCTCTTATTTAACACATTCACTGAACTTATGTCAGGATTTCTCTTATTAAGATTCGCTTCGCTTATCCTCTACTAGGTTACGCAAATTACATTCTGTCGTACACTTTACAAAAAAAGCTATTCAGTATTTTAACTTGAAATTAAACATAAAAATAAATTATGATCTGTAGATTTACACAATATTATTTTTTTTTTTTACAGAATAACCTTAAAAAAATTATTATTGTAATTAATTTATTTTACATGTCTTTAGTGACGGACGCATTTTTGCAAATAAAAAATCCCTGCCGGCCCGGCCTACAGGTGGATGTAGATTTCGAAGTTAAGTATACTAATTTCACAAACAAAAACCAAATCATGATTAGAGATAAACCCAGTTTAAGAATTTTATTTGCCCGCTTTTGACGAGTTTTTAGTTCATTTTTATATAATAGCTGGTTTTATCAGAATCATGTTAGGGCGGATTTCAAAAAAATACTTTCCCATGCTCAACAACTCGAAATTTTCTGGCATAACTCCAGATTCATTTTTAATAGGAAAAACATGAAACTTGTTGACGTGATTTTTGAAGAGATTTAAAAGCGACTTGTGTTTTTAATTTTCGTTCAATTAATTAAAACTTGATATATAAACAATTGTTTTCTCAGTAAGACAATATTTTCCGTTTCTAACACAATCGCTTCGGGAAATTCCGTTCAAAATGCCTACTTTGACATCATTTTTGAAATATATTCCGTCTCTGTTAAAAAATTGACCATTACGGTACATTATATAGTTTCTGAGTAAGAAAAGGTACCAATTGGAAGCCTTTGAGAGTAAAAATGAGTTGTAAAATGAGTCAGGAAATAAGCAGTTTGGATTTGAATACTTAATGTAACGGAAAACTTTTGACTGTCCCTGTAATTAAGCTATACATCCGATTTTCATGAAATTTGAAATGGCTCGACAAAATTTTGCAGCAATTATATATTTAAAATTTCATCCCATTCGGAAAGCTGTCACATCATTAAAATGCACTTGCAATAATTTTTCCCATTGGCTTTAATGTAAAGAAAAACTTTTGACTGTCCCTGTAATTAAACTATACATCCGATTTTCATAAAATTTGAAATGGCTCGACAAAATGTCGCAGTAATTATATGTTTAAAATTTGAGACCATTCGGAAAGCTTTAACATCATTAAAATGCACGTGCAATAATTTTTCCCATTGGCCGTAATGTAAAGAAAAACTTTTGACTGTCCCTGTAATTTAACTTTATATCGGATTTTCATAAAATTTGAAATGGCTTGACAAATTTTACAACAATCATATATTTAAAATTTCAGACCATTCGGTTGGATAGTTTTTGCTGTATTATATGCGGACGGACGGACAGACAGACGGACGGACAGACGGACGGTCAGACGGACGGACAGACAGACGGACTGAACGACGACTATAGGTGCTACGTATTTATATAATTACGAACGCACCTAAAAAAACCCACAAAAATATGTACTAAAATAAAAATTATTATTCAGGAACATAAAAGTCAAAAGTTTGTGAGAATGCCCCATATACAATATATATTGCAGTTTCTTACAAAATTTTATCTAAGCAACTTACAAATTCGACTTACGCAAAATTCAAGTTACGAAAACATTATAGAACGTATTACTTACGTAAGTCGGGTGATGCCTGTATACACATTAATTTAATTAAGGCAAACAGCAGTTTCGGGGGTACTAGCGATGGGAAAAGTTGGTGAGAATATTATTATCCTAATGATAAATTTTTTTGCTGTTAAATTAATTTTACTAAAAATATAAATGTACTTTTAAATATATACTTTTTATTTTTGAATTTTTACTTTGCTTATTACCTTTGTATCAGCCTGAAGATGGCAGCAGTGAAGTAGAAATATCATTACTGTAAAAAATGAATGGACTAGCTTTTAAGTTCAAGAACATAAAAATAGCTTTCTTAATCGTGTTTTATTAACAAATATATCTTACATTAAAGATTTTTGTTATTATGCACTCTAAAATTCTTTAGTACAAATGTGATGATTATAAATATTACAGGATGCACTAAAGTGAACAGAACATATTTAAATTTCAATAACAAGAAAACGGTGAAATTTATTAAAGTTATTCTTGTAGGAGATCCAAGAGCGATGTTGTGAATTTATTTACTATGTTTCCTTGTGTTAGTCCTAAATATCACGGATAGATGACACTACGTTGCCTCCAACTGATAAAACACTCACAATAAGCTATACATTTGACCAATTTTACTCATCCTTTATTTTATTTAGTCACTGAGACTACAAAAAAGGTTTGTTTCATAACTTTAAGATTATTTTGAGCAGTATGACAGATTACGTCAGTGCAGCATACCTCGCGGTATATATTGGGAAATAAAATAAGGTAGCGTGAACTGTAAAAAATGGAAACTCATAGATATTTCATTATGAATTATCGTAATGAACTTACGATAAATGCCATTATTTCAAGATAAACTGTAAAATCCAGTCAATTACATGTTTTTATGAGCAAAACCCGTTTATGAAACGACAAATCTCGATTATCTAAGAGCGAAGCTTGTTTTTTATGGGACACTAGCTGGAGTCTCTATTGCAGTAATTTTGCTGCAGCAATGTTTTATAATGTTGTAATATTGTCCGGCGAAATGGCAGTTCTTTCTTTCATCGAATGTCGACGGGTAAAACGAGTTGATCGAATCCCCGCTAGAGGCATCCCGAACCGGCGGAGAGAGATGAAATGAAAGGATATGGAGTCAAATTGGGCTGGAACGGGCGGCGGCAGAGGTCGTTTGCTAAGGAGTTCTCTGTCAGCCGAGAAAGTTTTGTTTTTGTTATAAACAAGTGGCTACTGCTAAAATAGGAATAAGCCAGGAATGTGGCTTGTAAGTTCTGGTGAACAGAACTATCGTGCTCACTTCATTGTACATAAATTTACCTTTTGTTTTGTTATTAAATTTTTATGTCTTTATATTGAATTGCGTATTAATTCAACATTTATACTAGGTGTAGTGTTTTTTATCGGAGTGAAGACATCACAGTATAGTCCAGAAAATTTTGACTTCACTTTTTACTCTCGTACAAATATGATATAGCTGATATAAAGGCACTCCTTTTTTCGTAGTGACAGTAATTTAGATGCAACAATATTTTGCAATATTGTAAAGAAATCTTTTACTTTACACGTTACGATTATGAAAGCATGTCATAAATACCTGTCAAGGTTTACTAGTTATAGGTGTCGTTTTTTAAAGCTTAGCTGCTTTTAAACACACTTTGTGAATTTATAACTTATATTTGTATTTATCTATTTTTTTAGACATCAACAAACCTTGATAAAATCAAGGAAATTATATTGCTTCTTCTATGATTCCTGTTGTGCAACTTACGGCAACATGAAATGATAAATTTTGAATTTATTAGAAACGTATACAACGCAATACTGCCGACGAATATGACAGTAAGTGGAAATCCAAAAATCTTGTCTGCTTTTCAGGAGGAAAAGGACTTTTAATTTTTCGAAAAATAACTGTTTTCCGTTTTTGTTTTATTCTAATTTTTTTAATTCTCAATAATATGAAAAAATCCCCTTTAAAAATCTGTATTGTTTTTTGAGTTATAATCATTTATAGAAAGTGACTAGAATTGAAGGTCCGTAGAAACTGAAACTTTAAAATGCGTTTTCTCATATTAGAAAAATTGGAATTTGCGCGCACTGTTACTTACAAACTATAAAAGCTAAGCTTAAAAAAAAAATAACCAAGTATGCATTTCTTTAAAGTCTTCATGCTAAAATCAGAAAAATTCACTTATTTTGATTATTTATTGTTTTGCACTCGAAAATCTTAAAAACACTTTTGAAAATTTTGATTTTTTCTTTTGTGCTAAAATTACATTTGAAACAAAACTTTTTTATATGTTTTGGTATTAATTTACAAGTATGTGTGTTATGATTCTATTTTGTTCAAAAATTGTGTTCTATATGTAGAATTAAGAGTTTTATTATGCGCGCACCGCTTAATGATTTTAATTTACGCATTAGTGAGATGAATTTAAAATTTTAAAATTTAAATATTAATTTTGTATGTACAACATTATTTTTACTGGATAATATCGTTAAGAATGTATACTTTAGGCAAAAAGGGAGAAAAAAATAATCTTAGTTGCATAATGTGCGTGCTTTAATACTTTTTTAAAAGCGATGCTTTTGATCGTTTCAAAGATCCTGTTCCCCCTTCAGCCCAGCTTGATCACATGGTAATTTCACAATTAATGCAAAACATCTTATCTTCGTCACGTTACAGACAAGAAGGAGGAAAGTGTAGCGACCAGTCTCTTCCAGTGGCTACGAGAAAGAAACAATGAAGTCGATGTTATATTACTTAAATAACAGTTTAGTTAATATTTGAATCCAAATATCTATGCATTTCAAAATTATATATACTACGGTGGTTCAATCATTATTGTCCCTGAATTATAAGTAATATATTATTTTTCCACAAACTCTCCATTCATAACTTCTGCCACCTATGCTGCAAAGTCACTATACCTGCTTAAAAGAAAATCTCTGGCTGGGCTGATAGCCATTCCCCCACAGCCTCCATAACAGCTTCATTCGAGTAAAACTTCGTCCCTCTGAGGTGCTTCTTCAACTTGGGCAACAAATGAACGTCACTAGGGGCGAGGTCTGGAGAGTAGGGAGGATGTTCCAACATATCAAAACCAGCTACATGGATTGTGGACATAACTTCAGGTGCTAATGCTTGCGCCTTGAACTTGCGGGGGTGGGAGTGAGGGCTTGACTGCCCTGCCGCTACTCCATACACTGTCGTTTGGACTCGGGATCATAGTGATGTAGCCACGTCTCATACACTGTCAGAAATCTGTCACAGAACTGCTTCAGATCTGGCCCCATTAGCTCCAAACCGGCCCTTGACCAAACCAGCTAGATGCCACCTCTCACGTCTAAAACGAAGGAAAATATGTTAAAATATATCAGCTACGGTTCTGAAATTTAGCATATAGTCATCTAAGACAATGCGCTTGAATATTCCACATCAACAATGTCAGTACAAATATTTTATGCACACTCGGGACAATAATTATTGAACCAGCCTCGTATAACAACATATTTTTCATAAAATTAATTCTTATCATACAAGAATTTTTCAATTATTGTAAGAAGTGCTGAAGAGTTCGGTTTAAAGAGTCGGCTACTTTCCTTCTTAACAGAAGACACCTTTAACAACCTCAAGAATAATTTCTCATCTACGCTGTGATACAATCTTGTTTATACAGGGTGTCCCAGAAGTAATGGGACAAACTTTAATGGGAGGTAGGCGACATCACAAGGATTCATATTTGCATAGCAACCCAGGGTCGGAAACGCTTTCCTGTCGCGGTTGTGAAGACACAAAGCACAAGAAAGAAAGGACACGAACAGGGAGAGAAAACATGTTTATTATTCTTAGTACTGCAAAAATGCCGGGACAATTCTGGAAAGTCTTGAGGAACTTGTTGCACGCATCGTGGCAGCTGCTGGGGAAGTCCGGGGCACTCCCAGTATTTTCAAGAACATTAGATCTTCCATACGCCGGAGATGCGCTTCATGCATCAAGGCCCGGGATCGTAATTTTGAACACCTACTTTGATGACGATCGTTGTCTCTTTAATGTTCTTTTTCTTTTTTTTTAAATTTTAGTTTTTTGATGTACTAATTATAATAAGCATGTTTTCTCCTCTTATTCGTATCCTGTCTTTCTTGTGTTTTGTGTCGTCACTACCGCGCCAGAAAAGCGTTTCCGACCCAGGGTTGCTATGCAAATCTGAATCCTTGTGATGTCCCCTACCTCCCCTTAAAGTTTGTCTCATTACTTCTGGGGCACTCTGTATAAAATCTAAACTGAACATGCTGTATTACCAGCTGAATGAACTATACGAACTTAGTAAATTGCTTTTATTATTTCATGTATTACGAAAAAAATAATGTAAATAATTACAAAATAACGACTAATAATTGCAAAATAATTTAATCTTTGATATAATACCATACAGAATCTTATATGTAAACATCCAATTTGTATTGCAATTATAAAACATTGTAAGAATTTTTCATAAAATGTTCAATAAATCGAAAATCTTTCTTGGCTAGTGCCTCACTGTGTTAGCTGATAATGGGTAGATTTAGTTTGATTCCATCTTTAAATACTACAGGTCGACCACACAGGAAGGCGTCTTCTGATTCCTGGTTTGTTAAATAAATTACCTGCTATATGCGACAGTCGTTTTTACGCAATATAAATAATTGCGATATCAAACTGAGACAAATTACTTTAATATAACCAACAAGTAAGAAAAATCATGCGTTAATCATAGATTATGAAACACTTCCCAACGCTTCCTGTATGCTTTAACAAAACTTCGTTATTTAGGGAAATAATGTATATAAAAGAACTAAGTAAACATTTTAGAAAACGCATAAAACATTTGAAAAACTGATTTCAGCAGTTACCATCCATATCAAATATGTATTCCAATTCTTTTGAACAGCTCTGTATTTGATCTGTATGTTGATATATATGCTATATAATGGGGAAATTTAGTTTAGCAGGAAAATGAATAACAGGTTGAAATTTCTCTTTCAGCAATTTATACTAATAGATGGAAACACACTTGTATACTTTTGTACAACCCTGTAGTTAACTTAGTACATTTATTACACGCCACTATTTTGCAAAAGTTTAATTCAAATTAAAACACTCTTAAGACTACTGGAACCACATTTTCAGAAATTATCATTTATAGACGGCCATGTATCCAATTCTTTGCGTGACAAGGTATATAATTTTATCTATGTTTTATAATTTTATATACAAACATTTCTTAGTAAACAAAATGCAGTTCAGCGTAAAAATGAATAACTCATTTAAAAACAAACCTTAAAGCAATTTACAATCATACCCAGTAACCATTAGAAATTCTTTTGTGTAGCCCTGTATATGAATTACAGCATTTACACACATCATATACAATGCATAAATATAGTGAAACATAAAAGCGCATAACATAATTAAAAATGCATTTCAAGCAATCATCGCTACCGTACAATACTTCGGATACAATATAGTATCTGAAATCTTTTGTGTGTCCCTGTAAATGCTATGCACTTCGTATTATACATGAAATAAGTTATAGTAAACCTCAGCGACGTATATCAATTCCAATATACATGAAATAATTTAACATAATTAAAATACGCCGGAAAAAATTCGTTCCAACCATATATCATTATGTAACGAAATTCTTTTGTGTGGCCCTGTAAATGAATAACATTTATTCTTTGCAGCGCATATTCTATGGAATGCATATTTTAGCGCACTTGATAACTGCATATCAAATTACAGCAAAATCGCAGCATTATCAAATTAATTATTAATTTGATAATGCAAAATAAATTATTAATCAAATTACAGCATTTATACACATCATATACAATGCATAAATATAGTGAAACATAAAAGCGCATAACATATTAAAAATGCATTTCAAGCAATCATCGCTACCATACAATACTTCGGATACAATATAGTATCTGAAATCTTTTGTGTGTCCCTGTAAATGCTATGCACTTCGTATTATACATGAAATAATTTATAGTTTATTATTATGTTAGTTTTATATAGTTTATTATTAGTTAATATTATTATGTTTGAAAGCATGTAACATCATTAAAAATCCTTTTTTCCATAGGCCGTAATGTAACGGAAAAATTTGACTGCCCCTGTAAATGAACTAAACATGCTAGAAACTTCATTTGCAATAGGGTTCGTGCTATGGTAGAGCTCACTAACATCCAAAAATTTCAGAACGGTCCGAGTATATTTACGGGAGTTAGAGCGCGTACAGACGGACAGAAGGCCAGACAAACCGAATGCATAAACACTTTTCACCTTTGTTGGAAAGTGTTAAAAAACAAGTAATGCAGGGGTCATACTTTTCCTGAAATTTCAAGACCAGAAAAGTCTTCGGTACCAGTATGTTCTTATAGAAAATCCCTTCTTAAATAATGCGAAATTTCGCCCCACTTATAATAGCTCTTGCAACTATAGCTATACCTATATTTATATTTTACTATAACTTCCTTTTCAAGTTCTTAAACTTAACTTTTTTATCTCTATAATTAAAGCACTTATGCTAGTACCTATCTTTAATATTTTGTCATTTTATAATGTAGTTTTAAACAACTACACCTTCTCTTTTTCTCAATGGCTCATTAATTTGTAAGACATCATATCCACAGCCTGGGTGTTAAGTTGCCTGACAACTAGGAAACCCCTCAACGCTACTCCAGTGTTCAGCACTGTTCAGCACCTGTTTAATCTAGATTTATGTTTCTATAAAAAAATATTAATATTTGTCCTAAAAAATCCCCGAAGCGTACGACCTCTGATAATGTAAAAAGTTTAAGAGTTAATTTCATTAAATTACGCTGTTCAAATGCATTTTGCCATAGCTTAAATTTACACAATCTTAGCGTAAAGAAAGATTTATAAAACATTATTGTGCGTTACACAATCTTTTTGCATTTCCTTGAAATTATTATGTTGAAAATATAACGAAAATTTCTCTTCTGTTTAGACGGCTAAGTAATCAGAATAAACAGTAGATAACATTTTATGTAGATATTTAAACACATGTAAACCTACAAAGCAATACTTATAAGATAGTAAATCATGTATAAATGAAAGCATGCGACAGAGCCAGAATCTATTTAAATGCAAATGTAAAAACTTCAATGTGAGTTTTCCTATTTAAACTTTTTAGTTCTTATATTCTCACTGACATTTTAATCTTGTTTCAAAAATAAACATTTGTGTTATTTATACAGAAGAGTAAAACATTTACAACTTAAAATTTATAAGATTTGTATTAGGTGCTAACTGTAAGAAAGCTTAAATTAAAAAAAAAAAAAAAAACATTTTATGAAGCAACGAAAAGAGGCGAAAAAACAAATAAAAGAAAACTTTTATGATTTGTGAAATATTATACTTATGCAGGTAAAAAGAAGTTAACTGTATTGAAAACATATAGTCTTTGATTTTTAGGTGCGTTTGTAATTATATAAATACGTAGCACCTATAGTCGTCGTTCAGTCCGTCTGTCTACTACCCAACCGAATTGTCAGAAATTTTAAATATATGATTGTTGCAAAATTTTGACAAGCCATTTCAAATTTTATGAAAATCGGATGTATAGTTTAATTACAGGGACAGTCAAAAGTTTTTCTTTACATTACGGCCAATGGGAAAAATTATTGCAAGTGCATTTTAATGATGTTACAGCCTTCCGAAAGGTCTGAAATATTAAATATATAATTGTTGCAGAATTTTGTCGTGCCATTTCATATTTTATGAAAATCGGATGTATAGTTTAATTACAGGGACAGTCAAAATTTTTCCGTTTCATTACGGGGAATGGAGAAAAAATTATTGCAGTGCATTTTAATGATGTTACAGACTATACACTTATGACGTGCAAAAAAATATACATTCAGTACAATATGGGGTGCAAAAAATAATTATAAAACTAGCTATAATACGAACCTCATTTGCCACGTTTGACGAGCAATTTCCAAATTTTTAATTTTATATTACAATGAATTTAATTTGAAATTTAGGTATTCACTATACAGGGTGTCCCAGAAGTATTGGGACAAACTTTAAGGAGGGGTAGGGGACATCACAAGGATTCAGATTTGCATGGCAACCCATGGTCGTAAACGCTTTCCTGGCGCGGTAGTGACGACACAAAACATAAGAAAGGCAGGATACGAATAAGAGAAGAAAACAAGTTTATTATCCTTAGTGCATCAAAAAACTAAGAAGAAAGACCATTAAAGAGACAACGATCGCCATCAAAGTAGCTGTCCGAAATTACGAACCCAGGCCGTGATGCATGGAAGCGCATCTCCGGCGTACGGAAGATCTAATGTTCTCGAAAATACTGGGAGTACCCCGGACTTCCCCAGCAGCTGCCACGATGCGTGCAACAAGTTGTTCAACACTTTTCAGCATTGTCCCGGCATTTTTGCAGTACTAAGAATAATAAACATGTTTTCTCTCCATGTTCGTGTCCTTTCTTTCTTATGTTTTGTGTCCTCAATTCCGCACCAGGAAAGCGTTTCCGGCCATGGGTTGCTATGCAAATCTGAATCCTTGCGATGTCCCCTACCTCCTCTTAAAGTTTGTCCTAATACTTCTGGGACACCCTGTATATTGTTTTTAAACATTTCAAGAATTACTGTGCATGCGTATCTACCCTATATTTATAAAATCCTAATGAAACGATTTTATGAAACGACTGCTTATCTTTCGCAGCCATTTCTCCTAAAATATGGAACATTTGGAGGAAAAATTAACACCAATCATTGATCTACAGGTTTCAAAAGTGGTGTTAGAATTTTAAAATTTGAATTATTTTTTGAGATATTATATTTTTTCTAATTTTAATGACATTTTTCTAATGATGGCAACTAAATTACTCCATTTTTGTGGGAAAAAGGAAAAAAAGAAAATAAACAGGGATTATTAGATTTCTTATTTTTCATCATTTTTAAATTGAAATTTGAATTATCTATTTTTCTTAATGAATACCTTTAGTTTCAATCAATACAATACTGTGATTAAATTATGTTTTTCAAGAATATTTGGAGAAATAAAAACTTATTCTCACATATTCGATCTTAAGGAATACGCTTATTTTAGAAAACCAAAAGTTGTCTGTCATTTTCATCAGTTATACATAAATTCCATGGACTTAAAAATAATAAGAAGAATTCCATCGTAGCTTCTTTTTTTTTTTCAGTACACAAAAGCGCTTAAAGACGAAATGATTTAGAGAGACAAATACAATTTTATTAGCATTTATTTTAATTCATCAACTGTAAATATTTTGAATAAATGTGTCCGAATTACGTCATTTATGCAAACGCTTAAGAGAGGAGAAAAAGAAATTAATATGGATTATTATTATTCATATTATTTTGTCATTTTTAGGATTTTGTACTTAAAAAGTAAAAACGGAGACATTATAAGATCACTCCTGTGTCTGTCACAGCCATTTTACTCGTAAACTATGGAACGTGGAAAGTTCAAATTGGGGGATGTAATAAGGACTATTGACCCACATATTTACAGATTATTAAATATTTACGAATATATTTAGGAAAAATTTACTCGTAAACTATGGAACGTGGAAAGTTCAAATTGAGAGATGTAATAAAGACTATTGACCCACATATTTACAGATTATCAAACATTTACGAATATATTTAGGAAAAATGTAAAAGGGCGACTTGCAAAAAAAAAAAAAAAAAAAAAAAAATCTTTCCTTTGCATATCGTGTGGGGTATCATGTGAAAGGTTTCTTGATGCTAAACTCAAAAATACATTTCTTTTAATGTTAGGTATTTTATTGTAGGAGATATCGCCGAAAATGTAGTGCAAAAATATGCCCCCCCCCCCCCCATCTATTTCTGAATCTATTGAAACTAAAATTATGAAAAAATTAGAGGTAACAGACGTTACTTTAAACCTTGCAGAGAAATTATAACGATTACACTAGGTCGCATAGTTTTTGAGAAAAGAGCATTTTTCCGTTACACACAAAGTTTGATTTACGGACGTTCAGCAAAGGTCCTGAGGAGAGCTGGAAGTACCTATCGTAACAGAAGTAAGTATAAAAGCATTGTTCATATTGATTTTCGATTGCTTGTCTGTAATTAGTAGATATATTAACCCTTAAAGACACGGTAGGTTTGGCCATACATAGCGACAAATGCGGCCTACTCTATGTGCCATCGGCCTTTAAAGCGTAGATAACAACTTTCAATGATACATTTTAGTTATGCAATGCCCAGTAGCAGTATAAAAGCAATAAACGTCAAATTGTTAAAAACAGACTAATTTATTTAGAATGAGTCACATAAATACTATTGGATTCGCAACTAGTTTGCATTGAGCGGATCTCTCCATACGCCTCCCGTGTCTTTAAAAGTTAATTAGATAGTACCTGGAAAAACGCGGCACGGACCAAGGCGGCGTTGCAAAATTGCGACCTCCTTTCGAAGCGCGCTTAGCACAATCCCAAGTTAAAACTTTGAACAAGGGTTTTGTGTTATCTACACTGCAAAAAGAAAAGATTATCATTACGTTGAATTTAATTTTATGAAATTCCAAATGAAGTTTAAATGTGCACTACTTTTATTGTCAGTGCCGAAATAAAATTATCATAAACGGATTAGGAAAAGATTTATTACAGATTTTTATACAGAATAGCAATATTCGATATTATTCAGTCTTCATATCTCTTTGAACTTTTATGGTGTACCCATTCATACTTTTCTAGTATATACAGCTATACCCAACCCTACGTTATATAGTTTTTTACAAAGTCTTATTATTCTTTTAGCAACGATTTTTTTTAATAATACAGTTAATATTCATATATTTCTTGTACGGAAACCTTTGAGCGCGAGTAATACTAGCACATGACCTTTTTTTTATCTAAATGAAATGAATTTATGAATCGAATTTATAAAAACTCTAAGTCGGTTATGTGAAACGAATACATGAAATAATAATTGTTCAACTGAATGCAAGGAGGATAAAATTTCCTGCTTAGTTTTCTTATTAATTTTAAAGAGAAAATGACATCAATAATGCGAAAATGACGTCATTTACCCTTTTTTATGTCTCTCATCTACAGCAAGAAAAAAAATTCAGCTATTAGAGGAAAGCCATTAAAATTTAAAGCAAATTAATATTTCAATAATATTACTTTTTTTAATATTTTACATAGAAATATTAATAGAAATTTTAAGAGTTATTGTGAAACTTTTTGAACCATTCAGATATCTAAAAAGAGTATAAGAAATAATAGTTTCCCAAATGAATGCAAAAAGAATTATATGTTCCCACTTGGTATTCTCTTCAATTTTAATGAGGAAATGGCATCAATAATGCGAAAATGACATAATTTACTCTTTTCTGTCTTTCATTCACAACAAGGAAAAAAAAAAATTTGTTCCTATTAAAGATGTGCCATTTAAATTTAAAACAAATTAATATGTCAATAGCTTTATTGAATTACGTATTTACGCGCAATTCTCAAAGAGAAAAAAAACTTTAAAATGATTAAATTATTACACTCGAAGCAAATTTGAGTTGAAAATTACGTCATATATTAAAATTATACATTTAAACCTATTTTGTTATGAACAATATTCCTTTGACGACACATTGAGAATCACATGGTGCAAAAGTAGCGCGGCTAACACTTTTGTTTAAGTATTTTATCACTTAATGCAGCATAAATTGAGTTAAATGACCGCCCCAATATATTTTCAATTTATTTTCTACAAAGTATTATTCGATAAATACGTATCATAAAATTTGTAATAACTTATTAAATAAAATAAGCAATCTACATTTTAAAATTAAATGAAAATATGCATGATGGTCCATTAAAATAGATATAAGAATCATAAGCTGAAAATATATAAGAGTTAGTCACAACATAAAATATAAACGTAGAATTTCAAAACACAGTGCATTTTCGTAGTTCTGGATATTATTCCCGAGCAGGCGGAGTTTTTTTAAACTCGAACCCAAAGGAAGAATATTGCCCATAGCATCGTTATAAATATCTTAGAGTCAATGACATCTTAAACCTAACCATTGTACAAAAGCGGATTTTCAAATGTTTAACTGATTTCATTTATCAATTCTAAAAATAACCGTCAGCTGACGCTACAGCGGTTGACGTAGTCATGGTAATCGAAAAATACCCATTCAAAAAGAAAAGTATGGCAACACGATCACAGAAAATAGTCGTTATTCGGGATAATATCATTCAATCTTATGTTATCTGGTAATATTTTTAAAACAAGGCACATTGCCATATTTTTAAAGGCTGAACGGGGGTTGGCGGGCGTAGCTCGAGGGGGAAAATCCCCCTAATAATGTCATAACAGTCTAGCATACATTTATAAATTTGAAATATTTATACATTTTTATTAAATTTATTGTTCGCGAATTACCTACACTGTTAGAAATTTTCCTGTGAAATTACAGAGAATCTACGGGTAATCCATTATCTTAAGTCTTATGTAAAATTACAGAGATTAGGAAACAGAGATTCTGTTAAATAACAGAGAAGTTATTTGGTAAATTTACACAAGACTCTGTAAATTAACATCGTTAAAAACACACAAGACTCTGTAAATTAACATCGTTAAAAATACGCAAGACTCTGTAAATCAATTTATTTTTTTAATTAAAATAATTTAACTTTGTTTCTGATATCAGCGAATTTTAGAACTTCGAAGTATCAGAGTTATTCAAGCAAGTTTGAACTGCTGTGCCATTTAATTTTTTTACACAACTTGCTTCTGGCCGGATTTTTACAGAGAGTCTTGACCGAGAAACTCAATCGAATGCATTTAACCGAGAACTGGTGTAAATTTACAGAAAGTCTTGACCGAGAAACTCGATCGAATGCCTTTAACCAAGAACTGGTGTAAATTTACAGAGAGTCTTGACCGAGAAACTCGATCGAATGCATTTAACCAAGAACAAGTGTAAATTTACAGAGAGTCTCGATTTTTTTCCTGTGATTTTACAGAAATTTTTACCAGTGTATTATCATCTGCACTCAAAAAGTTGAAAGAGGAAAATGGATTTCAATAATTTTGAGTTCTTGGAACAAATGTTAATACCAATTTTCCAACAATAAGTTGTTCTGTAGAGTGATTGTTTTGCGCCTTGAATGCAATAATTATGAAAATTTTAACAATGACCGTCAGGAAAAGAAAAACGTGGAGTAAGACGATGAGTTCTCCAGAGCATGAGCGCTTACCTGTAAAAAAGAAATATGCAAAAATGACATATTAAAATAAAGACCGTATTTTATGAAAGTTTACGGAGAAAATATATACAGGGTGATTCATAAAAGATGGGCAGAACTTTAAGGGCTTATAGTACACTTAAAGACAAATAATATCAAATAGGAGACTAAGGGTCCCAGACGTATTCCCAAGGAGATAGGGGGCATTAAAGTTTAGGGTCCGAAATTTCAAATGATTATAAAACATGGAAAAATTGGTCGATTCGTTTGCGGTTTTTGCAAAAAATTTTCTTTATGCCAGTATTTTCTTGAAATAAAATTTTAAAGTTCAATTTCAAAAAATGCCGATAGGGGGCGCTTTAGACTTTGGAGTAACAAACAACTATTTTTTAACGTTATTTTTTGTATTTCTTTAAATGATTTCGAAAGCTTAGACTTAAACTTAAATTTTGATCTAAAAATCTGAGTCCTAACGAGTAGTTAAGTAGCGTAAACTGAAATTTGAAATTTGAAACCCTTCTCCCCCCAGAACAAAAATCAGTTATTCCCGATCTTTGTGTCGTAGATTAGGCTCTAACTACTGCCGCGTTTTGCTAAAATTATTCTTTATGTCAGTATTTTCTTGAAAATAAATTTTAAAGAAAATTTTCAAAAAATTCCGATAGAGGGCGCTTTAGACTTTGGAGTAACGAACAACTATTTTATACCGTTATTTTTTGTGTCTCATTAAATGCTTTCTAAAGCTTAGACTTAAATTTTCAGCCCAAAATCTGAATCGTTAGACGTGGTTAAGTTTCTGGAGAGAGGGGGTTTGAAATTTCTACTCCTGAGCACAGTTCAGTTTACCATGTCCACACATTGTGTGCTGTGATACGAGGTAAAAAGACACAAATTAGGATTATGTTACCAAAGCATATTTATTAACATGTAATTACAATAAATGTTCAAAATTGTGACCACCAGAGGTTATGCACGCAGAACAACGGCGAACATTCGCGAAAACATCAGGCTTTTCGAGCACTTCCCCTACAGCGGCGGAAAGTCTGACGACCAGTTCCTCGGGGGATTCAATGGGTGTCTCATACATAAGAGCCTTCAAACGTCCCCAAAAAAAGAAATCGAGGGGTGAAAAATCTGGCGAGCGAGCAGGCGAAGAAACAGGACCACCTAGACCAATCCATCTGTTCGGAAATGTGATGTCCAGATAGTTGCGGACGTCTCGTACGTAATGGGCTGGCGCTCCATCGTGCTGGAACCACATGACCCGCCGGATGCGTGGAGGAACAACGTTTAACAGGTCTGGCAGCACATGTTGCAGAAATGTGAGGTATGTTTTACCGTTGAGGCGTTCAGGAAGAAGGTACGGTCCGATTAGGTGGTCTCCGAGGATTCCTGCCCAAACATTGATGGAAAAGCGTCTCTGATGAGCATGTGGATACGTAGCATGTGGATTGACATCCGCCCATACATGTGCATTGTGTGTGTTAAATGTACCTTCACGTGTGAAGGTACATTCATCGGTGAAAAGCACAGTTCGTCCAAAATGTGGATTTAGCGCGTTCTGCTGCAGAAACCAGCGGGCGAATTCAATACGATTTGGATAATCCCCTGGAGACAGTTTCTGGACTCGTTGCACATGAAACGGGAGCAAATGTTCATCCTTCAGTACCCTCCAAGTCATGGACTGTGAGGTATCCACCTGCCTAGCCACTGTTCGTGTACTTGTACTTGGCTGCGCCGCTACTACATCCAGAATGGCTTCTGCAACAACTACTGATTCGTCCTTTTTTGCACGACCTGCATTCGACCGGGAAGCGAGAAATGATCCCGTCTCACACAACTGTCTGTGCAAGCGCTCGAAAGTTTTGCGGTTAGGCAACCGCCTGTTGGGAAATCGCTCTCCGTACATTCGTTGTGCCTCTGCACCATTTCCATCTGCCGCTCCGTAAATTAAATGCATCTCAACCTTTTCCTTATTCGTGAAGGGCACCATCTTCCGATTCATTACTACAGCGACTTACACTTGACTCACCGTTCAGTGGTTTTTATGCCTGAATCGTGTCGAAATTTTGCATACGTGTTCTTCTTCTTCCCCATTTGACATTTGCATACTTTCTGTTTCCTTCTTCACCCGGTGACTAGCGTCAGGAATGGAGCTTTAACGTTTGCATGAGCGACGTTTCCAACTGTGCCAGTGCCTTTATGAGTGAATTCCGACTATGCAGTCCTTGACGAAAGTTGTATTTTTGCCTCGTATCACAGCACAGAATCGTTGGGCATGGTTAAGTAGTGCAAACTGAACTATGTTCAGAAGTTGAAATTTGAACCCCCTCCCCTCGCTACTGAACCACGCTCAGCGATTCAGATTTTGAGCTGAAAATTTAAGTTTAAGTCTAAGCTTTAGAAAGCATTTAATGAGACACAAAAAATAACGGTATAAAATAGTTGTTCGTTACTCCAAAGTCTAAAGCGCCCTCTATCGGAATTTTTTGAAATTTTTCTTTAAAATTTATTTTCAAGAAAATACTGACATAAAGAATAATTTTAGCAAAACGCGGCAGTAGTTAGAGCCTAATCTACGACACAAAGATCGGGAATAACTGATTTTTGTTCTGGGGGGAGAAGGGTTTCAAATTTCAAATTTCAGTTTATGCTACTTAACTACTCGTTAGGACTCAGATTTTTAGATCAAAATTTAAGTTTAAGTCTAAGCTTTCGAAATCATTTAAAGAAATACAAAAAATAACGTTAAAAAATAGTTGTTTGTTACTCCAAAGTCTAAAACGCCCCCTATCGGCATTTTTTGAAATTGAACTTTAAAATTTTATTTCAAGAAAATACTGGCATAAAGAAAATTTTTTGCAAAAACCGCAAACGAATCGACCAATTTTTCCATGTTTTATAATCATTTGAAATTTCGGACCCTAAACTTTAATGCCCCCTATCTCCTTGGGAATACGTCTGGGACCCTTAGTCTCCTATTTAATATTATTTGTCTTTAAGTGTACTATAACCCCTTAAAGTTCTGCCCATCTTTTATGAATCACCCTGTATATTGGTGACATTTGAGATGACAAGTGCAATCTTAACCCATTTAGTGACAAAGTACTTCCGTTGCTAAAATGTTGAAAAGATTAAATGAAACCAGCATTTACGAACAATTTTGTTTTAAAAAATAAAGTTTTTCCTCTAACATTATAAAAGCAAAATTTTATTTCAATATCCCGGTGCCATTGTGCATTTCGATAATTAAAATTAGGTTGAGTATATAATATACCAGAACCATTCAAGGGGCTGAGAGACAATATCTCTCTCACTGATGTTATGAGACATACGATCATTTGACAACCTTGGGTCGGGGCAAAAGTGGAGATTTTTTTCAAACACTGCTAAAGATTGATATAAAAGGAGGGGGGGGGGGAAGGAGTAAACAGTGAAAGTCTTTTGATAAAACACTGTTAGATAGAGGCATTCAAAGAGAAAAACAATAAAAATCGAAGTTTGTAAAAGAAAGAGTGATGAACAACTATTATATCTACAACTATCCGCGTATATTATTTCTATTCTTATCCTGACTCGTGCAGTAGGTTTCTTTTAAAGGGTAAAAAAACTCATACCGCTTTTATTGTTGTCAAATTTCTAAAAAATATTATTGCGTTTTCGTGGAAAACTTTTCAGCAATAAATACGTGCATAAAACCTTATTTAAACAGTAATTTCATGAGCTTTCTGTAAATGATGTATACAGGATGGTTCAAATAAAACCAAATATCTGATATAAAGTTATGTCAACAATGAAAACAAACGACTAGGCAAGATTCAACTTCAGATTGGTTTGTACCCTTTTTTTAACACTTTCCAACAAAGTTGGAAAGTGTTTATGACTTCGGTTTGTCACTCCATCTGTCCGCGCTTAAACTCCCGTAAATATACTCGGATTGCCCTGAAATTTGTGGATGTTATTGACGTTTACCATAGCACGTTCCCTATTTCAAATAAAGTTTGTACATGTTTAATTCCTTTACAGGGACAGTCAAAAGTATTACATTACATTACAGCCGATGGGAAAAAAATCGTTTCAAATGACTTTTAATGATGTTACACGCTTTCAAATATAATAAAATTGATATGCATTTATGAAGTGCACTAAAATATGCATTCTGAAGAGTATACGTTGCAAACAATAGTTATTATTCATTTGCAGGGCCAAACAAAGGAATTCTGTTACATAATGATATAGTGGTGGATGAATTGCTTGCGGCGTATTTTAATTATGTTAAATTGTTTCATATATATAATGAAATCCATGTACGTCGCTGAGGTTTACTATAACTTATTTCATGTATAATACGAAGTGCATATCATTTACAAGGACACATAAAAGATGTCAGATACTATATTATATTCGAAGTACTGTACAGTAGCGATGATTGATGGAAATGCATTTTTAATTTTGATATACGCTTTTATGTTTCTCTCCATTTATGCATAGTGTATGGTGTGCATATATGCTATAATTCGTATACAGGGCTGCACAAAAGAATTTGTAATGATTACTGGGTATGATCGCAAATTGCTTAAAGATGATTTTTAAATCAGTTATGCATTTTTACGCTGAACTGTATCTAGTTTCCTAAGAAATGTTTGTAGAATATAGATAAAATAATGCACAAAGTCACGCAAAAAATTGGACACATGGCCGTCTATAAATGATAATTTCTAGAAATGTTATTTCAGTAATTTTAAGAGTGTTTCAGTTACAATTTAATTTCAGCTAAATAGTGGCATGTAATAAATGAACTAGGCAAACTACAGGGTTGTACAAATGTATTCAAGTATGTGACCATCTATTAGCATAATTAAATTGCTGAAAGTGAAATTTCAACCTGTTATGCATTTTCTTGCTAAACTAAATTTATCTATTATATAGTATATATATATATTAACCTACAGATCATATACAGGGCTGTTCAAAAGAATTGGAATACATATTTGGCTATGGGCGGTAACTGCTGAAATCAGATTTTCAAATATTTTATGCGTTTTCTAAAATGTTTACTTAGTTATATTAATTACCTTATTTCTCCTAATAACGAAGTTTTGTTAAAGAATTCAGGAAGTGTTGGAAAATGTTTCATAATCTATGCTTAACGCATGTTTTTTCTTTCTTGTTTTTAAACAACCATGGGTTGCTCCACATAAAAAATATCCTGGATCACTGTAAAGTATAAACTTGAGTAGTTCTTGGTTTTTATGAGTACTAGAGCTTTTCGTGTCACATTCTCTCTTATTTGGATTATCTATATATATACACTGGCAGAAAAAAAAAATCCCAACACCAAGAAAGACTTGCGTTAGATAAACGAAATTTAATAGGCGTGTTTATACATCTGAAAGATGACATCGATTGAAATTTCGCGCTTCGCGCATAAGTGTGGCGCTAGTGGCGCCACTCATAACTTGCAGATCAAGTTTACTTTAAATGCGTGCTTTAAAGTTCGTGGGCGTAATTTAGCTACGAAACGTGACGTATTGAGTTGATGTTAGCCAAGAATGCCTTTAACAAGACGAAGAAGCCACTGTCAACAGCTCCCCGAGTTATGACGAGGTCGCATATTCGGGCTACAAGAAGGTGGATTTTCTTTCCGCGATATTGCTGAAACACTTGGCTGGAATGTATCCACTGTGCATGATTGTTGGAAACAGTGGTCAAGGGATGGTGCTGCCTCAAGAAGACCGGGTTCCAGGCGGCCACGTTCACTCCTGAGAGGAAAGATCGCCGTATTTGGCGTACGACTGTGGCGCATAGTAATGCGTCTGCGGCAGAAATTCGAACTGTAGTTGGTACCACAGTGACACAACGAACTGTTAGAAATCGGTTACTTCAAGGACAGCTCCGAACCAGGCTCCCTGTAGCGTGCATTCTACTGACTCGAAACCATTGCCGTTTGCGACGTCATTGGTGTCAATCCAGAGCTCATTGGAGGACGGAGTGGAGATCTGTTGTGTTTTCTAATGAAAAAGAAACACAACAGATCTCCACTCCGCCCACCAATGAGCTCTGGCTTGACACGTATGGAGTCGCAAACGGCAATGGCTTGGAGTCAGTAGAATGCACGCGCTAGGGCGCTTGGTTCGGAGCTGTCCTTGAAGTAACCGATTTCTAACAGTTCGTTGTATAACTGTGGTACCAACTACAGCTCGAATTTCTGCCGCAGACGCAGTACGATGCGCCATAGTCGTACGTCGAATACGGCGATCTTCCCTCGCAGGAGTGCACGTGGCCGCCTGGAACCCGGTCTTCTTGATGAGCACCATCCCTTGACCACTGTTTCCAACAATCATGCACAGTGGATACATTCTAGCCAAGTGTTTCTGCAATATCGCGGAAAGAAAATCCACCTTCTCGTAGCCCGATTATGCGACCTCGTTCCAACTCGGGGAGCAGTTGACAGTGGCTTCTTCGTCTTGTTAAAGGCATTCTTGGCTAACATCAACTCAATACGTCACGTTTCGTAGCTAAATAACGCCCACGAACTTTACAGCATGCATTTAAAGTAAACCTGATCTGCAAGTTCTGAGTGGCGCCACTAGCGCCACACTTATGCGCGAAGCGTGAAATTTCAATCGATGTCATCTTTCAGATGTATAAACACGCCTACCAAATTTCGTTTATCTAACACAAGCCTTTCTTGGTGTTGGGATTTTTTTTTTTCCGTCAGTATATATAAAAGAGAGTCTGAATTTTGTACTAATCAACGCGCAGCCCAAACTACTGAACCTAAAATTTTGAAAAATGGGGTAAAAAAACTTCTTATGACATCAAGTGCCGTTAAGAAAGGATTTTCTAAAATTCCACCCCTATGAGGGGTAAAAAAGAGAACGAAATTAAAAAAATTCCTTAAAATCTGATTTTATAGTTATTTTTCAACTGATAAAATACTTTAGTGTTTTTTTTTTTTTTTTTTTTTTTTTTTTTTTTTTTTTTTTTTGTATGCTGAATCGAATGATACAAACCAAATTCTTTTAAGACTACTAGTTCGTGAAATATTTCATATTTTTCTAATTTGGAGATGTCTTTGGCGCCCAAAACCTCGAAATATATAACATTACAAGTGATAATTCATCCATATTCATTCATATAGTACATTCGTTACTGTAGCAATGGAAGAAATTCAAATTAAATGCTTTTGTTAATTCTGTTGGTTAAAGAATTAAAACGGCTATATGAGTTTGAAAATATATATATACAAACGCCTTAAAAGAGAGAGAGAAAAAAAGGAATTGATTTTATTAAAATGCAAAAAAAGTATTCACTGGGAAATTAACATTATAAAACGGAAATATTTAAGTAAATATTAAAGCAGTGTTTGTACGACGTAAAAAAAAATTCAAAGGAAGAAATTGGAAATGAAATAATATTTGGCTATTTATCCTGGATAAGAAGAAAAAATTGGTACTTTTATGTCAACCGTGCACAAATCTCCCGAATAGCATTTTTTAAACTGCCAATAGCAGGGTGCTACATTTTGCGGACATAAATTAAAACGGTACTACTTGATTATCCCGTCGACCAATCTCGCCAAATTATACAAATTGAGATAATTTTTTATATTAAATAACGAAAGAACAAATAAATTAGTATAACTTTAATAAAAAATACAAATAAAACATCGAAATAAAATCGTATGATGACGAAACAAACACGTGTAACATGTTTAACGTCAAGTGAATGTGACATTTACGATCAGGCATTATTGGCATTAATCTTATAGTTTGGCGATATTTTTTTTTTGTCGATAATCAAGTAGTACCATATAAACAACTCTTTGTTTTGAGGGATGGCATTATTTCCTATTCTTGTTTATCTTTTCAGTTTTTTTAAATAAAATTAGTGTAAGGAATGTATTTTAAATTAGTGAAAGGCTTACATTTTATAGGAAATAATAAAATTAGAATATGGTGTGGGAAACAGCCTTTGTTAATTTATTACCTGCACCCGGCTAACCTAAAAATATCACAAAAGGCATATATTCACCTTTCTTTGGGTAATTGGTCCTGGGATTTCGGGTTAATCTTCAGCACTCGGATACCTCGCCAATCGGTGTATTAGCTATAATGTTGAAGGCATCGTTTACATTTAAAACGATAACTTCACGATGGATTTTATTACAGAAAATCGCATCACCATTATATACTACACATTTAAAACGGAAATTTACATTTCATTCCGATTGTTTACAATATTTCAATAGGGATAGCCCTTTTACTTAGATAATATTTTTGGAAAGTTTTTAGTGTCTACACATTGATCTACGTTGTTTAGTTATACAGCTACATGAGAAAGTAAAAAAAAATAAGTGAACCTGATTATTAAATTTCAGCTTTTTTTTTTTTTTTTTTTAATTGTACTGAACAGTTATTGAAGCAATTGTCACTGTTGCATAACTTTCCAGGAATGGTTTATGTATATAACATTTCATTACATGTTGCTTAGTTACAGAGCTATTGAAAAAGGTGGTAGAGACAGATGAACGCAATTATGAATGATACATCTACTATAATTATGTAAAATGTACATTTGTATTTCCTTCCGGCCGTTTATAATTTGATTTCAGCTGGGTGTATTTTAATAGGACTTACACTGTTAGTTAGATAATTTTTTGTAGATGGTTGGTACTTCTTGCACGTTTAGTATTTCTCTGTAGTGAAGTTTTCTTCTGGGTTGCCTTTTCTGAAGCAAAAGCTTTACAACAAATCAGATTGCAGAAAATCACATCATCATCTGCTATAAATATAAAACGCAAATTCGCATTTCACTACGTTTGATTATAACTCAGATTATAATTAACATATTTTAGTAGAACTTCCTGTGTTAGTTGGTAATTTGTTTTAGAAATGTTTCAATGTAAAACACATGCTTTTACTTTGCGTAATTATAGAGCTACTAGTGAAAGTTCCAAAATTATGTGAACCCTGTTATGAAAGATTACCTTTTATTTAAAGTTATGCTGAACGTATTTTCATTGGGATTGCACATTTAGATAATATATTTCAGGGATTGTTTCAATATTTAACATATCATTCTACATTTTTAGTTATGGAGCTATGGAGAAAGTTCTCAGTGGTGTAATCGTATAAAATCGGAAAATAAACGCTGGCAGAGGGTATATGCTAGGGAGTATATATGTTACACAGCTATGGAGGGTATGCAGCGTTTCTAAAAAAATCCAGAAGGTATACGGCGTATAGCCTACACTATATCCCTGAAAGTTCTATAATCACGTTAACGCGATTATGAAAAATATACTTAATTATTTACTACATATATAAAATACAGAGAGCCATTTCGGTAAGACCACTTACAACTTCAGTTCTTCTGAATGAATTTTGAAAAGGCTTGCAAAGTTAGATAACTTTTCAAAAAGTTTTTAGTATATAACACATATCATTCTACGTTGCTTAGCTATAGAATTATGTGCAAAAGTTCTTTAATCAGTGAACCCTATTATGAAATATTAGCCTTTTTAAAAGTTCTACTGAGTTGATTTCGTCTTAATTAGCACTGTTTGTTAGATAATTTTTCAGAAAATATTTCAGTATATAACACATATCTTTCTACATTGGTTTGCTGTAGAATTATAGGCAAATGTTCTATAGTCAAGTGAACCCGAGTATGAAAGATTAGCTTTATTAAAAAGTTCTATATGACGGATTTTGGTGCGATTTGCATTTTTATATTTTTAGATGCGATTTTAATAAACTTCATATTGTTCTACAGTTCTTTTTCAAATTCTATTGTAAATGGTCAACTAAAAGATTTGCTCCTTAACAGTCCAAATTTTGTATGACACATTAGAAGATACAAAATCGTAATGGCATTTATATTGTTTCCTGCAATGCGGAAGAACATTGGACGTAAATATGCATATTGCTATAAAACACAAGATCAAGTACACGAATATATTCCGTTTGATTAAGGGTTCGTTTGGAGATACTGACCAGCGTAGCAGGCGAAGGCTGCTAGTAATGCATATAAGTAAAACATCAATTTGATTTATAAAAACTCTTATGTGGTCGTTGAATCCATTTTCCTTATGATTTGATATACAGGATGTCCCAAAATTAACTGACTTATAGCTATGAAAAAAAAAATCTTCAATGAGTGTTATGTAACATGTCAGGAGTTTTTTTATTCTCGATTTTAGTTTAAAGTAGTAGCGATAGGTGGCGCTACAAACAATAGGCGCTAAATCAGAACCCGATGTTTGGCCTTTCTCTTCTCTCAGTATTAATTCAAAAGAAGTTGGTTAATTGTGCGGTGTGGGCCCATAAGAACGAAATTGCATTGCCGACTAAGAACCACTACATATATTAACACCCCTTCTTTCGCATTAATTTTGACAGTAGAGACAGGCCAAAAATCGGGTTCCGATTCAGCGTCTATTGTTTGCAGCGCCACGTATAGCTGCTACTTTAAACTAAAATCGAGTTTCGCAGTTATATAATCTCCTGACATCTTACATAACCCTCCTGCAAGAATTTGTTTTAATAGCTGTTACCATTTGCAAGTTATTGAATTTTAAAAATTGGCGCTGTTGTCACATACGTAGCTATAAATTTGCATTTTTCAATTGTTATTGGTGTTTTATGCTCATTCTCCTCTGCATGACTGCAACACCGCCATATTTCTCCCTAATGACGGTGTTTTAAACTATTTTTTTTCTCGGAACCTTTTTTCCGATAACATCATTGGTCCCCTTACCAAGTTTAGTGCCATTACGGTAATTAGAACGAGCTACAGATGACTCTGAATAGTGTCAGTTTATAAAAACAACACCCTGTATATTATCGTGAATATTGTAATTTTTTAGAAAGCCACCGTTTTTTGTAAAAAGTCGTTTTGTGAAACAACTGATCCTTTGAAAACATGGTGCGTAATTCCTTCAGGACTGGCGACTTTTACACAAATTGTATTCGGTTGGACCACTTTTTTTTTTAAGTTACCTCTACTTAAGCAATCACGAAAATGCTCTAATTAAGGAAAGCAAATATTACTTTTCTTTTTTACTGGTGTCTGAAACAAATTCTGTACGCTCTTTTTGAGGGCACATATATGCATGCACCCATAGTCCCGAACGGATTAAGTGCAAGATCACTAGGATTTCATGCCATTTTCCCTCTTTTTTTAAAGGTGTCATGTACTTTTCGCACATTCCAGAGAAAATCCACGCTCTGGCTCTGCATAATAATCTGAAATAAACTACGGCAAAAAAATTACAAAGTACACAGTCATCAAAAATGGTGTCCTTGATTTTAAATTAAAATAACTTAAGCCTTCATAAAGACAAACCATTTATTTTTATACTGTTAGATTGGAAAAATCTTTGAGGTTTTATTTTACATTCCTTGTAAATTCCATATGAACTTCCCCTGTTGCTCGGCAACATCTAACTGGTATAGACAGGGGGGCAGAAACACGAACCATCATCTCATCGAGTTGACGGCTAAAATTCCTGAATTAGTTAAAACTCGATTCGCATATTGAAATGCCACTAGCCTAGAAAGTCATATCTTGATGGAAAGCAATTACAATCCGGATATTAGAGGCTGACTGGTAGGTTTACCATTCTGTTTTCCTGCTCCCAGTTCTCCATATTTTCATACCTTTGGGTGCAGGAAAATACAATGATAAACCTACCAATCAACCACGAAAAACGGATTTGCAGGTGTTTTCCACCAAGATAAAACTTTACAGACCAGTTACATTTTAATATGCGAATCGAGTTCTTTCTAATCCTAGAATTTCAGTCGCAAACTCGATGAGGTAATCCTCTGTGCAGTCGCCTCATTGTCTAGTAGTCGATCACCTTCAAAATGCGCTTTAAACTGGTTAAACCTTCGAACAGTGGTTTTGTTTGAGGGTGGATCTTCTCCATACGCGCGGCGAAAATGACTTTGTACCACAATAACATATTTAAACTCGGCGTACCACTACACGCATTGTGCTTTATGCTGTACAGTCGTGGGAAAAAAAGTAAACACCCTTACTAACTCTGCAAAAAATTATCGTAGAAGAAAGTTAATGGTACCACACGAGTGGTAATAAAGCCTACTTTTAAATGATGTATATAAAAAATTGCTTAGGGGGACATCTACATATTAAAACGATCCATAACTTTGTTTTTTTTCAATAGCAGTACACAATTGTGACAGCATAAATGAACTTTACATCTTTCAGTTAGCCCCAAAACAAATTTTTATGCAATTCGTACGATAAGTTTCCAAGGAATTAATTATTTTAAAACGAGCGTATTTTAGGGGCTGTATCCAAATTGAAGTTCGGTATTTGATTGTTGACCGAGAGAGCCCCCTTCTTGATCAAGGCACCTTAAGAAGAATGCTAGATTACAGGATAGCATAAGAAATTTCAAATTATCTACTCACTTCTATCATAGACCGCCCCTTAAACCATCTTTTTGCCGCTTTATAAGCATAATTTTAAAACTACTTGGGGAAAAAAAGTGAAATTTTGGATTTCCATAAAGCAGGACTTAATAAATCTAAATCCATCAAAAAAATGGTAGGTTGCAATTCATAATTTTTTCGAATATTAATTTCACAATTTATAATTCATATCATAAAATTATAAAACTTGCAAATTCAGCGTATTTGTGTTTGGGTATTTTAGTATTATTGCTACACATAAAACTAGCACATTAGGAGTATAATTTCAGGAAATATTAATGAAAATATGAAAATGTAATTTAACATTAGAACCAATAAATTTTGAATGTTTATAATTCAAAAATTTATCATTCAAATGACTTGAAAATTGGTGTCCAGGCATAGATTAAACCGAAGATTTGAAATATCTTGTTAAAATTGGGTATTGCTATTAAAAAAAAAAAAAAATGAAGTTCTTCTACGATAATTTGTTGAGAAGTTAGTAGGGGGTGTTTACTTTTTTTTTTCCACGACTGTACATTCACCATGATTGCTGTGAACTGACTGATGAGTGACATGGCATCGCGTCACGAAGGGGCGTCGACGCATGCGTGCAGTCACGCCAAGGTCAACTCAATCACCACTACCAAAATTCCTTCAGAAGTTCTAGAATTTCACATTGGTTTCGTACCGATTGATTGCGTATTTCTCGTGCAATTCATTTTTTAAATCAGGGGAACCTTTTTCGATGATGATGTATGACGCATATTTTTTTATTTTCTTCTATCTTTACAAGAAGAAAGTATTGGATTCGTGAAAATTTTTGAATTCCGATTTTCGATGTATTTATACGTTTTAGGGGTCAGAGAATCCGAAAAACATGATTTTACAAAATGTCTGTCTGTGAGTCTGTGAATCTGTCTGTCTGTCTGTGTGTGACACAAATTTTTGTGGGCGCTCTATCTCAAGAACTAATGAACGGATATTTGATAAATATTTATATTCAGTTAGTCCCTGATATAAATTGGTGCTAATTAGTTTTTTTTTGTAAATCTTTCAACAGGTGGCGCTGCTATTCAGCCTTTTCAAGATTTCCACAAGAGTTCAATCTCCAGAAATAATGCACAGATTTTCATCAAACTTCAGATTCAGTTAGTTCCTTGACAGGAATTGACGTTTTATACACTTTCGCGTAAATCGCTTAACAGGTGTCGCTGCTATGCTGCATTTTTCAGAATTTCCACTATAGCTCTATCTCAATAACTAATGCGCGAATTTTCATCAATCTTCAGATTCAGGCATACCTTTATATAAATTACTGCTGTTTATGTTTTCGTGTAAATAGCTCAATAGGTGGCGCTGCTATGCTATATTTTTCAGAATTTCCGCTATAGCTCAATCTCAAGAACTAATGCACGAATTTTCATCAAATTTCAAATTCAGATGTACTTTGATATGAATTGGTGCTAAATTGATGTAATTTCTTGTATTATTTAAATAACTTAATTGGCGTAATTTATATAGAAGAAAGTTTTGTGATGGCCACAACATACTATTTTATTTCTGTTTTCCATAAACAACAACAAAAAAAATCACGAAGTTACAAATTTTACATTTTACAATTACATTTTTACAAATTTAATTTTTTTTTTCAAAACCTTCTTCAAATCACTACTGAAAAATTTATTAACAACACATGCATTTACATAAAAAGAACATTATTTCCTGATAAATTAACTTTCTTTTTACTTATTAAAGAAAGAAATATTTCCGTATTAATAATTTTTTAATGAATGCTATCTTCTTTTTATTTCATTTACACATCAAAGAGGGTTTTGTTTTTTATTGTAAAGTATTTTTCAGCTATTCTATTAATTAAATATACATACGAACTTATTAAGTTAAGAACTTCTAATTAAAATTTATAAGTAATAAGCGGAAATATTTAAAAAAAATTACCAAAAAATATTAAGAATTTTGAAACAATATTTTCGGTTGCTTTGTCATATAAAAAGTATTTTCCATTAGATTAAAAATGTAAAATTTTAACTTGGATAGTTAAAAAAATGCAGTACGTTATTTAAAAACCATACACCACTTATCCATTGATTTATAAAAATAACATCATTTTCTAACAAACTATTTTCTTTCGCATAAAAAAATAGATTTTTATTAAAATTTTCGTGGCTAGTAATTTCATCTTTTATTATTTACTTTACAGCTATAAAAGATAAAAGTTTAGTTTTTCTGAAAAGAATTTTTTTTATATTTCGTTAATTAAATGTACAAGCCAACTAATTGAAGTTGAGATTAAAATTTAATTTTTATATACTTCTACCTAAAAATATTTTTATTCATAAATGGTGATTTGTTAAAACAATAAACCATTGTTATTGTTTTAGCCATTATGAAGAGAGAAAAAAAGTCTTGTAAACTTCTAAGAAAACAAAAGTGGTATAATGCATTTATTTTTATTTTATAGTTCACTTAAATTTTTATAAATTTTATGCACACTGTTGGTTCAATATTTCACTCAAACATGGTGCCAAAAATGTTGCCATATTAAAATGCTAAAAGTTTATACCAACATTTGGTGCTCTAGTAGAGCATAAATTTCTCTAGGTTCAACAATGGCCGAGTACAATGTATGGCAATGAACTAGGAATAGGTTGAACTATATATTTGCTACTGTTACCATTAATGACAAATTTTACGGTTTTTTCTTCCCACTAAAACATAATAATATTTCTTTCCTTACATAATCGTTAAAACCTGCAATGAAATAACGAAAAACAATCTATAAAAATTTAAATGGTAAGAGAAAAGCGCAAATGTTCGCATCTAATGCCCTACATGGAACTATGAATAAAAGAAATTGACATATCCTCAAAATGCTGAAGCTTCAACTGTAATCAGTCCCACAACGCCTGATTTCCGCGGAGACAAACTTCTACCAGTAAATTTGGATAGAAACTTCCTCCTTATTTAAACACCTTATGCATGAAAAACTTTGATCAAAATTCACACGTTGGGTGCCACCATACAGATTTGCCAGTTTGGCCTCCTTTTTTATCCAGAAATTTAGTGTTCATACCAGAAATAAAGAATAGTGTTTTGCGCTTTATTTAATAAAAGACATTTAGCGATAACATAAAGTAAAATATCTTTTTTCGATATTTCCGATATCAATTTAAAATTTCTGCTCACTTTCGCTGCCGAATCCGCGCATGTCATCACGCGCGAAAGTGTCAGTGAAAGTGTTAAGGGAAAAAAATGAGCCATTCGTTTTAACTGGTGGAAGTTTGCCCCTGCGGTAATCGCTCCTGCGGTGGTCGGTCCCGCGGTCAGCCCTATTGAGACAACGTAAACTATCCTTCTGTCAATATCAGTGAATTTGATTACTAACAATGCAAACTTCCACCAGTAAATCTGAATAGACATTTTCGCCTTATTACGCTTTATTCATGTAGAATTTCTGTCATAAATCTGGCAAAATTTTCTATTGGCTTCTACTGGTGGAAGATTACCCTGACGTAAACAAACAACAGCCACCATCTTGGGACTACATCCTCAGTTACGTCACTCACAAACGGTAGACAGTTCTGTTTCCCCATCTTCATTGATGGCTCCCTTATGCAATTATTATTTTCAAACAAGGGATAATGAGATCGAAACGTCCACCTAAGAGGTAGTATGTGATACGCTCAGAGTGCCAGTTTGGCCTCCATTTTTATTCAGAAAATACGAATCCACACCATATATTAAAAATAGTATCTTTTGTTTTATTTAATAGCGGATATTTCGCGATTACTTACAGGTACCTGCCAAATCACTTAGACGACTCTCTGGACTGGTGCACCCTATGGCGCATCCTTATCAACGAAAATAAAACTTCAGCTGTCTGTTTCTCTCGAAAATTTACCTATCCTGAAAGGATGACTATTAATAACACTATTATACCATGGTGTGATGATGCCAAGTACCTGGGGATCATCCTTGACCGTAGGTTCACATGGAGCAAACATATTCCTTCCATCAGGGGGAAAGTCGCTGGAGCTTCTCTCTCTCTTAAACCTCTTATCAATAGTAAAACTCTTTCAGTATATAATAAACTGCTTCTCTATAATTATTGTATCCTACCTACCATTACTTATGCCAGTCCGGTCAGGGGCTTCACCTGCAAGTCCACCATAGATAATCTTAGTAGATTACATAATAAGAATCTTCGCATCGTTCGTGGCGCCTCCCGATATATGCGCAATACTACCGTCCGTAGGGACCTTAATACCATCACCTTAAGAAAACGTATCAAAGACCTTGCTAAAAAATTCTATTCAACTTTATATGATCTTCCTAATGATATCGTAGCAGAGCTAGCAGACTATGACGCCTTCGAGCCCCACCATCGCAAGCGCCCTAAATATTCCACAATTATGGACTCCTGGTGAGCTTTGTGTTCACCGCACTAGATTGCTTATGTCTATTTTTCATATTTTTCTCATCCTTTTTACTGTTTATATAATATATATATATATATAAAAAAATCGAAATCTTAAATATTCCTTATCTATATATATTTATATATATATACAGGGAAAAAATATATATATTGCCTGGATTAGTGCCATTTTCGTTAAAGTAGTGGCCTTGCTGCTCCCTTTACCGCTTTTTCTTCCCAAGCTTGGCGAGTATAACTTCTGAACTAGTGCTAACTTTTATTTCTTCTTCACATTTTTTATCTTTTTATAGTAGTTCTTGCAACTACAGTTATACCTATATTTAAATATAACTCTTACTTCTTTTTCCAGTTCTTAAACTTTAATTTTATCTCTTAAATTTAAGTTCCTGTGTTAGATTCTATCTTTAATATTTTTCTTAAAGCACTGTTCAGCGCGATTACTTAAAGTAAAAATCCGTCATTCGAAGTTTTCGGTGTGAATTTGAAATTTCGATATATATATGGGTCTTAAGCTGGTAACCATGGACACGCTTCAAATGGCCTGATTCTCATTCCTTTTTTTTGTTTGTTTGTTCTAATGATCTGCAGATGGTACCGTTACAAAATGATTAAGATCTAAAAATGATGTTTTTGTCCATCTGTCACGTTTTAAATTTTCAAATATAGATTTTAACATAACAAACACTAAAAATTCACAAACAGTCTCAAAATTAAAAAATAGTAGTGTTGACCCCTTGAAGGGCGATGGTTCATTTTTGGACCACTTAATTTTAATTTTTAAATGCCACATTGGCACAAGAATATTGGAATGAAATTTTTTTCTTTTATTAAGTACGTGTACAAAAGCTTATCAAATTTTGAAATAAATTTGCTTGTAAATTCTGGTACCATTCACTCATTTCAGCATTTTACGGATAGGAGTACCTTGCCCCTGAAAGGGTTAAGGTACATTGCACTAGTTACATTTTTAACTTCTTCAGGGAGGACATTTTTATGGTGTGAAAAAAAATGACTTTTGTTTTGCGATTTATTATTTTATATTAATAGGAATTCAAAAAGCAAAAAAAGGAGGGAAACAACAAGAATTCACAAAAAAAATTAACGTCCACATTTGTGGCCGCTGAGCATTAATGGTAATTTATGAGTGAAATGATTTCCTGTAACATTAAAAACTAACAATAGACTTTTTTCTTACATTTCCACATATTATTAAAACTTAATATAATTAATATATCTGATATTAGTCTTATCAAATATTAACGATTTGTTCGAATACTCCAAAACACTGACAGCCGAAAAAATATTTCGCGGTTTTTTTTAATATATATATATATATAACTGCACATCGGTGCAGCCAAACCGTAAAATTTTTACATCTCTTGTTGAGGGATTCTGTAGTGAATATGTTATTATCAAATTTTTGTTCTTTTTATTATTGACAGTATTTATAATTACTAGCAAAAGCCATGCCTTGTTTGCATTCGCGAAGCATCATTTAAAAAGATAAATATTTGAATGTAACATTATTATTATTTTTTTTTTTTGCATCTTTATTAAGCAGAAACGTTATTTTATGTTTTGGCGCATTTTAATTTTAGAAATGTAAATTCAGCCAAATAACTAAGAATATCCTCGGAATTTTTATTTATGATATAACAAATTTAACAATTAATTTTATTCATTTACTATTCTTTTGTTGCCACTTTACAAAAAAACCCGCAAAATATAATCTTTTTAAAATGCGTAAGTATAGTCTGCGTAAATGATTTCACATAATAAGAATAAATTGTGTATTTGAATTTTTAACATTGAAAAATACTTTTATAATTGAATGCAAATAATTGAATTTTCACAAATTTTAATTCATTAAAAATATGCTATAATTTTCCTAAAAAATGATATTTTAAAAATTTCATAAAAAAACTTATTAAACTATTTAATTAATCATGATTTTATCTATAATTTCTAATTCCATGATTTATTTTTTCTTCTGAAAATATACGTGTTTCCTTTTCTATTTGCAAAACTACGGCCGTAATGGAAAAACATGTAAAATAAATTAATTGAAATAATAAATTTTTTAAGGTTATTCTGTAAAAAAAAAAAATAATAATAATATTGTGCAAATCTGCATATCATAATTTATTTTTATGTTTCATTTCAAGCCAAAATACTGAATGTTTTTTTTTTTTTTTTTTTTTTTTGCAAAGTGTACGACAAAATGCGATTTGAGTAGCCTAGTAGAAGATTCGCTTCCCTCATCCTAATAAAAAACTAAACGTGCACATATGTGGCCAAGGGCGTGAAGAGGTTAAAATAGTCGTAGTATCAAGTAAACTTTTAATTGCAACAATCAAGGATTTTATTATATCATCGTCTACTACGGATCACAATAAGCGATATTGACGGCAATATTTAAAATTAATGTCGATTATTGAAATTATTGAGTTATTAAAATTAATGTCTGTATTATGACGTATAAACAGAATCCACCCGAACCCGCGGTTTGGTCAAGACGGTTCAACAGTATTTTTTCCCTTGTGGTTCGGGTTGTTTCTAATTGTTTCGGGTTCGTGTTGGGGTTTAATTTTGCATATCTGTCCAAAATCTTGTTTATGATGAAAGAACTATATAATTGAGTATAAAAGAGAATATGTGTTTTTATTTTGCGAAATAAAAGTTAAAATTTACATTAGAGGTATAATTACAAAGTATTTTTTTCATAATTGCATTAAAGTATGGATTAACTCCTTAACCTACGATTTACGTTTCAACAGCCTGAGTCCAAAACGTAAATAAGATTGTACAGCCTTCAGCCATTCCACGGTTCGGCAAACCAACTGACAAAGTATGATACTGAGTACAACGAATAAATACTGAAAAGCAGAAAAAACAACGTTTAAAAATGCACAAATAATACATGAGACAAATAATACAATTAGAGAGAAGCAGTGGAAACGACTGGGTGGACAAGTAGCGACATCTACCGGAGAAGGAGAGAAAAAGAAACCAAATAATGGGAAATTAAATTACTGCTTGCCAAATATTTGGAAAATCAGGAGAACTAGATAAGTCATTGACTAAAGAGTGAGAATTTTTAATGATGTGGTAAGCTAGCCAAAAATGAAGATCAATGATAGAAGAACATTTTTGGATAATGATGACTGAGGAAAAATCGAACCTATGTTGAGAAGACCAAGAATGTTCAGCAATAGAAGAACGTTTAAGCTCTTGATTTTTAACTTAACCTTCATGCTCTTTTAAACGAAATCTAAGAGCACGTTTATTCTGGCCAATATAAGAAAGGCCACACTGGCAAGAGATTTGGTAAATACCCCAGTTATCTAGGTGATCAACGAGGTGTTTGAGATTTGAAAAAATGATTTTATTAACAGGAGAAAAAATAACATTAAAATCAAACCTTCTTAAGATTTTAGCAACTTGCTGACTGATTTTAGGAAAAAATGGTAACACAACTGAAGTATTAGAGTTGGAATTAGAATGCTTTTCAGAATGGACGGATTTCGTCAATTTCTTATAAACAGAATCAATAACATTAGAGGAATAACCACGATCAACAGCAATAGCTTTGAGGTAATTAAGTTCAGCACTAAGTAACTGAGGAGTGGAACAGATATTGGTAGCCCAAAAAACAAAAGTATTGAAAGCAGCGAATTTCTGGTTAGGGGGATGAGAAGAATGCCTGTGAGGTGGGAGACTGATAGCAAAAGGTTTACGAAAGACGGTAGTCTGAAAGCCATTTTCACAACGAATAACAAGGACATCCAGGAAAGAAAGACAGTTATTGGTCTCAATTTCAGAGGTAAATTGAATGCAGGGATCAATGGAATTCATTATAGAGAGAATATGATTAATATCCCAATTCATTTCAACCAGGACATAAACATCATCAACATAACGAATATAGAACGGAAATTTTAAAATTTTAAAAAGATTGACCTCAAAATAGTGCATATAAATATCGCATAAAATTGGACTAAGAGGATTACCCATAGCCAAACCGTCAATCATACGGAAGAAATAACCATTGAAAACAAAAGTATTTTGCGACAAGCAAGCACGAGTGAGAAGGATAAGCTCCTCGATTTCAAAATAAGAGAAATGAAATTCACAAAGCCTTTTCTTGAGGCAATCTAAATCCCTCTCAATCGGAACGTTTGTAAATAATGATTTAACATCAAAAGAAACCATCTTGTGACCCTGCGGCTTAAAATTATAAAGATTTTTAACAAAATCAAAAGAATTCTTAACAGTGAAAGAGTTACTGCTCAAAAGTGGGAAAAAAGCAGAAACTAAATATAAGAAGCTGTACCGATACTAGAGACAATAGGTCTAAAAGGAATGTCAGGTTTATGGACCTTAGGTAAAGCATAAAACCTGGCACAAGGCGCAATAGACGGAATAAGAGACTTATTAAAGTTAGCAGGAATAATGGAAGAAGACTTGATAGCAGACTTAATAGAGTTAATTTCACTAGTGAAAGGGTCTTTGCGGATATCCACATACGGACCGTCATTAATTAATTTATGGGTTTTTCCAAATACGTAGATTTATCGAGAAGAACAATCTGACCACCTTTGTCGGCCTTAGTAATAATTAAGTTTGGATCAGAACGCAAATTTTTCAGACATTGTTTAACAAGATGTTTAAGATTGGGCTTATAATCAATAGAACTGAAATCAACAGTATTGTCAATGAGATGCCTAATGGACTCTTTTTGAGAAGAAGATAGAGCGCTATGCTTAAAGGCTCTTTCAATAGGAGCAAGAAGATTAGGTAAAGAAGGAATAACAGAGACAGAAAAATTTTTATTCAATTTGAGAGCATCGAGCTGATTGTTACTTAACGGAACACTAGAAAGATTGACAACTGAAGAAGAATATCGCTAGTAGATTCGAAACAGCTGTTTGCTGCTTTTCATGTATTATTTATGCATTTTTAAACGTTGTTTTTTCTGCTTTATAATATTGTTGCATAAAGGCTTTATTTGCTATTTTTATGAATAAATACTGATTGTAAATATCACAGGCCATGTCCGTGATGTTTACATTTGGCTCGATCATTGTACCAGGGCCATGCCCGTTATATTTACATTTGGTCCAAGCGATGTACTATGGGCCAGGCCCGTGATAATCAATGTTCGGAGTTTTGGCCGGAGTTTTGGGCCGAATACAAGACCACGTGTCTCACACGTAACTGTAAATTAAGGGTATAATGCATTGAAATATTTTGTTCAAGGGCAGCGAGTTCTGGTGAATTTTAAACAGAATTTTCAGGTTCGCGTTTGCATAGCCCGACTTATAGAGTCTGTAATTTTGATAACAATATAGTCTTGATCAAAAACACGAAATCAAGAAACAATTTTTCGAAGTGGGTATTGTTTTTTGTCCGGGACACAAATTAAAATAATTTTTATTTATTGAGTTAAAATTTTGAATTTTTTGTGATGGTTAACCATGATATTTTTAAACAAAATCACATGATAAAACTTCTCATGTATTTTTTGAAAAATTTTAAACTTTAAAATTCTTTAAAAAAGTGGTGTTAAAATCGTTATAACTCGAAATATTATTTGTAGAATTTCAATTTTTTTTTTCATTTAAATAAACAGAATTATATAAGTTTTAATTTTTATTCAGCATTTTAAAAAATATTAATTTAAAAAAATTAAAAATATTTTAAATAAAAATTTTAAAAGAAACGGTGTAACTTTTAAAAAAATCATATTTTCAAAAGTAAATATTTTCTTTTAATTTGCTAAATCAAAATTAAAGTAAAACAATTGAAAAAGACATGTTCCAAGTTTGAACCATTTAATTTAACGGTTCTTGACTTATAACGAGTTAAATATGAGAAATGGTGAAAAAAGCCATCATGAAGAAAAACGCGTTTTCACAAGAAATCTTTTTCATGACAACCATTGCTTGAAATCTAGATTTTGAAAACAAACAAAAATTAATAATTTAATATTTTCTGTTCTAATTAAGATAGAAACATGATTTAAACGTCATTTTAAGCAAAAACACACAGAGAAAGTTTTAGTGCAATAAAAGTTTTTTAGAAAATTTGGAGATCTTTGTGTCCCGGACCCCATTAGTGTAACTGGTTCACAAATAAATAATTTTATGTTCAAATTGGTTTCAAGACAGTTCTAATTAGAAAATATTTTTCACACCCTTTACTCAGTTACGTATCAAAGTAAATTCTAATTTATTTTAATTAAAAGAAATTGATAAATTGAAAAGAGCAGTTTTTTAATAAAACTTCTTTATTTAAAACAATGTTGCTAATCATTTCATAACTGTAACTATTAAAATATTTTAAATATTAAACGGATAACAGATTCCTCTATTATAAAACAGTTACTCTAATTTCGTTAAATGTATGAATACCATTTGTTAATTTCAAATATTAAAAAATATTTTGATGTTTCCTTATTTAAGAAATTTGTGTTTATATCGAATTTATTACAAAAACATATCTACAGCATGTTTCATAAAATATTTCTAATATTTAAAATAAATAATACCTTAAATGAAATAAATATAAAGATGATATAAATGACATGTTTTTCAGATTAATACTTACAATTACAACTTCTTTTACATTACTTTTAAAATTAATTCAAATTTTCTTCAATAGATAGCACCGTGCAGTCTGAAACTTTTAGAATTGTCTAATTAACTACGAAATTTCAAAAAACAAGACCTTTCGTCACGTTTCTATGGCTAAATAGAATTTTTAAAAAACCTGAGTAATCTTTGATGCAGTTTTACACGTATGTTAGAGATATCTCTCAGTTTGAATCAGCAACGCGCAATCTATACGAAAATATGAACTATATTTTAAATACTTTATAAAATGCCGGTGTGAATTCCGATAACATAAAATCTGAGTTTTTCCGTGTTTTACTCACGTGAACTACAAGATTCTAATAATCTATAAAAAGTTATAATAGAATAAACAACAAACCTTTTATGCAGGGTAACGAATCACATAATCATACATACATAGCTTCATATATAACTTGTAATGCATCAGTGATATCAAACCTTATCTATCAATTGCATTCTTCGCGTAAAGAGAGAAATAGGTAAACAAACAATATGTTCCTTTACGTCAAAATATGATCAAGTATTTGATTAGATATCTTGTAAGATAAAGGTATAAATTGGATATTGATATGAAAAATGTTAACCACTTTTCTGTTTTGAATTTGATTCTGATTAACTGAAATATATATATTTTTTATTTAATATGAATGTAATAATCATGTTTGTAGTATATTAATCAATTGACAAGCATAACGATGAAATAATTCTGTGGAGTTGAACAATGAAATTTCCATTGGATATCTGTTTAGAAATTTTCATATATTTTTTATTTCACAAGTTAATTTAAAAAATGCGTGAAATCTCCAATTTTAAATCAGTTTGAAAAAAAAATGACTTGCATTTGACTTTCGTAGTGATGGACAGAATGAATGATTTTACTATTTATATGAATCATTCAAGCATGCGCAAAAGCAACAATCTTTTATTTTTTCTTTTTTTTTTCTTTCTACCAGAAATTTTTTATCCAAAAAGAAGTTTCATATTTTAATTAGTATTAATTTTATGACCCCTATAAAAATTAAAAAAATCTTTTATCATCAAAATTTCTGAACATAATTGATTAACAAAAAATACGAAGGTTAGCAACTAAGCTTTTATTTCATTTTTTTTTTTTTTTTAGAAACTTTCTGGTGGTAATTGATTAAACCTTAAATGCATGATTTTTTATTTTGTTTCGAAAAAATATATATGATTCTCAGAAAAGTTTATTACACAGGAAAAATAATGAAAAAAAAAAAAATCAGAGGTATATTTTCCGTATAATACGTCAACTTTTTTTTTATATTGCACATCTGCAATACAAGTAAAAACTAAAATATTGCAAATTAGTAAATATTTTAATAAGTATTAATCTAAATACCTTATTTTATATATATATATATATATATATATATATTGTAACACTTAACCCTTAAATGCCTGAATTATTTTTTAAGAAGTGTGCTTTTTATTCTTATATTAAAGATTAGACACCAGAAATCTTAAGATAGATTTTTAAATTTATTTATTAGCATATTTTTGTACATTTTACACGATTAATATTTCTATATAAATATAGTGGTTGATAGGAGTTAATTAAAAAGGTCATCCAGATATGCATCACTATGCGTTTAAGGGTTACAAATATATGCAACGGTTGGAAATTATGCTTTTGCGCATGCCCAAATAATAAATTCTTATAGAAAAATCATTCATTATCCCCATCACTGCATTTTCTATGCTTTTATAACAATTTCATTTCTTTTGTGAGACCATATCCCTATTTATAAACATATGTTCGGAAAATTTCGACACAAACATCTAACTTTTTTTCCATTAAATTTGATAAGCTTAACGCATTTGCATCCGAAGGGTGCATTTCACGAATTTCCTCTTTATCCAGAAATGTCAAATTCATATCAGAAATTATGCATAGTAATTTTTTACTTATTTAATGACAAACATTTCGTGGTTACATAAAGTCAAAATTCTTCTCGGAGAATTTCCGGTAGGGATTCGCAATTGCTGAAAAAAAAATATTTCTGAAATGGACGCATATCTATCTATTATAAAGGACAAACGTATCCGTACCTAACGCTGACGTCATTTTGAAGGCGGCAACACCAAACGATTAAATTTAATTTTTAGTTTTTGTTTTACTTCTAAGCATCGCAAATTCTATATTTTTACACTTTCGAATACGGAAAAAACGAAAATTTCAAAAGAAAGTTCTTTGAAAATTGTATCGCAATTATTTTGTAAAATGTATCGCTATTTAGTAAATTTTTATTGCTTTTAAAATAATATGCAGGTATGATTTTTTATTTATGTCTACCGCGTGCAGACGATTATGTAAGATGAATCCGTTTGTACTTAAATTAATATAAATGGCTCAACATTTGTCTCCAGCTTATATGACATAACGAAATTAAAACATTAATCAATCAATAAATAAGACAATGAAAATAAATAAAATACAAATTTAAGACATGTGATCAAACTCTGTACTTACTTAAATCACTAAGATGTTCAGAATAAAAATTAGACTGATTTTAAATAGTGATCTTTGGCGATTTCTTCTGCTGTCAACTCTTGGCGCGAGGCCAATACAAAACTATCGGATTTTATAAATCTCAAAACTTTACTTAAACGGATTACTATTTTTAATTTAAATATGATTTTTGGTATGTTAGTGCGTATTAAAGAAATATTAAAAGTAAAAAAAATCTAATTTAATTAACAATTAAATAAATATTTTTCACCTATATTCTGCAACCCAGGTATATTCCCTTGTATGAGTTAATGATAAAAATGAGCTAAAGCTAAGTTTGAAATATAAATTGCAAGTACTCCGTGTGAAGAAACAATACATTTGAGTTATAATGCATTTAAGCAAGAAATGTGTTTTAAAGATTTAAAAATATCACAGATATAAATATTATTACTATAAATATATACCTTTTTATTTAATATAATTAAATTTATTAAATAATGCATTTTACCTAGAAATGTATGAATATAAATAAATGTATCATTAACTAGCTAATATTTAATGCACAGAAGATGGCAACAGATATTTTAATCATGCGTATCAACGCCATATTGCCGATTTTCCATATTTGCTCATACCTCGAGGAATGCTACTTTGAAATTAATGCATTTTATCTATGTATTTTTTTCTTGTGGAGGAAAACGTTTATTCAAATAAAAATGAATATGTATATGTATATTATATGTACGCGCAGTATTATACGCATACGTAATATTATACGTATACTTAATGTTATACGTTTACGTAATATTACACGTATATTATAATTATATGTATTATTATACGCATATTATACGCATACGTAATATAATACGTGAATTATACCTATACGTAATATTATAAATATACTATACGTATATTATGTGTATTCATGCGGGTGTGCGTTTGTTTTTACTATATTTTGAAACTATTGTATTATTAATTAATATTTAACAAAATGAAATGTTTCACTTTCGATTTAGGATTCTCCGATATTATTTTAATTGTAGCAGTTTATTTCATTTTCTGCATTAATAAACATAAAAATGGAACGAAAAAACGCGTCTTGAAAACGTATTTTCTCCTGCTTCCTCGTACATTGTAATTGACTACTTCTATAGTAAATGCAGGATTAATACGCAAATTGGTGTAATTCATTAGACAAATGAACACGAAACTTCCATTCTATGTCCCCATCTGTTTCCTTATAAGCCAATAACAATGCTTCGCGTTCCGTGTTTGCGTTTAGAATAGTGCCAGGAAATACAAAGTTATCACACTTAGTGGCATGTTTACTAAATTTGCGACAAAGAAAGTATTTTTGAATTGCAAAATAAACCTTTTGTGTTAAATAAAATTACACCTATATTATATAAATAGCAAACTTGAATTTTTTATTGTAAAATAATAATAGCAATAAATTGAGCTAGAACGCGTATGTAATATAAAGTTTCATGTATCTTTATTGTTGTTAATTATCTTAATTAAAAAACATAATTATTAAATTTTCTGATTTTAATTGGCTTGGTTTTATTTGCATTGTAAAAAATAGCTCTTAACCCTTTGAGAGGCGCGTAATTGCGTTTCTGTAATGTCCAATTCACACCGGAATCATAAAAATATTTTGTTGCAAAATAAGGAAAACCAATTTCAAGGCATTTTTTTCCACCAAAGTTAGAAACGTAAAATTTAATAAATTTTTTCTGGTGCAAAATTTCATTAATCGTAAGTGGGATATAATATATCCCACCGCCTCTCAAGGGGTTAACCCTAGTAGCATCGACAGATCGTATTTTTCTCGGCCTTTCATCAATTCCTCGAAATGTGCTCGTGTAATAACCCAGGTATATCCTTGCGAGCAGTACCTGAGAACCGGTTTTCGATGGGCACTATTTCCTCGGGTAAAAGGTATCATTATGAGCATAATCACCGAGGAAAATGTGCTAATCGCATAGTCATGTGCAACAGATAACGGCCTGATATCAAATCACGGTGAAATATGCTAGAAAACGCAGTTTTTCTGGAAGCGTGAATCTGATTGGTTGAAACACGAGATCTACGAAGATCCCGGATGAAGACGATGTTGTTGTTGATGGCTGTTCGCGAGGAAGAAGGAAGCGGTCGCCATTGTTACACCGCATTATCCGTGGAATAAATACATTTTTTCCGGAAATATGTAAGTACCTATTTCATTCTTTCTGATGTTATTACCTTTTTCATTTGACAATGCTTCTGATTTACACACGTTTTCCCGTGCTCTTGATTGTAATGCACCTTTTTTAATAGTCTGTGTAATTGTTTATATTTAATCTTATATGACAACAAAGCGCAATTTAAAACTGAAAAAAAAAATTGATTTCATTTCTGATTTTTGGATTTCGGAGCTTGGCAAGTCTGTATGTAGTAGGGTGTCAACGATTTAAATCAGTTGATTTAAATCAGCGATTTAAATCATGATTTTAATCAAGTGATTTTTTAAAAAAAATCATTGATTAAAATCAAAAAAATTCTAAATGTTTAAAATGACGTAAAAGGTATTCAAATCTAAGATGAACATAATTTGGAAAGTTTCTACAGGTATTGTGACTTATGAATACACAAAACAAAGCTTTAAATAATTGTTTCTAAGCATAATTCCTGAGTATTGTGAAATTTTAAGTACAGTAAGTTTGTAAAAAGCATGGTTTTTATCTAACAAACATAAAAAGCATTTAATTTAAAAATGATATTTCAATCTAATATAATTTACAATGCCATAATTTCCTTTTAATAATCAAGTTATTCATTCTTTTATACTATACAATAAACATAGCAATAGAGTGTCAATGATTTTAATCAATTGATTTGAATCAGATGATAAAATCACATATTTTCTGATTTTTTAAAATAGTGTGAAAAAGCATTATAATCAGTAATGAAAACGATCACTGAGTCACTTGTAAAAAATGTAATATTTGTTATTGTTAATTATAAAAATATTAAACTGTGTAAAAAGAAGTATTATACATTTAAAAAAAAAAATCTAACTAAATGTTAACTTCAAAACATTATAATATTTAGTAGCTATTCAAATATTTTAATGTTATGGGGGAAAAAATCCGATTTAAGTTTCAAAAATACAATTTTTGTAATCTATTTTTAAATTATGTGTGAATTTGCTGTATACATTGCTACAATTTTTGATCGATTTGATATACATACGCTTTAGAACCTGTGTAAAATTACTGGCTGCTTTATGTATTTATCAAACTATTATTTATCACCTTTTTTCAATCACTTTTTCAAAAATGTAGATTGTGTTCTTAAAAAGTTAATTGTTTAATAATTACAAAATTTAATCTGTATCATCAATTTAAAATTAAATGCAATTTATCAATAACTTTAAAATGTAAGCAGTATTTAATATTGGTTTACATAATTATTACAAAATATTAATGCACATAATGTTGTATGTTACTAAAGAAATTTTTAATTTGCAGTTTTTTGTAAATTCTATAATTGCATAATTAAAATTTTATTAATTCAAGCAAAAAAACATAGATTATGTTAGTAACTGAAGGGTTGTTCATTTTTGAAATGCTTAATTCTTGGTAAATGTTTAATATTTTAACACAGGGAAAAAAATAAAAAAAATCTGATTTAAATTAAAAAAATCTGATTTTTTAAAAAAAATCGGTACAGATGTCATATTCGCCCCATATTGGCGCGATTTTTTTCGCTTGCCAATTTGGCGAAAACATCAACAGCATAAACAACATAATCCTGGTTACCACATCAAGCACTTTGGCGCAAGTTAAGTACCTGTTGCCTATATGATATTGGCGACAGAAAAAAATCGCGCCAATATGGGGCGAATATGACATCTGTTCCAAAAAATCATGATTTTTTTACACCCTAGTATGTAGTAGTATTTTGTTTCTGAAACCAAGCAGTCTGGCAGCCAAAATCCAAAATGCTTTAGTATCATTCAGTCAAGATTTAAGGATACTAAACAAAAAACATCTTTTAACGCTTTCGTTTATTAACACACAAAACAACCCCTACTGCTGGGATATTTAAAAAGAAAAAAAAACAGGCAGAGGGGGGGGGGGTGATATTAAAATACAAAAAAGTTCATAAAATACTCTTATTTTTATCGCTTATGATAAAAAATAAATTTTTGCAGGGTCGCAAATATCAAAACAGCGGTAGAAATGATTAAAAAAAAGTCACTGGTCCCAAGGACCAGTAAACATCAGAGTTTACTGGTCCGCAGACATCGTCACTGGCCCTCTACATAAAATTATATTAAGTACTTTTAACCCTTTGAGTGACACCCCCCCCCCCCCTCTCCTCCTCCGAGAATATAAACCAAACTTCCTTTCAGTTACCCAAAATTTTCGGCATAATAAAATGTAAAATTATAATTTGCTAAAAATTAAATAAGTAGTACATTATCAAAAACTGAACTTATTAATTATGTATTTTATTTTCGTTTACTTATTTTAACTAACTAAGTTTTTATGCTTATTGTAATGTTTGGTTGCGGTTTTTGTCAGGGATGGGGTAATTTAAGTTTACCTGTCAGAGAGGGAAAAAAGTTACTTGCTTCATCGGAATGTTAAAAGACATATTGCATAGATTTTTTTTTTTTTTTAACCAAAATTTTTCTAATTTACCAATGTTTTTGAAGACAAAATAATATTTTGTATTTATCGCTAATGCTGCGTGGGGACAAGCATTAACAAATGTTATTAAATACAAGAATATTGTTTTGAATTTTTGCTTTATGGGCATGCAGTGCTCATACATGCAGTATTTTTTACTTACTGCACATGCATGCACAAAATTTTTTGTTTATTTTATTACTATTTGCTTTTTACAAATTCCCTTTCCCCTCTCTTTTTTTAGAAATAACGTTTGGAAAATTTTGGTATTTTGTTTTGAAAAAATCATTGTTTTTTATTGGGCTTAGATCAATTTTAATATTTATATGAATCTCAGAATCATTATCATTACAAAATTTTATACTATTTGCTTTTTACAAATTTCTCGCCCCCCCCCCCCCCCCAATCTCTCTCTCTCTCCTTTTTCATAAATAACATTTGGAGAACTTTGATATTTTGTTTGTAAAAGCATGTTAAAAGATAGATTGAATAGATCTTTTTTTTTTTTTAACCAAAATTTTTCTAATTTACCGATGTTTTTGAAGACAAAATAATATTTTGTATTTATCGCTAATGCTGCTTGGGGACAAGTATTATAACAAATGTTATTAAATACAAGAATATTGTTTTGAATTTTTAATCTTATCATCTGTTAACCTTATGTTAATTTTTATAATGAAATTGAATGAGTTTTTGTATATCCCTTGCATATTCTCCCTTGATCGTCTGTCATCTTTTTTGTTATGACCGACATTTTTTAGCGATTTTGCAACCCTGACTATTTTCAGCGGTAGAATTGATTAAAAAAAATCACTGATCACAAGGAACAGTAGGGGAAGGTGGGGCACGTTGGGACATGGCCCATCTTAGGACATCTCAATTTTGAGGCTTAATTTTGCAGTTAAAAATTAGCACACATAAGTGCCAATATATGATACTACAATCTACTCTTCCATGTGTTTTGGAATTACTGGTGTTTGCTGGCAACAAATAATACCATTATTTTTGTTTTGAATGAGGTTGAGTAACATTTATGTGTGTTTTGAAAAATAAATTTTTTATTAAAGAAATGAAATAATACAAGTGGGGGCATGTTGTGATGAATAAACATTGATTTATTGTTATTTTAAGGGTAAAAAATAGACTGCAATGCTAAGCTTAACTGTTTTAAAGTTTTTGTTACTTAATGTGTGAGGCGGGGCAGGTTGGGACACTCAGTTGTGGGGCACCTTGGGACATGTTCAAAAATGCTGTAAAGACCAAATGCAGCTTACAGAAGGAAAAAAAGTACAGCCAATTAGAATTTTCATCAAGCAGTGAGGATGAGACAGTTGTGCTAGCAAATTGGTGAAAATTACCCCTGGAAGGAAAACAAATATAAATGATTTGTGTAATGGCAGTAGTGATGAATTCAACTGTTCATGTGATGCTGATTTTCCTACAGATTGCAAACTTAAGATAAGTCCAGAAACTTAAAGGCTAAAGGTAAACCCACTGTGGGATAGTGTACATTGGCAAAGTTTGCAGGAAAACAAAGCATTGTTGTATTTGTAGGGCATGTTCAAAATGTTGAGGACAGCAGCGAGTATGAGATATCCATTTTGAGAAAACGAGATCTTGAGTTGTCTTTTAAATCCTGATAAACATGATAGCTCATTTGTGTATCAAACAGATATTCTTTTAAAACTTGGCACTCCTGAAAACAAAATAGGTCAAAGATGTGTTTTATAAGAATTTGATGAACACCATTTTTTTCACATCAAATACAAGATCTGTTAATGAAAACATGTTACAATTCAAATTATTAAAATATTTCAATGCTTAAATTATTTCATGCTGAACTAAAGCTTTATAAATAAAGCTTTGTTCATCAATTAAATATAAAATTTTTCATGTATTTTTGATTAAAACTAGTGTCCTAACCTGCCCCACATGGTGGCCCACAATATAAATTAAACTTCCTTTCAGTTACCCAAAATTTTCGGCATAATAAAATGTAAAATTATATTTTGCTAAAAGTTAAATAGTACATAAACAAAAACTGAAATTATTATGTTTTTTATTTCCGTCTATTTATTTTAACTAAGTTTTTATGCAAATTTTATGCTTATTGTAATGTTTGGATGCAGTTTTCTCAGGGATGGGAAAATTTACGTTTACCTGTCAGAAAGGGGAAAAAGTTACTGTTAGTTACTGGTCCTTCGGACCACTAAATTTTTTAAATTAGTGGTCCAATTGAATTTTTAGTGGTCTCGGACCAGCGAACCACCAAGGATTTCGAACGCTGCAAAATAGTCAAATACTTATTGCTGATTATAAATATCTTGAGATTTAATATAAATTGGAAACTAAAATATATTGCACCTAAAAAGAACACAATCTTTTTCTTTCTATTTACACCAAAATTGACAGTCAACTAATTGAAAACAGAAACAATTTGCTTTTCACAAAAAACAAACATTCACTATCAAGGGAATTTTTATACACAGAACAAAATATATGTTTTACTGAAGAATTTGAATGCAAATGTTAGCATGCCTGTATTTTTATTGCCTAACCTTTTTAAACTAAATTAAATGAAAACCAGAAAATATTCTTTCTAATGAAACTATAAGTAACTCATTGTCTTCTAAATTAGGCAGTTTATAAATTAATATTGCTCCACATAAATATTCGTTCTACATTTACAAATCAACATTCAGAATCCTTGGTGTTCTGCTGGTCCGCGACCACTGAAAATTCAACCTGACCACTAAGGGACAGTCCATAAATGATGTCACACTTTTTGGCCCCTTCCCCCCCCCCCCTTTGTCACACTTCACCTTACCTCTTGCCCTCCCCTCTTGTCGCATGTCATGCTATATTACATAACATATACTTGCAGTTCAGAAACAAAGCACTGCTTTATAGATCATATTTAAAATTTTAACTTTATAATTAAACTTTCATATTAACTTTAACTATTTGTTTTCACGACATTTGTGAGCATAACTATAAAATATGATTTGTGTATTTATTTTGTATGAAATAATATTAAGGTTTACGACAAAAAACATAAATTAATATGCAATAGTCATAAAATATTAATATGAAAGAGCATTTGAAAACAGTAGTATTTTGGAATTTGAAATGGAATTTAATATATTTGGCTTTAAATCTTATCCTTTAGTGTTGACTCTAGAAAAAAAGGGCCGCCGGGCAGTAATTTTTCAAAAAGGGAACACTATTCTAAAAAAAGGGAACACTATCTAAAAAAGGGTACATTTCTTCAAAAAGGAAACATTGTTCTAAAAAAAGGCACATTTTTTTTTTTTTTTCAAAAAAGGGACACTTAAACCTTGTTCACAAAAATATTTTGAACTGGTTTGTAGAGCCTAGAATTTGTGATATTTTTTCGGGATCAATTGGATTGCCACGAGGCACATAGGAAATGTTGAAAAGGGCAGCTGGGCGTGTCGGGAGGGTTTAAAAGAGCTGCCGGGCACAAAAAAGAAAAAAAGGGCCGCCTAGCGCTGCGCCTTGCTAAAAAGCGGCTTAGAGTCAACTCAATACTATCCTTACTTTATGAGTATAAAATACTTTCAAGGATCGATGCAGGTTTTTATTCTTGGGGCCCATTTTGTGAAAAGTAAGTTATTTTTGTGAATTTTATAATATTTTTGTGAAAAATAGCATTTTGTAACGAAAGTGGAAATCCAGTTACTCAGTTGAACCAAGAATTTATAAATAAAAACTTCTTTAAATCCCCTTGCTAAATTTTTTGTTTTTCGTGATCTGGTTTTATTTACAAATTACACATTTTAAAACAGTTTTTATGAAAAAGAATGTTATGAAAGGGGCCTGTTTATTAAAAGGAATTTTGTGAAGGGGTCTATTTTATTAAATAGATTTTTGTGAAAGGGCCCTAAATAGGCCCCAAATTTTGCATGGATCGACCCCTGATTTTAATTTCAAAATAACTTCAAAATTTAATCTGCTGATTTTTAATGCTTTTATTTTAACCAAAATGTGTGATGTCACATTTCTTCTTACCCCCTCCCATCCCCTTGTCACAATTTCACGAACCCTACTCCAAGCATGACATTAGTTGTGGGCAGCCCCTAATTTGAAAAATTTAGTTGTCCGCAGAACCAGTAACTTTTCTGCCCTCCCGATCGCAAATCACAATTTTATTTTATTTTTAACAAATTAAAATTCCACATTTTATTAATGCTGAAAATTTTGGATAACTGAAAAGTGAGTTTGGTTTATATTCTGGGGATCGCAAATCACAATTTTATTTTATTTTTAACAAATTAAAATTTCACATTTTATTAATGCTGAAAATTTTGGATAACTGAAAAGTGAGTTTGGTTTATATTCTGGGGAGGGTAGAGGGCTCAAAGGGTTAAAGGTGCTTAATAGAATTTTATGTTGTGGACCAGTAAATTCTAATGTTTGAGTCCTTGAGACCAGTGACTTTTTATTAATCAGTTCTGACACAGCAAATTTAGCTCGAAACATAAAGATTGGGGGATTTATTCATATATAATAGTAGAAATAAGCAAAAAAAAAAAAAAAAAAAATGCAATTTTGTACCAATCATTCTGACAGCCATAGTTTGGTTATCTTCACTGCAGTCTTGATTGGTTGTTGCCATACTTTCTTAGCAATCTTCTATAATTAGAATGCACAGACAAGATATTTGACTGTGGTCCAAAAATGATAAACATGTAACAAATGTGACCATATTACACTTATGAACTTTATGGTCTTAAATCACATTGTTTGGCGAATTTTTTTCTTTTTTTTTTTCTTTTTTTTTAATATAATATATAAGTGAACTATTAAATACAGTCAACTCTGTGAAATCCGCTGATGTATAATCCGCCAATGTCTATTATCCGGACTACATGTTGGAATGTAAACAATGAAAATTCCATTAACAGTTAAACTCTTAGATAAAGTTAAATTTGGTATTTTTTTTTCATAAGTTATCAGTTCTCCAATGAATAAATATTTAAATATAAATTGGACATAAATGTTTAAATTTCTCAGGGCAACAAAATTTTATCTCAGAGCTAAAAGTAATGATTGTTCATAGACTATAGAAAAAAATTATTGACAACAAAGCAAAACTGAAATTACCATTATGTTGTGTCAACGTTTAAAAAAATTAATACAATTAGTAAAATAATAATGCATTATGTTTTTCTTTTACATTGTAATTATAATTTGTGTGCAGTTGTTTCTAATTTATTGCCAGACTCTAAAAAGTAAAATGTAAACAAATGGATGATCTATAATCTGCAAAAATGTGTAATCCGCAAAACCCTCTGTCCCTAAGTGTGCAGATTTCACAGAGTCGACTGTATATAATTTTATTTTTATTTTATGAAAATCAAAAGGGTTTTGTCGTAAAGATGAAAATAAGCACTCGCCACCCGGTGATTAAACTTGAAAGACTGGCGACTAAAAATATGGAAGGAACCGGTCAAATGCAGGATTTTGTAAAAAAAAAAAAAAAAAAAAAAAAAAAAAAAAAAAAAACCTCAAATTTCATCAAAAAATCACGAAAAATGCCGCTAATTTTGTCAAGAGATCGCGAAATAAGCGTAAATTTCGTCAAAGGATCGCTAAAAACTCGAATTTCGTCGAAGGATCGCGAGAACTCAAATTTCTTCGAAGGATCACAAAAACTCAATTTCTTTGAAGGATCGTGAAAACTCAATTTCTTCGTAGGATCACGAAAACTCCAATTTCTTGGAAGGATTGCGAAAACTCAATTTCTTCGAAGGTTCGCGAAAACTCCAATTTCTTCGAAGCATTGTGAAAACTCTCATTTCTTCCAAGGATCGTGAAAACTCTCATTTCTTCGAAGGATCATTAAAACTTGCATTTCTTCGAAGGATCATTAAAACTTGCATTTCTTCGAAGGATCATGAAAACTCTCATTTCTTCGAAGGATCGTGAAAACTCGCATTTCTTCGAAGGATCGTGAAAACTCGCATTTCTTCGAAGGATCGTGAAAACTCGCATTTCTTCGAAGGATCATGAAAACTCGCATTTCTTCGAAGGATAGTGAAAACTCGCATTTCTTCGAAGGATCGTGAAAACTCGCATTTCTTCGAAGGATCGTGAAAACTCCAATTTCTTTGAAGGATCGTGAAAACTCTCATTTCTTCGAAGGATCGTGAAAACTCTCATTTCTTCGAAGGATCGTGAAAACTCCAATTTCTTCGAAGGATCGTGAAAACTCCAATTTCTTCGAAGGATCGTGAAAACTCCAATTTCTTCGAAGGATCGCGAAAACTCCAATTTCTTCGAAGGATCGCGAAAACTCCAATTTCTTCGAAGGATCACGAAAACTCAAATTTCGTCGAATGGCTGCTGAAAAATCGTGAATTTCATCGAAGGATCATGGGGGGGGGGGGGATGCAAATTTCATCATAGGGCATGGAAAAGTTCAAATTTTGTGAATGGTTCGCAGAAAAGACTAGAACGGGATCTGTGACAGACTGACAGAGGAGCGAGACGAATAGGGTTTCATCAGATGAACGAAACCCTAAAAATTGAATTTCAAGCCCTGTCTTCAGCGGTTATAAAATTTTTGCGACGATTGATAAATCCTGCCATTTCATTTTACGATTGATTGACAAAATTTACTCTGTTTTTCCTCTGTTGAATTGAAAAATTGCATGTTTTTTTCTGAGATGAGTAGACAATTTGATATTTTTTCCCATTAATCGATCACAATTAAAAGATTTCGCAGTTTTTTTCTTGTGTGGAGTTGACATATTTCTTGATTTTTTCCCCCCTCTTTACAATCAATTAACAAATTTTGCATTTCCCTTGCCTATTCGATGAATTTAGCTGGGTTTTTTTCTCCTTCGGCCAATTAGTGAAATTCAGATTTTTTTTTTTGCAGCTGATTGATGTATTTTTCGATTAAATTAAATAAAAGGGTGAATAAAAAAAAGCAGTAAGGACCCCTGGGTGCATAAAGTAGTTAGTAGTAGGGCCGCCGGGCTTTATGCCCTGACAAATAAGCCCATAGTCAATACTATTTTTACATTACCAAAATTCCTTTTTAGGTGCATTCGTAATTATATAAATATGTAGCTATAGTTGTCATTCAGTCAGTACGTCTGTCTGTCTGTCACTTTGCATATAACTGAGGAAAAACTACCCAACTGAATGTTCTGAAATTTTAAATATATAATTATTGCAATATTTTGTTGAGTCATTTCAAATTTTATGAAAATCAGATCTATAGTTTAACCCTAGATCTACCGGGAATTTTATTCAAGTTTTAATAAAACGTTCTACACCAGAATTTTTATTTAAAACTATTTAACTTATTTATTTACCTTATTTTTGTCTGGTTTATATACTTAGTTTATTTTAAAGAAATTTCTGGTTTGAATGAATATTTTGTATGTACCTGTCGGGTCCAATGGACCCGTCTGGTAGACGAAGGGTTAATGACAGGTATAGTCTAAAGTTTTCCATTACATTACGGCCAATGGGGGGGAAAAAAAGTGCATTTTAATGATGTTACAGCCAACAGAATGAAATGGATATGCACTTATTGAACCGTACTAAAATATACATTCAGTGAGTACAATATGCGGTGCAAAAAATATTTATAAAACTAGCTATAGTACGAACGCACCTCATTAGCTACGTTTGACGTGCAATTTCCAACTTGTTTTTGTGTATCAGTACTTTAATGAAACCCAATATTTTTTTTACATTTCAATTACTTTTTTTTTTTTTTTAATCCTTAGGATATACCTAGAAATCCTGAGAGTCCACTCTGAGAATGCAAACAGTGTTCCCCTTGCAGCGTGACTTTTTAGAGAAATCTGTTTAACGGTAATTATAATTATGTTTATGCTAAAGAAACTACTTTTTGCAGTAGATGCTGCTTAATGTGATTATGTGTAATATCAGCCTGTTAGTGTTTTCAAAATCATCATGTCTCGACCTAACTCATCATGCTAAAAGCATCGCTTTGTGTGAAAAATATTTTGAATTATATTAAGAATTATATAAAAAAATTCAGTTGTAGTTGGTTCAATATATTCTTAATGCAGCAAACCAGTCCCATGAGATACAAATGTACTTTTTAAATTAACTTAATTTTTTATATATATATTTTGCTAAATCATACTTAATTAATGCAAAATTATACCCAGGTTTCACTGATAAATGTATATGTATTATGTAGAAGTTTAAAGTGTTCTGCAAAAAAACTCAATAAAGTCCCACCCCCCCACCCTTTTTCTTTTTTTAAAGAAAACCCCGAGTTTTAGACCAGTGTGCTGGGTGTTTTAAAACCCTGTATATTGTTATCAAAAACTTGTGGTCCCGAAGTTATCACATTAAGCAGCATCTATACTATACAGTGAAACCCCCGATCTATCGTTCCAGCATCCATCGTTTTCCCACATTGATCGTTTTACTTCTATGGTCCCTGCACAAATTATACTTAAATAATGTTAACGAAACCTGCATTCATCGTTCGTCAAGAAATCTTTTTCCCACATTCATCGTTGTAAAATTTTTCTCCCCACCGAAATGAAATTGAAGGTCAAGCGGATCCATATGACATACAAACTGGAATTACTTCTTTTATCCTAAAATAACTCATTTGAGCTGTTTCGGGAGGGGAGAGGGGAAACAGAGATTATCAAGAGGTCGTACATCTTCTTGATGCCAGAATAATTAATTGTTTTAAGCAATTTTACAGGAGAAAGCTAGTGAAATATCTTTGTTTCATGGAATAAGCAAAAGAACGTACTCCAAAAATAGAGCTTCTGCAGGCTATTCATTTTGTACTTTCAGCTTGGCATGGAGTAACTTCTTCATTCCATCCAGAAGTGTTTCGTGAAATGCAGTTTTTTTGCGATAAACTCATGAAGAATGCTCAACAGAAGGGAAAGAAAATAATGAATATACTGACGATAATGCAAATGAAGAGTGGTTGCGTGTAAAAGAGGATGTCTCTGTTACAAAATTTAACGATATATTTCTATTGATCGAGATGTTGCGACATGTGGTGTCCTAAGCATAGAAGAAATGTGTGAAGATGCAAAAAATGAAAATAATGGCGAAGAAGCAGAGGATAATGTTCATGCCGATGAAGCTAAGCCTACACCAGCGCAAAGTCTGTCTGATTTAATTACGGTATTTGAAACTATACGAACTTTTTTATATGTACATGAAATTACAGAAAATGACCAGAAATATGTTGTACATCCTGAAAATTTGTTGTTTAATTTAAAAAATGAACGAAAAACTGAATATAAAATTACTCATTTTTAGAATAAATATCCATTTTCTACAACTTTGATTTATTTATTTTACAGTTTGGTCTGTAACAAATTAGTATTTATTAATATACTGTATACATTGCATGTATTAGTAAGTAATGCTTAAACTCTTTTTTTTTTTTTTTTTTTTCGTGTTTTGACGTTAAACCACATTCATCGTTTTCCTGCATTTATCGTTTTTTCCACACACACCTTGAAAAACGATGGATCGAGGTTCTACTGTATTTAAATATTAATAAATTTGTATGTGTTCAAACTGTTCAAAGCAAAAAAGACAGTATTTATATGAAACATTTAATTATAGACTTTTTTCCATAATTGTATTAAAATATGTATTACTTTCCTTTCTCTTCAGTTTGTAGAATTTTTTTGTTGTTGGATTCGTATTGATTTTAAGCAGAAAATTCGTGTTTTGGTTGGTATAAACTGATCCATGTTAAACGTTAATGTTTTTGAGTTACCAGACGTAACTTGACGTCTCTTGCTACTTCAAAGAGTATGTTAAGTTATACACTAATGTAACAAATACTTCTTTATTATAGGGGCTATGACATAACTCAGTCATGACCGAGTTAAGATTAAGAAAGTGTGATTTCTTGGCAAATATTATAAACTGTCGTGAAAGTGAAATTGCGACCAATAAAAAATGTCTAACTATATATGGCTTATTTCTTATTATATATATATATATATATATATTGTATTAATTGTTATGTTTTATTTAAGCATAAATTAAACTAATAGTTTTTTAATGTGTATATTAAATGGTATCAATATAAAACAAATAATTGTTTGTGCGTTTGATACATTGATAACTATTTTATAAAGATATTTCAATCTGTGAATGTTTTTAAAATGTAAATAAAGGTTGCCACAAAGTGATTTTGAAAATGTTGATAAATTGCCAAATAATTTTTGCAGTTGTAATTATTTATGAGTACAAAAACAACGAAGATAATGTGTCAAATGATTTCTGCCAAAATATGCCAACTGACTGTGAATCTGCAGTAACAAAATATTTTAAGCACTAAAAAGTAGAAAATATAAATAAATAAAAAATGTATTTAAAAATATTACTTTTTTATCATTTCAAATTTTCAAATAGTTTAATATTAATATAATTATGATTACACATTGAGTAAACAGTTTAGAAGAAGTGTAGTTATAATTGTTTATGAGTACAAAAACAATGAAGATAATGTGTCAAATCATTTCTTCGAAAATATGCCAACTGACTGTGAATCTGCAACAACAAAATATTTAAACACTAAAAAGTAGAAAAGATAAAAAAAATAATGTATTTAAAAATTTATATGCCTACTCTTTTTATCATTTAAAATTTTCAAATGGTTTAATAAATATAATTATGATTACACATCAAGAAAACCGTGTAGAAGTCTATTTTTAAGGACCATTTCATGTTTTTTATCCAAGTGTCAATCAAAAGGATGAATTTTCAATAATCGGGCCCATGCCAAATTAACGTGTTGTAATGAAAAATTTTTTTAACTACATAAACTTGCAGTTTTGAAAGGTGTGATTTTTAAAGATAAACGTTGAATGCTTATGAATTGTTTTTTAAATTGTTGTTATTTTTTTTCACCCCTCCCTTTTTTCCCCTCTTCTCCCTCATGTCTGTGGAAACATAAATAATTTCGAAATTGGAAACTCCTCCCCCCCCCCCCCCAATTGTGAAAATTTGGCTTTTTTTTCTCCTCAGGTTTCCAAGAATAAAAATTATACAAAATTGTATTTTTTTTTTTTTTTTTTTTTTTTTTTTTTTTTTTTTTGCTTGGTTTTATGCACCTTGGACCTGAAATAAAACAGATGTTGTAAAATTATCTGTGTGACTGAAAATAAAGCCAAAATGGTAAATTTTCTCTTCAATCTGCGTGCAGTCTGTCTCAAATCGAAAGGTCTGTGTGACATAAAATAACGATGGTGGTGTAAACTTTTTACAAATTTTACAGCAGTTCATTGAAATTTAATTTTTTTTTTTTTTTTTTTTTTTTTTTGGGGGGGGGGGGGGGATTGTTTTCAGAAAAAAAGTGTCATCTTTTTTCTGAAAACTTTTATCTCTTAACTTCGGTGTAGCTCAAAGAATATATTATAATTACATATGTAAAAGGCTGATGGGCCCGCAAAATATTCTGCTATTTCCAAAAAGAAAAACATGATTGGGTGATCCATTTAAACTGTATTTTACATGTCATGCTAAAAATGTTGTATATGCAACTGACAATATTGCCATCAGTTTTAATAGTTGTTGTCCCGGTAGCAGAATGTTCGAAACAGGAGACGAGCTTCGCAGATTTTCTTTTCTCTTTTGCAGATTCTTCTTCGTCAGACCTTTATTTTGCTTCATAGTATTATGTTTAGCTCTTTCTTTATTACTTAATACAAAAAGTTAATATTGTTATTAATAAAATATTTTAAAATGTCTAAAAACGTTACATGTAAGTGATTGTTTGATTAATTAACGCTTCAATTGTAAAAATATTTTACCTGCAGATTATTTTTTGTCCCTGAAGTATCTGTCACAGGCACATGGAGAATTTTCTGGTACTGGAGTTGTTGTATAATAAAAAATATCTGTTATACTACAAACTATGAATAATAACTGGTTAAATTCAGTTTTTGTGGTACTTTATTCTTTCTATGGGGGGGGAGGATGAAATTGACCTACTTTTTCGGCTCAATGAATGGTATCCTGCCTTTAAAGAAAATTATAGAGGATTCCATGAAATCATAAAACCACCTTTTCTTCATAGCAAAAAGCTGGTTTTTGTTGTTTGAAATAAGATTTTGGGTGAAATCTGTAGGGTATACTTGATAAGTACCAGGTTTCAATCTGAAGAAAATCTCCAAAATTGGCCCTTTGTAAAATGGTTATTTAAACACTGAAACTGTTTATAGAAACAAAGTGTAATTTTGTATATGAAGTCTTAATTTTTTTTCTTTGCAAATTTGCCGGTTCCTATTTGGAAAGTTTTATGTTTGTTAATTTTAACTTGTATATAGAAAAATTAACTGAAATAACAGTAGACATTAAAGGTCTGCACAGACTAAAATTTTCAGGTTTGGCCTTAACAAATTCTATCTTGGCTTAAAATTTTTACAATTTTGCTGTTATTTCAAATTGTGCAGACCCAAAAAATCCAAGATTTAAAAAAAAAAATACTAAGCTGGGGCCAAAATCCCAAATTCACCTTCAGTTTCTTTTTTGAATAAGTATTCAATCCTTTTCAAAAGATATTTTTTCTTTCTTAAAAATTTCAAAATGGACTTTTTTGAATGACCCCATATATCTCTCATTGAAATAAAATACAAGGGTACTAAATAAAGCTTACTGAAATAAACCACAGTTTTATATGTATATACACAACACATGATTATGCACAAAAATTTACTATTTTTTTCTCTTTTTGTCTAGCTTTGTGAACTGCATTTTACATCTGATGACATTCATGATATCCCCTCTCTACACTGCAGAAAATGAAATATTGTCAGCAGTTTTGTTAGCTACATTTAAGAAAAGATGGCATTCCGTCCTGATAATTTGGCTAGAACACTTCTAAAACAAGATACTTCATGTAATTACCCAGATGACTGACTTCAAATGGAAAATACAGATCAACCTTCCCTTGCGATTTTTTTTTTCCGAAGTTATTTTAAATGCATTAGTTTTTGTTTGTCCCTGTTGGAACATTAATTATAAACAGTGTAATTGATGCACTTATATATTTAAACTTACCTTGAATTTCTTTTGATGTGTATGTTATATTATGTGTTATTTAAAAATAAATAAATCTTAAATTTATATCAGAGTTAATTAAAGTTTGCTTTTGAAATTATTAGCTATATTTGAGGACATGAGTTTCAAAATTCGCCTTATCCAGAAAATCAAATTTTCAGAAATCGTGAAAAACCTCTGATCACGTCCATTGGTCTTCATTCTAAACCAAGATTTTACAATGCCAGAAATACACAGTAAAGCTAGTGTTTTGCAGATTGTATTGTTTTCTCAATTCATGTCCACCAGTACCAGTAGAATAGAATGACAGAGAAAACTCGATTTTTTAACTTTTAGATAAGACAAGTTTTGAAACTGACGTCCTCATTTAATTCTTATGCATGAATATTCAATAAATATTTTATTACTTCTACTTTTTTATGGGATGTGAATGTACACAGCCACGTTTGAATCATTCTGTGACAATAAATTGCTTCAGAAACTTATTTAACTTAGAATATTTGTGTTTAGATTTCTATGAAGAGTTACGGGAAGAAGCAACAATTTTTTTTTCTGCCATTGTTTAACCTTAATAAAACTTTCAAATAATACATTTATATGAAATGAGCAAGTTAATTGAACAGAATTTAAGTACTTTTTGTGTACTCTAATTTCAGATGTACATAGTTTGCAGCCGATCCAATAAATTTTACATCAAGAAAGTTTCTTTAAATATGTTGCATAATATGTAGAAAATAGAAATAAGATAAATCTTATTTATTAACATTTCTGGATCTGAACATGTTTGTTTGATCAGCAGAGTATGCACTAGAAATTGGGGTATTTTATTAATGTAGTAATTAAAAAATGCAGATAGTATATGTAGATTCTTAAAACAACACTTCAAGTTTAGAAACAATAAGATAAAATAGCTAACATTAATGTGATGTTTTATGTAGGCATAGAGATATAAAACTGAAAAAAAAAATGAATTAAGATAATGTATTTTTTCAGTCATCTGCCCTAATATCTAAACAGCATAGCTGCCAACTTGTACGGATTTTTCATACCACTAAAATGTAACAGAAAATTTTAGTTAATTTAATCACCGCAATTCAAGCAATTTTAACGTTTAAATAAATAAAAAAATTCTATAAAATTTTAGTGGTAAGAAAAATACGTACAAGTTGGCAGCTATGAAACAGAAACTAACAGGAGATGGATGTTGCTATTAAACAACAAAAAGTACATTCAAACCTCATTAACATGTACAGAATTAACCTGGTATACTTTTAATATGAATTGTTCCTACAATGCCTGTCAAAATTAATACAACGATTTTGTTACTAATAATATAAACTATTGTTGATAACCTGAGGGAAAAACTTTTAATTTGCCTTGAAATTTATGTTAACGAGGTTTGACTGTATAGCTACTACAGTAGTATTTTAAATTTTGTTTCAGTCATGAAATTTATGGATTAATAAACAAAAACAGTTAAACATTTTAAATAATATCACGAGCATTAAAGCCTTTCCTTATTCCACGTTGTGTGGATTTGTTCGCATTCAACTATTGTGACCTATGCATCTGGATGCGTAAGTTTAGGTGTTGAAAATTTTTTTCCTACACTTCCAGAGAATGTTGATCCTGTGCTAATGAAGCCCAATTCCATAATGAATATAAATTTATGTAAATTTTTTGAATGAAAAAAATCATCGCAGCAGTGTTTTGGGAAAAAAATTATCAGAAAGGCTCAAAAAGTTATTTTCAAATAAATTGGACAATTAGATTGATCAATAATTATTAAAATATTAATTAAAATAGTTTTTCTATCTATTTTTCTTAAATCATATTAACGATACAAATATTTCAGAGGGGGACCTACTTTACAGAAGTTTTCACAGACAATACAGTCTTGAAGTATCAGCGTGACATAAGATTTTTCCTTAAACATCTAGGTAGTACTAATAGAAAAGAAATTAACCGTAGACGTGAAAGTTGTGAATATTAACCCCTTGAGAGGCGATGGGATATATTTTATCTCACCTAAGTTTAATCAAGATTTGCACCGGAAACTTTTAAATAAATTTTATTTTTGTAACTTTGATGGAAAAAACTTGTAAAATTGCTTTTCCTTATTTTGAAACAAAAATTTTCAAAGATTCGGTGTGAATTTAACATTACAGGAACACAATCACTTTCTCAAGGGGTTAAATGAAATGGATTTGAATTAAAAATGGGACTTGCAAAGCTGAACCTAATTCATACATTTGTTTTAGAAATATAATCTGTTATTACGGTGTGCTTCTTCAAGAGTTTTATTTTTTATACTTTACAGATATGAATTATGAAATATTTAAGAAAAAAAAATATAAGCATACTTATTACCACCTTCCCACGTAATGAAAGAAGAAAAAAACTTTAAACCAGAAATTTTATTTAATGAAATAAAGTATATTTCAAATCTCTACCACATAGAGGCAAGACACATTTAATTAAATAAATTTTCTGGTTCAAAGTATTTATTTTTGGGAAAAACGGCTTATTGGCAAATATGGGTATGTGTTTGGGACAGTTTGTGTGATAAAAAATGGTCTTTATTTAAACGAGGAGGGTGTGAGGGCCTTTTTCTTTTGTATGCCTCTTGTCAAGGATCTCCGAACAGACCTAAATTGTACCTAATTAGACACCTGAATCCCACCTTAACCCTCCCCCCCTCCAAAAAATGCTTATTTAAAAATATGCACTCTTGTGAGTTATGAGTGTTTATACAATAGTATAACTTACTGAATTATTCATATGTACCTTGGTAGAAAAAAGGCCCAATGCATTTTTTATCTCTTAAAGTCGAATAAAATGAAAGAAATAACCTTTCACATTTTAAAATGAAAAATTTAAAGGGCAAAAACTTATCAAAGCAGAACAATAATTTAGAATTAACAAAATTCTTTTAAAATATTTCTATCAAACAAAATTATAAACAATAACAGTGGTAATCGTTAGTCCAATATTAATACTTAAAAAATCCCTTTTTTAAGTATTAATATTGGAAAATCCCTTTTTTAGAGCCTTTTTTTTTTTAATAAATCAGTTTGAGTTCAGCAAGCAAACTTTATTTAAAATAAAAGGCTCTAGGAAGAGGATAAATAATAGAATTTAATAGGATTATTTAAATGAAGGAGTAGTATTTGTTCAGAAATAAACTAAGAAAATATGGAACTTTAATTCAGCCCCCCTCCCCCCTCAAAAAATAAAACAAAATTTGGATATTTTTGTTTAAATATTTTGTTTCAAATGATTGTAGTAAAGCTAATAGAAATTAAAAGTGAGCATATTTAAATTTCTAACTCCTAAAATTTTAATGTATGTATATTTCGCAAAATCTGAAAATAAATATTCTGAAATCGCTTTCATTTATACACCCAACCAACCAATCTATAATTCATCGCTTTCTCATCAAAATTTGCTTGATAACTCATCTAAAAGTCATCGTCATGAAATCGTACTCCTCGGGGATTCATCATATTTTTTTCTAAAATTCATCAGGTTGCGATCATCCATGATCTAAGGCCAATGAGACATTTCTGAGTAATTGCCGATGAAAATCATCCCTGTCCGATGAGAATACGATAATCGGCCACTTATCGTGTAATCGGATTTCGATGAGAGGCCATTCAAGGGCCAGACACAATTTGCTACTAGGGAAGTTAAACAAAATACAAGTAAATCAAATAGACCTATAATACAGCTGAGAACCACTCATTTTTATGTGAAATAAATATGATTTCAACCGCAAAATTTATTTAATGATTTTTGTTTGTCTCTATATGTTTATAAATTTTCTTAATAAATAATCATAATTAAAATTTCTAATTTTATTGGTAGCTACTATAAAATGATACCATACAAGGAAAAGAATTTTTCTTTTTATATAACGATAAAATTTTCTAACCAATGACAAACAATGAATTATGTAAAAGTTAATTAGCAATTAGTTGTATTCGTAATAAAGTACACATGCTGATATGACTGCAAGACTATTTCCACATATCTCGGAATATTTTTTGTATATTTTAAGAAACGTCATAAGTGCTTATAAATTATGGAAATACATTATTATATCATAGCTAATAAATTTTATACTTTTTGTTACCACTAAAACAAGACAGTCGCTACTTTTTATAGTAGCTTCCAATGCAGCCGGCTACATTTTGAAAAATATAGTGTAGCGAGTATCGCAATACAAAAAAAAAAAAAAAAAAAAAAAAAAAAAAAAAAAAAAAAAAAACAGTAGTTTGTAGCGATGGCAGATTAAAAATATAATGACCTATTTCTTTTTTTTTAAATGTTTCGAAATTATTGTCAAGTGCGTATTCCCTTTAGGAAAGGTTCTCTTATTTTTGTACGTATAATATACAAACCCTTCACAAAGAGCTTCGCGTATATGTGACATAAATATTGCTCAGAATCTCCGACTTTTCCTACCAGTAATTTCTAAAAATAAATTTATCCTTATTTAATCCCAAAATTCCTGCGTTTAAATAAGGCAGAAATTTCTGTTTAGAAATACTCATGGTAAAAAGATAAAAAATTCTGCATAGTACGCTCTTCAGGAAGTGGTTGACGTAATTGACGAGCGTCGTTTTGACGAATGGTCTTTGTTGTAGTTATTGATTTATGTGGATATACAATAAATGCGTCTTTTTTAATATTTTAATATACATTTTATCACAAATCAAATACAAAGGCATCAGTTTTGCAAGTTACATTATCAACTGCTTTACAAAGCAATTTCTTATGCAAAATGTGATATTAACATTAAATTAATTATCTCTGACAAAAAAAAAAAAATGTTATTGCGTAATTAAGGTGCGTCAGTAAATTATGCAAAAAAAGGTCTTCACAGAGTGTTAACACTAATATGGCCTTCACTAATTTTCAGTTCTTGCAGCAAAAGTTAGTTGTCCAGCAACAGGAACCTCTGCAGAGTGTTCGGCGGGTGCGTTGGAAGTGACAATTTTGAAGATTTTAACGATCGTCATCAGGTACAGAAAAAGCTGCATCATAACAAATTGTTCACCGGCGCATGAATGTTTTCCTGTAAATAAAATAAGAACAAGTAATATAAAAATGTTGTTTTTAAAGTCGATTCCTACTTAGGTCATCAAAGAAAAATTTAATATAATCCCTTAAGCTAATATTAGTTTTTCATCCTTTAAAATATCTTAATTTGTTGATTTTCTATAAGCAAGTAGGTTTACAATGGAAGTCTATGGAAATTTGGCACAATATTAGAGATATCGCCAAGTTGGTGTCACTTTTGGCGACTCCTTTTGACCGCCAAATTTGGCGATATATCGTCAAGTTGGCGGCAAACTTGGCGGTATTTGGCGACAGAACAGGGTCCCCCTATAGTAATCCCTCTTATAGATATGAAGATGCATTAAATGCTTCAATAACCAATGGCCGCCATTTTGTCTCCCATGTAAAACGAAAATTAATTAATTAAAATTTAATTAATGAATTAATATTTGAAAAAACTGCATTAACATGAATTGTCATCCATTACAAGTTTAAAAAAAAATTATTTCAACTTGATAGGATGAATAATAAGTATTTTATTTACGATTGAAAATTTGAACAAGATATATATATGTTGTAGGCTAATTGAGAAATCCGGCTCTTTGCGAACAGCCTAGGCTCTTTGCAAAGAGCCGGGCTAATTGGAGAATCCATCTCCCTTTTTCCAATTAGCCTGATATTTTTCAGGCTTATTGTAAAGAGCCTAGAAAGCGTTAGGCTATTTGAAAAATGACCACTTATTATCCGATCAGAGTGATATTTTTAGCTCACAGGCTATCAAAGCCTGAGAGCTTATGTTCCCGCCGATTCTGTATGCACGTGTGTACGTACGTACGTACGTAACGCGATAACTCTTGATAGAAAAATCCGATTTGCTTCAATTTTTTTTCTAGGTTCATTCTGATAAGGTGCTTCCTTGATTAGTTTTTGAGGTTCATTGGTTAAGGATAAAGGGAGAAAGGGGGGGCTAGTCCCTCCCCCTTAATTTATATAAATGGGTTTTTCACGCAGAAGTATTCGATTTGCTACAAATTTGGTATACCGGTTTATTGTGTTAAGGAGCTTCCCTGGTTAGATTTGGAAGCTAATTATTTAAGTATAAAGGTGGGGGAAAGGGGGGATACCCCCTTAAATTTGATAAATCTGTTTTTCATGATGAATTATTCGATTTGTTCCAAATTTGGTATACCGGTTTATTAAGTTAAGGAGCTGCCTTGATTAGATTTGGAGGTTCATTAGTTACATATAAAGGGAGGAAAGGGGGGCTATCCCCCCGTAATTCAGATAATTGGGTTTTTCATGCAGAAATATGCGATTTGCTATAAATTTGGTATACCGGTTAATTATGTTAAGCAGCTTCCCTGATTACATTTGGAAGATCATTATTATGTATAAAGGGGGGAAAGGGGGGCAACTGCCTCTCCCCTTAATTTATATAAATGGGTTTTTCACGCAGAAGTATTCGATTTGCTACAAATTTGGTATACCGGTTTATTGTGTTAAGGAGCTTCCCTGATTAGATTTGAAAGCTCATTATTTAAGTATAATGGGGGGAAAGGGGGGCTAGACCGCCCCCCCCCCCCTTAATTTAGATAAATAGTTTTTTCATGCAGAATTATTCGATCTACTCCAAATTTCGTATACCGGTTTATTATGTTAAGGAGCTTCCCTGATTAGATTTGGAGGTTCATTAGTTAAGTATAAATGGAGGAAAGGGGGGATAGACCCCACCCTTAATTTAGATAAATGGGTTTTCATGCAGAGTTATTCGATCTGCTCCAAATTTCGTATACCGGTTTATTATGTTAAGGAACTTCTCTGATTAGATTTGGAGGTTCATTAGTTAAGTATAAAGGGAGGAAAGGGGGGCTAGAACCCACTCCCTTAATTTAGATAAATGGGTTTTTCATGCAGAGTTATTCGATTTGCTCCAAATTTCGTATACCGGTTTATTATGTTAAGGAGCTGCCTTGATTAGATTTGGAGATGTATTGGTTAAATATAAAGTAGGGACAGGGGCTAGTGTCCCCTTAATTTAGATAAATGGGTTTTTCATACAAAATTATTCTATTTGCTTCAAATTTGATATTTCAGTTTATTACGATATGGCTTCCTTCATTTGATTTGGAGGTTCATTGGTTAAGTATAAAAGGGGGTAAAGGGGGGCAATTGCCCCTCCCCTTAATTTAGATAAATGGGTTTTCATGCAGAATTATCTAATTTAGTTTAATTTTTTTCTAGGTTCATTCTAATAAGGAGCTTTTCTGATTAGATTTGAAAGTTCATTGGTTCAGCATAAAGTGAGAAATGGGGAAGCTAATACTCCCCCTTAATTTAGTGAAATGGTTTTTTCATGCAGAATTATCTGATTTGCTTCAAATTTGGTATACCAGTTTATTATGTTAAGTAGCTTCCCTGATTAGATTTGGAGGTTCTTTGGTTAAGTAGAAAGGGGGGCAACGGGGACTAATCCCTTCATTTATTTTTCGAGGGGCATTATTCTTTGAAATAAGAGTATAATATACAATTAGTGTGAATAGCCTATGAGCTCAATGCCATCAGTTTAACTGGGCAATTTTCTTTTTATTAGGTTTATTAACGCATAACCCTACCCAAACCCGAAAAATAAATTACAACAGACCGTACCCCGATCCGAGCAAGACAAAATAATTGCAGTCTACATGCAACCCAACCCGAACCTGAGAGTTCCATTTGAAAAACCCCGAAATCCCGAACCAAATCTGATAACCAATAAAAATCTTCCAAAGATGCATAACCGGATCCGAACAAGACAAATTAGTTTCCGTGGACACGCAACGCTACCAGAACCTAAAAATTCCATTCGAAGTCAACCTGAAACCTGTCCCGAACCGAATCTTAACCGACAAAAATATTCCAAAGAACTATAACCCGATGTAAGATAGAAAAAGTAATCTCAGTCCACCGGCAACCCGATCCGAACCTGAAAGTTCTAATTGATCTCAATCCGAAACCTGGTTGTGGTCGGTTTTCGGGTTGACTTCAAATGGAACCTTCAAGTTCAAACTAAATTAGATAATTCTGCATGAAAACCCATTTATCTAAATTAAGGGGAGGGGCAATTGCCCCCTTTACCCCCTTTTATACTTAACCAATGAACCTCCAAATCAAATGAAGGAAGCCATATCGTAATAAACTGAAATATCAAATTTGAAGCAAATAGAATAATTTTGTATGAAAAACCCATTTATCTAAATTAAGGGGACACTAGCCCCTGTCCCTACTTTATATTTAACCAATACATCTCCAAATCTAATCAAGGCAGCTCCTTAACATAATAAACCGGTATACGAAATTTGGAGCAAATCGAATAACTCTGCATGAAAAACCCATTTATCTAAATTAAGGGAGTGGGTTCTAGCCCCCCTTTCCTCCCTTTATACTTAACTAATGAACCTCCAAATCTAATCAGAGAAGCTCCTTAACATAATAAACCGGTATACGAAATTTGGAGCAGATCGAATAACTCTGCATGAAAACCCATTTATCTAAATTAAGGGTGGGGTCTATCCCCCCTTTCCTCCATTTATACTTAACTAATGAACCTCCAAATCTAATCCGGGAAGCTCCTTAACATAATAAACCGGTATACGAAATTTGGAGCAAATCGAATAACTCTGCATGAAAAACCCATTTATCTAAATTAAGGGGGGGGGCGGTCTAGCCCCCCCTTTCCTCCCTTTATACTTAACTAATGAACCTCCAAATCTAATCAGGGAAGCTCCTTAACATAATAAACCGGTATACGAAATTTGGAGTAGACCGAATAATTCTGCATGAAAAAACTATTTATCTAAATTAAGGGGGGGCGGTCTAGCCCCCCTTTCCCCCCATTATACTTAAATAATGAGCTTTCAAATCTAATCGGGGAAGCTCCTTAACACAATAAACCGGTATACCAAATTTGTAGCAAATCGAATACTTCTGCGTGAAAAACCCATTTATATAAATTAAGGGGGAGGGACTAGCCCCCCCTTTCTCCCTTTATCCTAAACCAATGAACCCCAAAAACTAATGAGGAAAGCACCTCATCAGAATGAACCTAGAAACAAAATTTTGAAGCAAATCGGATATTTCTATCAAGAGTTATCGCGTTATGTACATACGTACGTACGTACGTACGTACACACGTGCATACAGAATCGGCGGGAACATAAGCTCTCAGGCTTTGATAGCCTGCGAGCTAAAAATATCACCCTGATCGGATAATAAGTGGTCATTTTTCAATTAGCCTAATGCTTTCTAGGCTCTTTGCAATAAGCCTGAACAATATCAGGCTAATTGGAAAAAGGGAGATGGATTCTCCAACTAGCCCGGCTCTTTGCAAAGAGCCTAGGCTGTTTGCAAAGAGCCGGATTTCTCAATTAGCCTACGACATATATATAAATAAATAAATAAGTGGGGGAGTGTGTAATATAGGGAGAGTGTGAACTAATAGTAGGAATTGAAAAATAAAATACAGTAAAATTATAAAACAAATCCATGCTGTATATAAAAATTAATATCAATATTTAATCCTAAACACGAAACCCAAATTGGTTATATTAATTATCATACAAGTAGAATTTTTTTTCACCTGTGTAAAAAAGTGTCCATCCCGGGAATTGAAACCAGGTTTTAATTACCAGTGCTCTTTCATTTGAACAACCTGGAACAAGAAGATTCCGATACAATTTATTCAGATAACCTTTAGGTAATAGCATTAGTGTTCCATATAGATAATTCAGCAGAAAAAATCTCAGGTAAAGGAACTCCGTTAAACAATGTTAAACGTAAATACACTTTTTATACCTGGTTGCTGTTCCAGATGTCCCAGTCGGAAAAGCACTGTCAATATAAGCCAAACGTTTTGGGTTATATACCTGGAGTGAAAAATTTTTAATTCAACTGAAAATTTTCAATTTGTATAATAACTTTATCAATCAATATAACTGCGTTAATAGGCCTCCCACTAGTCCGCTTTTTGAACACCAGTATTATTAAAGAAAAAATTTCGGGGTAGGTTTCGGCAACAATTGAAAAAAAAGAAAAATCGTGTTTCTACGAAATTTATAAAGGAGATTTTTCTTATAAAAATAGTGGTGTTCAAAAAACCGACCGAGTGGGAGCCCTACGTTAAGATAATAAAAGTACGATTTGTTTTTGGATAGCAAAACCCTCTTTGCTATTGCGCATGCGTTAGGTCTGCTTTGATTTTATCAAAATGGGGGGTGATCGGAGTTTATTTAGCTGCATTTTTTAAGAATTCACTTTTGGGGAAATAATATCGACTTATGTAAAAACGTTTTTATAGTTAATATTTATAAAAAACGGAAACGCTTAATTTTTTTTTAAATGTTAAGGGTATCGTGAGTGATAAATGCCGCTGGCCAAGTATCCCAGTTAATTTTCAATCAGATCGTTGAGATATAATGAAAAGGTCCTACCTGAGATTGATACGTAGGAGTAGCAGATGGTTATTGGTAACTGTAATTATTTATTTATTCAGTGAGGAGTGGAGTTAGGACTCTGCACAATAATACACTCGGAGATGAGAACTGATCTTCAGTTTCCGATTATGATTTTATTACTTGATTAAAATACTGTAAAAGAATAAACAGATTAGTTTAAAATTCAAATTATATACAGGACGTTGGCCATAGCAGTTTTAAACCGCATTTTGAAGCGCAGTTTTAATATATGCTTTGTTCTGGAGCACATCTTCCAAGAACAATGGAGGCAAAAATTAATCAGACCGCAGGTCCGATATGCATGAAAATTGAGCAGTAACTGAAAGACTTGGGGCTGAAAAAGTGTCCTCAGGTCGCTCTATTTCGTAAAACAAAGCATTTTTGATTACCTAAGCAACTCTCTTTATTTGAATTAAAGTTTGATATTAAATGTCTAATTGAAGTCTGTTCAATGCTGCTAACTCGTATTATCACTGGTGAGTCGAAAAAAGAGGAAGAATGGGCATTTTTTATTTTTGGTTTGGTGCTGCCATCTAGCGGCACAAGGAAGAAAGTTATTTGTTCAATAGTTTACACAAAACGCGATGTATATTGTTACACATATCGCTAGCATATTATCACAAACGTTATTCGCGAGAGGTAAAATATATGTATTGTAGATTTGTTCACAAAACTGATTATAGGGGCGAGGATTTCCAACATTTTCGGATAACAAAACCCTCCGCGCTTTTGCGCATGCGTCAGATCTGCTTTGATTTTATCAAAATATGGGGTGATCGGAGTTTATTTAGCTGCATTTTTTAAGAATGCGCTTTTGGGGAAATAATATCGATTTATAAAAAATGATTTTATAGTTAATATTTATAAAAAACGAAAACGCTTAAAAATTTTTAAATGTTGTACAACTTTTGCTTTTCGCGAAACGATATTTTTTTCGCAATTTATATTAAAAAGGCTTACTTGTTATAATATACCTTTAAATGTTATCCTCTTCATCTGCTAAAATTCCTCGATACCTGTTTTTTTTTCTTTTTTTTTAAGACATGGTGCACAGAAAACAAGATTACGCTCATCTCTTGCTTCTCGGCGAATCTTTTTAGTATTACAGTAAACTCCCGACTATCTGACCCAATGTGGCGGAAGAGTAGGCCGAATAACAAAAAAGCCGGATAGGCCGGAGTTCTATAAATATTTACTCACTTTTTGCACTCCCCTTATATTAAAGCACATGTTATACATTTTAAGATAAATTTTATATATACAGTAACCATAATACAGTTTCAAAATAAGTAAAACATTAACGTAAAACGTAAGCCTAATAGGTAAAAAAAATGAGTGAATCTTATTTTACTGTTTATTATTAAATAATTGCATAAATATGAAAAGTTATGCATAAGATAAAAGAGTAAAAGTTAGTTTTTTAGTTTTTGAAAAAGTAGTTGATATATGACTGCTTCACGCTGTTAGCCCTATTCTGCGGCGCAATATCCCTCCATTTACTCAAGCAGATAATATCGGCTAGCGTCGCTTCCTCCTGCTGAGTAGTTTCTCCTCCATAGTCCCTGCAACCTTCTTTCATTTAACATCCATTTATTTAATCTTCAATAAATAAACACGAAGCACATCAAAAGACTATGCGAAAATAACCAGGATAAGCGGATCCGCATATGTTAACATAAGTTGCACAACTGAAGAAACAGGTTATTAAGCTTTTCCTCCCTCCCTCCCTTCCTGTCTGTCTCTGCTATTGTATTCTGTAATCACTTCTTGCTCCTTTTTGTCGTGCGTTAGCACTTTCCTACGGACAAGAACCTGCCTGTCTCGGCCGCTTGCAACATTCCTCATTTTTTTTTACTAGGCCGGATAGTCGGGAGTTTACTGTACTAGAAAACCCGGAAATTTCACTGGCTCGTTTTGTAGGAATAAGCCATCGGAACAATTAATACTCCTTTTTCTGCTTCTTAATCTCAAAATTGAATGACATTATATATAATTTTCTTACTACCTCTCCTGACAGATATATTTCTACTCGAACTAGCCATTTGAACACTAAATATCGAAGTTTTAATTTGAATTAAACCGAGATATTAATAGAATTATTTAACTTTAATCGGAAGTAAAAAATAACAAACTAGTAAGCGCCAATCTTAGTGACAATGCAGACGACAACGCCAAAATAGAACTTCGGAAAATGCCCATCTCAGTGTAACACCCTTTCGGATAGTAGAATCGTTCCAGAGTGCTAGGTGTAGCTTTCGAAAACGAACAGTATATATGTTATAGTGAGGGCCAATGAAATGTAAATATTGGGTTCATAGGAAATTCTTACACTCTTAGTTAACTGTTGTCTTTACACGGGAAATACAATTTGTAAGCAAATAGCACTATTAAAGGAATGCTGACTTTACATTGGATATATTAGAACTGAAATCGAAAACACTTCTTGGTGAGGTAACAGTAAAATCTGGAGACTACATTAATGTGGCAATATATCAATACTGGCAACACACACACACAAAATATCCAGCATTGGCCAAAATGTAGCCACTACAAATAATTTTGGCCTAATATGTTTTGGCGACTAGGAATGCATAAGAATTTCATAGTTACTTTAAAAATCGAAGTTTTAATTTGAATTAAACCGAGATATTAATAGAATTATTTAACTTTAATCGGAAGTAAAAAATAACAAACAAGTAAGCGCCAATCTTAGTGACAACGCAGACGAGAACGCCAAAATAGAACTTCGGAAAATGCCCATCTCAGTGTAACACCCTTTCGGATAGTAGAATCGTTCCAGAGTGCTAGGTGCAGCTTTCGAAAACGAACAGTATATATGTTATAGTGAGGGCCAATGAAATGTAAATATTGGGTTCATAGGAAATTCTTACACTCTTAGTTAACTGTTGTCTTTACACGGGAAATACAATTTGTAAGCAAATAGCACTATTAAAGGAATGCTGACTTTACATTGGATATATTAGAACTGAAATCGAAAACACTTCTTGGTGAGGTAACAGTGAAATCTGGAGACTACATTAATGTGGCAATATATCAATACTGGCAACACACACACACAAAATATCCAGCATTGGCCAAGATGTAGCCACTACAAATAATTTTGGCCTAATATGTTTTGGCGACTAGGAATGCATAAGAATTTCATAGTTACTTTAAAAGTTTTTTTAATGCTTTTCAACTATAAAAACAAGCAAAATAAGTTATTTGAGAAACGATGTATGTTTTACCAAAGACAATAGCATGAGTATAAATAGAATGGATTATTCAGACACAGGTTTTGTGTCCTTGAAAATAAAACATAGTATAACATAACATATATAAAATTTATGTCTGTCATAAGACTAAAACATTTTTATTATTTCAATGAAATAGAATATGTTGCTCGTCAAACATGATATAAGAAAAAGTATTTAAATGTACGAAAAATTCGTCTGTAAGAGAATGTTTTTGCTGCCCTTCTCAAGATAATTCATGTATAATATTGTAATATATACGAGGGGGTATCAATAAGTTTTTGCCCTCACATAGAAATAATTAAGTAAAATTTATGAAATTTCTGCATTGTATTAGTCCTCTTCTATATAGTCATCGTGCACAGTAACACATCTCTGGCAACGGTATTTCAAAAAGAGGCGGGATGATGCATTCCAGGAGGCGCGATAGTAAGCCCAAAGGGAGGTATTTTCCTAACTTTAGCCGACCGCCACATCTGGCACATTTTTGGAAAGACCTGTGACCAGTGGTAGGATTCAAATAATTTAACAACCGGTTCGCTGCTCGAATGATTTTTGATGCATAAAAATGAAAAGAAAATAGAGCACCACACATAGATTATGAAACAGTCTCCAATATTATAAAAACATTGCTAAAATAATTTGATCTTTTGGTATATTGAAAAAAAAATCCTGAAATATCGCATAAAAAGACTTAGTTCGTTTAATAAATATTCGGCAATCATGAAACCCTGATCAAAATTTCTATCAGAAAATGCATCAAAACAGTATACAATTCAATAAGAAAATATAAAGACAATACAAAAATAGCAGAAATGTACGCTTTAGAATTAACCTATGTCCATGATCTAAAATTGTAATCAGTTAGATATTAAAAACCTTAACTGTAATGTGTGAAGGAAGATGCCGCGTATGAAAAGCTGAAATATTTGAAGCCTCTAATCTCGTGAGACTACTTACTCACTGAATGTTAATCATTCCTATTTGCATCTTTGCTTTAGTGATTAATATACTTGTAATATCTTCAAAGTTAATCTCGACAAATCGGCTTTTGCGAGTGGTAGGTGCTTGATTTCTGGATTTTTTTTTTTTTAAATGCATGTTTTATGTTAGGTTTTGTCACTAAAATTGCAAATTTCACCGAGATACTCGTCAATGTCGCCTTCTATAATTAGTCCAAGTGACTCTAAAAGAATTAATACGCAATCGAAGGAATTATTCACTTCAAAGAAATTTTATCAGATCTTTAAACATTATCACATTTTATCAGATCTATAAACGACATTTTCAAAACACACATTAGAAAATTTTGAAATAATAAAGTATTTAAACTTAGGAAGGTACCATGGAAAGAAACGTAACATTTAATAAAAAGTTAAGAAAAGAGATTGATTTTTTTAAAGCGCAAAATAATATATGTCATCAGTAAAATAGTTAAATTTCAAGAGCTTTGAATACTCTTCAGGAGTCAATTATAAGCATTTCAGAAACTGTACACATTTTTTTTTCATGTAATACTTTTATTATTTTCTATAAATATTATTTGAATCCTCAACCCTTACAGCATTTTCACTTATCCGTACAACCATAATTGAAATAAGGATTACATAATTCACTTTTACTTTTTTAAATATAAACTATTTTTGTAAAAAAGAATTTATGTAAAGGAATTAAAATTTTGTTATCAATACAGAGCGAAAAATTCAGGATTTATATAATTCTGTGAAGTTTTCACTCAAGTGACAAAATTCGCGATTTTTATGAACAACCGATTGACAAATTTCGCAGTATTTTTCTGCGCCCGATTGACTAACTTTACATTTTTTTTTTTTAACAGCAGGTTGACGAAACTCTAGATTTTTTTTTCTGAGATCAATAGACGAAATCTGCATTAAACTGACGAAATTCGCAATTTTTTCCCGCGACAAATTGATGAAATTGGCAATTTTTATCGATGACCGATGGGCGAATTTCGCGATATTTTCCCACGACTTATTGATAATTTTTTTAAAAAAATTCAACAATAGACTGACGAAAGTCGCGATTTTCTGCATATAAATGACTGAATTTGCAATTTTTTATGCCAACTATGGAGAGTAGTTGCTACTGGAACGTTGAATGGCATGTTGAATAAACATGCCCTATAACTAGGGTTAGTCTAGGTTGGATTTGGATCCCAAAATACCATCAAAATTTCATTTTCTTTTAAGTTGAATTTATTTCTTACAGGACTGATGAAGAAAAATATATTCTTTTTGCAAATAAAACGTCATTTTATTGAATGAAATAAATCAGTACGCGTCATAATGTTATGTTTAGAAACTTCTGTTGTAAAAAAAACGTTTAAAGAAAGTAAATTAATGTAAAGGCGATTTTCGCATTTGAAGTAACAGTTTAATAACCGGTTCGCCGAACTCAACACAAATTAACAACCGAATCTACGAAACAAGTGCGAACCGGCTGAATCCCACCACTGCCTCTGACCACTTATTCATGTTATGTGCCCCCCGAGCCCCTCACCCCAAATTTGCTCCTTGGGGGCATGAATGGTGTCCGCAAAAATTAAAAAAGTGCCCCCCAGAGGCCAAATTTGGGGTGGGGGTGTCAAGATGTGCATAGCATGAATAAGTGGTCACAGGTCTTTCCAAAAATATGTCTCATGTGGGGGCCGGTAAAAGTTAGAAAAATGCCCCCCTTTGGGTCTATTATCGTGCCTCCTGGAACACAACTAGCCCCCTCTTTTTGAAATACCGTTTGCAGAAATGTGTTACCGTGCACGATGACTATATAGAAAAGGACTAATACAATGTAGCAATTTCATAAATTTTACTCAATTATTTTTAATGTAAGGGCAAAATCTTATTGATACCCCCTAGTATTTTGGGGATTATATTGGTTGTAGTACAATGTTTGTATTGAACTACAAGAAAAACATGACAGAAAATATTGCTATAACATCTATTTATTTATTAAACACTCTATTTCAATTTTTTTGATATTTTAACAACCTGAAGCACAATGAGTTCTTGGGAGGGTGACCATCTTAGACCTCGTATTGGTGTTTTTTCCAAAACCATAATGGCCAAATGATTGGACTATTGATTTCGCAGTCTAAAAGTTTGTTTTTTAATATTCGTTCACGAAAAAATATCCATTTACCTTTACAAAAATTTATCATAATAGCTCTAAATTTATAATTTTGTTATAGAATAATTTTAAAACGCGTGCCCATGACGATTGTCCGTAGTCTCATTACAAGATTTTTCTTCAAGAATTTTTGTATTAGATTGTTTTTAGCTTATTGGGAGCATGATAAACAATGTGTGACAGCTTCATAATTTTTTATTCATTTTTTTAATATTGTTATAGAAACGGTTAAACAGATAATGGAATTTGAATTTTATGGAAGAACTGACGCAATAGTTCTTCCATAAACAAGTTGGAAATTGCACGTCAACAGTGGGAAATGAGGTGAGAATCGTACTATAACTAGTTTTCTGAATACTTAGATTTCAGTGCAATAGCTGTTGCACTTTTATGAAAAATTGCACGAATACAAAATTTATTACGATTATAATGGAAATAATATGATTTCATCTTAAATGTGACATGATCACCATGGCAACCTAGAATCATTACCTATCAAGGAATATCATTGAATTAATTACGTATGATAGAATTTAATAGAATAATCACCATGGCAACATAGAATCATTATTATCATGGGATATCATTGAAATCATTACGTATTATAGGATTTAGTAGAATGAAGACATCTTTTATTAATGTCTTTTTAAGTTTTTCTTCGATTTTCATAAAATTTGTAATGCCAAAACAAAGTTCTGCAAAGATTATGTATATTAAATTTCAAACCATTCGATTGGGTAGTCTTTGCGCTATTATATGCGTGCAGACAGTCGGACGGAGCAGACGATGACTATAGGTACTACGTGTTTATATAATTACTAACGCACGTAAAAATAACCCAGAGCGAATTTGAATACCATTTATTCACTGAGAGAAAAGTTTTGAGAAGAGAAGAAAGTATTTTTGCCTTAGACAAAACAATGTGTACTGCCGGAAATGCTTATTATCTATTGAGGAAGTTTTACTAAATAACTAAGGAGACAAAAGACTTATTTCTAATAAACACTAAACGGAATGAGAATAAAATACAGACCAACAAAGTCAAACTTATCCTTTTTCATTTTTATGCTTAATACCCAGTTACGATGATTAATCATATAAGCGGATTCTATTTTTGTGTGAGAGACATAGTTGATAAAGGCATAGGTTGAATATACTTTTATTAAAGAGGGAAAATTTAGATGGTAACCGAAATAAAAACTAGGATAAAAGAAATAATGAATTCAGAATGAGTTTTAAATGAAATTTCAAACAAAGGATTAAATTAAGACAGACATGTACGATTCCACATCACAACTACTCTTAATAATTTTCCATTTGTAAGAAATTTAATTAGTATTAATCTAACTATTTATAGTATATTAGGCGCAAGATAACACTCACATTTGTCAACCATGTGAGTATAGATATTTATTATTGTTTACACTAGGTATTCTCAACATGAAGCACGCAAGGATGGACATAGACGTCAATCACACATGGTGGTATTACAACACGACAACGCTAGAGCACATAGAAGCTCCGCAGCTCGCCACACCATAAACAATCTGCAATGCGAAATTTTACCACATACCTCAAATTTATCAGATATTGCACCACCCTTGTGGCTAACCAGCAAACACATACCTTTCGGCACACGATCGGACGCAGACGGCATTGTCGGTTAAGTGTCGACATGGGCACAGTGATTTCGGTGAAGTGTCGGCAGCATGTCGGCAACTGAAACATAAGAATATGCTTTTTCTAAATTATAAATTCTTAAATTTTTCATTAAACAAAATCAGCTTAGGGGGTTGTCTTCATACTGAAATTGTACATATCTTTAAAATTTTCAATACGAACACATGTTTTTAACACCATATTTGGCTTTTCCGACAAATTTTATCTTAACATATCAAACGGCATGTCATTCGATCAAGAAGTTTATTTACAATCATTGGAAAACTGACTGTAATGCCGGTATTTTTTAAGGCATATTTCAAAATCTACTTCGCTGAATGACTTGTAATTTTAGATTTTTATATTTGAACCTTAATGAATGTGATTTCTTTTTTTTAATATATAGATTACAATTCATATATGTTTCAAAAAATATATATTAATTGTAACATATGAGTTTCTTGACAGAAATCTATTTCTGGAAGCTTCAAATATGCTAATCCCTAATTACAGCTTATTCTGCCAAGTAGTTTTTGAGTCACGCTTTTGAATTATGACGACAGAATTTACTCTATTGGGCAGACGATTTAAACCAGATTCCTGTTACGAATGTTACAAAGTCAACAACAAACGCAAAAAATCTCATTTGAAATTCATGGAACATTAAGAAATCATAGAGAACAAAATTTACTCTATTAGACTAAAATATTTTAATTTTCTTTCACTAGCCGTATCGTGAAACGTAAAAAAAAAAAAAAAATCCTGCTAAAAATCGCATAAAAATTGCTAATAAAAAATTCCAAAAACTGAGACAGATTTTTTTTTTTTTTTTTACAGTGTTCCTTGCGGCTATGCACTCAGTGGTGCTTTAGGAACGCAGTTCACACACTGGAACATCTATCTCCGATTTATGTTGGATGTATTGGAAATGAAATGGAGAAATGAATCTAGCCAGTATTTCAGCAATATTGACAAAAACTAAACATCTGAATGTTAGACCATACCTTCATGACAAAATATACGCACAATATTGGTGCAATATTGTTTGAGAATAAAGATGTAGAACAAATATGAATCAAGGGATTAAAACATTGATTTTTTGTATGTATATAATGGAGTTATTTATAAAGGGTATAAAATTCGTAAATCTAACAATTTATGGAAATAACTAAGTCAATAAAATTATAAACTGGATTATCAGGCATATTTTTGATGAAATTACCTTCTTTTTACAGTTTATTTTTGTATATGTACTGAATTTGTGTATGTATATAATGGAGTTATTTGTAAACGGTATGAAATTCGTATAAAATCAAACAATTTATCCAAATTTTGAAGTTGATAAAATTATAAACTTGATTAACTGGCATATTTATGATGAAATTATCTTCTTTTTACAATTCATTTTTGTATTTGTATTGAATATTTGTATGTATATAATGGAGTTATTTATAAACTGTCAAGTTCCCGGATTTTTGGATACCACTATTTTAATACAGAAAATGTTCTTTTATTTAATTGAAACCTTTGGGTGATTTAAAAGAGCTACATTTTCTCTACCATAATAATGGTGTGCAAAAAGCCGGAGACTTGGCAACTCTGAAAAATAGTAAAATCTAATAATTTATGCAATTTACTAAAACGATAAGATTGTAAACTTGATTTTCTGACATATTTATGATCAAATTATCTTCTTTATACAGTTCACTTTAATTTCAATTTCAAACATACCGGAGAGCGCAGATTAATTTTGATATTTTAAAGTATCAAGTTCAAAAGTTATGATGTCTCAAGGTCTTTTTTGATATGAATTTTTATCGATATGTGTCAGAAGTTTAGATATTCCCTTTTTTCAGTGATAAGAAACAATGAGATTGATCGTAAAGTGCCTGATATTTAAATCGTCATATTTTTACTTGTTTTGTAGTTATGTATTATCCAGTGGCGTAGCTACATATTCAGCGCCCTGGAGCAAGTAAAGTTTGTGCGCCCTCGTCTCTCAAAAAAGTTCTGCGTAATTTTGTTTTGAAGTCACACACACACACACACACACACACACACACGTATATGTAACTAACTGACTCGCCCGGCGTTGCCCGAGCCCGTTATAATAACGTAAACAAAACTCAAGTTTGTATGATTTTATATATTTATAATATAGTTCAAATGAACCTGGTTTTAGGAGCGGTCCACTGCCTTTGGCAGCGTCTAGTGTGTTCCCGACAAACCTCTTTCTGAACGAACCTGTGGCCTGGGTCCCCGCTACCAAAGGCAGTGGCCAGGAGTGTTTCGTACGCGCCGGAGACAATCGAAAACCAAGTTAAATGAGTAAACCCCGTAGTAATCAAGCCCATAGAACCCGAGATAAGAATCCTGGCGGTGGAACTATAATCTTTAAAACAATAGTAAGCTAAGTTTAATGGACCAATTTCCAGTAAAATAGAGCCCATAACAACCGAGAAAAGAATTCGCCATTAATGTTCGAAAATGGTGATAACAGAAGTCTAAGATAAACTTTCACAATGTAGAAAGTAGCTGAATAGTAAGCTAAGTTTAATTATCCAATTACCGTTGAAATCGGGCACATTGAACCCGAGAAAAGAATGCACCATTAATGTTCGAAAATTGATAACTGAAGTCTAAGACAAACTTTCATAATACAGAAAGTAGTTGAATCGTAATCTAGGTTGAATGAACCAATTCCCGTTGAAATCGCCCCCCTAGAACCTGAGGGAAGAATGTACCCCGAAGCAGTGGAAGGTGCTTCTTACCCCCACCCGCTGTAAATTTAACGAGTTGCCTTTAACATTAACGTGATATTTAATTTACGAATGAAACCCCATCCTCTTTAAAGTTAACCACTTACCTTTAACAATAGCGCGAATTTTAATTCACGGCTGTAGTGGGTAAACGTAAGTTGATGCCGTAAAAGAAGATTAATATTCGAAAAAGGGGGTAGCTGGAGTAAAAGAAATTTTTTAGTGGTTTATAAAGTAGCTGGAGGACCCTATAACTATGCTAAAGGAAATTGCAAGACTATCGGATAATTTTTAAAGAAACTGCACCAAGGACCCTAAGAAGGCGATTAATATTCAAAAGCTGAATTGGTAGCTGAAGTGTGAGTAATTTTTTTTGTAATTCATGTAGCAGCTGGAGGACCTAAGAAATTGTTAGGGAAAAAATCCTAGTGAATCGGACTATTTTTATAGGGGGACCAAAAGGAGCCTGCTGATAATTGAGAGCAAGGCCTAAGATGAAAGGTCCTAGTACTTAGCGCTTTAGATTTTCAATTAGTCGAAATTAAGTATAGGGTATAAGTATTAATCATTAGAAAATTTTTTCAAAGAAATGCTTAAAAAAAGAGCCCTAGAATCCCAATAAAAATATGAAGGTGTTGGCTCGAGGAGAGAAGTCCAAGACTCAATTTTGAAGTTATGCAATGAGAATGTGACACAATTAGTGGGTGAAAAATGCATGGCGCACAAAAAGTTACCCTAAGGGGCCGGTGTCTGAACTGAAATGTCGAAACGAAAAAAAAAAAAAAAAAAAACTCAATGGAAAAAGAGCCCCTAAAGCGAGGGTCGGATTAAAAGGGGGCACTTTATTAACAATTTAGGGCACAAAAACTTCAAGTACCCTTGTACCAAGCTCCAGGGTCTCAACTGAAATGTAGCTGGGCAAGGGCCCAAGAAGGCGATTAATATTCAAATTTGGTGGTAGCTGAAGTCTAAAAAATTTTTATGTTGTTCGTGTAGTAGCTGGATTTCCTAAGATTTTGTTACAAAAAAAAGTTAGTGAATCAGATCATTTTTAAGGGAGATATAATAGGAGGTCCAAAAGGGGCCAAGTTATAGTTGAGAGCAGGACCCTAAGATGAAACCATGTTGAAAGGTTCTAGTACTTAGCGCTTTAGATCTCAATAAGTCGAAATTAAGCATAGGGTATGTATTAACACTTTGCACTCCGTTGTCGCCGCTGCGACGACATTATCTTTCTTTGCAAAACTTGTTTTTGGCACCAGTAACAAAGGAAAATAAAATTTGCCTTATTTAATCAGAGCATTTTCGAAATTGTGTACTTGAAGGAAACTTCTTTTAAAAAAGTAGTGCCGACCGAATAAAATTTGTGTAAGAGACTCCGGAGTCCAAAGGGTAAATCATTCGAATAAATCTTAAAGAAGCTCGAAAAAAATGGGGGAAATTCTTAAAAAGGACACTAGGTGCCCAATAAAAATATGAGGCTTGCTGGCCCAGGGAGAGGAGTCCAAGTCTCAATTTTAAAGTTATGCATTGAGAAGTTGACAATATTAGGGTGTGAAAAATGCATGGCGCACAAAAATTTCAAGGGGTCCAGCGTTTTAACTGGAATGTAGAAAGGGAGAATAATTAAATGGGAAAAGGGCACCCAAAACGAAGGAGATCGGATAAAAAGGGGGCAAGTTCTGAGCAATTCAGGGCATACAAACTGAAAGGTGCTATAGGGGCGCCGGTCATAAAAAATAAAATATCTGAGTTCCAGGTGTATGTCTTGGACTACCCTCAGTCAAATTTTCAGATTTCTACGTGCAATATATTTCATTAGCCACCACATATAGAGCGAAACTTTCTTTTATTAGTATAGACTAGCTGATCCACCCGGTGTTGTTAGAGCCTGTGATAATATTCTTAAATGAACCTGAGTTTTGTATGATTTTATTTCTTAAGGCTGTTCTTAAATCCAAAGGGGCCATTTTATGACACACGTTTTAATTAATTTTTGCTCAAGAACTAGTATGTGTTGTTATTAGGAAACTTTCTAATCGAAAGGCGTTTTCCGGATTTTTTGTAAACACAATAGATCTTGCAGAAAACATTGTCAAAGTTGGCGTTTTAAACGGAATTTCCCGACGAAAGCAGAAAAGCCAGTCAACGAAGGGAAAAAAACGTCTTGTCATCAATCTTTAACACTATTTTGTCTGAAGTACGAGCTCAATGACTCCGTGAAAAATCGGTTTAAAAAATTAAAAAAAAAAAAACAGTCCTGTCCTAACGTATATACAAAATAGCTGACCGCCGTTCTGATTATCACATTTATAGACAATATTGAAACAGTCCCGTTTTCATATTAAAATGTAATTATTAACAAAAAAGAATGTTTAAATTACATTTTCTTTGCCGAAAATATTATTTATAAATACTTTTGCACATCAAGCGCAAAAATCAATATAATACACATTTATATAGGGGAAATTACAATCACAGCATTGTACGAATACACGAAGCCTACACATTTCAAACAAATACTTGATAAATGATTTTACAAAAAACTAAATAAAATACGTATATATATATTTAAAGAGAGGTCGCGTTCTTTGGTACCAGACAGGCTGAAAATTCTTGGGGCAGACCATGTCGCTATTGGTCACAGAGAAAATTACAGAATATATACGTTAGGTTTTAAAAGATTTAAATTGGCCTCTGAAGCAAAGAAACTTTCAAGAAAAAAAATCAATTCGCCTGCCTTGCAAAGAGAAATAAAAATCATTAATAAAAAATGCTTCAAAAAGTGATTTAAAAAAAGTATTAAATGATTTAAGACTTTTCAGATCTAATGCTTATAGCAAATTTTAAAACTATTAGCTTCACCTGAGGGAGGGAACAACTTTACCTGGTTTAGAGCGTACCGATCCGCAGGTCGGTTACCCAGCGGGCCAGTCTGCCTTATTTAATCCTAAAATTCTGCGATTAAATAAGGTTTAATGCGGAAAAATACTGTTACAAAAAAGTGATGCATAGGCTATAATCAGGCCCTAAGGAACACTGAATTTGGTACTTAACTTTTTCTCTCTTTTTGAAGTTTGTCGATTCTGCATTTGACATTTGCAATATTTTCAAAATCTCAAAAACAATACTCACAAAATTTAATTTGTTACTTCTCCTCACCCTCCTCCCGTCTAAATTATGTCGCCGTTGGCTTATGTGAAAATATGTTTAAATCCAACTCTTATTATTGTTTTGTAATCTGTATTGATGCATATTTAGTTTCCACAAAACAAACAAAAAAAAAAACCCTTCAAAAATTTAGTTTTCGTGGATTTCGTTTGTAAAATGGTCAATAATTTTCTTCAACTTGTCAGGCTATTTTTTTCCAAATCGTAAAATAATTATCGTAAATTACTATTGTTACATCGTACATATAGGTTTCTCAGCGGTAAATTCTTTGGCTACCATTATTTCCACATAGACGACATAACCATGATAAATTTCTAAAACATTTTTAGTAGAAATGTACCAGAAAGATTATTTTTTTGGAAATAGTGGTAGCCAGTAAAATGACCGATGAGAACCCTGTTAAATAAGTTTTGATTACTTTAAGATCTGAAAATCTTCAACAGGCGTCTCCAGAAAAGTTACAGAAAAAATAAGGCATGATGAAACGATGCTGCAGAAGTTACTTGAGGCTGCAATAGTAATTAAAACTTCCTGAATAGAAGACATTTCTTTCAACTATGTATGAAAACATGTTTTAAATCGAAACAGTTGAGGTTAAGCACAAGGTAAAATTTCATAGGAATACGCTGATTGTAACAAGGTTCATCTATAATGTGTGATTAATAATGAAAAAAATATGCAAATATTTTAAGCAATCTTTATTTCTCTTTTTCTAATTTTGCGCCCTTAGGATTCGTGCGCCTGGAGCAGTCTGCTCCAACTGCTCCACGGTAGCTACGCCCCTGGTATTATCTGCAGCGCCTTTTTTGTAAAGATTTAGAGCTCATTTTCCCGTTTAGAAAAATAAATGAAAGGAATATAGAAATAAAATTCGTAATCTATAATGCCTTAATACTCGTATATAAATTTATGTGTGAACTTCCGAATTTCAATATACATATTTATTTAACGCTATACATTAGGATGGATTGAAAAGTATACGATTTTTTTTCCGAAATTACTTTTCGCGTTGGGTGTAAAACTTGTCTCTTATCTATATTACTTTGCATGTTTTTTTATTATTATTATTATTCAAATTGATTCCTATCTTCCGTTGCCCCAAGCGTCCCAAAAATACTTAAACATTGAAATTTTTAAGAAAATTTATAATTTTTTTTTAGTTTTTTAGTTTTGTAAATAACTTTTGGCACGGGGTGCGAAAGTTGACTTTTATGTATATTAGTTTACATGTTTTTTTATTATTCAAATTTTTTTATATCTTCCGGTGCCCGAAGCGCCCCTAAGATAGTTAAAATGTGAAATTTTTATGAACATTTATAATTTATCTGTTTATTTATTTGAAATTCCATAAGGCGCCGGGTGAGAATATTATATATTGGGTGTACTACATAATTGTGTAGGTTACATAAAATTTTATCGAAATCCATTCACATCTTCCTGTGCCCTAAGTATATACCCTGGGCCTGGGGTTCACACCTAACCAAAAGCCAAAAGCAGGTTCCCAGGGTGGGTGCTTTCCCTAAGTATAGTTACAAATTGAAAATTTTAAGAAAATGTATTAAAAGTTTCAAATATAAGAAAATTGCTTACAAATTTGGCACAGTGTTTAGTTAATGAAGTATAAACTTATAAATGATATTAAATTTATAATAATACATGAAGTATAAATTTAAAAACCGAAGCATTAATTCATAAAAATTAAACTTACGCTGCAAATTTTTTTCTTATTTTATTTTGAAGGTTTACATATGTCTAAAGTTTGTAATCCTTTTTGGCATTAAAATGTTTGATATGGCTTGTTGATTTCATTCTATTTAATATAAAATAGTATCTCTTTTTTTGTCCAGATACACTTACTGATGCGTCAGAACTAGGCAAATGCATCTTTCAACAGCTTGGGTATGGCATGGATGTTTTACTACTTATTTACTTTTGTATTTCTGACGCCGTAATTTTCTGAAATAAAATTTTCACTAATAAGTTTTCACAGACCAAGAACATGTACAGCGACCGATGATTCCGTTTTCGTTGCATATTACAACGGAAGAAATAACAAGAGGTTTTTTTCCTGTCATTATAATACACCAGCTAAAATTGCGATAGGGCATAATTATTTCGCGCACTGTATTATAAAAAAAAAAAAAAAAAAAAAAAAAAAAAGTTATTAAAATATTAAACAAACTTGTGTGGTTACGACAAAAAAAAAAAAAAAAAAAAAAAAAAAAAAAAAAAAAACATTCTTAATATTACCATAAAATTAAGAAATCTGATACGTCTATCAAAAGAACTTTGTCTCTATCAAATATTACGTGCTAACTTGGAAGACAGAAGCAAGACATGAGTAAAAACAAATTAACTCGATGGATATCAAGCAGATTTCTAGACATTTGTATTTTAAAATGAAGTAATTATTTTAGGCAGGAGTCTTGTCGGGAAGGCAGAGTCTTGCTCCTGTCTTCCAAGTGGTAGCACATCTTCTTTGCACCTGAAAAAGAAAGACGATGCTCTTTAAAAAGGCCTAGCGTATGGGGTTTTTTTGTGTGTTATTAAGAATTACTTTTGCCTTTAACCTCCTTGGTTCGGAAGTGTCATATGTAATACTTCCGAGCGAAGGAGAATATAAACTAAACTATTCGATTTTTTTTTTTTTTTTTTTTTTTTTTTTTTTTACTTTAATTTTATACAGCTGAATGTTTTTTGGCATTGGATCAAAACCAATAAATGGCATCACTGATGCTTATTTCCTCATAAAATGAGTGTTCGTTTCACCTCAGTTTGCAAAATGCTTTACAGACAGTGTGCCCAAGAAAGTGAGAAATTTTCAAAATTGTTAAATTAAACGATTCACAATAAAAAAAAAATACGGATTTGTTGATCATTCAACTAATCAAAGGCCTTCAATTTGTTGCTGCTTAATTTAGGTCATTGATAATTAAATTGATAAATTTAAGGGTGTTAGTAATTTTAGATTCACATTTGTAAACCTAAATTACCAGCCCCCTAAAGTATCAGTTTCAGAAAAAGGGCTCCTTCTGTCATCTAGGGTGTCTTTTGGTTTGTGCAAAATCAATGAATCTGTATTCGCAGAGTTATTTTTTCTTCGGGTCTGAAGATGTTAAATTTATTATACTTTCTATAAAATTAAAGGAAAATTAGAAACTTCAGTTAAAATTAACACTTCCTTTAAAACAGAAAAAATATTTAATAAAAGTATTTTTTTTCTTTTATGAGTTAGCCATTTGCAATCTACTTCATTTTTTTTTTTTTTTTTTTTTTTTTTTTACTCTGGTTCGACACGCGTATAAAAAATGCGGCAGGAGGTTGACAAGCATATAATAACATTTTATTTAATACATTTATTTTTACTAACACAAATTTGAGGATATATATATATATTAATTCTGATTACAAACTATTTTTTCCACCGTTCCATTGTGTCTGTTATTATAACTTTTTTTTAAATAAAATTTTATTTAATTTTTTAAGTAAAAATTTCTCTATTAATTAATATCTTCCTTAAATAAATTTTACCTAACTTCAATTTTAAATGCGAATGTCTTAGCAGTATGTCCGATATGTATCAAGATAAAAAAAGTCCTTCCGGCCAGTGCCGGGAGGAAGAGGTAGCTTTCAAATTCCTTATTTTAAAAAAGCCAACTTATATTATTCAAACACACGAAGCTCAATTTAGTGAAAACCGAATATAGGAGATTCAATACTAATTTTTATAAATACTAAGTCATTATGAATGAGAATTTCACGAAATTAGTCAGCTTTATCCAAGCTGCTTTTATTTAAAGTAACTTATATTTGGCTGAGATGTTGATGTATACTATCCACATGCATTCTTACATGGAAATAGGCGAATACGTGTGTTATTGCGTGACAAATACAAGATCGCTTCAAAATGTTAACCATGCTAGAAATTCAAAGTGCTATAATTCAACCATTTTTTAAGATATAAACAAAAGAACAAATTTTCAGAAACAAAATCTGCTCCGGAATCTTTGTATCAAGGGCAAACACATAAAAAAATCTTTTTCATTTTCCAATTTTTTAATACCTCATTTTAAATTTTAAATTTAATTTTTTTTAAATGGCAACCCTTTTGAAACAAGATGGCGAATGAAGCTGGCCAACGAACTCGGTCGAGACATTGGTATGTACTATGTACCGACCAAGTAACATCCAAATCGGTTCATAAATACGCTTGTTATCGCGTGACAAAAATCAGGTCGTTTTAAAATGTCAGCCACAATAGAAATTCAAAATCCTATAACTCAGCCATTTTTTCAGATATAGACGAAACAAAAACTGTTCCGGAATCTTCGTATTAAGGTCAAACACATACAAAAAAAATCTTTTTCATTTTCCAATTTTTTGTATCTCATTTTAAATTTTAAATTTTTAAATTTTTTAGGTAGCTTTCTTTACAAAAAAGCTACCTATTGCAGCCGTTCGGAGGAAAGCGATTTCAAAAAATTTTGGTATATTTTCATCGATCATGACCCCCAGACCCTGAAACCACCCTCCGTTCAAAATTGATATATATATATATATATATATATATATCTGACCTATGTCACACTGTAACTCCCGTAATTATGAACCGATTTCGATGTAATTCGGTGTGTACATAGTACATACCAATGTCTCGACCGAGTTCGTTGGCCAGCTTCATCCGCCGTTTTGTTTCAAAATGGCGGCCATTTAAAATTTTTAAAAAAATTTAAAACTTGAAATGTGGTACCAAAAAATTAAAAATGGAAAAATATTTTTTTCTTATGTATTTGACCTTTATACAAAGATTCCGGAGCAGTTTTTGTTTCGTCTATATCTTAAAAAATGGCTGAGTTATAGCATTTTGAATTTCTAGCGTGGCTGACATTTTGAAACGTCCTGAATTGTGTCATGCGATAAAAGGCGTATTTATGAACCGATTTGGATGTAATTCGGTGTGTACATAGTACATACGAATCTCTCGACCGTGTTTGTTGGCCAACTTCATCCGCCATTTTGTTTCAAAATGGCAGCCATTTAAAAATTTTTTAAAAAATTTTAAGTTTGAAATGTGGTACCAAAAAATTGAAAATGGAAAAATATTTTTTTCTTATGTATTTGACCTTTATACAAAGATTTCGGAGCAGTTTTTGTTTCGTCTATATCTTAAAAAATGGCTGAGTTATAGCATTTTGAAATTCTAGCGTGGCTGACATTTTGAAACGTCCTGAATTTTGTCACGCGATAAAAGGCGTATTTATGAACCGATTTGGATGTAACTTCGTTTATGCATAGTACATACCAATGTCTCAACCGGGTTCGTTGGCCAGCTTCACCCGCCATCTTGTTTAAAAATGGCGGCCATTTAAATTTTTAAGAAAAATTTAAATTTGAATTGTGGTACCAAAAATTGAAAATTGAAAAAATATTTTCTTCTTATGTGTTTGACCTTGATAAAAAGATTCGGGAGCAGTTTTTGTTTCGTCTATATCTTAAGAAATGGCTGAGTTATAGCATTTTGAATTTCTAGCGTGGCTGACATTTTGAAACGTCCTGATATTTCTCACGTAATAACAGGCGTATTTATGAACCGACTTGGATGTACCTTGGTGTGTACATAGTACATACAAATATCTCGACCGAGTTCGTTGGCCAGCTTCATCCGCCATCTTCTTTCAAAATGGCGGCCATTTAAAAAAATTAAATTATAAAAAAATTTAAATGAGATACCAAAAAATTGGAAAATGAAAAAGATTTTTTTTTTGTATGTGTTTGACCTTAATACAAAGATTCCGGAACAGTTTTTCTTTCGTCTATATCTAAAAAAAAATGGCTCAGTAATAGCATTTTGAATTTCTCTTGTGGCTGACATTTTAAAACGACCTGATTTTTGTCACGCGATAACAGGCGTATTTATGAACCTATTTGGATGTAACTTGGTCTGTACATAGTACATACCAATGTCTCGACCGAGTTCGTTGGCCAGCTTCATTCGCCATCTTGTTTCAAAAGGGTTGCCATTTAAAAAAATTAAATTTAAAATTCAAAATGAGGTATTAAAAAATTGGAAAATCAAAAAGATTTTTTTTATGAGTTTGGCCTTGATACAAAGATTCCGGAGCAGTTTTTGTTTCTGAAAATTTGTTCTTTTGTTGATATCTTAAAAAATGGTTGATTTATAGCACTTTGAATTTCTAGCATGGCTAACATTTTGAAACGATCTTGTATTTGTCACGCGATAACACACGTATTCGCCTATTTCGATGTAAGAAGGCATGTGGATAGTATACATCAACACCTCGACCAAGTTCGCTGGCCAGATTCATCAGCCATCTTGTTTCAAAATGGCGGCCATTAAATTAAAAAATATATATATATTTAAAGTGAGGTGCAAAAAAATTAGAAATTGAAAAAGGTTTCTTTCTTAAGTATTTGATCTTGATATAAGGATTCAGGAGCATTTTTTGTTTGTCTTTACCTTAAAAAATGGCTCAGATATAGCAGTTTCAATTTCTATTGTGGGTGACATTTTGAAAAATCTGATTTTTTGCATGCGACAGCACTCCTATATATTAACCGATTCCGATGTGAGTGAGCATGTGAACAGCAATTACTAAGGTCTCGACCAAGTTCACTGCTTAGCCTCATCCGCCATGTTGTCTTAAAATGACAGGCACTTTAAGAAATTGCCGAATTTGGCAGCCAAATATAAGTTACTTTAAAGAAAAGCAGCTTGGATAAAGCTGACTAATTTCGCGAAATTCTCATTCATTATATTGATAAAAAATAGTATTGAATCTCCTATATTCGGTTTCCACTAAATTGAGCTTCGTGTGTTTGCATGATATAAGTTGGCTTTTTTTAAATAAGGATTATGAAAGCTACCTCTTCCTCCCGGCACTGGCCGGAAGGACTTTTTTAATTGGCCGCCATTTTGAAACAAGATGGCGGATGAAGCTGGCCTACGAACTCGGTCGAGATATTTGTATGTACTATGTACACACCAAAGTACATCCAAATCGGTTCATAAATACGCCTGTTATCACGTGACAAATATCAGGACGTTTCAAAATGTCAGCCACGCTAGAAATTCATAATGCTATAACTCAGCCATTTTTTAAGATATAGACGAAACAAAAACTGCTCCCGAATCTTTGTATCAAGGTCAAATACATAAGAAAAAAAATATTTTTTCAATTTTCAATTTTTTGGTACCACATTTCAAATTTAAATTTTTTTTAAAATTTAAATGGCTGTCATTTTTAAACAAGATGACGGATGAAGCTGGCCAACTAACTTGGTCGAGACATTGGTATGTACTATGCACAAACGAAGTTACATCCAAATCGGTTCATAAATACGCCATTTATCGCGTGACAAATTTCAGGACATTTCAAAATGTCAGCCACGCTAGAAATTCAAAATGCTATAACTCAGCCATTTTTTAAGATATAGACGAAACAAAAACTGCTCCGGAATCTTTGTATAAAGGTCAAATACATAAGAAAAAATATTTTTCCTTTTTCAATTCTTTGGTACCACATTTCAAATTTCAAATTTTTAAAAAAATTTTAAATGGCCGCCATTTTGAAACAAAATGGCGGATGAAGCTGGCCAACGAACTCGGTCGAGACATTGGTATGTACTATGTGCATACCGAATTACATCCAAATCGGTTCATAAATTCCAGAGTTACAGTATGACAAAAGTCATATATATATATATATATATATATATATATATATCAACTTTTGAACGGAGGATGGTTTCGGGGTCTGGGGGTCATGATCAATGAAAATATACCAAAATTTTTTGAAATCGCTTTCCTCCGAACGGCTGCAATAGGTAGCTTTTTGTAATGAAAGCTACCTGATAGATTTAAAAAAAATTATTATTGCATCAAAAGTTTTGCACAAATTTGAATCTTTTGTAAGTAATTATTAAATAATTTTAATTATTTTTAAGTATTTTTATTACAAATAAATATTTCGGTAAGTTTGCTATAGTATAAAGTTTTATAAAATTATTGTTGTTAATTTATTTTAGATGGAGTTGTGAAGGCGAGGGAATCTAAATTACTTCTATTAAAAATATTTATATTGTTTTTTTTTTACAGTGTGTAGTCTGTTTAAAATTTTATGAAATCTTATTTTTTTTTATCTTTATCTTATTAAAATATTTTAAACAAAATCCAAAAACTGTATTTCAGTGCATTTTTTCTATTTAATAATTCCGTTTTAAATTTCTTAATCTAGCTAAACATTATACAGGGCCTGAATTAGACTGACTATCTAGGCCCAGGGACAAGCATCCTTCTGATCAGTAGCGCCAACTTTTTAAAAAGATTGGGTGGGCTCAAAGCTTTTTGAGTCAAATAACACATATAATTTCCCGCCTTAGTACGTGTGTGTGAGGAAACAGCCACGGGACAAGCATCCTTCTAGACAGTAGCGTCAACTTTTTAAAAATATTGGGTGGGCTCAAAGCTTTTTGAGTCAAATAACAGATACAATTTTCCCCCTTAGTGCGTGTGTGTGAGGAAACAGCCACGGGACAAGCATCCTTCTGGGCAGTAGCGCCAACTTTTTTAAAATATTGGTTGGGTTCAAAGCTTTTTGAGTCAAATAACAGATACAATTTCCCCCCTTAGTGCGTGTGTGTGAGGAAACAGCCACGGGACAAGCATCCTTCTGGGCAGTAGCGCCAACTTTTTTAAAATATTGGTTGGGTTCAAAGCTTTTTGAGTCAAATAACAGATACAATTTTCCCCCTTAGTGCGTGTGTTTGAGGAAACAGCCACGGAACAAGCATCCTTCTGGGCAGTAGCGCCAACTTTTTAAAAATACTGGGTGAGCTCAAAACTTTTTGAGTCAAATAACACATAAAATCCCCCCCCCCCCCTTAGTGTGTGTGTGTGAGGAAACAAAAGTGAAGAAAGGGCGAATGACTAAGATGATAATTCGAAGTTAAATTATGTTTTTTTTTTTTTGTTTTTTTTCAAACCAAAATATAAAATTATTATAATTTAACTATAATTTAATAAATAATTTTGTTAAATTACATTTTAATGAGTTCTTTATAAATATGTTAATATTTATTATAAATAACATGAAAATTGCTGACTATTAAAATTGCAAAATTCAAAATGTCAAGAAAAACATACAGTTTAGTCACCCAATTGCTTTATCAATTCAAAACATTAAAACGGATGGCAAAAAATAAGGGAAATTTATTTTTGAGAGAAAATTAATTATAAATCCGCTGAAGGGGCTTTCATTGCACCTGTAAATCTAATCGATGTCCTTATTATTTTTCTAACATAATTATTTTGAGAACGTCAATAAAATCTAATTTCATTATCAGCGATTAAATAAATAAATGACTAATTAAATCAATTTAAATTTGCTGAGCGGAGAGATCAAATTACAGTAGAGCGCCGATTATCGGGACACAAATTAACCGAAATTCCAATTATCCGAACAGCCTATTTCTCCCAATTATTTTTTAACCCAACTGCCAATTATCCATTGGCTTGAAATAATATTTTAAATAAAGAAAAACTAATAGTGGATCGGAAAATGAGGAATGTAAAACAATAAAGGAGAAAGGAAGAATTCTAAGCTATGAAGAAAATGAAATTATCGAGTGGTTAAATAGTGACGTACGTGACATTGGATAACAGATTTTAAATGATGATGAGATTCTGGATGAGATTCATGATGAAAAAGAAATTGAAGAAAATGAAAACGAATGCTCTGAAAATAATCCAGGTCTATCACATTGAATGTTTGGAAACAGCTATAAAACGGCTCGAGCGGCAGAAGTAATGCTATCCTATTCAACTAACGTATTTAAGAAGAATTAGAGATATAGCAGCATTGATAAGAATGTCTTCGTTGTCAAAAATCGAAAGCTTTTTTTGCTTGAATTATAATTTTTGGAGTTTAGAAAATGATAAAAAGAGAGAAAAAAATTAATGATAAAAATGTAATCAAAAAAATGAAAAGACTTAAAAAAAAATAAAACAATTTTTAAACATGCCAGCACTAACTGGGGCTGCCAGCCTTAAGCTTAGATAATGTGTGAAGTTTTTAGTATAGTCAGAAACATCCTTAAATTGTCTTTCCGTTTATCTGAACTTTTGCTTATCCGAACTAGGGTCGATCCCGACTTGTTCGGATAATCGGGGCTCTACTGTATTGGGTGAGATCGCGCCCCACAGGTACATATAAGTTGGCGCTACTGCTTCCGGGAGTGGGGGCTTTCTACCAATCGACAGAAATTGTTCGGAAACTAGGCGGAAGTGACTATTACTAATATTTATACGGATCGTAAATATACAAAAATTTCGTACCAAGTGCTATTCACATCTGTATACAGGATATCACAAATTCTCTATCGTAAATATCAGGGTATCAAAAATCACAAATTCAAGAAAACATACTAGTAGAAAAACTTCCAAAAAATAATAGAAATACTTGTAGGAAAATAGTAAAATCTAGTCGAATGTGGCAATCCCGCAACTTTCTTCTATCTCACACATATTAGTACTTCCTGAAAAATGCAGCATACACTGTAAAAAATTTTGGTCAAAAAATACGGTACATATACTGGCAACTTTGTGACCAGTATATGTACCGTAATTTAACTGGACGGTATATGTACCGTAAAATATTTAAAGTATATGTACTGTAAAAAAAATATTCGTACAGTATACATACCGTATGTTATATATACAGTATATATACCGTAAAAAACATTTATACAGCACATATACCGTAGGTTAATTATACAGTATATGTACTGTAAAAAACAATTATACAGCATATATACCGTAGGTTAAATATACAGTATATGTACTGTAAAAAATATTCATACAGCATATATACCGTAAATTAAATGTGTAGTACATGTACCGTAAAAGTATCGTAATCAGTATATGTACCGTAAATGAAATATATGGTATATATACCATAAAAGTGCAGGATGACCCCAAAAAAGCTCCCACATTTGACAGGATAAAAAACAAAAAGGACTGTAGAGAGAAACCTGTTTGTTCAAAAATATACAACAGGTATGACAAGAGTTTAAAATGACTATCTTTCAGAAATGATGTCTGGTAAGCGTTGTCCATTGCGAGAAATATACAATTCAAGACGATGTCTGAAAACTATCAACACCGACGCCTCGTCTTGTGGAATAGCTGCTACTTTCACCTGAATGGGGAACCTCTTGGGGTCAGAATAAGCATAGGTCTTATGTCTCAAGAGTAATTCAAGCGGAGGTAGCACCTTCCAGAATACACGATGTGTCAGGGGATGATAGATTTCAGATTTGTCTTAAAATGTATATTGCTTGCAATGGACAACGCTAACCAAACATCATTTCTAAAACAGTCATTTTAAACTCTTGTTATACCCATTGTATATTTTAAAACAAACAAGTTTCTCTCTGCAATCCTTTTTCTTTTATATTATTACTTTATATTTAGAAAAAGTAGTTTGTAAGAAAAACTGTCAAAAATGTATTGGATAATATTTAATCTATAGGAAAATGAAAGGTATAATGAGTATATCATAAATAATTTGGATTTCTGTACGGATACTTCAACTTTAAATAATCATTTAAAGAATTAATAGTTTTAGAAATGTATTTAATTTTTGTTTCTGCATTTTTGGTGAGAATAAAACATTGATATTCTTTAATGGAAGTGCCCATAACTTCTGCAATATAAATTTATGCACTGCTATTTCGAGTCAGACTCGACATGATCTTTCTTTGCAAAATTTGTTTTTAACATGAGAACTAAGGGAAAATAAAATTTTCCTTTAAGTTTAGTAAAATAAGTAAATGAATATTTATAGTACTGGTTGACATAGAAACAATACACCATATCTACACATTTTTTAAAACAAAACTACTACCATAATTGGATAAAAAATACTTCTGAACATCTACATGTTAAAAAAAAAATTATGTTCATCATACCCTCTTTACTCATTTCTTTTCTTAACAAACTTAATCATAATAAATAGCTTGATAAAACAAGCTTTTACAAACCAAACAATTTGAAAATTTACAAGAATTTTTTATAACCCAGATAAAACACTGATAGACAGCACATGAAGTAACAAAAAACCTTTAAAATGCATTTTTATTTTATCAGAAATTAAATGAAAATCCTTATTAAAATTTTTCAGGCTATAAAAATAGGTTTCACTTAGCAATTATTCAATTTAAATTGAAATTAAAGTTGAAAGGTAATTTTAATTATTGATTTAAATATTTAAATGTATTTCCAGACTATATGACCAGATACTGTCAATGAAACTGTTTAGATTTTAAACAATGTAAAATTTATTAACTACTGAAAAAAGTAATAATTTTTTTTCTCCCCAAAATCTACTTGCATTAATGAAAATATCAAGTAAGCAGTTTTAACACCACTGGATCAGTTAAACAATCAGAAGCAAATTTTACTATTTGAAAACTGTTTTCTAATCTGAAAGGAAAATATGAACTTGTGAAGAGTACTTGTAAAGATTCTTAAAAATGAAAAGCAAAATAAGGAAATATAAGCACTTTGTTACATTTGGAACCCAGTTGCAGGTAAAAAAAAAAATAATATTTAAAAATCAAAATTTTTCCATGATCTATCACAAAGAAAGTAATCTTTGGCAGTTTTTTTTTCATTCCTCAGTGCTGTGTCACTTAATTAAAAAATAACAGTATGCAATTAAAAAAAAAATCAGAGTTGGTAAATACGTATGTGCATTTTTTTTTTTTTAAGTTAGCAAAAAGAACCCGATCTCAAATACTGACTGAAGACGTTAATAATAGAATAGAAAAACTCGAAGAGTTTAGAGCGGAATGCCACATTCATCCTGCATTAATATAACTAAAATAATCATCAATTTTCTAAAAAAAGGTGCTTAAAATTTATTTACTATTCCATTACAAATGAACTGGTCTTAAAAACTCAAAATCATTGATATTAAAAACATATGTAAAAAAAAAGAAAGATGACATGTTCATTAACCCTGAGATCTAACGATCACAAATATGATAATTTTCATGTGATTTTTTTTGTGACAGCTATCCTTTCAAAAGATCTCTGAGTTAATGTAAGACCTCTCTTTTCTTTACATATGTTTTTAATATCAATGGTTTTAAGTTTTAAAAATCAGTTTATGATGTTAATAATATTCACCATCATATTTGAAATTCAAAAATTTATAACTAATGTGACAATAAATATAAATAATAAATACTTAGTTGTGTATTTTTGTTCCGTTTAAAAATAATGAAAAAAAAACTAACAATTATACAGTAAAAGAACATTTATTTAAAACAAAACTACAAGTCAAATTGTTTTAACAAGCACATACATGTTGCTAGCAACAACGAAACTAGCTTTGTAACGCATTTCTCTGAAAACAACTGCTACCTCATTAATATACAAGGACAGCATCATATCCTTTTTCACATTCCAATCGCTATTAGACAAGGAGGGTTGCTTTTAACTGGAATGGTGTTGCCCACAGCAGTATTATCCTGTAATAATAATATTAACAAATTTTACTGAACTAATTGCTAATCATTATGTACATTTAATTGGACAAAAACAGAACAGAAGCAAATAATGATTAATACCTGAGTGATAAAAAAAAAATTATACAATTTGAAAAAAATTTCAAGTTTACAGGGTTTTAAAACTACATATTTTAACATTTAAGGAAACTTTTGAAAACTCTTATTTTCCAAATCTGTCCATAAATAAATTATATTAATAATTTGTTATTTACATGTTCACAAAGACATAATGAGATCTCTACATAATATGAATAAAAATACTTTTGAATGACCTACACTTAATTATTTAAAAGTTTCCCATATCCTTGCAGAAAATCTCCATTTTTTTGCATTAAGAAAAATCAGTACTTTTCAGTTAGACGGCTGCCAGTGTTATATATATACAATATATGATATACATATATGTGTGTATATAAATATATACAATATATGTATATATACATATGTGTATACATACATCTATATATAACACTGGTGACCGGCTAACTGAAAAGTACCTAAAAATCAAATAAGATTTAAATATTTTCCAATTTGTAAATATATGCATTAATCACTTGATATGTTTCACAATGTATTCAGTGTGTACAATGTAACAATGTGATGTGTAAGCTGACATTCTTTATTTTTAATTTAGAATTTTTAATCTTTAAATGTGATATTTGATTAAGATGTAAAAAAATCTTTTTTTTTTTTTTTTTTAATTGATCTTTTTTATTTAAATTATACTTTTTTAAATTTAAATCATATTTTTATGATTTTTTTCCCATCGTTCAAATACAGAATAGCTACCAACAGTTTTAGGTTTCCAAAACAAACCTCTAATTGCAAATGCAGAGATTCCCCTAGACAGTTTCAGGAGAGTGCTGCACCCTACCTGCCCTTACGTTTACAAAATAGTACCCCTCTTGCCCCTGATGAAAAACATTAGCACCCTTGTTGCCCCCAGCTGAAAAAAATGCCTTTACTCCTTTGTTTATTAAAAAATTTACTTGCATAGTAAAAATTGACTCATTGCTGTCTTTTAAATAGCGTCCTGTCTATTAAATATTAAAAGTAGTTTTAAAAATCAAAAGAATATCTTTAAAAATTTTTTAAAAAGTGCCTTTCAGAATCCAAAAGTGCCCTTTTCCTACAAGAAGCACCCTGCCCTTTTTTAAACCTGGGGGAAACTCTGGCAAATGTAACCTGTGTTTTTACACTTTAATAAAATTAAAATTATTAGTAATTAACATAAATTATAAACTGCAAATTAGTAGTTTTATTAGTTAGTAGCATACAATAATGTTATATACATTGATATTTTGTAATAATTATGTAAAACTAAATTAAATACTAGTGATTTACATTTATTAAAATTATTAATAACTGCATTTAATCTTAAATTGTTTAACACTATTTAAAATTAATAATTATTAAACAATTAACTCTGTAATGAGGGACATAACATACATCTTTATGAATTAATTCATAATATGATAATTAATAATTTACAATTCATGGTAGAAAGTAAAAAGGACAGGATGCTACTTGCAAGAAAGGGTACTATTTCATGAGGAAATATATAATTACTAAACACATTAGTAATACAAGAAAAAAAAAATATATATATAACTTCTTAGTATAATAAATAAAATATCATTTATTTTATGAATTACAAATTGAAAAATACAATTAAATAACATGTTTTATTATTTTTTTTCTAAAGAAATAAAGTTCTATCATTTTTGCAAGATCTTATGCACATATATTTAGAAATACTACTGTGGAATTCGGAAATTTTTTACATGAAATCTCAGTCTACAGCTACAGATGAATTTCATTATTTTTCAAAAATTAAGGGTGCTTTTTGTCAATTTCAAATGGGGCAGGTTGTGGTGCCCTTAAAAAATGACCTAGAGGAAACAGTAATTATAGAATTTATAAAAACTGCAAAAAAGTTATTTCATTAGTTAATAGCACAAACAACAAAGCTATCAAATAATATTTGCAACTCAGTTTGCATTTGTACTGTTAATCACCTAAATCTAAACTTACACACATGTATGCATATGCTACCCCCCCCCCGGGCAAAAATAATATATATATATATATGTATATGAAAATGTTTTAACCTATTCATACACACATACTGAATAAATATAAGGAATAGCCAGTTATATCTGTAATCCTCAAAACATTAAACAGCAGTATTATTAACACTCAGTGCGAAATCTCAGCATTTTGTGTTTCAAATAGTTTTGCCGAGTTTTTAATCCCTAACAATTTTTATTTAGTGTATACAAGTATTTAAAAAAAAAAAAAAAAAATCAACATTTACTTAAGATCTTTCTCTGCTTAACATTTTATACCAATTGGTTCCTTTTTTCTTATACATTCTTTTACAATAGCGGCATAGCCGATGTCATTCTTTCATTCATCTTTAGCTCCAGTATTTGATATAAATTTATTATTGCAAAAGTAGAATGAGAAAATAAAATTCTTGCTATTTTATTCTTTTACTTGCAGAAATTTATTATATTTGCTGCGTTTATTTTATATAAAAAAATGAATATTTTGATTACTAAAAGGAAATTTATAAAAACTAAGCTTTTTACAAGCTTGCTGTACTTGAACTTTTTACAATAGTCAGGAATTAAGCTTAAAAATAATTATTTAAAGTTTTTTTGTATATTCATGAATCATGAGTCAAAATACCTGTAGAAACTTTCCAAATTATGTTCACCTCAGATTTTAAACATTTAGAAAAATTATGATTTTAATCAATGATTTTTTTTAATCGATAAAAATCACGATTTAATAGCTGATTAAACTAATTAAAACCATTAACACCCTATATTTGATTCAAGTAAAAAAAAAAAAAAAAAAAAAAAGCATCGTTTTTCAGTTCTTAGCCTCTCCCACTTTTAAGTATGACTTTACGATATTTTAAGTATACCATGCAATTTTTAAAATGTGTCAGATTTTCTCCAGAATGCTGCTCAACTTTTTAAAATATACCAAGTAACATCTCAACTCTACTACGTTCATGATCATCAATGTTCAAACTTGCCTTAGGGAATGTGCATATATAACGTTATCAGTTTAGGGGGGAAGGAGGGGCCTGGCACATGATCTCGTAAGATATCGCTAGGGGGGAGGGGGGCTGTCTTTTGACATCGTTATCAGTTTTGATCCAACCAAAATTTTCTCTTTGTATTTGTAACTTGTTTTTTTTACATCAAAATAGCCTTATCTGTTTTTTTATGGAAATACAAACTTATGATTAAAATCTTAAATGATAAAAATATTTAATTCCAAAATATGGAATATCCCACCGTTTAGCATTCCTATTCTTCTGTCATATGTTATGCATACATAATTGGTTACATCTGTGGTTCGAGAAACCAATTGATGATACCTGTTATGTTTATTAGTAGTAAATGAATGAGAAAGAATGTTGTCCATCTGTTTTGTTGATAAGAAGTTCTGTCTCTCTCCCCCTCCCAACCCCGTGCTGAGGCAAGTGCAAGAAATCATTATTACTGTTGAATGCATTATATAACAAAAAGCTATGATTAAATACTTTTAAATGGCAAATATTTCTTTTAAGTATTATTTGATATAAAGTTATTTTCATATACAAAGTGATATTTTATTGATTTCTATTCATTTGAAGGGGGAGGGGGGTGTTTGAGGTATGATAATGTATGATATCATAAACGGGCGAGGGAATCCAAAAATACCAGAAAATTGATAATGTTATATAAGTACAGCCCCTTACTAAGTAGTTTTTTGCAAAGAAGGAGGGAGCACTTTTGCAATACCTTCTAGATGAATTTTTGTAACACACTTTTTTTTTTTAACATTTTGTATCCTGTTTTTTCTTTAAAGCATGAATTATTTTTGCAGTTGCGTACATTCTGCCATAACAATTTTCAAATGTACATTCTTTCTTGCTGGCTGATAAGATTTTCTGAAAACTTCCCACCCCCTAAGAATAACCATCACAACCCCCCCCCCCCCCCCCCTCCTTCAAAGCAGAATATGCCGTATGTCGCAAAACAACAGATTTCTCTGCAGAAGATTCAAATTCTCATTTTCAGTGAAATTCGCAATTCAGTCATTGGAAAAATCTTGAAATTTGTCAGTCAATCATCGGGAGAAAAAAAATTGTTCACTTAAAAAGATTTCAAAATTCATCAATTGGTCGGAGGAAATCTCATGCAATTCGTAAGTTGATCGTGTAAAAAAAAAAAAAAAAAAAAAAAAAAAAAAAAGAAATTCTTCAGCTGGTTGTGGAAAATAAGAAATTCGTTGAACAAGTCGAGGGAAAAATGCACGATTTTTACCAATCGGTCGCAAGAAAATAGCAGCAAAATTTGTCATTTGGTATACGGAAAATATCATGAAAATCATCAATTGGTCGCAGGTATTTAAAAAAAAATGAAATTTGTAAGTGGATCATCAGAAAAATCACGAAAAATACCTGTGAATTTTGCCAATGCAAGGGATAGAGGCAAAATTTGCTGATCAGTTTCAGTAGAAAGAAAATATTGTAAAATGTGCCAATTGGTCGCGAGTAAAATATCACAAAATTCGTTGATCAGTCCCCCCCCCCCCCAAAAAAAAAAAAAAAAATCCAACCCCAATTTCCCTCCCAATCGGTCTCAAAAAACAGTCAAAATTTGGCAATTCATAGAAGGAAGATAAATTTTAATTTATCACAGATTTTAAAATTGCAAAATTCGTCAATGGAAGTCTGAAAAATAAATCTCAAAATTCAGCAATAGGCCGTAAAAAAGGGGAAATTTGTCAGTGGATTATAGAAAAAACACGAAAATCATCTATCAGTTGTGGAAAATAATCTACGATTTTCTCTAATCGGTCAATAGAAAAAGCTACAAAATTTCCCAATCAGTAGAAGGAAAATATCGCGAATAAAAGAATGAGAAATTAGTCCGTGGATTTTCTGAAAGAAATGCAAAATTTGTCGATTTGTCGCAAGGAAAAAAACTCGCACTTTTTGCAAAGCAATAGAAAGAAAATATTGCAAAATTCGCCAGTTGATCGCTGTAAAAAAAAAAGTGAAAGTCACTGAATCGTCGGAAAAAATATTGAAATTCGTCGATCAGACATGGAGAGAAAAAAAAAATCATCGCCCATTAGTCGCAAGGAAAAGCCGAAAAATTTACTAATCAGTAGAAAGAAAATGTCACAAAATTCGAACAGTCGTGGATAAAAAAAAAAGTCAAATTCGTCGGTGGATCATCTGAAAAAAGAAAGAAAAAAAATGGACGAAATTCTTCAGTCAGTCATGGTACGAGTTCGTCGATCAGTTGCACGAAATTCATCAGGAGATCGAGGTAAATATCTAAAAAAATATTGCTAAATAGTCAATTATGGGAAAAATTGAGAAATTCATTATTCGATCGGGGTAAAATTGCGAAAATCATCAATAAGGAGAAAATCACAAAATTCTTAAATCAGTTGCAGGATAAAAATGCAAAATTCCTTGATTTACCCGGGGAAAAAAAATCAGGAAAGTTGTTAGTCAACCAAGGGAAAAATCACAAAAATATTGCAAAATTCATCATTCGGTTCTAAAAAATTATGAAATCTAGCCAGACGTGGGGGGGGGGGGGGCAACATTTTTCAATTGGTCACAGGAAAATAATGAAATTTTACCGATAAATGAGGACTGTAAACAAACCAGTTCAAATTACAGTCAACTCTGTGGAATTTGCTGATGTATAATCCACCCTACACGTTGGAATGTAAACAACGGAAATTGTCATTAACAGTTAAACTCATAAAGCTATTTTTTTTTTTTTCCAGTTATCAATGCTCCAATGGATAAATATTTAAATATAAATTGGATATAAACATTTAAATTTCCTTGAGTAACATAATTTTATCTTGGAGCAAGAAGTAATGAATGTTCATAGACTACAGAAAAAGAAAATATTGGCACCAAACCAAAACTGCTATTGTGTTGTGCCAATGTTTAAAATAATGAATAATCAGTAAAATTTGTATTGTAATATAATTTAATTTTTCTTTAATCTTAGTTATTAAATATATTAAACCATTATATGTTTTTCTTTTCAATTTTAATTGTAATTTTTGTGCAGTTGTTCCTAATTTATAGTCAGACTTTAAAAAATAAAATGTAAACAAAAAGGATGATCTATAATCCGCAAAAATTATAATCTACAAAATCCTTGGTCCCTCAGTGTGCGGATTTTACAGAGTTCACTGTAATATAGTTTATAGAATCTCTTAGAACACATTTTTAACGCCATTTTTTCCAAACAATAATCTTCTTAGTAGATTTATATTACAAATGTTACAAAAATATGCCATGAAGTTTTAGACTAATGTCAGACAAACGTCTTTTTGCATGCTTTTCCCCCTACATATCATCTCTTCACAATGCTAGTAGCATTAGCATTGTGTAGGGATGATACGTAGGGGAAAAAAGCAAGGTCAGACGAATGTCTTTTTGCATGCTTTTTTCCCTAAGTATCACCCCTACACAATGCTGCTAGCATTGTGTAGGGTGTGTAGTGATGATATGCAGGGAAAAAGTGTGTAAAAAGACATTCGTCTGACATTAGCCTAATTGTTTGGAAATACTTGTGTAATTTACACTATGCAACTTAAACATGTAAAGAATATAATTACCTATCTTTTGATGCTTTGTGGACGGGCAGAAACAATAGCTGCTTTTAGCTCCATTACTTTCTTCATACTCATATGATGAATGGTCTCAATATTTTGCTAAGTAGTTACATCGCTTAATCACCTCTTGGATTACCATTCGTTTTCTGAAAGAATCACAAGTAGAAATCACATATTCAATTTTGGCAGTATTGTTTACTTTCAGAAATCACATTCCATTAAAAAAAAAATACTGTAAAAGCACTTATTTTCACGAGCCCGTCGTAATCACAAAACTTTAAGCCTCGCAAAATATTTTTTTTTTTCACCTCAAATAACAAAAAATCAGAAAATTTTCACTTATCCAAAATTTAATGAATACAGTTACTTAAATGTTAAGCCAAGATCAAAGTTGATAAGTACTGCATGTGTTTTTTAGAGCGACGGGGAGAGGCAGGGCAGAGGGGGCATGTGCCCCATGCGCCAGAACGAAGGGGCGCCAAATAAAGGATTATACCTTTGGAATGGATCCTTTTCTTCTGATGGACTGATGGCTTCCATTATTATGAAACAGCCATTATAAATGAAGTGTTAGGCGAAGATGAAAGAGCAGCTGTAAAAAGTCAGAACTCAGATTTTCTGGTCAGAATGGGAAAAAAAAGGCCATATATACATATATTTTTTAAATATGGCCATTTTTTGACCAGAAAATCAGAGTTCTAATTTCTTATGGCTGCTCTTTCATCTTCACCTAACACTTCATTTATAATGGCTGTTTCATAATAATGGAAACCATCAGTCCATCAGAAGAAAATAACTTGGTTAAAGCGGAAACTCGGTTAAGCGGGACTCGGATAATCCGAACTCTACTGTATGTTTCATTTTTAAAATGATCTTTAGAATATTTTTGTCGGTGTTCAGAGGGGGGGGGGCATGACCCCCGTGACCTCCCTCTTGGATACGCCATTGTAGATTACGTAGCTCAGTTATTACATATCGTAAATTTTAAAATAAGTCTGCTATTAAAAAATTAGTAACATTCTCTTTGTAAATATACTTGGCGGAAGGGGGGGGGGGTAGGAGGCCAAAATCCATGTTCGACCCGAGTTCAAAAAAGGCTAGTTTCGGCCCTGGGCAGAAGAGCAGGGGAACGAACTTTTCGGACAAAAGGAAGCTTCTTAAAATGTCTTAAGCAAAGGGTGTTCTATTTAGGTAATTTCGGGATTTTCGACTTTCGGTTACGTTCATATAAAATTCGCGAAAATTTCAGTTCGCGAAATCACTGATATCTTCATTTTCTCGAAAAATTCGGCTCGCAAAAATAAGTGCTTTTACAGCATACATATTGTACAGGATACGATATGGCGAATTTTTGTTTTACACACACTAATTTACATTAAAATCATAAGTAGGTAATGGAATTTTATTTAGTAATTAATCAGTAATAATAGCCAAAGCAACACAATTAACAAAGAATTCAGCAAAGGGGAAAAAAAATTGCTATCGTCACTGATTTCAGTGCCATTTTGAATTTTGTTTTTTAAACTTAACTGTAAATTTTGCTGTTTGCAACTGCAATGATATGTGGATTTGAGGAAATTTTCAGTACAATCAAATTTGGCTAAAATAAGATTCTGGAACCTAACAGATCCTGAGATGTAAATATACCCGCTGCCCTTAGGGTTGTGGAGTCTATGGGAAAAATGACCAACTCAGACTCCTGAGATTTTAAAGAAACCAACTGACTCTGGGGTGGCTAATGTACTAGAAATGGTTGGGTTCCTATTATTCAGATTGCTTCATTGGTACCATGTGTTTTGAAATAGTAATAGTCGATTTATTAAGTTTGTAATTAAATAAATGAAATATTACAATTTAAAAAACGTAACAATCAAGCAATCTGAATTAAATAAAAATATCCAACTAGCAACACTGCAACCTGACACATTCCTGTTTGACCTTGAAGCAAGTAGGTTTTTCGTTTCATTTTTTGGTTGACAAATGGGTGCAAGCTGTGATAGGTTGTCAAGACCAGGGACCCAGTTACCTCAGGGCATTATTTAGTATAAAACATTTCACCTTTTTTAAATACATAATTTTTGTTTTAATACCGGTCGAACTTCACCCCTTCATTAATTGGCTCTGGTCAAGACAAAATATTTTCCATATACACATACGAAAAACCTTTCTTAAACATTTTTACATGCCTCAGAATTTTTTCAGAACATAATTTCAAATACATAAAAAAAAAAAAATACAGTAGCCTCCCGCTTAACCGGCCTAAACTGGACCGAGGGTTGGTCGGTTAAGAGAAAAACGGTTAAAGTGGAGAAGTAAAAAAAAAATTTAATTAGTATCTGTGGGGGATTGCACTTTTGCCTATTAAAAACGCAAAATCTCAAATCTTCCGGGGAGGACATCTCATTTCTCCTTGTTCTTGGGGGAATGCCTGCATCCCAGGGCCACACCGGTGAAGGGCAATGCGTATCCACTTAGAACCGACGTCATTCTTTCTGAATTTTGCATCCTTCCCTCAAGATTGCACTTCAACTGGAAAGCGTAAGCTGAGTTCCCGAGGTCGTCATTCCTGAATTTTGCCTGATGTTGGGAAAAAAAGTCGACCGGTTAAAGCAGAGTTCCGGTTAAGAGGGAGGCTACTGTATATATTTATGTTCATAAAGTGGACCATGTCCCAGAAGCGGAATACTAAGTATTATTTGAAATACAAATATCAATTTATTTTTTATGAATCCAATTCCTCTTTATTTTTCCTTTACCTACCTCCAAAATAACATAATAATGCAAATTTGCAAGTAACATTTTCAAACAAAACAGAAAAGTTATAAAAAAAAAATATTACCGTATATACTCGCGTATAAGTCGACCCCCCCAACTTTCAAATGCAAATTCTGGAAAAAGTAAAATACCTGCGCATAAGTCGACCCTTTAACTGTTTGCTTCAATTTTGCACAAAATCAAACGAAAGATTTCACTTGCAAAAAGGTAGTAAGTTAACAAAAATAAATCATTGAAATTTTTTTAAATGATAAATTATTATTATTTGTATATTTTATATATTATTTTTCTATTCATACACATAAAATGCCATATTTTTGCAGTATTCGAAGTTTTTGTTTTTGCTTTTTTAACTGACTCGCGTATAAGTCGACACCCCAAATTTGCTTACCGAAAATTGTCAAAAACTCCTCGACTTATATGCGAGTATATATATACGGTACACATTTATAATAATAACAGATTACGATACAGGAAAAATTCTAAATAAAGTGAAGTTATTAAATAAAGTAAAGGCATTGCACATTAAAATCCAAAATACATATGAGCCTGAAATTTTCTGAAATACTTTTGGGTGTGAGCGAGCTGAGGGCGATTTTATAACACTGATATAAACAGATTAATAACCATAAAGTTGTGATTCCAAATTTGTTTTATGTTACATCTAAAATGAGTAATATTTCAGAATCTACCAGAAATATTTTCATTAATAATACAGGTTAACTTCAATAGGATACTTTTTTATTTTTTAAAAGCAGTAAATACAAAACAAAACATTATATTTCTTACTATGTTAAATAAATTGATATTTTTCTTTGTTTACTTTATTTTACAGTTAAATAATTACTTTAAAGCAATATTTCTTTGTAGAGAATAAGCAATTATTAAATATTTTGAAAATTCTGCATTACAGTTACAGAGTGGATTGTGGACCACTGTACCTCAGCAGTGAGTGGTCCATTGTGCCCCACGTTGAAGTTCTACACATTCTCATAAAAATGTTATTTAAAGCTTTCTTTTAAGTATATTAACTTTAAAATTAAATAAATACACATATCTTACCTTCACAAAAAAGCTGTTTTATTTTATTTATCTATAATCTTTAATTACTGAATAAAGAAAAGTATGATGATGAAAAATCTTACTTTTAGAAGTTCAAAGTAAACAGTTAGGCGAAAATGTTTCATTCTGAGCTAACTATGTGTTCTCAAGGCTAGATAAGTAATCAATCTGGTGCTGTAAAATCAAATAGCCTGAAAGAAAAGCAAAATTTAAAAATAAATAAAATATAAAGGGTGGTTCACTACGTGTACTTAGGTCCACTGTACGCCACGCCCCCCTACATTTAATTTTATAGTGTTGACTTTAAGCCGCTTTACCAGGGTGCAGCGCCCGGCGGCCATTTTTGTTTCTTTTTTTGCACCCGGCGGCTCCAATGCGCCCGCCTGCTCTTTTAACACTTCCTATGCGCCCGTGGCAATTCAATTGATCCCTGGAAAATATCACAAATTCTAGGGACTCTAAACAAACAAGTTCAAAATATTTTTTGTGAACTAGGTACAAGTGTGCCCTATTTTTAGAATAGTGTTCCCTTTTTGAAAAATTCCCGCCTGGCGGCTCTTTTTTTCTAGAGTCAACACTATTTTATATGCAGTAAAATTTAATTACATCATTACTGTACAAAAACAGAACTGCATATGTATGTAAAATATTTATATGCATGTAAATTGTAATCGAAAAGTTGAATTATAAGGTGTGAGTTAAAAACAAGGGTACTTTTCGGTTAGCCGGGCGCCAGTGATATAAATATATGTATATATACATGTACATTTATATATATTGTATATGTATGCACACATATATATATGTATACATATAGCTTCTATATATGTATAAATATACATATATATGTATATATAGATATACATACATATGTACATATAACACTGGCGCCCGGCTAACCGAAAAGTACCAAAACAAGATTTGAAATCTAATAAATCTCAAAATTTACTTTGAACAACACACAAAGATATTACACATCAGTCAAATCCAACATATTATGCTTGGATGCCAGACAATAACCAAAATATGTTATGCCAAATATGAGGGCAATAAATTTATATTATACCAAAATATGGATAAAATGTTTAATTTTGGTTTTATATCCGTTTTGGAAGACCCAAAAAATAGAAGACTGAAATTTTACAATTTAGGTGCATCATTTGTGGTCTTCAGGATTCAAAAAATTATGAGGGAACGCAAGAAAGTAGAATTTAAAAAACTAATGAATTTTAGTTTAGGGCTTTTAAAAGAAATATTTTTAAACTTTTCCTTTTATTCTTATTTTATTTTTCACATTGATTTTACATTTAGAAAGAATATTTCATGAAAGTGGAATACTCTAAAAAAAATGAACACAGTTATTTAAAATTATTTTGTTACGGATCTTATAATCAGTTTTTAAGCTTATATTATTACTGTTTTATATTAAAAATGTTACATATGTACAAGAAAGATCAGTAAAATAATTTTATGCATATATCCGATTCCGCACACATAGGCTAAATGCAAAAATTCTGCACTACTATTCTGAGCATACAATTATTACTCGGTACTTCTTTATTATCCCATCAACTGCTTTCCATAAAATAAAACTATCGCCAAACTATAATGCCAATAAACAAATGGAAAAATGTTCCCATTAGACTTTCAGAAAAAAAAAAAAAAAAAAAAAAATCTGAGATGCCTGTCTGAATAAAACGTCAACTATCAGTAACTTAAACAATAAAGTTTACAATATATTAATGAAAACAGAAAAAAAAATTTCTAAAATTTTATATTTATACAAATAAAAATAAGTTACTTAAATCTGTAAAAAACTGATTTTGGATAAAGAAATACAGTCAAGGACCCATAATCTGCAATTTTCTATAATTCGCATTGTTTAATGAATAATGAATGTAAACAATTAAACAAATTTACAAATCCTAGATACAAAAATGATTTTTTAAAAGAAATATCTGAAAAAATTATATCTAAAAGTGAATATACTAATAAATTTTTAAATACAAGAATTTGAAAAATGCATTTTTTGAGATAGCATATTAAACTAATTATTATATTTCATATTTTTCTTTTCATGTTATGCTGAATATGAAATTAAAATAGTATCCAGAAATAAGAAAATGGCATGTAATGTAATCCATAATACTCCATAATCCGCAGTATTCCATAATCTGCACAACCTTTGGTCCCAACTTGTGCAGGCCAAAGGTTAAAGAACTTTGCCTGTAGTTTGTAAAAACAAAAAATACAATAAATGCAATGAAAAAAAAATTAATTTTTTTATTTTGCAAATTATGATGTGAAAACACCAATCATTCTACATTTATGGAGACAGGGCATTTCTTTTATTACATTGTAAAATTGACCTGTCTCAAAAAAATTATGTTCGCTTGCAAGTACTGCTAAAATAACACCTTTGTATATGGTGTACATATGAAAATAAAGCCGATACATTTTTTGGTACTTTTCGGTTAGCCGGGTGCCATTGTTATACATACATATCCATGTATATATACATTACACATATGTGTGTATATATATAATGTGTATACGTATATATATGTATATAAATATGTGTATATAACACTGGCACTCAGATAAGGAAAAAGTACCCATTTTTTTTTAAATTAAAAGAAAGAAAATGTGAAACCTTTTTTCATTATTCAATTGATTGTTACAGGGCTGAAACTAGCTTTTTTTGCATATGGGACAAATGGCAAACATGCATTTTGTCTCCTCCGCAAAGAAAATCTAGAAAGTTTCTAACTGCCGACTTACTTTTAAATTTATAATATGTAATCATAAAATATGTTATATTGAACTACATAATCAGCTTTGTCAAAGGTTTTTATCTTAGTAGGTATATATTTGTTGACATTCTTCTCTCTTGAAAATATATTTTCTCTTATTTAAGACCGGATTACGTTATTGACGGACTTCATTTTCACAAATTTTAAGGTAGTCGTACTATTAAAATTGAAGCGTCAGTGATATGAATTAAGAAATATGAAGTCTCAATATGAATTAAGAGACTGCAGCACTAGTCATGCAAAGACATTCCTAAGCTAAACCTATGGGTGTAAATAATCTTCAACCAGGTACTTATGTATTAGAGTTGTTAGTATTATTGTCGAAACAAAACATCTTATCGATATTTTGGAGTAATTCAAGAGTATAATGATGATGAGATGAGCTGAAAGTTGTGTTTTTCAGAGTAACTGATGAAAATAGCTGAATGTTTTAGGCTAATAGAAGAGGATATTTCACATGTGGAATATAATCAAGCTATGAGAACTTTCTTTACTTAGCCATAAATTATGAAAGGCAACAAAATCAATTATTGTTTTCCATTTCCAATAGATGTCTATGATTCTATGAAAAAATTGTTGCTTTTCATCAAGAGTTATCATTTGTCATGAGTGTTACTTCATGAAATGTTTTAAATTTTAACCAGGGTTGGGTTTTTGACGTCAAAAAGTGGTTTTTGACGTCAAAAAGTGGTTTTTGACATGACAAGCGTCGTAAACTGGTTTAAACTGTCGAAAACTGTCATAAACTGGTTTAAACCGTCGAAAACTGCCAAATACATGTAACACGCTAAAACATTTTAACAATAGATAAACATTAAATAAGTCAATGATTTATGTGATCTTTTATTGAAATTTAATAATTTAAAAAATATATTATTTGCAATAAAATATATATATATATATATTAGGGATTGACCGAATACCGAATAGTTGATTCGGTATTCGGTGGTTCGGCATGTAAACCGAATATTCGGCTCCGGCCGAATACTTTTAAGTATTCGGCCGAATAATTGCAGATAAGTATTTTTTTAGAATTAGAAGAATTCTCTTTTACTTAGCAGTAGAATAGACTAAACAATGAGTTTTAATATTATGTGCATGAGTTCAGAATTCAGCTTACACTACAAAAAACAAGTCAAAGGCCATTTTTTATTAAAAAAAAACTTTTTCCTTCCTAAAATAACCTACATAGGGGTGAAATCAAAACAACTGCCAACTAGAGAAGAAGAAAAAAGTAAGGAAGATGCACATCTTTCCCTTATCATTTAATTTTAATTACTTCTATATTAGTTTTTTTTAATTTAAATTTATTTAATATGTATTTTCTTTCATATACACATCAAATAAGTATATTAGAGTTCATATCTGTATATCTAAGGTTATTAAAGAAAATACACACATCCAATAAGTATACCCCAATGCTTATCCTATAGCTTTTATAACCGTTATATCAAAATCGCTTAAATTTGTAATCTTCATCACCACAGCGTTAAAATATTAATCAAAATATAAATATCTATGAATAATTTGATAGAAAATAGTTAAATGTACAAATTGATATGATACCTTTTGTATTTTGAGAACATTCCTATTCAATATGTTTATAATTAGACAATCAGTAAATCAGCTTAATAACAACATTATTTCTTTTTATTTGAATGAACTTTTGTTTTTTTGGCAATCCTTATCCTTAATAATAGCCTGCATAGTTTCAATACTTTCATAGGCTATTTTTGGGTATTGACTACTGATAAAATAATAAAAAGTAAGTGATGGGTTAATAAATTTGTGAGTGGAAAGAAGTCATTAATTTTTTTGTTAATTAGATTTAAGAATAAAAATGTAACTGAATTAAATTACTGAGAATTTCATTTCAATTAAAATTTATTAAAAAAGCTAGTATATGCAAAAATGTGTATTAAAAATTTTCAAGTATTCGGTTGCCGAATACCGAATATTCGGTGTACACTTCGACCGAAGCTTCGGTATTCGGTATTCGGCAAAATTGCTGCTTCGGTCAATCCCTAATATATATATATATATTTTTGGATTTTTCAACCAGAAGAAAATAATTTTGTACAATTAAATAATCCGGATGAATTTTACCACACAGCATGCTGCAGCACACCACGTGTTTAGCACATTTATTTACACCCAAAAGACTTTTGAGTTTAGAGTGTATGAAGCGTTAGAAAATAGTCTGTCTCTTAATTGATGCTGAGCTAGTAGGACTTGATAGCAAAAGCATTGCTAGATGAGCAAGTTTTGAAGCAGGCTCAAAAAGCTGTTGCATTTAGTGATACCTTTCCACCAAACAATGGAGTCCTCCCTATAGCACTGAAATAAGAAGACTGGAAAGGGGATTCTTTAGCTTCATACACAATCAGTATGGGTAAGCATCTATAAACTCTCTCCGTAGCTCAAGCGCAAGCTGAATCAACTGATACAGCAGTCAACCCTTGCCCCTGATGGTTGGGATGCAAAGTATAAGCCAAACAATGGTATAGTTTCATGATTTGATCCCTTCTATTATGCACTTTTTCAATATGGGCTTACAGGAATTTTCTTTTAGATGACCGAGCCAATTTTGTTCAGTTTTAAAATCGAAAACATTTTTATATATTGAAAGAAAGCATGTTTTAAAGATTTTGACTTTAAGCTTTTTTTTTTTTTAATTACTTCTCTTATTTTGTAAATGTTTAAAATTAATAATCCAATTTCAATTTTGAATGGAATGGTTATTGCCTAGACTAGAATAACATTGATGCACATTATCTTGTTATACATACAAAAAAATCTACACTTTTCTAAATTTTTTTTCCCCCATAAAAAAAGCTAGCTAATGCTTTAAGCTCTCAAAAGTAAGCGAAATTAAAACGATTTTAAGTAAGAGAAAAAATGTACAGCTCAGGTGAGCTTAATGTCTACTTTTTAGAAAAACACAATTTTACAAAAAAAAATAAAATAAAATAAAATAAAATAAAAATAAATAAATTTTACCCTGTTAAAAAGTTGTACTTAACAATAATACTTTACTATGTACTAATTACTGATATACAGTAAGAGTGAATTTAAAATATTACATGTAATGTTGTGAAGTGTGACATTTAATTTGAATTTTTACAGATCAATTTAGTATTTGAGGTTTTTGACATGACGGTTTAAACTATGGTTTAAACCCGACATAAACTGACACACGTCAAAAACCTGCCAACCCTGTAATTATTACTAATACTATATACTAATTATACAATTACAGTAATAGTGAATTTTAAATATTACATCTAATGTGTGACATTTAATGTGAAATTTTACAGATCACTGTAAGTATTTGAGGTTTTTGACGAGGTTTTTGACAAGGGGTTTTTGACATGACGGTTTAAACCGCAGTTTAAACTGTCAAAAACCTGCCAACCCTGATTTTAACCATTTAAAAATATTTTTTTATCATAACTTATGGGAATTCATAAAATACTTAAAATAACATATTTTATCAGTAAAAATATCGTCTAAATTTACTTTTTATAAATTTCATTTACAACAATATTCAATGGAAAAAACAAAAAGTAACACTCATGACAATGCACACAGTAATTTTTTTAATAAAAATTAATTGCAGTTGCTCATTTTGTATACAACCTTGTTGAAAGACCAATATGTAATTAAAAAATTTCATTTTATAGAAATGAACATTTTTACTTAACTAAGAAATTCAATCATTTTGTCCAGTAACACTCATGACTTTGAAGCCCAATGATTGATTTTCAAAGTTAAACATCTTTAATAGAACAACATAAACAACAACAAAAATAAATAAATCCAAATAAATAAATTTAAAATCGGCGATGATCAACAAAGAAACAAGATGGCAGACTCTGGCGAATCCGCAAGTATTACCAAAAAGTAAATTTGACTAATTAAGTATTCAGTTAAGTCAAAAGATTTTATGCACTATGAACGTTACTGAAATTGCATTTTTAACAATGTCTACATGAGGATGTCCATTACTGGAAATCGACTAATTAAGCATTCCAGTAATGAACACGGATCTTAAAACCTTTAAAATAAATGAAATTTTGTTAAGTAATCAAATTAATATATAAAATTCAATGTTTTACATTACTTATTACCATCAAAACAAAAACATGCAAATTTTGCAAGAAAATAAATATACAAAATTTATTAAATGTCTCTTAGCATGTTCATTAAGATTTTCCCTGAATAAGTGGAATTCAAAACATTATATACTGATTGTGCTTTCTGATTGGTTTGATAAAAAATGTGTGAACAATAACACAGATTATAAAACATGCAAGGGGGAGTTATGAATAAAATAATAAAAGCTATTTTTTTTTTTTTTAACCAAAAACATTGAAGGGTATCTATTACTGTTACAATCTACCCTACATGATTTACATTTTTTTTTTGGTGGTGTTACTATTATTATTGTTATTTATTACTATTTAATTAAAATAGTACCAGGGGTCGATCCAGGCAAAATTTCGGGGCCTATTTAGGGCCCTTTCACAAAAATCCATTTAATAAAATAGGCTCCTTCACATAAATAAATTTAATAAAATGGGTCCCTTCACAAAAATGAACTTATCAAAACAGGCTCCTTCACAAAATTCCTTTTAATAAAATAGGCCTCCTTCATAACATTCTTTTTCATAAAAACTGTTTTAAAATGTGTAATTTGTAAATAAAACCAGTTCATGAAAAACAAGAACTTTAGCAAGAGGATTTAAAGAAGTTTTTGTTAAAAAAATTGTTCGTTCGAATTTAACTGGATTTCAACTTGTTACAAAATGTTATTTTTCACAAAAATATAATTAAAATTCACAAACATGACTTACTTTTCACAAAATGGGCCCCCAAAATAAAAACCTGCATCGACCCGAGTACTAATTAAATAACTAATGATAATGAATTTAATTATCATTAAAAATTTAATATTTATGTTTTCTATAAAATAAGAAATTAAAATAATAAGTTTTTAATTGTTTAACTAAAAGTAATAACTTTAAAAAAATGTTTAATCTGATTTGGGAGGAATTGGTAGAAAAGTGCGGCCGGATGGTCGTATATCCGGCCAAATTTACATCTGTTGCATCCCTACAATAAATTTAATTTCAAGCACTTTTCAATTTTCATTTTTTAAAATGCTGTTTAGGCAAACTTTTTGAAAATGACACATATACTGCTGCATTAAAATCAATGAACGTGTTCAGGCAATTAAAAATGTTGCAGCGAACTCAAAATGCATTTTCACTTTAGTATTTAGTAGTGGAATTCAAATGGGAATAACAACATTAGGACAACAATACGAAGTTCCAAAGAACTTCGAAAGGTTACGCATTACTTAAATAAATTAATATTATATAGAGTAAAAAACAAATAATTACATACCTAAATAAATCCTGGAACATAAACTGCAGTTTGTGGAACATCATGACAAGATTCGATGAGGATAACAGCCCATACCTCGTGCCAGAAGGTAAACAAATGGCGCGTCGGCGCATTTCAAAACCGTTGGCGTCAAAGGCTTTGGCGTTGCCATTTCTTCGATAGGAAAATGGAGCAGCCATGGAACATAAGGTAGCGACTCGGCGTATCAGTGTTTCCAGATCGGGTTACTTTTCAACACTCCGGGCGGACAGCGGACAGAGGCGGATCCAGAGACTTTTTTTTTTTTTTTTTTTTTTGGGGGGGGGGGGGGAGGGCGATACTGAATGATACATAATCAAAGTCATAGTTTCTATTGGTTAAAGTAGTCCTTGCAGTTAATTATTACAGGAATATAAAATAATTAATGCTATTTAAAATTGCTATAGACTCTCGATTATCCGACGTTCAATTAACCGACATACTCGGTTAACCAACCCTCTTATTATATATGCCTCCTCTCCTCAAAATATGGCTTATTGTTACTTATTGTGTCGAAAAATCAAAAAATGTTACCATAGAATTTATTTATTAAATGTCTTATTTTTATTCTTTTCATTTTTAGCTCACAGGCTATCAACGCCTGAGAGCTAATGTGCCCGCAGGTTCTGTATGTACGTACGTAACGCGATAACTCTTGATAGAAATGTCCGATTTGCTGCAATTTTTTTCTAGGTTCATTCTCATAAGGCGCTTCCCTGATTAGTTCTGGGGGTTCATTGGTTAAGTATAAAGGCGGGTACGGGGGGGGGGGGGGGTATGACCCCCACCTTAACTTAGATAAATGTGTTTTTTATGCAGAATTATCAGATTTGCTTCAATTTTGGTATACCGGTTAATTTTGATAAGGCGCTTCCCTAATTAGATTTGGGGGCTCATTGTTTAAGTATAAAGGGGGGGGGGGGTATTCCTTAATTTCGAAAAATGGGTTTTCCGTTTTATGATAAGGCGCTTCCCTGATTAGTTTTGGGGGATCATTGGTTAAGTAAGGGGGGATACGGCGGGCTAATCCCCCTTAAGTTAGATAAATGTGTTTTTCAGGCAGAATTATCAGATTTGCTTTAATTTTGGATATCGGTTAATTCTGATAAGGCGCTTCCCTGATTAGATTTGGAGGTTCATTGCTTAAGTATAAAGGGGGGGGATCGTGGGGGGATACCCCTTAATTTGGAAAAAGGTGTTTTCTTATCCGATTTGCTTCAAATTTGGTATACCGGTTTATTATAATAATGGCTTCGGGGGGGGGGGCGATCGTCCCCCTCCTGTGTGATGTGGAATCACATATATTTTTCTTAAATTAATCCTATCTCTAAATTTCAGTTAAAACTAATCTTTAATTACTTCTTCATTTTATCCTAACCTTTATTTCAGTTCCCAGTTCCCATTGTAACTTTCCTCCAAAAGAAAAGAAAGAAAAGATGTTTAACAGATGCCTTTATCACTAAAGCGGCTGTCGCATAAATAGAATTCATTTGGATGATTATTCACGCTGACTAGATAAAAAAAAAAAGAATAAAGATCGACTTTGATTTCGGTCAGTAGAAATAACTCTTTGCTCTCAGCTTATTTTTTGAGTAACGTCCTTGTTAATTCATAAACAACATAAATGCGGTCTGTATTGTCTTGCATGATATGTTCTCAAAACTTTGCTCTTAACGTTCGAATTCTTTTTGGTTTATTTTTTAGGACTGCTATGCTGGTTGCCCTGCCACGAAATTCAAATTTCTCCTAATTGTCCAAAGCGTAACAGATAAATTTTACTCATATGATACCAATCATTTTTCATGTGCTCTTTTCGCCAATTGTTTGATGCCAATGTGTATATTACAGAATAATTGGCAATTGCTCCCTTGCACTTCATGAACTCAGTCATGTAAAAAAATCGTCTTAAGAAATTCTATCAGGCACCATCCCTATCCATTTCTGTATGAAGTGCTTTAATTTTATATATTTACTCCAAATAAACAGATTTCGTAAAAAAAAAACAATTTAAAAGCATTTATTTCTACACTGATAACAGCCTACAGCTATTTATAAACTCATTTTTATGATTTGTCGTTTGATGTAAGGTGTTCAGCTATAAGTATGCAAAATTTCAAGTCTCCAACTTAATTAGGAGCTCAGTTAGGAAAAAAAATGCTTAAAATACACAAGTTAGAATCTAGTGGGGTAATGATAAGACTTTTTTCAAAATTTTATGATTTTTCGTTTGATGTGAGGTGTTCAGCTATAAGTATGCAAAATTTCAAGTCTCCAAGATATATGGTTTCTGACAGGGGCGGATCCAGATAATTGTTTTTTTTGGGGGGGGAGGGGGGGCGATACCTAGCGACATATAATCAAAGCAACGGTGATTCTGAGTAAAAAAAAAAAAAAAATACTGAAGTTCACAGCATATTTTCTGAAAGGCTACAACAGAAGGGGAGGCCGGGAGGGGGATCGTCTACCGACCCTAAATATCTGGTTTTTCGCGGCCTATGGCGAAATTTGCGTTTTTCCAATTTTTTAACCAATTCTCGTTTTTTAACAATCCTTTGACGAAATTCTTGTTTTCTCAGCGAATCTTTGACAAAATTTACGTTTTTTGCGATCTTGTGATGAAATTCGCGCTTTTTCGCGATCCTTTGGCGAAATTGGCGTTTTTTTACGATCCTTTGACGAAATTAGTGTTTTATCTGCGATCCTGTGCCAAAATGCGCGCTTCTTCCGCGACCCTGTAACAAAATTCATATTTTTTCACAATTATTTGACGAAATTCCCGTTTTTTTTTCGAGATTCTTTGACGAATTCGTTTTTTGCGGTATTCTTTGGCGGAATTCGCATTTTCCATGATCCTTTAACAAAATGAATTTTTTTCTGCTATCCTATGACGAAATTTGGGAGGGCGATTTCCCCGGTCACCCCCCCCCCCCCCCCCCCGTGAATCCGCGCTTGGCTTTCTGAGAACGAGCTCTGTGACAGACAGACAGAGGAGTGAGACGAATAGGGTTTCGTCAAATGAACGAAACCCTAAAAAGATACGGTAAAACGCATTGTGTGTGCCGAGCCTGGAGTTTTTGAAAAATAAGAAGTACCATATTTTGGTGCTTCTCTTTATTTTACTCCATTGATTGATTCAACTTGGAACGGAAATTTTTAACATTGTATTATTAACTTTTTTGAATGAATTTTTAAATTCAAGTAATTTTTAGGTGGAGAAAAAAATTTCTTATTTGTCATACCTAAAAAAAGGTGTTTTTTAACCCTTTGAGTGCCAAGAAGCGTGATCGCGCTCCTCAATACACTGGCCGAAAATGCCAGGAACGCGATCGTGCTCCTAGCTCACGCATTAACTAATACGATCTCTATTTCATACTTGTCGATTCTTGTTCATTGTTTTTTTTTTTTCTTCCGCACGTGTATTTATAAGAAATCTAAAAAATACGATCTCTATTTCATGCTTATCGATTCTTATTTATTGTCGCTTATGTTGAAATTATAATATTTATTGGAATTATAACATCTATTTTTTGTTTTTGAAATACTTTTCGTAAATAAAATGTTTCGAATTTAACTAAGGTATATATATATATATATATTTAATTTCTACTTTCCTCTAGCAGCGTGGCACTTGTAGCTAATTCTCTAAAAATCATGTTGGCACTGAAAGGGTTAAACCTAAAATAAATTAATGAGGCAAATATGTAACATTAAAACTGCATTAAGAACTAATGCAAGTTAAAAATGTATTAAAAACAGATAATAATTACTTTCAGTTAAAAATAATTAAAATGTTACGTACCTCTTTGTCCCGCACTTCCGGTAACGAGTACCTAACTGAATAAAACACAAAGAGCACACAAAAGCGAACAAATTCTTTCATCACA